>CAXARU010000030.1:0-666974 GCA_963971365.1 Lasioglossum villosulum | reverse complement strand
TTCTCCATGAATCTCCATGAATCTCCATGAATCTCCATGAACCTCCTCCATGAATCACCATGAATCTCCATGAATTTTCTCTATAAATATCCATGAACCTCCTCCATGAATCTCCATGAATCTCAATGAATCTCCTCCATGAATCTGCATGAATCTCCATGAATCTCCATGAATCTCCATGAATCTAAATGAATCCTCTCCGTGAACCTCCTGTATGAATCTTCATGAATCTCCTCCATGAATCTCCATGAGTCTCCATTAATCTCCTCAATGAACCTCCATAAATCTCCATGAATCTCCATGAACCTCCTCCATGAATCTCCTGTATGAATCTCCATGAATCTCCTCCATGAATCTCCATGAATCTCCACAATGAACCTCCATAAATCTCCATGAATCTCCATGAATCTCCATGAATCTCCATGAATATCCACGAATCTCCATGAATCTCCTCCATGAATCTCCTGTATGAATCTCCATGAATCTCCATGAATATCCACGAATCTCCATGAATCTCCTCCATGAATCTCCTGTATGAATCTCCATGAATCTCCTCCATCAATCTCAATGAATCTCCATGAATCTCCATGAATCTCCATGAATATCCATGAATGTCCACGAATCTCCATGAATCTCCTCGATGAATCTCCTGTATGAATCTCCATGAATCTCCTCTATGAATCTCCATGAATCTCCATGAATCTCCTCCATGAATCTCCATGAATCTCCATGAATCTCCTCCATGAATCTCCATGAGTCTCCATTAATCTCCTCAATGAACCTCCATAAATCTCCATGAATCTCCATGAACCTCCTCCATGAATCTCCTGTATGAATCTCCATGAATCCCCTCCATGAATCTCCATGAATTTCCATGAATCTCCATGCATCTCCATTAATCTCCTCCATGAGCCTCCAAAAATTTCCATGAACCTCCACGAATCTCCATGAATCTCCATGAATCTCCTCCATGAATCTCCATGAATCTCCATGAATCTCCTCCATGAACCTCCATAAATCTCCATGAATCTCCATGAATCTCCATGAATCTCCACGAATCTCCATGAATCTCCATGAATCTCCATGAATGTCCACGAATCTCCATGAATCTCCTCGATGAATCTCCTCCATGAATCTCCTGTATGAATCTCCATGAATCTCCATGAACCTCCATGAATCTCCATGAATCTCCTCCATGAATCTCCATGAATTTCCATGAATCTCCATGAATCTCCATTAATCTCCTCCATGAGCCTCCAAAAATTTCCATGAATCTCCATGAATCTCCATGAATCTCCATGAATTTCCACGAATCTCCATGAATCTCCTCCATGAATCTCCTGTATGAATCTCCATGAATCTCCATGAATCTCCATGAACCTCCTCCATGAATCTCCTGTATGAATCTCCATGAATCTCCTCCATGAATCTCCATGAATCTCCACAATGAACCTCCATAAATCTCCATGAATCTCCATGAATCTCCATGAATCTCCATGAATCTCCACGAATCTCCATGAATCTCCTCCATGAATCTCCTGTATGAATCTCCATGAATCTCCATGAATCTCCATGAATCTCCTCCATCAATCTCAATGAATCTCCATGAATTTCCATGAATCTCCATGCATCTCCATTAATCTCCTCCATGAGCCTCCAAAAATTTCCATGAACCTTCACGAATCTCCATGAATCTCCATGAATCTCCATGAATGTCCACGAATCTCCATGAATCTCCTCGATGAATCTCCTGTATGAATCTCCATGAATCTCCTCCATGAATCTCCATGAATCTCCATGAATCTCCTCCATGAACCTCCATAAATCTCCATGAATCTCCATGAATCTCCACGGATCTCCATGAATCTCCATGAATCTCCTCCATGAATCTCCTGTATGAATCTCCATGAATCTCCATGAATCTCCATGAACCTCCTCCATGAATCTCCATGAACCTCCTCCATGAATCTCCACGAATCTCCATGAATCTCCATGAATCTCCATGAATCTCCACGAATCTCCTCCATGAACCTCCACGAATCTCCATGAATCTCCGTGAATCTCCATGAATCTCCATGAATCTCCATGAATCTCCATGAACCTCCTCCATGAATCACCATGAATCTCCATGAATTTTCTCTATAAATATCCATGAACCTCCTCCATGAATCTCCATGAATCTCAATGAATCTCCTTCATGAATCTGCATGAATCTCCATGAATCTCCATGAATCTAAATGAATCCTCTCCATGAACCTCCTGTATGAATCTCCATGAATCTCCTCCATGAATCTCCATGAATCTCCATTAATCTCCTCAATGAACCTCCATAAATCTCCATGAATCTCCATGAACCTCCTCCATGAATCTCCTGTATGAATCTCCATGAATCTCCTCCATGAATCTCCATGGATCTCCACAATGAACCTCCATAAATCTCCATGAATCTCCATGAATCTCCATGAATCTCCATGAATCTCCACGAATCTCCATGAATCTCCTCCATGAATCTCCTGTATGAATCTCCATGAATCTCCATGAATCTCCATGAATCTCCTTCATCAATCTCCATGAATCGCCATGAATCTCCATGAATCTCCATGAACCTCCTCCATGAATCACCATGAATCTCCATGAATTTTCTCTATAAATATCCATGAACCTCCTCCATGAATCTCCATGAATCTCAATGAATCTCCTCCATGAATCTGCATGAATCTCCATGAATCTCCATGAATCTCCATGAATCTAAATGAATCCTCTCCATGAACCTCCTGTATGAATCTCCATGAATCTCCATGAGTCTCCATTAATCTCCTCAATGAACCTCCATAAATCTCCATGAATCTCCATGAACCTCCTCAATGAATCTCCTGTATGAATCTCCATGAATCTCCTCCATGAATCTCCATGAATCTCCTCCATGAATCTCCATGAATCTCCACGAATCTCCTCCATGAACCTCCATAAATCTCCATGAATCTCCATGAATCTCCATGAATCTCCTCCATGAACCTCCTCCATGAACCTCCATAAATCTCCATGAATCTCCATGAATCTCCATGAATCTCCATGAATCTCCATGAACCTCCTCCATGAATCTCCATGAATCTCCTCCATGAATCTCCATGAATCTCCTGTATGAATCTCCATGAATCTCCTCCATGAACCTCCAAAAATCTCCATGAATCTCCATGAATGTCCATGAATCTCCATGAATCTCCACGAATCTCCATGAATCTCCATGAATCTCCATGAATGTCCACGAATCTCCATGAATCTCCTCGATGAATCTCCTGTATGAATCTCCATGAATCTCCTCTATGAATCTCCATGAATCTCCATGAATCTCCTCCATGAACCTCCATAAATCTCCATGAATTTCCATGAATCTCCATGAATCTCCATGAATCTCCTCCATGAATCTCCATGAATTTCCATGAATCTCCTTGCATCACCATTAATCTCCTCCATGAGCCTTCAAAAATTTCCATGAACCTCCACGAATCTCCATGAATCTCCATAAATCTCCATGAATCTCCACGAATCTCCATGAATCTCCTCTATGAATCTCCATGCATCTCCATTAATCTCCTCCATGAGCCTCCAAAAATTTCCATGAACCTTCACGAATCTCCATGAATCTCCATGAATCTCCATGAATGTCCACGAATCTCCATGAATCTCCTCGATGAATCTCCTGTATGAATCTCCATGAATCTCCTCCATGAATCTCCATGAATCTCCATGAATCTCCTCCATGAACCTCCATAAATCTCCATGAATCTCCATGAATCTCCACGGATCTCCATGAATCTCCATGAATCTCCTCCATGAATCTCCTGTATGAATCTCCATGAATCTCCATGAATCTCCATGAACCTCCTCCATGAATCTCCATGAACCTCCTCCATGAATCTCCACGAATCTCCATGAATCTCCATGAATCTCCATGAATCTCCACGAATCTCCTCCATGAACCTCCACGAATCTCCATGAATCTCCGTGAATCTCCATGAATCTCCATGAATCTCCATGAATCTCCATGAACCTCCTCCATGAATCACCATGAATCTCCATGAATTTTCTCTATAAATATCCATGAACCTCCTCCATGAATCTCCATGAATCTCAATGAATCTCCTTCATGAATCTGCATGAATCTCCATGAATCTCCATGAATCTAAATGAATCCTCTCCATGAACCTCCTGTATGAATCTCCATGAATCTCCTCCATGAATCTCCATGAATCTCCATTAATCTCCTCAATGAACCTCCATAAATCTCCATGAATCTCCATGAACCTCCTCCATGAATCTCCTGTATGAATCTCCATGAATCTCCTCCATGAATCTCCATGGATCTCCACAATGAACCTCCATAAATCTCCATGAATCTCCATGAATCTCCATGAATCTCCATGAATCTCCACGAATCTCCATGAATCTCCTCCATGAATCTCCTGTATGAATCTCCATGAATCTCCATGAATCTCCATGAATCTCCTTCATCAATCTCCATGAATCGCCATGAATCTCCATGAATCTCCATGAACCTCCTCCATGAATCACCATGAATCTCCATGAATTTTCTCTATAAATATCCATGAACCTCCTCCATGAATCTCCATGAATCTCAATGAATCTCCTCCATGAATCTGCATGAATCTCCATGAATCTCCATGAATCTCCATGAATCTAAATGAATCCTCTCCATGAACCTCCTGTATGAATCTCCATGAATCTCCTCCATGAATCTCCATGAGTCTCCATTAATCTCCTCAATGAACCTCCATAAATCTCCATGAATCTCCATGAACCTCCTCAATGAATCTCCTGTATGAATCTCCATGAATCTCCTCCATGAATCTCCATGAATCTCCTCCATGAATCTCCATGAATCTCCATGAATCTCCTCCATGAACCTCCATAAATCTCCATGAATCTCCATGAATCTCCATGAATCTCCTCCATGAACCTCCTCCATGAACCTCCATAAATCTCCATGAATCTCCATGAATCTCCATGAATCTCCATGAATCTCCATGAACCTCCTCCATGAATCTCCATGAATCTCCTCCATGAATCTCCATGAATCTCCTGTATGAATCTCCATGAATCTCCTCCATGAACCTCCAAAAATCTCCATGAATCTCCATGAATGTCCATGAATCTCCATGAATCTCCACGAATCTCCATGAATCTCCATGAATCTCCATGAATGTCCACGAATCTCCATGAATCTCCTCGATGAATCTCCTGTATGAATCTCCATGAATCTCCTCTATGAATCTCCATGAATCTCCATGAATCTCCTCCATGAACCTCCATAAATCTCCATGAATTTCCATGAATCTCCATGAATCTCCATGAATCTCCTCCATGAATCTCCATGAATTTCCATGAATCTCCATGCATCACCATTAATCTCCTCCATGAGCCTTCAAAAATTTCCATGAACCTCCACGAATCTCCATGAATCTCCATGAATCTCCATGAATGTCCACGAATCTCCATGAATCTCCTCGATGAATCTCCTGTATGCATCTCCATGAATCTCCTCAATGAATCTCCATGAATCTCCTCCATGAATCTCCATGAATCTCCATGGATCTCCTGTATGAATCTCCACAAATCTCCATGAATCTCCATGAATCTCCATGAATCTCCTCCATGAATCTCCATGAATCTCCATGAATCTCCTGCATAAATCTCCATGAATCTCCATGAATCTCCATGAATCTCCATGAATCTCCATGAATCTCCATGAATCTCCATGAATGTCCACGAATCTCCATGAGTCTCCTCGATGAATCTCCTGTATGAATCTCCATGAATCTCCTCTATGAATCTCCATGAATCTCCATGAATCTCCTCCATGAACCTCCATAAATCTCCATGAATTTCCATGAATCTCCATGAATCTCCATGAATCTCCTCCATGAATCTCCATGAATTTCCATGAATCTCCATGCATCACCATTAATCTCCTCCATGAGCCTTCAAAAATTTCCATGAACCTCCACGAATCTCCATGAATCTCCATGAATCTCCATGAATGTCCACGAATCTCCATGAATCTCCTCGATGAATCTCCTGTATGCATCTCCATGAATCTCCTCAATGAATCTCCATGAATCTCCTCCATGAATCTCCATGAATCTCCATGGATCTCCTGTATGAATCTCCACAAATCTCCATGAATCTCCATGAATCTCCATGAATCTCCTCCATGAATCTCCATGAATCTCCATGAATCTCCTGCATAAATCTCCATGAATCTCCATGAATCTCCATGAATCTCCATGAATCTCCATGAATCTCCATGAATCTCCACGAATCTCCATGAACTCCTCGATGAATCTCCTGTATGAATCTCCATGAATCTCCTCCATGCACCTCCATAAATCTCCATGAATCTCCATGAATCTCCATGAATCTCCATGAATCTCCATGAATCTCCATGAATCTCCACGAATCTCCATGAATCTCCTCCATGAATCTCCTGTATGAAGCTCCATGAATCTCCATGAATCGCCATGAATCTCAGTGAATCTCCATGAATCTCCATGAATCTCCATGGATCTCCTGTATGAATCTCCACGAATCTCCATGAATCTCCATTAATCTCCATGAATCTCCATGAATCTCCATGAATCTCCATGAACCTCCTCCATGAATCACCATGAATCTCCATGAATTTTCTCTATAAATATCCATGAACCTCCTCCATGAATCTCCATGAATCTCAATGAATCTCCTCCATGAATCTGCATGAATCTCCATGAATCTCCATGAATCTCCATGAATCTAAATGAATCCACTCCGTGAACCTCCTGTATGAATCTTCATGAATCTCCTCCATGAATCTCCATGAGTCTCCATTAATCTCCTCAATGAACCTCCATAAATCTCCATGAATCTCCATGAACCTCCTCCATGAATCTCCTGTATGAATCTCCATGAATCTCCTCCATGAATCTCCATGAATCTCCACAATGAACCTCCATAAATCTCCATGAATCTCCATGAATCTCCATGAATCTCCATGAATATCCACGAATCTCCATGAATCTCCTCCATGAATCTCCTGTATGAATCTCCATGAATCTCCATGAATATCCACGAATCTCCATGAATCTCCTCCATGAATCTCCTGTATGAATCTCCATGAATCTCCTCCATCAATCTCAATGAATCTCCATGAATCTCCATGAATCTCCATGAATCTCCATGAATGTCCACGAATCTCCATGAATCTCCTCGATGAATCTCCTGTATGAATCTCCATGAATCTCCTCTATGAATCTCCATGAATCTCCATGAATCTCCTCCATGAACCTCCATAAATCTCCATGAATTTCCATGAATCTCCATGAATCTCCATGAATCTCCTCCATTAATCTCCATGAATTTCCATGAATCTCCATGCATCTCCATTAATCTCCTCCATGAGCCTCCAAAAATTTCCATGAACCTCCACGAATCTCCATGAATCTGCATGAATCTCCATGAATGTCCACGAATCTCCATGAATCTCCTCGATGAATCTCCTGTATGAATCTCCATGAATCTCCTCCATGAATCTCCATGAATCTCCATGAATCTCCTCCATGAACCTCCATAAATCTCCATGAATCTCCATGAATCTCCATGAATCTCCATGAATCTCCTCCATGAACCTCCATAAATCTCCATGAATCTCCATGAATGTCCACGAATCTCCATGAATCTCCTCGATTAATCTCCTGTATAAATCTCCATGAATCTCCTCCATGAATCGCCATGAATCTCCTCCATGAACCTCCATAAATCTCCATGAATCTGCATGAATCTCCATGAATCTCCATGAATCTCCTCCATGAATCTCCTGTATGAATCTCCATGAATCTCCATGAATCTCCATGAACCTCCTCCATGAATCTCCATGAATCTGCATGAATCTCCATGAATCTCCATGAATCTCCACGAATCTCCATGAATCTCCTCCATGAATCTCATGTATGAGTCTCCATTAATCTCCTCAATGAACCTCCATAAATCTCCATGAATCTCCATGAACCTCCTCCATGAATCTCCTGTATGAATCTCCATGAATCTCCATGAACCTCCATGAATCTCCTGTATGAATCTCCATGAATCTCCATGAATCTCCACGAATCTCCATGAATCTCCTGTATGAATCTCCGTGAATCTCCATGAATCTCCATGAACCTCCTACATGAATCTCCATGAATCTGCATGAATCTCCTCCATGAATCTCCATGAAACTCCTCCATGAATCTCCATTAATCTCCATGAATCTCCATGAATCTCCATGAATCTCCATGAATCTCCATGAATCTCCATGAATCTCCATGAATGTCCTCCATGAATCTCCATAAATCTCCATGAATCTCCATGAATCTCCATGAATCTCCATGAACCTCCTCCATGAATCTCCATGAATCTCCATGAATTTTCTCTATAAATATCCATGAACCTCCTCCATGAATCTGCATGAATCTCCATGAATCTCCATGAATCTCCATTAATCTCCTCCATGAGCCTCCAAAAATTTCCATGAATCTCCACGAATCTCCATGAATCTCCATGAACCTCCTCCATGAATCACCATGAATCTCCATGAATTTTCTCTATAAATATCCATGAACCTCCTCCATGAATCTCCATGAATCTCAATGAATCTCCTCCATGAATCTGCATGAATCTCCATGAATCTCCATGAATCTCCATGAATCTAAATGAATCCACTCCGTGAACCTCCTGTATGAATCTTCATGAATCTCCTCCATGAATCTCCATGAGTCTCCATTAATCTCCTCAATGAACCTCCATAAATCTCCATGAATCTCCATGAACCTCCTCCATGAATCTCCTGTATGAATCTCCATGAATCTCCTCCATGAATCTCCATGAATCTCCACAATGAACCTCCATAAATCTCCATGAATCTCCATGAATCTCCATGAATCTCCATGAATATCCACGAATCTCCATGAATCTCCTCCATGAATCTCCTGTATGAATCTCCATGAATCTCCATGAATATCCACGAATCTCCATGAATCTCCTCCATGAATCTCCTGTATGAATCTCCATGAATCTCCTCCATCAATCTCAATGAATCTCCATGAATCTCCATGAATCTCCATGAATCTCCATGAATGTCCACGAATCTCCATGAATCTCCTCGATGAATCTCCTGTATGAATCTCCATGAATCTCCTCTATGAATCTCCATGAATCTCCATGAATCTCCTCCATGAACCTCCATAAATCTCCATGAATTTCCATGAATCTCCATGAATCTCCATGAATCTCCTCCATTAATCTCCATGAATTTCCATGAATCTCCATGCATCTCCATTAATCTCCTCCATGAGCCTCCAAAAATTTCCATGAACCTCCACGAATCTCCATGAATCTGCATGAATCTCCATGAATGTCCACGAATCTCCATGAATCTCCTCGGTGAATCTCCTGTATGAATCTCCATGAATCTCCTCCATGAATCTCCATGAATCTCCATGAATCTTCTCCATGAACCTCCATAAATCTCCATGAATCTCCATGAATCTCCATGAATCTCCATGAATCTCCTCCATGAACCTCCATAAATCTCCATGAATCTCCATGAATGTCCACGAATCTCCATGAATCTCCTCGATTAATCTCCTGTATAAATCTCCATGAATCTCCTCCATGAATCGCCATGAATCTCCTCCATGAACCTCCATAAATCTCCATGAATCTGCATGAATCTCCATGAATCTCCATGAATCTCCTCCATGAATCTCCTGTATGAATCTCCATGAATCTCCATGAATCTCCATGAACCTCCTCCATGAATCTCCATGAATCTGCATGAATCTCCATGAATCTCCATGAATCTCCACGAATCTCCATGAATCTCCTCCATGAATCTCATGTATGAGTCTCCATTAATCTCCTCAATGAACCTCCATAAATCTCCATGAATCTCCATGAACCTCCTCCATGAATCTCCTGTATGAATCTCCATGAATCTCCATGAACCTCCATGAATCTCCTGTATGAATCTCCATGAATCTCCATGAATCTCCACGAATCTCCATGAATCTCCTGTATGAATCTCCGTGAATCTCCATGAATCTCCATGAACCTCCTACATGAATCTCCATGAATCTGCATGAATCTCCTCCATGAATCTCCATGAAACTCCTCCATGAACCTCCATACATCTCCATGAATCTCCATGAATCTCCACGAATCTCCGTGAATCTCCGTGAATCTCCATGAATCTCCATGAATCTCCATGAATCTCCATGAACCTCCTCCATAAATCTCCATGAATCTCCATGAATCTCCTCTATACATATCCATGAACCTCGTCCATGAATCTCCATGAATCTCCACGAATCTCCATGAATCTCCTCCATGAATCTCCTGTATGAAGCTCCATGAATCTCCATAAATCTCCATGAATCTCCTCCATGAATCTCCATGAATCTCCATGAATCGCCATGAATCTCCATGAATCGCCATGAATCTCCATGGATCTCCTGTATGAATCTCCACGAATCTCCATGAATCTCCATGAATCTCCCCCATGAATCTCCATGAATCTCCATGGATCTCCTGTATGAATCTCCACGAATCTCCATGAATCTCCATGAATCTCCATGAATCTCCTCCATGAATCTCCATGAATCTCCATGAATCTCCTGCATGAATCTCCATGAATCTCCATGAATCTCCATGAATCTCCATGAATCTCCATGAATCTCCATGAATCTCCATGAATCTCCAAGGAACTCCTGTATGAATCTCCACGAATCTCCATGAATCTCCATGAATCTCCATGAATCTCCTCCATGAATCTCCACGAATCTCCATGAATCTCCATGAATCTCCATGAATCTCCACGAATCTCCATGAATCTCCTCCATGAACCTCCATAAATCTCCATGAATCTCCATGAATGTCCATGAATCTCCATGAATCTCCACGAATCTCCATGAATCTCCATGAATCTCCATGAATGTCCACGAATCTCCATGAATCTCCTCGATGAATCTCCTGTATGAATCTCCATGAATCTCCATGAATCTCCTCCATGAACCTCCATAAATCTCCATGAATTTCCATGAATCTCCATGAATCTCCATGAATCTCCACGAATCTCCATGAATCTCCGCCATGAATCTCCTGTATGAGTCTCCATTAATCTCCTCAATGAACCTCCATAAATCTCCATGAATCTCCATGAACCTCCTCCATGAATCTCCTGTATGAATCTCCATGAATCTCCATGAACCTCCATGAACCTCATCCATGAATCTCCTGTATGAATCTCCATGAATCTCCATGAATCTCCAGGAATCTCCATGAATGTCCACGAATCTCCATGAATCTCCTCGATGAATCTCCTGTATGAATCTCCATGAATCTCAATGAATCTCCTCCATGAATCTGCATGAATCTCCATGAATCTCCATGAATCTCCATTAATCTCCATGAATCTCCATGAATCTCCATGAATCTCCATGAACCTCCTCCATGAATCTCCATGAATCTCCATGAATTTTCTCTATAAATATCCATGAACCTCCTCCATGAATCTCCATGAATCTCAATGAATCTCCTCCATGAATCTGCATGAATCTCCATGACTCTCCATGAATCTCCATTAATCTCCTCCATGAGCCTCCAAAAATTTCCATGAATCTCCACGAATCTCCATGGATCTCCATGAATCTCCATGAATGTCCACGAATCTCCATGAATCTCCTCGATGAATCTCCTGTATGAATCTCCATGAATCTCAATGAATCTCCTCCATGAATCTGCATGAATCTCCATGAATCTCCATGAATCTCCATTAATCTCCATGAATCTCCATGAATCTCCATGAATCTCCATGAATCTCCATGAATCTCCATGAATCTCCATGAATGTCCTCCATGAATCTCCATAAATCTCCATGAATCTCCATGAATCTCCATGAATCTCCATGAACCTCCTCCATGAATCTCCATGAATCTCCATGAATTTTCTCTATAAATATCCATGAACCTCCTCCATGAATCTCCATGAATCTCAATGAATCTCCTCCATGAATCTGCATGAATCTCCATGAATCTCCATTAATCTCCTCCATGAGCCTCCAAAAATTTCCATGAATCTCCACGAATCTCCATGGATCTCCATGAATCTCCATGAATGTCCACGAATCTCCATGAATCTCCTCGATGAATCTCCTGTATGAATCTCCATGAATCTCCTCCATGAATCTCCATGAATCTCCATGAATCTCCTCCATGAATCTCCATGAGTCTCCATTAATCTCCTCCATGAGCCTCCAAAAATTTCCATTAATCTCCACGAATCTCCTCCAGGAACCTCCACGAATCTCCATGAATCTCCGTGAATCTCCATGAATCTCCATGAATCTCCATGAATCTCCATGAACCTCCTCCATGAATCACCATGAATCTCCATGAATTTTCTCTATAAATATCCATGAACCTCCTCCATGAATCTCCATGAATCTCAATGAATCTCCTCCATGAATCTGCATGAATCTCCATGAATCTCCATGAATCTCCATGAATCTAAATGAATCCTCTCCGTGAACCTCCTGTATGAATCTTCATGAATCTCCTCCATGAATCTCCATGAGTCTCCATTAATCTCCTCAATGAACCTCCATAAATCTCCATGAATCTCCATGAACCTCCTCCATGAATCTCCTGTATGAATCTCCATGAATCTCCTCCATGAATCTCCATGAATCTCCACAATGAACCTCCATAAATCTCCATGAATCTCCATGAATCTCCATGAATCTCCATGAATATCCACGAATCTCCATGAATCTCCTCCATGAATCTCCTGTATGAATCTCCATGAATCTCCATGAATATCCACGAATCTCCATGAATCTCCTCCATGAATCTCCACGAATCTCCATGAATCTCCGCCATGAATCTCCTGTATGAGTCTCCATTAATCTCCTCAATGAACCTCCATAAATCTCCATGAATCTCCATGAACCTCCTCCATGAATCTCCTGTATGAATCTCCATGAATCTCCATGAACCTCCATGAACCTCATCCATGAATCTCCTGTATGAATCTCCATGAATCTCCATGAATCTCCAGGAATCTCCATGAATGTCCACGAATCTCCATGAATCTCCTCGATGAATCTCCTGTATGAATCTCCATGAATCTCAATGAATCTCCTCCATGAATCTGCATGAATCTCCATGAATCTCCATGAATCTCCATTAATCTCCATGAATCTCCATGAATCTCCATGAATCTCCATGAACCTCCTCCATGAATCTCCATGAATCTCCATGAATTTTCTCTATAAATATCCATGAACCTCCTCCATGAATCTCCATGAATCTCAATGAATCTCCTCCATGAATCTGCATGAATCTCCATGACTCTCCATGAATCTCCATTAATCTCCTCCATGAGCCTCCAAAAATTTCCATGAATCTCCACGAATCTCCATGGATCTCCATGAATCTCCATGAATGTCCACGAATCTCCATGAATCTCCTCGATGAATCTCCTGTATGAATCTCCATGAATCTCAATGAATCTCCTCCATGAATCTGCATGAATCTCCATGAATCTCCATGAATCTCCATTAATCTCCATGAATCTCCATGAATCTCCATGAATCTCCATGAATCTCCATGAATCTCCATGAATCTCCATGAATGTCCTCCATGAATCTCCATAAATCTCCATGAATCTCCATGAATCTCCATGAATCTCCATGAACCTCCTCCATGAATCTCCATGAATCTCCATGAATTTTCTCTATAAATATCCATGAACCTCCTCCATGAATCTCCATGAATCTCAATGAATCTCCTCCATGAATCTGCATGAATCTCCATGAATCTCCATTAATCTCCTCCATGAGCCTCCAAAAATTTCCATGAATCTCCACGAATCTCCATGGATCTCCATGAATCTCCATGAATGTCCACGAATCTCCATGAATCTCCTCGATGAATCTCCTGTATGAATCTCCATGAATCTCCTCCATGAATCTCCATGAATCTCCATGAATCTCCTCCATGAATCTCCATGAGTCTCCATTAATCTCCTCCATGAGCCTCCAAAAATTTCCATTAATCTCCACGAATCTCCTCCAGGAACCTCCACGAATCTCCATGAATCTCCGTGAATCTCCATGAATCTCCATGAATCTCCATGAATCTCCATGAACCTCCTCCATGAATCACCATGAATCTCCATGAATTTTCTCTATAAATATCCATGAACCTCCTCCATGAATCTCCATGAATCTCAATGAATCTCCTCCATGAATCTGCATGAATCTCCATGAATCTCCATGAATCTCCATGAATCTAAATGAATCCTCTCCGTGAACCTCCTGTATGAATCTTCATGAATCTCCTCCATGAATCTCCATGAGTCTCCATTAATCTCCTCAATGAACCTCCATAAATCTCCATGAATCTCCATGAACCTCCTCCATGAATCTCCTGTATGAATCTCCATGAATCTCCTCCATGAATCTCCATGAATCTCCACAATGAACCTCCATAAATCTCCATGAATCTCCATGAATCTCCATGAATCTCCATGAATATCCACGAATCTCCATGAATCTCCTCCATGAATCTCCTGTATGAATCTCCATGAATCTCCATGAATATCCACGAATCTCCATGAATCTCCTCCATGAATCTCCTGTATGAATCTCCATGAATCTCCTCCATCAATCTCAATGAATCTCCATGAATCTCCATGAATCTCCATGAATCTCCATGAATGTCCACGAATCTCCATGAATCTCCTCGATGAATCTCCTGTATGAATCTCCATGAATCTCCTCTATGAATCTCCATGAATCTCCATGAATCTCCTCCATGAACCTCCATAAATCTCCATGAATTTCCATGAATCTCCATGAATCTCCATGAATCTCCTCCATTAATCTCCATGAATTTCCATGAATCTCCATGCATCTCCATTAATCTCCTCCATGAGCCTCCAAAAATTTCCATGAACCTCCACGAATCTCCATGAATCTGCATGAATCTCCATGAATGTCCACGAATCTCCATGAATCTCCTCGATGAATCTCCTGTATGAATCTCCATGAATCTCCTCCATGAATCTCCATGAATCTCCATGAATCTTCTCCATGAACCTCCATAAATCTCCATGAATCTCCATGAATCTCCATGAATCTCCATGAATCTCCTCCATGAACCTCCATAAATCTCCATGAATCTCCATGAATGTCCACGAATCTCCATGAATCTCCTCGATTAATCTCCTGTATAAATCTCCATGAATCTCCTCCATGAATCGCCATGAATCTCCTCCATGAACCTCCATAAATCTCCATGAATCTGCATGAATCTCCATGAATCTCCATGAATCTCCTCCATGAATCTCCTGTATGAATCTCCATGAATCTCCATGAATCTCCATGAACCTCCTCCATGAATCTCCATGAATCTGCATGAATCTCCATGAATCTCCATGAATCTCCACGAATCTCCATGAATCTCCTCCATGAATCTCATGTATGAGTCTCCATTAATCTCCTCAATGAACCTCCATAAATCTCCATGAATCTCCATGAACCTCCTCCATGAATCTCCTGTATGAATCTCCATGAATCTCCATGAACCTCCATGAATCTCCTGTATGAATCTCCATGAATCTCCATGAATCTCCACGAATCTCCATGAATCTCCTGTATGAATCTCCGTGAATCTCCATGAATCTCCATGAACCTCCTACATGAATCTCCATGAATCTGCATGAATCTCCTCCATGAATCTCCATGAAACTCCTCCATGAACCTCCATACATCTCCATGAATCTCCATGAATCTCCACGAATCTCCGTGAATCTCCGTGAATCTCCATGAATCTCCATGAATCTCCATGAATCTCCATGAACCTCCTCCATAAATCTCCATGAATCTCCATGAATCTCCTCTATACATATCCATGAACCTCGTCCATGAATCTCCATGAATCTCCACGAATCTCCATGAATCTCCTCCATGAATCTCCTGTATGAAGCTCCATGAATCTCCATAAATCTCCATGAATCTCCTCCATGAATCTCCATGAATCTCCATGAATCGCCATGAATCTCCATGAATCGCCATGAATCTCCATGGATCTCCTGTATGAATCTCCACGAATCTCCATGAATCTCCATGAATCTCCCCCATGAATCTCCATGAATCTCCATGGATCTCCTGTATGAATCTCCACGAATCTCCATGAATCTCCATGAATCTCCATGAATCTCCTCCATGAATCTCCATGAATCTCCATGAATCTCCTGCATGAATCTCCATGAATCTCCATGAATCTCCATGAATCTCCATGAATCTCCATGAATCTCCATGAATCTCCATGAATCTCCAAGGAACTCCTGTATGAATCTCCACGAATCTCCATGAATCTCCATGAATCTCCATGAATCTCCTCCATGAATCTCCACGAATCTCCATGAATCTCCATGAATCTCCATGAATCTCCACGAATCTCCATGAATCTCCTCCATGAACCTCCATAAATCTCCATGAATCTCCATGAATGTCCATGAATCTCCATGAATCTCCACGAATCTCCATGAATCTCCATGAATCTCCATGAATGTCCACGAATCTCCATGAATCTCCTCGATGAATCTCCTGTATGAATCTCCATGAATCTCCATGAATCTCCTCCATGAACCTCCATAAATCTCCATGAATTTCCATGAATCTCCATGAATCTCCATGAATCTCCACGAATCTCCATGAATCTCCGCCATGAATCTCCTGTATGAGTCTCCATTAATCTCCTCAATGAACCTCCATAAATCTCCATGAATCTCCATGAACCTCCTCCATGAATCTCCTGTATGAATCTCCATGAATCTCCATGAACCTCCATGAACCTCATCCATGAATCTCCTGTATGAATCTCCATGAATCTCCATGAATCTCCAGGAATCTCCATGAATGTCCACGAATCTCCATGAATCTCCTCGATGAATCTCCTGTATGAATCTCCATGAATCTCAATGAATCTCCTCCATGAATCTGCATGAATCTCCATGAATCTCCATGAATCTCCATTAATCTCCATGAATCTCCATGAATCTCCATGAATCTCCATGAACCTCCTCCATGAATCTCCATGAATCTCCATGAATTTTCTCTATAAATATCCATGAACCTCCTCCATGAATCTCCATGAATCTCAATGAATCTCCTCCATGAATCTGCATGAATCTCCATGACTCTCCATGAATCTCCATTAATCTCCTCCATGAGCCTCCAAAAATTTCCATGAATCTCCACGAATCTCCATGGATCTCCATGAATCTCCATGAATGTCCACGAATCTCCATGAATCTCCTCGATGAATCTCCTGTATGAATCTCCATGAATCTCAATGAATCTCCTCCATGAATCTGCATGAATCTCCATGAATCTCCATGAATCTCCATTAATCTCCATGAATCTCCATGAATCTCCATGAATCTCCATGAATCTCCATGAATCTCCATGAATCTCCATGAATGTCCTCCATGAATCTCCATAAATCTCCATGAATCTCCATGAATCTCCATGAATCTCCATGAACCTCCTCCATGAATCTCCATGAATCTCCATGAATTTTCTCTATAAATATCCATGAACCTCCTCCATGAATCTCCATGAATCTCAATGAATCTCCTCCATGAATCTGCATGAATCTCCATGAATCTCCATTAATCTCCTCCATGAGCCTCAAAAATTTCCATGAATCTCCACGAATCTCCATGGATCTCCATGAATCTCCATGAATGTCCACGAAATCTCCATGAATCTCCTCGATGAATCTCCTGTATGAATCTCCATGAATCTCCTCCATGAATCTCCATGAATCTCCATGAATCTCCTCCATGAATCTCCATGAGTCTCCATTAATCTCCTCCATGAGCCTCCAAAAATTTCCATTAATCTCCACGAATCTCCTCCAGGAACCTCCACGAATCTCCATGAATCTCCGTGAATCTCCATGAATCTCCATGAATCTCCATGAATCTCCATGAACCTCCTCCATGAATCACCATGAATCTCCATGAATTTTCTCTATAAATATCCATGAACCTCCTCCATGAATCTCCATGAATCTCAATGAATCTCCTCCATGAATCTGCATGAATCTCCATGAATCTCCATGAATCTCCATGAATCTAAATGAATCCTCTCCGTGAACCTCCTGTATGAATCTTCATGAATCTCCTCCATGAATCTCCATGAGTCTCCATTAATCTCCTCAATGAACCTCCATAAATCTCCATGAATCTCCATGAACCTCCTCCATGAATCTCCTGTATGTATCTCCATGAATCTCCTCCATGAATCTCCATGAATCTCCACAATGAACCTCCATAAATCTCCATGAATCTCCATGAATCTCCATGAATCTCCATGAATATCCACGAATCTCCATGAATCTCCTCCATGAATCTCCTGTATGAATCTCCATGAATCTCCATGAATATCCACGAATCTCCATGAATCTCCTCCATGAATCTCCTGTATGAATCTCCATGAATCTACATGAATCTCCATGAATCTCCTCCATCAATCTCAATGAATCTCCATGAATCTCCATGAATCTCCATGAATCTCCATGAATGTCCACGAATCTCCATGAATCTCCTCGATGAATCTCCTGTATGAATCTCCATGAATCTCCTCTATGAATCTCCATGAATCTCCATGAATCTCCTCCATGAACCTCCATAAATCTCCATGAATTTCCATGAATCTCCATGAATCTCCATGAATCTCCTCCATGAATCTCCATGAATTTCCATGAATCTCCATGCATCTCCATTAATCTCCTCCATGAGCCTCCAAAAATTTCCATGAACCTCCACGAATCTCCATGAATCTGCATGAATCTCCATGAATGTCCACGAATCTCCATGAATCTCCTCGATGAATCTCCTGTATGAATCTCCATGAATCTCCTCCATGAATCTCCATGAATCTCCATGAATCTCCTCCATGAACCTCCATAAATCTCCATGAATCTCCATGAATCTCCATGAATCTCCATGAATCTCCTCCATGAACCTCCATAAATCTCCATGAATCTCCATGAATCTCCATGAATCTCCATGAATCTCCATGAATCTCCATGAATCTCTATGAACCTCCTCCATGAATCTCCATGAATCTCCTCCATGAATCTCCATGAATCTCCTGTATGAATCTCCATGAATCTCCTCCATGAACCTCCATAAATCTCCATGAATCTCCATGAATGTCCATGAATCTCCATGAATCTCCACGAATCTCCATGAATCTCCATGAATCTCCATGAATCTCCATGAATCTCCATGAATCTCCATGAATCTCCATGAATCTCCATGAATCTCCATGAATGTCCTCCATGAATCTCCATAAATCTCCATGAATCTCCATGAATCTCCATGAATCTCCATGAACCTCCTCCATGAATCTCCATGAATCTCCATGAATTTTCTCTATAAATATCCATGAACCTCCTCCATGAATCTCCATGAATCTCAATGAATCTCCTCCATGAATCTGCATGAATCTCCATGAATCTCCATGAATCTCCATTAATCTCCTCCATGAGCCTCCAAAAATTTCCATGAATCTCCACGAATCTCCATGGATCTCCATGAATCTCCATGAATGTCCACGAATCTCCATGAATCTCCTCGATGAATCTCCTGTATGAATCTCCATGAATCTCCTCCATGAATCTCCATGAATCTCCATGAATCTCCTCCATGAATCTCCATGAGTCTCCATTAATCTCCTCAATGAACCTCCATAAATCTCCATGAATCTCCATGAACCTCCTCCATGAATCTCCTGTATGAATCTCCATGAATCTCCTCCATGAATCTCCATGAATTTCCATGAATCTCCATGAATCTCCATTAATCTCCTCCATGAGCCTCCAAAAATTTCCATTAATCTCCACGAATCTCCTCCAGGAACCTCCACGAATCTCCATGTATCTCCGTGAATCTCCATGAATCTCCATGAATCTCCATGAATCTCCATGAACCTCCTCCATGAATCTCCATGAATCTCAATGAATCTCCTCCATGAATCTGCATGAATCTCCATGAATCTCCATTAATCTCCTCCATGAGCCTCCAAAAATTTCCATGAATCTCCACGAATCTCCATGGATCTCCATGAATCTCCATGAATCTCCATGAATCTCCATGAACCTCCTCCATGAATCACCATGAATCTCCATGAATTTTCTCTATAAATATCCATGAACCTCCTCCATGAATCTCCATGAATCTCAATGAATCTCCTCCATGAATCTGCATGAATCTCCATGAATCTCCATGAATCTCCATGAATCTAAATGAATCCTCTCCGTGAACCTCCTGTATGAATCTTCATGAATCTCCTCCATGAATCTCCATGAGTCTCCATTAATCTCCTCAATGAACCTCCATAAATCTCCATGAATCTCCATGAACCTCCTCCATGAATCTCCTGTATGAATCTCCATGAATCTCCTCCATGAATCTCCATGAATCTCCACAATGAACCTCCATAAATCTCCATGAATCTCCATGAATCTCCATGAATCTCCATGAATATCCACGAATCTCCATGAATCTCCTCCATGAATCTCCTGTATGAATCTCCATGAATCTCCATGAATATCCACGAATCTCCATGAATCTCCTCCATGAATCTCCTGTATGAATCTCCATGAATCTCCTCCATCAATCTCAATGAATCTCCATGAATCTCCATGAATCTCCATGAATCTCCATGAATGTCCACGAATCTCCATGAATCTCCTCGATGAATCTCCTGTATGAATCTCCATGAATCTCCTCTATGAATCTCCATGAATCTCCATGAATCTCCTCCATGAACCTCCATAAATCTCCATGAATTTCCATGAATCTCCATGAATCTCCATGAATCTCCTCCATTAATCTCCATGAATTTCCATGAATCTCCATGCATCTCCATTAATCTCCTCCATGAGCCTCCAAAAATTTCCATGAACCTCCACGAATCTCCATGAATCTGCATGAATCTCCATGAATGTCCACGAATCTCCATGAATCTCCTCGATGAATCTCCTGTATGAATCTCCATGAATCTCCTCCATGAATCTCCATGAATCTCCATGAATCTTCTCCATGAACCTCCATAAATCTCCATGAATCTCCATGAATCTCCATGAATCTCCATGAATCTCCTCCATGAACCTCCATAAATCTCCATGAATCTCCATGAATGTCCACGAATCTCCATGAATCTCCTCGATTAATCTCCTGTATAAATCTCCATGAATCTCCTCCATGAATCGCCATGAATCTCCTCCATGAACCTCCATAAATCTCCATGAATCTGCATGAATCTCCATGAATCTCCATGAATCTCCTCCATGAATCTCCTGTATGAATCTCCATGAATCTCCATGAATCTCCATGAACCTCCTCCATGAATCTCCATGAATCTGCATGAATCTCCATGAATCTCCATGAATCTCCACGAATCTCCATGAATCTCCTCCATGAATCTCATGTATGAGTCTCCATTAATCTCCTCAATGAACCTCCATAAATCTCCATGAATCTCCATGAACCTCCTCCATGAATCTCCTGTATGAATCTCCATGAATCTCCATGAACCTCCATGAATCTCCTGTATGAATCTCCATGAATCTCCATGAATCTCCACGAATCTCCATGAATCTCCTGTATGAATCTCCGTGAATCTCCATGAATCTCCATGAACCTCCTACATGAATCTCCATGAATCTGCATGAATCTCCTCCATGAATCTCCATGAAACTCCTCCATGAACCTCCATACATCTCCATGAATCTCCATGAATCTCCACGAATCTCCGTGAATCTCCGTGAATCTCCATGAATCTCCATGAATCTCCATGAATCTCCATGAACCTCCTCCATAAATCTCCATGAATCTCCATGAATCTCCTCTATACATATCCATGAACCTCGTCCATGAATCTCCATGAATCTCCACGAATCTCCATGAATCTCCTCCATGAATCTCCTGTATGAAGCTCCATGAATCTCCATAAATCTCCATGAATCTCCTCCATGAATCTCCATGAATCTCCATGAATCGCCATGAATCTCCATGAATCGCCATGAATCTCCATGGATCTCCTGTATGAATCTCCACGAATCTCCATGAATCTCCATGAATCTCCCCCATGAATCTCCATGAATCTCCATGGATCTCCTGTATGAATCTCCACGAATCTCCATGAATCTCCATGAATCTCCATGAATCTCCTCCATGAATCTCCATGAATCTCCATGAATCTCCTGCATGAATCTCCATGAATCTCCATGAATCTCCATGAATCTCCATGAATCTCCATGAATCTCCATGAATCTCCATGAATCTCCAAGGAACTCCTGTATGAATCTCCACGAATCTCCATGAATCTCCATGAATCTCCATGAATCTCCTCCATGAATCTCCACGAATCTCCATGAATCTCCATGAATCTCCATGAATCTCCACGAATCTCCATGAATCTCCTCCATGAACCTCCATAAATCTCCATGAATCTCCATGAATGTCCATGAATCTCCATGAATCTCCACGAATCTCCATGAATCTCCATGAATCTCCATGAATGTCCACGAATCTCCATGAATCTCCTCGATGAATCTCCTGTATGAATCTCCATGAATCTCCATGAATCTCCTCCATGAACCTCCATAAATCTCCATGAATTTCCATGAATCTCCATGAATCTCCATGAATCTCCACGAATCTCCATGAATCTCCGCCATGAATCTCCTGTATGAGTCTCCATTAATCTCCTCAATGAACCTCCATAAATCTCCATGAATCTCCATGAACCTCCTCCATGAATCTCCTGTATGAATCTCCATGAATCTCCATGAACCTCCATGAACCTCATCCATGAATCTCCTGTATGAATCTCCATGAATCTCCATGAATCTCCAGGAATCTCCATGAATGTCCACGAATCTCCATGAATCTCCTCGATGAATCTCCTGTATGAATCTCCATGAATCTCAATGAATCTCCTCCATGAATCTGCATGAATCTCCATGAATCTCCATGAATCTCCATTAATCTCCATGAATCTCCATGAATCTCCATGAATCTCCATGAACCTCCTCCATGAATCTCCATGAATCTCCATGAATTTTCTCTATAAATATCCATGAACCTCCTCCATGAATCTCCATGAATCTCAATGAATCTCCTCCATGAATCTGCATGAATCTCCATGACTCTCCATGAATCTCCATTAATCTCCTCCATGAGCCTCCAAAAATTTCCATGAATCTCCACGAATCTCCATGGATCTCCATGAATCTCCATGAATGTCCACGAATCTCCATGAATCTCCTCGATGAATCTCCTGTATGAATCTCCATGAATCTCAATGAATCTCCTCCATGAATCTGCATGAATCTCCATGAATCTCCATGAATCTCCATTAATCTCCATGAATCTCCATGAATCTCCATGAATCTCCATGAATCTCCATGAATCTCCATGAATCTCCATGAATGTCCTCCATGAATCTCCATAAATCTCCATGAATCTCCATGAATCTCCATGAATCTCCATGAACCTCCTCCATGAATCTCCATGAATCTCCATGAATTTTCTCTATAAATATCCATGAACCTCCTCCATGAATCTCCATGAATCTCAATGAATCTCCTCCATGAATCTGCATGAATCTCCATGAATCTCCATTAATCTCCTCCATGAGCCTCAAAAATTTCCATGAATCTCCACGAATCTCCATGGATCTCCATGAATCTCCATGAATGTCCACGAATCTCCATGAATCTCCTCGATGAATCTCCTGTATGAATCTCCATGAATCTCCTCATGAATCTCCATGAATCTCCATGAATCTCCTCCATGAATCTCCATGAGTCTCCATTAATCTCCTCCATGAGCCTCCAAAAATTTCCATTAATCTCCACGAATCTCCTCCAGGAACCTCCACGAATCTCCATGAATCTCCGTGAATCTCCATGAATCTCCATGAATCTCCATGAATCTCCATGAACCTCCTCCATGAATCACCATGAATCTCCATGAATTTTCTCTATAAATATCCATGAACCTCCTCCATGAATCTCCATGAATCTCAATGAATCTCCTCCATGAATCTGCATGAATCTCCATGAATCTCCATGAATCTCCATGAATCTAAATGAATCCTCTCCGTGAACCTCCTGTATGAATCTTCATGAATCTCCTCCATGAATCTCCATGAGTCTCCATTAATCTCCTCAATGAACCTCCATAAATCTCCATGAATCTCCATGAACCTCCTCCATGAATCTCCTGTATGTATCTCCATGAATCTCCTCCATGAATCTCCATGAATCTCCACAATGAACCTCCATAAATCTCCATGAATCTCCATGAATCTCCATGAATCTCCATGAATATCCACGAATCTCCATGAATCTCCTCCATGAATCTCCTGTATGAATCTCCATGAATCTCCATGAATATCCACGAATCTCCATGAATCTCCTCCATGAATCTCCTGTATGAATCTCCATGAATCTACATGAATCTCCATGAATCTCCTCCATCAATCTCAATGAATCTCCATGAATCTCCATGAATCTCCATGAATCTCCATGAATGTCCACGAATCTCCATGAATCTCCTCGATGAATCTCCTGTATGAATCTCCATGAATCTCCTCTATGAATCTCCATGAATCTCCATGAATCTCCTCCATGAACCTCCATAAATCTCCATGAATTTCCATGAATCTCCATGAATCTCCATGAATCTCCTCCATGAATCTCCATGAATTTCCATGAATCTCCATGCATCTCCATTAATCTCCTCCATGAGCCTCCAAAAATTTCCATGAACCTCCACGAATCTCCATGAATCTGCATGAATCTCCATGAATGTCCACGAATCTCCATGAATCTCCTCGATGAATCTCCTGTATGAATCTCCATGAATCTCCTCCATGAATCTCCATGAATCTCCATGAATCTCCTCCATGAACCTCCATAAATCTCCATGAATCTCCATGAATCTCCATGAATCTCCATGAATCTCCTCCATGAACCTCCATAAATCTCCATGAATCTCCATGAATCTCCATGAATCTCCATGAATCTCCATGAATCTCCATGAATCTCTATGAACCTCCTCCATGAATCTCCATGAATCTCCTCCATGAATCTCCATGAATCTCCTGTATGAATCTCCATGAATCTCCTCCATGAACCTCCATAAATCTCCATGAATCTCCATGAATGTCCATGAATCTCCATGAATCTCCACGAATCTCCATGAATCTCCATGAATCTCCATGAATCTCCATGAATCTCCATGAATCTCCATGAATCTCCATGAATCTCCATGAATCTCCATGAATGTCCTCCATGAATCTCCATAAATCTCCATGAATCTCCATGAATCTCCATGAATCTCCATGAACCTCCTCCATGAATCTCCATGAATCTCCATGAATTTTCTCTATAAATATCCATGAACCTCCTCCATGAATCTCCATGAATCTCAATGAATCTCCTCCATGAATCTGCATGAATCTCCATGAATCTCCATGAATCTCCATTAATCTCCTCCATGAGCCTCCAAAAATTTCCATGAATCTCCACGAATCTCCATGGATCTCCATGAATCTCCATGAATGTCCACGAATCTCCATGAATCTCCTCGATGAATCTCCTGTATGAATCTCCATGAATCTCCTCCATGAATCTCCATGAATCTCCATGAATCTCCTCCATGAATCTCCATGAGTCTCCATTAATCTCCTCAATGAACCTCCATAAATCTCCATGAATCTCCATGAACCTCCTCCATGAATCTCCTGTATGAATCTCCATGAATCTCCTCCATGAATCTCCATGAATTTCCATGAATCTCCATGAATCTCCATTAATCTCCTCCATGAGCCTCCAAAAATTTCCATTAATCTCCACGAATCTCCTCCAGGAACCTCCACGAATCTCCATGTATCTCCGTGAATCTCCATGAATCTCCATGAATCTCCATGAATCTCCATGAACCTCCTCCATGAATCACCATGAATCTCTATGAATTTTCTCTATAAATATCCATGAACCTCCTCCATGAATCTCCATGAATCTCAATGAATCTCCTCCATGAATCTGCATGAATCTCCATGAATCTCCATGAATCTCCATGAATCTAAATGAATCCTCTCCGTGAACCTCCTGTATGAATCTTCATGAATCTCCTCCATGAATCTCCATGAGTCTCCATTAATCTCCTCAATGAACCTCCATGAATCTCCATTAATCTCCTCCATGAGCCTCCAAAAATTTCCATGAATCTCCACGAATCTCCATGGATCTCCATGAATCTCCATGAATGTCCACGAATCACCATGAATCTCCTCGATGAATCTCCTGTATGAATCTCCATGAATCTCCTCCATGAATCTCCATGAATCTCCATGAATCTCCTCCATGAATCTCCATGAGTCTCCATTAATCTCCTCAATGAACCTCCATACATCTCCATGAATCTCCATGAACCTCCTCCATGAATCTCCTGTATGAATCTCCATGAATCTCCTCCATGAATCTCCATGAATTTCCATGAATCTCCATGAATCTCCATTAATCTCCTCCATGAGCCTCCAAAAATTTCCATTAATCTCCACGAATCTCCTCCAGGAACCTCCACGAATCTCCATGAATCTCCGTGAATCTCCATGAATCTCCATGAATCTCCATGAATCTCCATGAACCTCCTCCATGAATCACCATGAATCTCCATGAATTTTCTCTATAAATATCCATGAACCTCCTCCATGAATCTCCATGAATCTCAATGAATCTCCTCCATGAATCTGCATGAATCTCCATGAATCTCCATGAATCTCCATGAATCTAAATGAATCCTCTCCGTGAACCTCCTGTATGAATCTTCATGAATCTCCTCCATGAATCTCCATGAGTCTCCATTAATCTCCTCAATGAACCTCCATAAATCTCCATGAATCTCCATGAACCTCCTCCATGAATCTCCTGTATGAATCTCCATGAATCTCCTCCATGAATCTCCATGAATCTCCACAATGAACCTCCATAAATCTCCATGAATCTCCATGAATCTCCATGAATCTCCATGAATATCCACGAATCTCCATGAATCTCCTCCATGAATCTCCTGTATGAATCTCCATGAATCTCCATGAATATCCACGAATCTCCATGAATCTCCTCCATGAATCTCCTGTATGAATCTCCATGAATCTCCATGAATCTCCATGAATCTCCTCCATCAATCTCAATGAATCTCCATGAATCTCCATGAATCTCCATGAATCTCCATGAATGTCCACGAATCTCCATGAATCTCCTCGATGAATCTCCTGTATGAATCTCCATGAATCTCCTCTATGAATCTCCATGAATCTCCATGAATCTCCTCCATGAACCTCCATAAATCTCCATGAATTTCCATGAATCTCCATGAATCTCCATGAATCTCCTCCATGAATCTCCATGAATTTCCATGAATCTCCATGCATCTCCATTAATCTCCTCCATGAGCCTCCAAAAATTTCCATGAACCTCCACGAATCTCCATGAATCTGCATGAATCTCCATGAATGTCCACGAATCTCCATGAATCTCCTCGATGAATCTCCTGTATGAATCTCCATGAATCTCCTCCATGAATCTCCATGAATCTCCATGAATCTCCTCCATGAACCTCCATAAATCTCCATGAATCTCCATGAATCTCCATGAATCTCCATGAATCTCCTCCATGAACCTCCATAAATCTCCATGAATCTCCATGAATGTCCATGAATCTCCATGAATCTCCACGAATCTCCATGAATCTCCATGAATCTCCATGAATCTCCATGAATCTCCATGAATCTCCATGAATCTCCATGAATCTCCATGAATCTCCATGAATGTCCTCCATGAATCTCCATAAATCTCCATGAATCTCCATGAATCTCCATGAATCTCCATGAACCTCCTCCATGAATCTCCATGAATCTCCATGAATTTTCTCTATAAATATCCATGAACCTCCTCCATGAATCTCCATGAATCTCAATGAATCTCCTCCATGAATCTGCATGAATCTCCATGAATCTCCATGAATCTCCATTAATCTCCTCCATGAGCCTCCAAAAATTTCCATGAATCTCCACGAATCTCCATGGATCTCCATGAATCTCCATGAATGTCCACGAATCTCCATGAATCTCCTCGATGAATCTCCTGTATGAATCTCCATGAATCTCCTCCATGAATCTCCATGAATCTCCATGAATCTCCTCCATGAATCTCCATGAGTCTCCATTAATCTCCTCAATGAACCTCCATAAATCTCCATGAATCTCCATGAACCTCCTCCATGAATCTCCTGTATGAATCTCCATGAATCTCCTCCATGAATCTCCATGAATTTCCATGAATCTCCATGAATCTCCATTAATCTCCTCCATGAGCCTCCAAAAATTTCCATTAATCTCCACGAATCTCCTCCAGGAACCTCCACGAATCTCCATGTATCTCCGTGAATCTCCATGAATCTCCATGAATCTCCATGAATCTCCATGAACCTCCTCCATGAATCACCATGAATCTCCATGAATTTTCTCTATAAATATCCATGAACCTCCTCCATGAATCTCCATGAATCTCAATGAATCTCCTCCATGAATCTGCATGAATCTCCATGAATCTCCATGAATCTCCATGAATCTAAATGAATCCTCTCCGTGAACCTCCTGTATGAATCTTCATGAATCTCCTCCATGAATCTCCATGAGTCTCCATTAATCTCCTCAATGAACCTCCATAAATCTCCATGAATCTCCATGAACCTCCTCCATGAATCTCCTGTATGAATCTCCATGAATCTCCTCCATGAATCTCCATGAATCTCCACAATGAACCTCCATAAATCTCCATGAATCTCCATGAATCTCCATGAATCTCCATGAATATCCACGAATCTCCATGAATCTCCTCCATGAATCTCCTGTATGAATCTCCATGAATCTCCATGAATATCCACGAATCTCCATGAATCTCCTCCATGAATCTCCTGTATGAATCTCCATGAATCTCCTCCATCAATCTCAATGAATCTCCATGAATCTCCATGAATCTCCATGAATATCCATGAATGTCCACGAATCTCCATGAATCTCCTCGATGAATCTCCTGTATGAATCTCCATGAATCTCCTCTATGAATCTCCATGAATCTCCATGAATCTCCTCCATGAACCTCCATAAATCTCCATGAATTTCCATGAATCTCCATGAATCTCCATGAATCTCCTCCATGAATCTCCATGAATTTCCATGAATCTCCATGCATCTCCATTAATCTCCTCCATGAGCCTCCAAAAATTTCCATGAACCTCCACGAATCTCCATGAATCTGCATGAATCTCCATGAATGTCCACGAATCTCCATGAATCTCCTCGATGAATCTCCTGTATGAATCTCCATGAATCTCCTCCATGAATCTCCATGAATCTCCATGAATCTCCTCCATGAACCTCCATAAATCTCCATGAATCTCCATGAATCTCCATGAATCTCCATGAATCTCCTCCATGAACCTCCATAAATCTCCATGAATCTCCATGAATGTCCACGAATCTCCATGAATCTCCTCGATTAATCTCCTGTATGAATCTCCATGAATCTCCTCCATGAATCGCCATGAATCTCCTCCATGAACCTCCATAAATCTCCATGAATCTGCATGAATCTCCATGAATCTCCATGAATCTCCTCCATGAATCTCCTGTATGAATCTCCATGAATCTCCATGAATCTCCATGAACCTCCTCCATGAATCTCCATGAATCTGCATGAATCTCCATGAATCTCCATGAATCTCCACGAATCTCCATGAATCTCCTCCATGAATCTCATGTATGAGTCTCCATTAATCTCCTCAATGAACCTCCATAAATCTCCATGAATCTCCATGAACCTCCTCCATGAATCTCCTGTATGAATCTCCATGAATCTCCATGAACCTCCATGAATCTCCTGTATGAATCTCCATGAATCTCCATGAATCTCCACGAATCTCCATGAATCTCCTGTATGAATCTCCGTGAATCTCCATGAATCTCCATGAACCTCCTACATGAATCTCCATGAATCTGCATGAATCTCCTCCATGAATCTCCATGAAACTCCTCCATGAACCTCCATACATCTCCATGAATCTCCATGAATCTCCACGAATCTCCGTGAATCTCCGTGAATCTCCATGAATCTCCATGAATCTCCATGAATCTCCATGAACCTCCTCCATAAATCTCCATGAATCTCCATGAATCTCCTCTATACATATCCATGAACCTCGTCCATGAATCTCCATGAATCTCCACGAATCTCCATGAATCTCCTCCATGAATCTCCTGTATGAAGCTCCATGAATCTCCATAAATCTCCATGAATCTCCTCCATGAATCTCCATGAATCTCCATGAATCGCCATGAATCTCCATGAATCGCCATGAATCTCCATGGATCTCCTGTATGAATCTCCACGAATCTCCATGAATCTCCATGAATCTCCCCCATGAATCTCCATGAATCTCCATGGATCTCCTGTATGAATCTCCACGAATCTCCATGAATCTCCATGAATCTCCATGAATCTCCTCCATGAATCTCCATGAATCTCCTGCATAAATCTCCATGAATCTCCATGAATCTCCATGAATCTCCATGAATCTCCATGAATCTCCATGAATCTCCATGAATCTCCAAGGAACTCCTGTATGAATCTCCACGAATCTCCATGAATCTCCATGAATCTCCATGAATCTCCTCCATGAATCTCCACGAATCTCCATGAATCTCCATGAATCTCCATGAATCTCCACGAATCTCCATGAATCTCCTCCATGAACCTCCATAAATCTCCATGAATCTCCATGAATGTCCATGAATCTCCATGAATCTCCACGAATCTCCATGAATCTCCATGAATCTCCATGAATGTCCACGAATCTCCATGAATCTCCTCGATGAATCTCCTGTATGAATCTCCATGAATCTCCATGAATCTCCTCCATGAACCTCCATAAATCTCCATGAATTTCCATGAATCTCCATGAATCTCCATGAATCTCCACGAATCTCCATGAATCTCCTCCATGAATCTCCTGTATGAGTCTCCATTAATCTCCTCAATGAACCTCCATAAATCTCCATGAATCTCCATGAACCTCCTCCATGAATCTCCTGTATGAATCTCCATGAATCTCCATGAACCTCCATGAACCTCATCCATGAATCTCCTGTATGAATCTCCATGAATCTCCATGAATCTCCAGGAATCTCCATGAATCTCCTGTATGAATCTCCATGAATCTCCATGAATCTCCATGAACCTCCTACATGAATCTCCATGAATCTGCATGAATCTCCTCCATGAATATCCATGAAACTCCTCCATGAACCTCCATGAATCTCCATGAATCTCCATGAATCTCCACGAATCTCCATGAATCTCCATGAATCTCCATAAATCTCCATGAATCTCCATGAATCTCCATGAATCTCCATGAACCTCCTCCATGAATCTCCATGAATCTCCATGAATTTTCTCTATAAATATCCATGAACCTCCTCCATGAATCTCCATGAATCTCAATGAATCTCCTCCATGAATCTGCATGAATCTCCATGACTCTCCATGAATCTCCATTAATCTCCTCCATGAGCCTCCAAAAATTTCCATGAATCTCCACGAATCTCCATGGATCTCCATGAATCTCCATGAATGTCCACGCATCTCCATGAATCTCCTCGATGAATCTCCTGTATGAATCTCCATGAATCTCAATGAATCTCCTCCATGAATCTGCATGAATCTCCATGAATCTCCATGAATCTCCATTAATCTCCATGAATCTCCATGAATCTCCATGAATCTCCATGAATCTCCATGAATCTCCATGAATCTCCATGAATGTCCTCCATGAATCTCCATAAATCTCCATGAATCTCCATGAATCTCCATGAATCTCCATGAACCTCCTCCATGAATCTCCATGAATCTCCATGAATTTTCTCTATAAATATCCATGAACCTCCTCCATGAATCTCCATGAATCTCAATGAATCTCCTCCATGAATCTGCATGAATCTCCATGAATCTCCATTAATCTCCTCCATGAGCCTCCAAAAATTTCCATGAATCTCCACGAATCTCCATGGATCTCCATGAATCTCCATGAATGTCCACGAATCTCCATGAATCTCCTCGATGAATCTCCTGTATGAATCTCCATGAATCTCCTCCATGAATCTCCATGAATCTCCATGAATCTCCTCCATGAATCTCCATGAGTCTCCATTAATCTCCTCAATGAACCTCCATACATCTCCATGAATCTCCATGAACCTCCTCCATGAATCTCCTGTATGAATCTCCATGAATCTCCTCCATGAATCTCCATGAATTTCCATGAATCTCCATGAATCTCCATTAATCTCCTCCATGAGCCTCCAAAAATTTCCATTAATCTCCACGAATCTCCTCCAGGAACCTCCACGAATCTCCATGAATCTCCGTGAATCTCCATGAATCTCCATGAATCTCCATGAATCTCCATGAACCTCCTCCATGAATCACCATGAATCTCCATGAATTTTCTCTATAAATATCCATGAACCTCCTCCATGAATCTCCATGAATCTCAATGAATCTCCTCCATGAATCTGCATGAATCTCCATGAATCTCCATGAATCTCCATGAATCTAAATGAATCCTCTCCGTGAACCTCCTGTATGAATCTTCATGAATCTCCTCCATGAATCTCCATGAGTCTCCATTAATCTCCTCAATGAACCTCCATAAATCTCCATGAATCTCCATGAACCTCCTCCATGAATCTCCTGTATGAATCTCCATGAATCTCCTCCATGAATCTCCATGAATCTCCACAATGAACCTCCATAAATCTCCATGAATCTCCATGAATCTCCATGAATCTCCATGAATATCCACGAATCTCCATGAATCTCCTCCATGAATCTCCTGTATGAATCTCCATGAATCTCCATGAATATCCACGAATCTCCATGAATCTCCTCCATGAATCTCCTGTATGAATCTCCATGAATCTCCATGAATCTCCATGAATCTCCTCCATCAATCTCAATGAATCTCCATGAATCTCCATGAATCTCCATGAATCTCCATGAATGTCCACGAATCTCCATGAATCTCCTCGATGAATCTCCTGTATGAATCTCCATGAATCTCCTCTATGAATCTCCATGAATCTCCATGAATCTCCTCCATGAACCTCCATAAATCTCCATGAATTTCCATGAATCTCCATGAATCTCCATGAATCTCCTCCATGAATCTCCATGAATTTCCATGAATCTCCATGCATCTCCATTAATCTCCTCCATGAGCCTCCAAAAATTTCCATGAACCTCCACGAATCTCCATGAATCTGCATGAATCTCCATGAATGTCCACGAATCTCCATGAATCTCCTCGATGAATCTCCTGTATGAATCTCCATGAATCTCCTCCATGAATCTCCATGAATCTCCATGAATCTCCTCCATGAACCTCCATAAATCTCCATGAATCTCCATGAATCTCCATGAATCTCCATGAATCTCCTCCATGAACCTCCATAAATCTCCATGAATCTCCATGAATCTCCATGAATCTCCATGAATCTCCATGAATCTCCATGAATCTCTATGAACCTCCTCCATGAATCTCCATGAATCTCCTCCATGAATCTCCATGAATCTCCTGTATGAATCTCCATGAATCTCCTCCATGAACCTCCATAAATCTCCATGAATCTCCATGAATGTCCATGAATCTCCATGAATCTCCACGAATCTCCATGAATCTCCATGAATCTCCATGAATGTCCACGAATCTACATGAATCTCCTCGATGAATCTCCTGTATGAATCTCCATGAATCTCCTCTATGAATCTCCATGAATCTCCATGAATCTCCTCCATGAACCTCCATGAATCTCCATGAATCGCCTGTATGAATCTTCTGTATGAATCTCCAAGAATCTCCATGAATCTCCTGTATGAATCTCCTGTATGAATCTCCACGAATCTCCATGAATCTCCATGAATCTCCATGAATGTCCACGAATCTCCATGAATCTCCTCGATTAATCTCCTGTATGAATCTCCATGAATCTCCTCCATGAATCGCCATGAATCTCCTCCATGAACCTCCATAAATCTCCATGAATCTGCATGAATCTCCATGAATCTCCATGAATCTCCTCCATGAATCTCCTGTATGAATCTCCATGAATCGCCATGAATCTCCATGAATCGCCATGAATCTCCATGGATCTCCTGTATGAATCTCCACGAATCTCCATGAATCTCCATGAATCTCCCCCATGAATCTCCATGAATCTCCATGGATCTCCTGTATGAATCTCCACGAATCTCCATGAATCTCCATGAATCTCCATGAATCTCCTCCATGAATCTCCATGAATCTCCATGAATCTCCTGCATAAATCTCCATGAATCTCCATGAATCTCCATGAATCTCCATGAATCTCCATGAATCTCCATGAATCTCCAAGGAACTCCTGTATGAATCTCCACGAATCTCCATGAATCTCCATGAATCTCCATGAATCTCCTCCATGAATCTCCACGAATCTCCATGAATCTCCATGAATCTCCATGAATCTCCACGAATCTCCATGAATCTCCTCCATGAACCTCCATAAATCTCCATGAATCTCCATGAATGTCCATGAATCTCCATGAATCTCCACGAATCTCCATGAATCTCCATGAATCTCCATGAATGTCCACGAATCTCCATGAATCTCCTCGATGAATCTCCTGTATGAATCTCCATGAATCTCCATGAATCTCGATGAATCTCCTCCATGAACCTCCATAAATCTCCATGAATTTCCATGAATCTCCATGAATCTCCATGAATCTCCACGAATCTCCATGAATCTCCTCCATGAATCTCCTGTATGAGTCTCCATTAATCTCCTCAATGAACCTCCATAAATCTCCATGAATCTCCATGAACCTCCTCCATGAATCTCCATGAATCTCCATGAATCTCCTCCATGAATCTCCATGAGTCTCCATTAATCTCCTCAATGAACCTCCATAAATCTCCATGAATCTCCATGAACCTCCTCCATGAATCTCCTGTATGAATCTCCATGAATCTCCTCCATGAATCTCCATGAATTTCCATGAATCTCCATGAATCTCCATTAATCTCCTCCATGAGCCTCCAAAAATTTCCATTAATCTCCACGAATCTCCTCCAGGAACCTCCACGAATCTCCATGTATCTCCGTGAATCTCCATGAATCTCCATGAATCTCCATGAATCTCCATGAACCTCCTCCATGAATCACCATGAATCTCTATGAATTTTCTCTATAAATATCCATGAACCTCCTCCATGAATCTCCATGAATCTCAATGAATCTCCTCCATGAATCTGCATGAATCTCCATGAATCTCCATGAATCTCCATGAATCTAAATGAATCCTCTCCGTGAACCTCCTGTATGAATCTTCATGAATCTCCTCCATGAATCTCCATGAGTCTCCATTAATCTCCTCAATGAACCTCCATGAATCTCCATTAATCTCCTCCATGAGCCTCCAAAAATTTCCATGAATCTCCACGAATCTCCATGGATCTCCATGAATCTCCATGAATGTCCACGAATCTCCATGAATCTCCTCGATGAATCTCCTGTATGAATCTCCATGAATCTCCTCCATGAATCTCCATGAGTCTCCATTAATCTCCTCAATGAACCTCCATACATCTCCATGAATCTCCATGAACCTCCTCCATGAATCTCCTGTATGAATCTCCATGAATCTCCTCCATGAATCTCCATGAATTTCCATGAATCTCCATGAATCTCCATTAATCTCCTCCATGAGCCTCCAAAAATTTCCATTAATCTCCACGAATCTCCTCCAGGAACCTCCACGAATCTCCATGAATCTCCGTGAATCTCCATGAATCTCCATGAATCTCCATGAATCTCCATGAACCTCCTCCATGAATCACCATGAATCTCCATGAATTTTCTCTATAAATATCCATGAACCTCCTCCATGAATCTCCATGAATCTCAATGAATCTCCTCCATGAATCTGCATGAATCTCCATGAATCTCCATGAATCTCCATGAATCTAAATGAATCCTCTCCGTGAACCTCCTGTATGAATCTTCATGAATCTCCTCCATGAATCTCCATGAGTCTCCATTAATCTCCTCAATGAACCTCCATAAATCTCCATGAATCTCCATGAACCTCCTCCATGAATCTCCTGTATGAATCTCCATGAATCTCCTCCATGAATCTCCATGAATCTCCACAATGAACCTCCATAAATCTCCATGAATCTCCATGAATCTCCATGAATCTCCATGAATATCCACGAATCTCCATGAATCTCCTCCATGAATCTCCTGTATGAATCTCCATGAATCTCCATGAATATCCACGAATCTCCATGAATCTCCTCCATGAATCTCCTGTATGAATCTCCATGAATCTCCATGAATCTCCATGAATCTCCTCCATCAATCTCAATGAATCTCCATGAATCTCCATGAATCTCCATGAATCTCCATGAATGTCCACGAATCTCCATGAATCTCCTCGATGAATCTCCTGTATGAATCTCCATGAATCTCCTCTATGAATCTCCATGAATCTCCATGAATCTCCTCCATGAACCTCCATAAATCTCCATGAATTTCCATGAATCTCCATGAATCTCCATGAATCTCCTCCATGAATCTCCATGAATTTCCATGAATCTCCATGCATCTCCATTAATCTCCTCCATGAGCCTCCAAAAATTTCCATGAACCTCCACGAATCTCCATGAATCTGCATGAATCTCCATGAATGTCCACGAATCTCCATGAATCTCCTCGATGAATCTCCTGTATGAATCTCCATGAATCTCCTCCATGAATCTCCATGAATCTCCATGAATCTCCTCCATGAACCTCCATAAATCTCCATGAATCTCCATGAATCTCCATGAATCTCCATGAATCTCCTCCATGAACCTCCATAAATCTCCATGAATCTCCATGAATGTCCATGAATCTCCATGAATCTCCACGAATCTCCATGAATCTCCATGAATCTCCATGAATCTCCATGAATCTCCATGAATCTCCATGAATCTCCATGAATCTCCATGAATCTCCATGAATGTCCTCCATGAATCTCCATAAATCTCCATGAATCTCCATGAATCTCCATGAATCTCCATGAACCTCCTCCATGAATCTCCATGAATCTCCATGAATTTTCTCTATAAATATCCATGAACCTCCTCCATGAATCTCCATGAATCTCAATGAATCTCCTCCATGAATCTGCATGAATCTCCATGAATCTCCATGAATCTCCATTAATCTCCTCCATGAGCCTCCAAAAATTTCCATGAATCTCCACGAATCTCCATGGATCTCCATGAATCTCCATGAATGTCCACGAATCTCCATGAATCTCCTCGATGAATCTCCTGTATGAATCTCCATGAATCTCCTCCATGAATCTCCATGAATCTCCATGAATCTCCTCCATGAATCTCCATGAGTCTCCATTAATCTCCTCAATGAACCTCCATAAATCTCCATGAATCTCCATGAACCTCCTCCATGAATCTCCTGTATGAATCTCCATGAATCTCCTCCATGAATCTCCATGAATTTCCATGAATCTCCATGAATCTCCATTAATCTCCTCCATGAGCCTCCAAAAATTTCCATTAATCTCCACGAATCTCCTCCAGGAACCTCCACGAATCTCCATGTATCTCCGTGAATCTCCATGAATCTCCATGAATCTCCATGAATCTCCATGAACCTCCTCCATGAATCACCATGAATCTCCATGAATTTTCTCTATAAATATCCATGAACCTCCTCCATGAATCTCCATGAATCTCAATGAATCTCCTCCATGAATCTGCATGAATCTCCATGAATCTCCATGAATCTCCATGAATCTAAATGAATCCTCTCCGTGAACCTCCTGTATGAATCTTCATGAATCTCCTCCATGAATCTCCATGAGTCTCCATTAATCTCCTCAATGAACCTCCATAAATCTCCATGAATCTCCATGAACCTCCTCCATGAATCTCCTGTATGAATCTCCATGAATCTCCTCCATGAATCTCCATGAATCTCCACAATGAACCTCCATAAATCTCCATGAATCTCCATGAATCTCCATGAATCTCCATGAATATCCACGAATCTCCATGAATCTCCTCCATGAATCTCCTGTATGAATCTCCATGAATCTCCATGAATATCCACGAATCTCCATGAATCTCCTCCATGAATCTCCTGTATGAATCTCCATGAATCTCCTCCATCAATCTCAATGAATCTCCATGAATCTCCATGAATCTCCATGAATATCCATGAATGTCCACGAATCTCCATGAATCTCCTCGATGAATCTCCTGTATGAATCTCCATGAATCTCCTCTATGAATCTCCATGAATCTCCATGAATCTCCTCCATGAACCTCCATAAACTTCCATGAATTTCCATGAATCTCCATGAATCTCCATGAATCTCCTCCATGAATCTCCATGAATTTCCATGAATCTCCATGCATCTCCATTAATCTCCTCCATGAGCCTCCAAAAATTTCCATGAACCTCCACGAATCTCCATGAATCTGCATGAATCTCCATGAATGTCCACGAATCTCCATGAATCTCCTCGATGAATCTCCTGTATGAATCTCCATGAATCTCCTCCATGAATCTCCATGAATCTCCATGAATCTCCTCCATGAACCTCCATAAATCTCCATGAATCTCCATGAATCTCCATGAATCTCCATGAATCTCCTCCATGAACCTCCATAAATCTCCATGAATCTCCATGAATGTCCACGAATCTCCATGAATCTCCTCGATTAATCTCCTGTATGAATCTCCATGAATCTCCTCCATGAATCGCCATGAATCTCCTCCATGAACCTCCATAAATCTCCATGAATCTGCATGAATCTCCATGAATCTCCATGAATCTCCTCCATGAATCTCCTGTATGAATCTCCATGAATCTCCATGAATCTCCATGAACCTCCTCCATGAATCTCCATGAATCTGCATGAATCTCCATGAATCTCCATGAATCTCCACGAATCTCCATGAATCTCCTCCATGAATCTCATGTATGAGTCTCCATTAATCTCCTCAATGAACCTCCATAAATCTCCATGAATCTCCATGAACCTCCTCCATGAATCTCCTGTATGAATCTCCATGAATCTCCATGAACCTCCATGAATCTCCTGTATGAATCTCCATGAATCTCCATGAATCTCCACGAATCTCCATGAATCTCCTGTATGAATCTCCGTGAATCTCCATGAATCTCCATGAACCTCCTACATGAATCTCCATGAATCTGCATGAATCTCCTCCATGAATCTCCATGAAACTCCTCCATGAACCTCCATACATCTCCATGAATCTCCATGAATCTCCACGAATCTCCGTGAATCTCCGTGAATCTCCATGAATCTCCATGAATCTCCATGAATCTCCATGAACCTCCTCCATAAATCTCCATGAATCTCCATGAATCTCCTCTATACATATCCATGAACCTCGTCCATGAATCTCCATGAATCTCCACGAATCTCCATGAATCTCCTCCATGAATCTCCTGTATGAAGCTCCATGAATCTCCATAAATCTCCATGAATCTCCTCCATGAATCTCCATGAATCTCCATGAATCGCCATGAATCTCCATGAATCGCCATGAATCTCCATGGATCTCCTGTATGAATCTCCACGAATCTCCATGAATCTCCATGAATCTCCCCCATGAATCTCCATGAATCTCCATGGATCTCCTGTATGAATCTCCACGAATCTCCATGAATCTCCATGAATCTCCATGAATCTCCTCCATGAATCTCCATGAATCTCCATGAATCTCCTGCATAAATCTCCATGAATCTCCATGAATCTCCATGAATCTCCATGAATCTCCATGAATCTCCATGAATCTCCATGAATCTCCAAGGAACTCCTGTATGAATCTCCACGAATCTCCATGAATCTCCATGAATCTCCATGAATCTCCTCCATGAATCTCCACGAATCTCCATGAATCTCCATGAATCTCCATGAATCTCCACGAATCTCCATGAATCTCCTCCATGAACCTCCATAAATCTCCATGAATCTCCATGAATGTCCATGAATCTCCATGAATCTCCACGAATCTCCATGAATCTCCATGAATCTCCATGAATGTCCACGAATCTCCATGAATCTCCTCGATGAATCTCCTGTATGAATCTCCATGAATCTCCATGAATCTCCTCCATGAACCTCCATAAATCTCCATGAATTTCCATGAATCTCCATGAATCTCCATGAATCTCCACGAATCTCCATGAATCTCCTCCATGAATCTCCTGTATGAGTCTCCATTAATCTCCTCAATGAACCTCCATAAATCTCCATGAATCTCCATGAACCTCCTCCATGAATCTCCTGTATGAATCTCCATGAATCTCCATGAACCTCCATGAACCTCATCCATGAATCTCCTGTATGAATCTCCATGAATCTCCATGAATCTCCAGGAATCTCCATGAATCTCCTGTATGAATCTCCATGAATCTCCATGAATCTCCATGAACCTCCTACATGAATCTCCATGAATCTGCATGAATCTCCTCCATGAATATCCATGAAACTCCTCCATGAACCTCCATGAATCTCCATGAATCTCCATGAATCTCCACGAATCTCCATGAATCTCCATGAATCTCCATAAATCTCCATGAATCTCCATGAATCTCCATGAATCTCCATGAACCTCCTCCATGAATCTCCATGAATCTCCATGAATTTTCTCTATAAATATCCATGAACCTCCTCCATGAATCTCCATGAATCTCAATGAATCTCCTCCATGAATCTGCATGAATCTCCATGACTCTCCATGAATCTCCATTAATCTCCTCCATGAGCCTCCAAAAATTTCCATGAATCTCCACGAATCTCCATGGATCTCCATGAATCTCCATGAATGTCCACGCATCTCCATGAATCTCCTCGATGAATCTCCTGTATGAATCTCCATGAATCTCAATGAATCTCCTCCATGAATCTGCATGAATCTCCATGAATCTCCATGAATCTCCATTAATCTCCATGAATCTCCATGAATCTCCATGAATCTCCATGAATCTCCATGAATCTCCATGAATCTCCATGAATGTCCTCCATGAATCTCCATAAATCTCCATGAATCTCCATGAATCTCCATGAATCTCCATGAACCTCCTCCATGAATCTCCATGAATCTCCATGAATTTTCTCTATAAATATCCATGAACCTCCTCCATGAATCTCCATGAATCTCAATGAATCTCCTCCATGAATCTGCATGAATCTCCATGAATCTCCATTAATCTCCTCCATGAGCCTCCAAAAATTTCCATGAATCTCCACGAATCTCCATGGATCTCCATGAATCTCCATGAATGTCCACGAATCTCCATGAATCTCCTCGATGAATCTCCTGTATGAATCTCCATGAATCTCCTCCATGAATCTCCATGAATCTCCATGAATCTCCTCCATGAATCTCCATGAGTCTCCATTAATCTCCTCAATGAACCTCCATACATCTCCATGAATCTCCATGAACCTCCTCCATGAATCTCCTGTATGAAGCTCCATGAATCTCCATAAATCTCCATGAATCTCCTCCATGAATCTCCATGAATCTCCATGAATCGCCATGAATCTCCATGAATCGCCATGAATCTCCATGGATCTCCTGTATGAATCTCCACGAATCTCCATGAATCTCCATGAATCTCCCCCATGAATCTCCATGAATCTCCATGGATCTCCTGTATGAATCTCCACGAATCTCCATGAATCTCCATGAATCTCCATGAATCTCCTCCATGAATCTCCATGAATCTCCATGAATCTCCTGCATAAATCTCCATGAATCTCCATGAATCTCCATGAATCTCCATGAATCTCCATGAATCTCCATGAATCTCCATGAATCTCCAAGGAACTCCTGTATGAATCTCCACGAATCTCCATGAATCTCCATGAATCTCCATGAATCTCCTCCATGAATCTCCACGAATCTCCATGAATCTCCATGAATCTCCATGAATCTCCACGAATCTCCATGAATCTCCTCCATGAACCTCCATAAATCTCCATGAATCTCCATGAATGTCCATGAATCTCCATGAATCTCCACGAATCTCCATGAATCTCCATGAATCTCCATGAATGTCCACGAATCTCCATGAATCTCCTCGATGAATCTCCTGTATGAATCTCCATGAATCTCCATGAATCTCCTCCATGAACCTCCATAAATCTCCATGAATTTCCATGAATCTCCATGAATCTCCATGAATCTCCACGAATCTCCATGAATCTCCTCCATGAATCTCCTGTATGAGTCTCCATTAATCTCCTCAATGAACCTCCATAAATCTCCATGAATCTCCATGAACCTCCTCCATGAATCTCCTGTATGAATCTCCATGAATCTCCATGAACCTCCATGAACCTCATCCATGAATCTCCTGTATGAATCTCCATGAATCTCCATGAATCTCCAGGAATCTCCATGAATCTCCTGTATGAATCTCCATGAATCTCCATGAATCTCCATGAACCTCCTACATGAATCTCCATGAATCTGCATGAATCTCCTCCATGAATATCCATGAAACTCCTCCATGAACCTCCATGAATCTCCATGAATCTCCATGAATCTCCACGAATCTCCATGAATCTCCATGAATCTCCATAAATCTCCATGAATCTCCATGAATCTCCATGAATCTCCATGAACCTCCTCCATGAATCTCCATGAATCTCCATGAATTTTCTCTATAAATATCCATGAACCTCCTCCATGAATCTCCATGAATCTCAATGAATCTCCTCCATGAATCTGCATGAATCTCCATGACTCTCCATGAATCTCCATTAATCTCCTCCATGAGCCTCCAAAAATTTCCATGAATCTCCACGAATCTCCATGGATCTCCATGAATCTCCATGAATGTCCACGCATCTCCATGAATCTCCTCGATGAATCTCCTGTATGAATCTCCATGAATCTCAATGAATCTCCTCCATGAATCTGCATGAATCTCCATGAATCTCCATGAATCTCCATTAATCTCCATGAATCTCCATGAATCTCCATGAATCTCCATGAATCTCCATGAATCTCCATGAATCTCCATGAATGTCCTCCATGAATCTCCATAAATCTCCATGAATCTCCATGAATCTCCATGAATCTCCATGAACCTCCTCCATGAATCTCCATGAATCTCCATGAATTTTCTCTATAAATATCCATGAACCTCCTCCATGAATCTCCATGAATCTCAATGAATCTCCTCCATGAATCTGCATGAATCTCCATGAATCTCCATTAATCTCCTCCATGAGCCTCCAAAAATTTCCATGAATCTCCACGAATCTCCATGGATCTCCATGAATCTCCATGAATGTCCACGAATCTCCATGAATCTCCTCGATGAATCTCCTGTATGAATCTCCATGAATCTCCTCCATGAATCTCCATGAATCTCCATGAATCTCCTCCATGAATCTCCATGAGTCTCCATTAATTTCCTCAATGAACCTCCATACATCTCCATGAATCTCCATGAACCTCCTCCATGAATCTCCTGTATGAATCTCCATGAATCTCCTCCATGAATCTCCATGAATTTCCATGAATCTCCATGAATCTCCATTAATCTCCTCCATGAGCCTCCAAAAATTTCCATTAATCTCCACGAATCTCCTCCAGGAACCTCCACGAATCTCCATGAATCTCCGTGAATCTCCATGAATCTCCATGAATCTCCATGAATCTCCATGAACCTCCTCCATGAATCACCATGAATCTCCATGAATTTTCTCTATAAATATCCATGAACCTCCTCCATGAATCTCCATGAATCTCAATGAATCTCCTCCATGAATCTGCATGAATCTCCATGAATCTCCATGAATCTCCATGAATCTAAATGAATCCTCTCCGTGAACCTCCTGTATGAATCTTCATGAATCTCCTCCATGAATCTCCATGAGTCTCCATTAATCTCCTCAATGAACCTCCATAAATCTCCATGAATCTCCATGAACCTCCTCCATGAATCTCCTGTATGAATCTCCATGAATCTCCTCCATGAATCTCCATGAATCTCCACAATGAACCTCCATAAATCTCCATGAATCTCCATGAATCTCCATGAATCTCCATGAATATCCACGAATCTCCATGAATCTCCTCCATGAATCTCCTGTATGAATCTCCATGAATCTCCATGAATATCCACGAATCTCCATGAATCTCCTCCATGAATCTCCTGTATGAATCTCCATGAATCTCCATGAATCTCCATGAATCTCCTCCATCAATCTCAATGAATCTCCATGAATCTCCATGAATCTCCATGAATCTCCATGAATGTCCACGAATCTCCATGAATCTCCTCGATGAATCTCCTGTATGAATCTCCATGAATCTCCTCTATGAATCTCCATGAATCTCCATGAATCTCCTCCATGAACCTCCATAAATCTCCATGAATTTCCATGAATCTCCATGAATCTCCATGAATCTCCTCCATGAATCTCCATGAATTTCCATGAATCTCCATGCATCTCCATTAATCTCCTCCATGAGCCTCCAAAAATTTCCATGAACCTCCACGAATCTCCATGAATCTGCATGAATCTCCATGAATGTCCACGAATCTCCATGAATCTCCTCGATGAATCTCCTGTATGAATCTCCATGAATCTCCTCCATGAATCTCCATGAATCTCCATGAATCTCCTCCATGAACCTCCATAAATCTCCATGAATCTCCATGAATCTCCATGAATCTCCATGAATCTCCTCCATGAACCTCCATAAATCTCCATGAATCTCCATGAATCTCCATGAATCTCCATGAATCTCCATGAATCTCCATGAATCTCTATGAACCTCCTCCATGAATCTCCATGAATCTCCTCCATGAATCTCCATGAATCTCCTGTATGAATCTCCATGAATCTCCTCCATGAACCTCCATAAATCTCCATGAATCTCCATGAATGTCCATGAATCTCCATGAATCTCCACGAATCTCCATGAATCTCCATGAATCTCCATGAATGTCCACGAATCTACATGAATCTCCTCGATGAATCTCCTGTATGAATCTCCATGAATCTCCTCTATGAATCTCCATGAATCTCCATGAATCTCCTCCATGAACCTCCATGAATCTCCATGAATCGCCTGTATGAATCTTCTGTATGAATCTCCAAGAATCTCCATGAATCTCCTGTATGAATCTCCTGTATGAATCTCCACGAATCTCCATGAATCTCCATGAATCTCCATGAATGTCCACGAATCTCCATGAATCTCCTCGATTAATCTCCTGTATGAATCTCCATGAATCTCCTCCATGAATCGCCATGAATCTCCTCCATGAACCTCCATAAATCTCCATGAATCTGCATGAATCTCCATGAATCTCCATGAATCTCCTCCATGAATCTCCTGTATGAATCTCCATGAATCGCCATGAATCTCCATGAATCGCCATGAATCTCCATGGATCTCCTGTATGAATCTCCACGAATCTCCATGAATCTCCATGAATCTCCCCCATGAATCTCCATGAATCTCCATGGATCTCCTGTATGAATCTCCACGAATCTCCATGAATCTCCATGAATCTCCATGAATCTCCTCCATGAATCTCCATGAATCTCCATGAATCTCCTGCATAAATCTCCATGAATCTCCATGAATCTCCATGAATCTCCATGAATCTCCATGAATCTCCATGAATCTCCAAGGAACTCCTGTATGAATCTCCACGAATCTCCATGAATCTCCATGAATCTCCATGAATCTCCTCCATGAATCTCCACGAATCTCCATGAATCTCCATGAATCTCCATGAATCTCCACGAATCTCCATGAATCTCCTCCATGAACCTCCATAAATCTCCATGAATCTCCATGAATGTCCATGAATCTCCATGAATCTCCACGAATCTCCATGAATCTCCATGAATCTCCATGAATGTCCACGAATCTCCATGAATCTCCTCGATGAATCTCCTGTATGAATCTCCATGAATCTCCATGAATCTCGATGAATCTCCTCCATGAACCTCCATAAATCTCCATGAATTTCCATGAATCTCCATGAATCTCCATGAATCTCCACGAATCTCCATGAATCTCCTCCATGAATCTCCTGTATGAGTCTCCATTAATCTCCTCAATGAACCTCCATAAATCTCCATGAATCTCCATGAACCTCCTCCATGAATCTCCTGTATGAATCTCCATGAATCTCCATGAACCTCCATGAACCTCATCCATGAATCTCCTGTATGAATCTCCATGAATCTCCATGAATCTCCAGCAATCTCCATGAATCTCCTGTATGAATCTCCATGAATCTCCATGAATCTCCATGAACCTCCTACATGAATCTCCATGAATCTGCATGAATCTCCTCCATGAATATCCATGAAACTCCTCCATGAACCTCCATGAATCTCCATGAATCTCCATGAATCTCCACGAATCTCCGTGAATCTCCGTGAATCTCCATGAATCTCCATGAATCTCCATGAATCTCCATGAACCTCCTCCATAAATCTCCATGAATCTCCATGAATCTCCTCTATACATATCCATGAACCTCGTCCATGAATCTCCATGAATCTCCACGAATCTCCATGAATCTCCTCCATGAATCTCCTGTATGAAGCTCCATGAATCTCCATAAATCTCCATGAATCTCCTCCATGAATCTCCATGAATCTCCATGAATCGCCATGAATCTCCATGAATCTCCATGAATCTCCATGGATCTCCTGTATGAATCTCCACGCATCTCCATGAATCTCCATGAATCTCCATGAATCTCCTCCATGAACCTCCACGAATCTCCATGAATCTCCGTGAATCTCCTTGAATCTCCATGAATATCCATGAATCTCCATGAACCTCCTCCATAAATCTCCATGAATCTCCATCAATCTAGTCTAACCCTATCAATGAACCTTGTCCATGAATCTCCATGAATCTCCGTGAATCTCCATGAATTTCCATTAATCTCCATGAATCTCCTGTATGAATCTCCATGAATCTCCATGAATCTCCTGTATGCATCTCCATGAATCTCCTCAATGAATCTCCATGAATCTCCTCCATGAATCTCCATGAATCTCCATGGATCTCCTGTATGAATCTCCACGAATCTCCATGAATCTCCATGAATCTCCATGAATCTCCTCCATGAATCTCCATGAATCTCCATGAATCTCCTGCATAAATCTCCATGAATCTCCATGAATCTCCATGAATCTCCATGAATCTCCATGAATCTCCATGAATCTCCACGAATCTCCATGAACTCCTCGATGAATCTCCTGTATGAATCTCCATGAATCTCCTCCATGCACCTCCATAAATCTCCATGAATCTCAATGAATCTCCATGAATCTCCATGAATCTCCATGAATCTCCATGAATCTCCACGAATCTCCATGAATCTCCTCCATGAATCTCCTGTATGAAGCTCCATGAATCTCCATGAATCGCCATGAATCTCAGTGAATCTCCATGAATCTCCATGAATCTCCATGGATCTCCTGTATGTATCTCCACGAATCTCCATGAATCTCCATGAATCTCCATGAATCTCCTCCATGAATCTCCATGGATCTCCTGTATGAATCTCCACGAATCTCCATGAATCTCCATGAATTTTCTCTTTAAATATCCATGAACCTCCTCCATGAATCTCCATGAATCTCAATGAATCTCCTCCATGAATCTGCATGAATCTCCATGAATCTCCATGAATCTCCATTAATCGCCATGAACCTCCTCCATAAATCTCCACGAATGTCCATGAATCTCCTCTATACATATCCACGAACATCGTCCATTAATCTCCATGAATCTCCATGAATTTCCCAATGAATCTCCATAAATCTCCATGAATCTCCTCCATGAATCTCCTGTATGAATCTCCATGAATCTCCATGAACCTCCATGAACCTCCTCCATGAATCTCCATGAATCTCCATGAATGTCCTCCATGAATCTCCATAAATCTCCATGAATCTCCACGAATCTCCATTAATCTCCATGAATCTCCATGAATCTCCTCCATGAATCTCCTCCATGAATCTCCATGAATCTCCATGAATCTCCATGAATCTCCATGAATCTCCATGAATCTCCATGAATCTCCATGAATCTCCATGAATCTCCATGAATGTCCTCCATGAATCTCCATAAATCTCCATGAATCTCCATGAATCTCCATGAACCGCCTCCATGAATCTCCATGAATCTCCATGAATCTCCATGAATTTTCTCTATAAATATCCATGAACCTCCTCCATGAATCTCCATGAATCTCAATGAATCTCCTCCATGAATCTGCATGAATCTCCATGAATCTCCATGAATCTCCATTAATCTCCTCCATGAGCCTCCAAAAATTTCCATGAATCTCCACGAATCTCCATGAATCTCCATGAATCTCCATGAATGTCCACGAATCTCCATGAATCTCCTCGATGAATCTCCTGTATGAATCTCCATGAATCTCCTCCATGAATCTCCATGAATCTCCATGAATCTCCTCCATGAATCTCCATGAGTCTCCATTAATCTCCTCAATGAACCTCCATAAATCTCCATGAATCTCCATGAACCTCCTCCATGAATCTCCTGTATGAATCTCCATGAATCTCCTCCATGAATCTCCATGAATTTCCATGAATCTCCATGAATCTCCATTAATCTCCTCCATGAGCCTCCAAAAATTTCCATTAATCTCCACGAATCTCCATGAATCTCCATGAATCTCCATGAATGTCCACGAATCTCCATGAATCTCCTCGATGAATCTCCTGTATGAATCTCCATGAATCTCCTCCATGAATCTCCATGAATCTCCATGAATCTCCACCATGAACCTCCATAAATCTCCATGAATCTCCATGAATCTCCATGAATCTCCATGAATCTCCATGAATCTCCATGAATCTCCATGAATCTCCATGAATCTCTTGTACGAATCTCCATGAATCTCCATGAATCTCCATGAATGTTCACGAATCTCCATGAATCTCCTCGATGAATCTCCTGTATGAATCTCCATGAATCTCCTCCATGAATCTCCATGAATCTCCATGAATCTCCACCATGCACCTCCATAAATCTCCATGAATCTCCATGAATCTCCATGAATCTCCATGAATCTCCAAGAATCTCCGTGAATTTCCATGAATTTCCATTAATCTCCATGAATCTCCATGAATCTCCTCAATGAATCTCCATGAATCTCCTCCATGAATCTCCATGAATCTCCATAAATCTCCATGAATCTCCATGAATCTCCATGAATCTCCATGAACCTCCTCCATGAATCTCCATGAATCTCCATGAATTTTCTCTATAAATATCCATGAACCTCCTCCATGAATCTCCATGAATCTCAATGAATCTCCTCCATGAATCTCCATGAATCTCCATGAATGTCCACGAATCTCCATGAATCTCCTCGATGAATCTCCTGTATGAATCTCCATGAATCTCCTCCATGAATCTCCATGAATCTCCATGAATCTCCTCCATGAATCTCCATGAGTCTCCATTAATCTCCTCAATGAACCTCCATAAATCTCCATGAATCTCCATGAACCTCCTCCATGAATCTCCTGTATGAATCTCCATGAATCTCCTCCATGAATCTCCATGAATTTCCATGAATCTCCATGAATCTCCATTAATCTCCTCCATGAGCCTCCAAAAATTTCCATTAATCTCCACGAATCTCCATGAATCTCCATGAATCTCCATGAATGTCCACGAATCTCCATGAATCTCCTCGATGAATCTCCTGTATGAATCTCCATGAATCTCCTCCATGAATCTCCATGAATCTCCATGAATCTCCACCATGAACCTCCATAAATCTCTATGAATCTCCATGAATCTCCATGAATCTCCATGAATCTCCATGAATCTCCATGAATCTCCATGAATCTCCATGAATCTCTTGTACGAATCTCCATGAATCTCCATGAATCTCCATGAATGTCCACGAATCTCCATGAATCTCCTCGATGAATCTCCTGTATGAATCTCCATGAATCTCCTCCATGAATCTCCATGAATCTCCATGAATCTCCACCATGCACCTCCATAAATCTCCATGAATCTCCATGAATCTCCACGAATCTCCATGAATCTCCTCCATGAATCTCCTGTATGAGTCTCCATTAATCTCCTCAATGAACCTCCATAAATCTCCATGAATCTCCATGAACCTCCTCCATGAATCTCCTGTATGAATCTCCATGAATCTCCATGAACCTCCATGAACCTCATCCATGAATCTCCTGTATGAATCTCCATGAATCTCCATGAATCTCCAGGAATCTCCATGAATCTCCTGTATGAATCTCCATGAATCTCCATGAATCTCCATGAACCTCCTACATGAATCTCCATGAATCTGCATGAATCTCCTCCATGAATCTCCATGAAACTCCTCCATGAACCTCCATGAATCTCCACGAATCTCCGTGAATCTCCGTGAATCTCCATGAATCTCCATGAATCTCCATGAATCTCCATGAACCTCCTCCATAAATCTCCATGAATCTCCATGAATCTCCTCTATACATATCCATGAACCTCGTCCATGAATCTCCATGAATCTCCACGAATCTCCATGAATCTCCTCCATGAATGTCCTGTATGAAGCTCCATGAATCTCCATAAATCTCCATGAATCTCCTCCATGAATCTCCATGAATCTCCATGAATCGCCATGAATCTCCATGAATCTCCATGAATCTCCATGGATCTCCTGTATGAATCTCCACGAATCTCCATGAATCTCCATGAATCTCCATGAATCTCCTCCATGAACCTCCACGAATCTCCATGAATCTCCGTGAATCTCCTTGAATCTCCATGAATATCCATGAATCTCCATGAACCTCCTCCATAAATCTCCATGAATCTCCATCAATCTAGTCTAACCCTATCAATGAACCTTGTCCATGAATCTCCATGAATCTCCGTGAATCTCCATGAATTTCCATTAATCTCCATGAATCTCCTGTATGAATCTCCATGAATCTCCATGAATCTCCTGTATGCATCTCCATGAATCTCCTCAATGAATCTCCATGAATCTCCTCCATGAATCTCCATGAATCTCCATGGATCTCCTGTATGAATCTCCACGAATCTCCATGAATCTCCTCCATGAATCTCCATGAATCTCCATGAATCTCCTGCATAAATCTCCATGAATCTCCATGAATCTCCATGAATCTCCATGAATCTCCATGAATCTCCACGAATCTCCATGAACTCCTCGATGAATCTCCTGTATGAATCTCCATGAATCTCCTCCATGCACCTCCATAAATCTCCATGAATCTCAATGAATCTCCATGAATCTCCATGGATCTCCATGAATCTCCATGAATCTCCACGAATCTCCATGAATCTCCTCCATGAATCTCCTGTATGAAGCTCCATGAATCTCCATGAATCTCCATGAATCTCCTCCATGAATCTCCATGGATCTCCTGTATGAATCTCCACGAATCTCCATGAATCTCCATGAATTTTCTCTATAAATATCCATGAACCTCCTCCATGAATCTCCATGAATCTCAATGAATCTCCTCCATGAATCTGCATGAATCTCCATGAATCTCCATGAATCTCCATTAATCTCCATGAACCTCCTCCATAAATCTCCACGAATGTCCATGAATCTCCTCTATACATATCCACGAACATCGTCCATTAATCTCCATGAATCTCCATGAATCTCCCAATGAATCTCCATAAATCTCCATGAATCTCCTCCATGAATCTCCTGTATGAATCTCCATGAATCTCCATGAACCTCCATGAACCTCCTCCATGAATCTCCATGAATCTCCATGAATGTCCTCCATGAATCTCCATAAATCTCCATGAATCTCCACGAATCTCCATTAATCTCCATGAATCTCCATGAATCTCCTCCATGAATCTCCTCCATGAATCTCCATGAATCTCCATGAATCTCCATGAATCTCCATGAATCTCCATGAATCTCCATGAATCTCCATGAATCTCCATGAATCTCCATGAATGTCCTCCATGAATCTCCATAAATCTCCATGAATCTCCATGAATCTCCATGAATCTCCATGAACCTCCTCCATGAATCTCCATGAATCTCCATGAATTTTCTCTATAAATATCCATGAACCTCCTCCATGAATCTCCATGAATCTCAATGAATCTCCTCCATGAATCTGCATGAATCTCCATGAATCTCCATGAATCTCCATTAATCTCCTCCATGAGCCTCCAAAAATTTCCATGAATCTCCACGAATCTCCATGAATCTCCATGAATGTCCACGAATCTCCATGAATCTCCTCGATGAATCTCCTGTATGAATCTCCATGAATCTCCTCCATGAATCTCCATGAATCTCCATGAATCTCCTCCATGAATCTCCATGAGTCTCCATTAATCTCCTCAATGAACCTCCATAAATCTCCATGAATCTCCATGAACCTCCTCCATGAATCTCCTGTATGAATCTCCATGAATCTCCTCCATGAATCTCCATGAATTTCCATGAATCTCCATGAATCTCCATTAATCTCCTCCATGAGCCTCCAAAAATTTCCATTAATCTCCACGAATCTCCATGAATGTCCACGAATCTCCATGAATCTCCTCGATGAATCTCCTGTATGAATCTCCATGAATCTCCTCCATGAATCTCCATGAATCTCCATGAATCTCCACCATGCACCTCCATAAATCTCCATGAATCTCCATGAATCTCCATGAATCTCCATGAATCTCCAAGAATCTCCGTGAATTTCCATGAATTTCCATTAATCTCCATGAATCTCCATGAATCTCCTCAATGAATCTCCATGAATCTCCTCCATGAATCTCCATGAATCTCCATGGATCTCCTGTATAAATCTCCACGAATCTCCATGAATCTCCATGAATCTCCATGAATCTCCTCCATGAATCTCCATGAATCTCCATGAATCTCCTGCATAAATCTCCATGAATCTCCATGAATCTCCATGAATCTCCATGAATCTCCATGAATCTCCACGAATCTCCATGAATCTCCTCCATGAATCTCCTGTATGAATCTCCATGAATCTCCTCCATGCACCTCCATAAATCTCCATGAATCTCCATGAATCTCCATGAATCTCCATGAATCTCCATGAATCTCCATGAATCTCCACGAATCTCCATGAATCTCCTCCATGAATCTCCTGTATGAAGCTCCATGAATCTCCATGAATCGCCATGAATCTCAGTGAATCTCAATGAATCTCCATGAATCTCCATGGATCTCCTGTATGAATCTCCACGAATCTCCATGAATCTCCATGAATCTCCATGAATCTCCTCCATGAATCTCCATGGATCTCCTGTATGAATCTCCACGAATCTCCATGAATCTCCATGAATCTCCTCCATGAATCTCCATAAATCTCCATGAATCTCCTGTATGAATCTCCATGAATCTCCATGGATCTCCATGAATCTCCATGAATCTCCACGAATCTCCATGAATCTCCTCCATGAATCTCCTGTACGAAGCTCCATGAATCTCCATGAATCTCCATGAATCTCCTCCATGAATCTCCATGGATCTCCTGTATGAATCTCCACGAATCTCCATGAATCTCCATGAATTTTCTCTATAAATATCCATGAACCTCCTCCATGAATCTCCATGAATCTCAATGAATCTCCTCCATGAATCTGCATGAATCTCCATGAATCTCCATGAATCTCCATTAATCTCCATGAACCTCCTCCATAAATCTCCACGAATGTCCATGAATCTCCTCTATACATATCCACGAACATCGTCCATTAATCTCCATGAATCTCCATGAATCTCCCAATGAATCTCCATAAATCTCCATGAATCTCCTCCATGAATCTCCTGTATGAATCTCCATGAATCTCCATGAACCTCCATGAACCTCCTCCATGAATCTCCATGAATCTCCATGAATGTCCTCCATGAATCTCCATAAATCTCCATGAATCTCCACGAATCTCCATTAATCTCCATGAATCTCCATGAATCTCCTCCATGAATCTCCTCCATGAATCTCCATGAATCTCCATGAATCTCCATGAATCTCCATGAATCTCCATGAATCTCCATGAATCTCCATGAATCTCCATGAATCTCCATGAATGTCCTCCATGAATCTCCATAAATCTCCATGAATCTCCATGAATCTCCATGAATCTCCATGAACCTCCTCCATGAATCTCCATGAATCTCCATGAATTTTCTCTATAAATATCCATGAACCTCCTCCATGAATCTCCATGAATCTCAATGAATCTCCTCCATGAATCTGCATGAATCTCCATGAATCTCCATGAATCTCCATTAATCTCCTCCATGAGCCTCCAAAAATTTCCATGAATCTCCACGAATCTCCATGAATCTCCATGAATGTCCACGAATCTCCATGAATCTCCTCGATGAATCTCCTGTATGAATCTCCATGAATCTCCTCCATGAATCTCCATGAATCTCCATGAATCTCCTCCATGAATCTCCATGAGTCTCCATTAATCACCTCAATGAACCTCCATAAATCTCCATGAATCTCCATGAACCTCCTCCATGAATCTCCTGTATGAATCTCCATGAATCTCCTCCATGAATCTCCATGAATTTCCATGAATCTCCATGAATCTCCATTAATCTCCTCCATGAGCCTCCAAAAATTTCCATTAATCTCCACGAATCTCCATGAATCTCCATGAATCTCCATGAATGTCCACGAATCTCCATGAATCTCCTCGATGAATCTCCTGTATGAATCTCGATGAATCTCCTCCATGAATCTCCATGAATCTCCATGAATCTCCACCATGAACCTCCATAAATCTCCATGAATCTCCATGAATCTCCATGAATCTCCATGAATCTCCATGAATCTCCATGAATCTCCATGAATCTCCATGAATCTCTTGTACGAATCTCCATGAATCTCCATGAATCTCCATGAATGTCCACGAATCTCCATGAATCTCCTCGATGAATCTCCTGTATGAATCTCCATGAATCACCTCCATGAATCTCCATGAATCTCCATGAATCTCCACCATGCACCTCCATAAATCTCCATGAATCTCCATGAATCTCCATGAATCTCCATGAATCTCCAAGAATCTCCGTGAATTTCCATGAATTTCCATTAATCTCCATGAATCTCCATGAATCTCCTCAATGAATCTCCATGAATCTCCTCCATGAATCTCCATGAATCTCCATGGATCTCCTGTATGAATCTCCACGAATCTCCATGAATCTCCATGAATCTCCATGAATCTCCTCCATGAATCTCCATGAATCTCCATGAATCTCCTGCATAAATCTCCATGAATCTCCATGAATCTCCATGAATCTCCATGAATCTCCATGAATCTCCATGAATCTCCACGAATCTCCATGAATCTCCTCGATGAATCTCCTGTATGAATCTCCATGAATCTCCTCCATGCACCTCCATAAATCTCCATGAATCTCCATGAATCTCCATGAATCTCCATGAATCTCCATGAATCTCCATGAATCTCCACGAATCTCCATGAATCTCCTCCATGAATCTCCTGTATGAAGCTCCATGAATCTCCATGAATCGCCATGAATCTCAGTGAATCTCAATGAATCTCCATGAATCTCCATGGATCTCCTCAATGAACCTCCATAAATCTCCATGAATCTCCATGAACCTCCTCCATGAATCTCCTGTATGAATCTCCATGAATCTCCTCCATGAATCTCCATGAATTTCCATGAATCTCCATGAATCTCCATTAATCTCCTCCATGAGCCTCCAAAAATTTCCATTAATCTCCACGAATCTCCATGAATCTCCATGAATCTCCATGAATGTCCACGAATCTCCATGAATCTCCTCGATGAATCTCCTGTATGAATCTCCATGAATCTCCTCCATGAATCTCCATGAATCTCCATGAATCTCCATGAATCTCCATGAATCTCCAAGAATCTCCGTGAATTTCCATGAATTTCCATTAATCTCCATGAATCTCCATGAATCTCCTCAATGAATCTCCATGAATCTCCTCCATGAATCTCCATGAATCTCCATGGATCTCCTGTATGAATCTCCACGAATCTCCATGAATCTCCATGAATCTCCATGAATCTTCTCCATGAATCTCCATGAATCTCCATGAATCTCCTGCATAAATCTCCATGAATCTCCATGAATCTCCATGAATCTCCATGAATCTCCATGAATCTCCATGAATCTCCACGAATCTCCATGAATCTCCTCCATGAATCTCCTGTATGAATCTCCATGAATCTCCTCCATGCACCTCCATAAATCTCCATGAATCTCCATGAATCTCCATGAATCTCCATGAATCTCCATGAATCTCCATGAATCTCCACGAATCTCCATGAATCTCCTCCATGAATCTCCTGTATGAAGCTCCATGAATCTCCTGTATGAAGCTCCATGAATCTCCATGAATCGCCATGAATATCAGTGAATCTCAATGAATCTCCATGAATCTCCATGGATCTCCTGTATGAATCTCCACGAATCTCCATGAATCTCCATGAATCTCCATGAATCTCCTCCATGAATCTCCATGGATCTCCTGTATGAATCTCCACGAATCTCCATGAATCTCCATGAATCTCCTCCATGAATCTCCATGAATCTCCATGGATCTCCTGTATGAATCTCCACGAATCTCCATGAATCTCCATGAATCTCCATGAATCTCCTCCATGAATCTCCATGAATCTCCATGAATCTCCTGCATATATCTCCATGAATCTCCATGAGTCTCCATGAATCTCCATGAATCTCCACGAATCTCCATGAATCTCCTCGATGAATCTCCTGTATGAATCTCCATGAATCTCCTCCATGAATCTCCATGAATCTCCATGAATCTCCTCCATGCACCTCCATAAATCTCCATGAATCTCCATGAATCTCCATGAATCTCCACGAATCTACATGAATCTCCTCGATGAATCTCCATGAATCTCCATCAATCTAGTCTAACCCTATCCATGAACCTTGTCCATGTATCTGCATCAATCTCGGTGAATCTCCATGAATTTCCATTAATCTCCATGAGTCTCCATGAATCTCCTCCATGAATCTCCATAAATCTCCATGAATCTCCTCCATGAATGTCCATGAATCTCCATGAATCTCCATGAATCTCCATGAATCTCCATGAATCTCCATGAATTTTCTCTATAAATATCCATCAACCTGCTCCATGAATCTCCATGAATCTCAATGAATCTCCTCCATGAATCTGCATGAATCTCCATGAATCTCCATGAATCTCCATGAATCTCCATGAATCTAAATGAATCCTCTCCATGAACCTCCTGTATGAATCTCCATGAATCTCCTCCATGAATCTCCATGAGTCGACATTAATCTCCTCAATGAACCTCCATAAATCTCCATGAATCTCCATGAATCTAAATGAATCCCCTCCATGAACCTCCTGTATGAATCTCCTGTATGAATCTCCATGAATTTCCTCCATGAATCTCCATGAATTTCCATGAATCTCCATGAATCTCACATTAATCTCCTCCATGAGCCTCCAAAAATTTCCATGAATCTCCACGAATCTCCATGAATCTCCATGAATCTCCATGAATGTCCACGAATCTCCATGAATCTCCATGAATCTCCTCGATGAATCTCCTCCATGAATCTCCTGTATGAATCTCCATGAATCTCCACGAATCTCCAAGAATCTCCATGAATCTCCATGAATGTCCACGAATCTCCATGAATCTCCTCGATGAATCTCCTCCATGAATCTCCTGTATGAATCTCCACGAATCTCCATGAACCTCCATGAACCTCCTCCATGAATCTCCTGTATGAATCTCCATGAATCTCCTCCATGAATCTCCATAAATTTCCATGATTCTCCATGCATCTCCATTAATCTCCTCCATGAGCCTCCAAAAATTTCCATGAATCTCCACGAATCTCCATGAATCTCCATGAATCTCCATGAATGTCCACGAATCTCCATGAATCTCCTCGATGAATCTCCTGTATGAATCTCCATGAATCTCCATGAATCTCCATAAATCTCCTCCATGAACCTCCATAAATCTCCATGAATCTCCATGAATCTCCATGAATCTCCATGAATCTCCATGAATCTCCACGAATCTCCATGAATCTCCTCCATGAATCTCCTGTATGAATCTCCATGAATCTCCATGAATCTCCTCCATGAACCTCCATAAATCTCCATGAATCTCCATGAATCTCCACGAATCTCCATGAATCTCCATGAATCTCCATGAATGTCCACGAATCTCCATGAATCTCCATGAATCTCCTCGATGAATCTCCTCCATGAATCTCCTGTATGAATCTCCATGAATCTCCACGAATCTCCATGAATCTCCATGAATCTCCATGAATGTCCACGAATCTCCATGAATCTCCTCGATGAATCTCCTCCATGAATCTCCTGTATGAATCTCCACGAATCTCCATGAACCTCCATGAACCTCCTCCATGAATCTCCTGTATGAATCTCCATGAATCTCCTCCATGAATCTCCATGAATCTCCATGAATCTCCTCTATACATATCCATGAACCTCGTCCATGAATCTCCATGAATCTCCGTGAATCTCCATGAATTTCCATTAATCTCCATGAATCTCCATGAATCTCCTCCATGAATCTCCATAAATCTCCATGAATCTCCTCCATGAAGCTCCATGAATCTCCATGAATATCCATGAATCTCCATGAATCTCCATGAATCTCCATGAACCTCCTCCATGAATCTCCATGAATCTCCATGGATCTCCTGTATGAATCTCCACGAATCTCCATGAATCTCCATGAATCTCCATGAATCTCCACGAATCTCCTCCATGAACCTCCATGAACCTCCATAAATCTCCATGAATCTCCATGAATCTCCATGAATCTCCTTGAATCTCCATGAATCTCCATGAATCTCCATGATTCTCCACGAATCTCCATGAATCTCCTCCATGAATCTCCTGTATGAATCTCCATGAATCTCCATGAATCTCCATGAACCTCCTCCATGAATCTCCACGAATCTCCATGAATCTCCTCGATGAATCTCCTGTATGAATCTCCATGAATCTCCTCCATGAATCTCCATGAATCTCCATGAATCTCCATGAATTTCCATGAATCTCCATGAATCTCCATGAATCTCCATGAATCTCCACGAATCTCCATGAATCTCCTCCATGAATCTCCTGTATGAGTCTCCATTAATCTTCTCAATGAACCTCCATAAATCTCCATGAATCTCCATAAACCTCCTCCATGAATCTCCTGTATGCATCTCCATGAATCCCCTCCATGAATTTCCATGAATTTCCATGAATCTCCATGCATCTCCATTAATCTCCTCCATGAGCCTCCAAAAATTTCCATGAACCTCCACGAATCTCCATGAATCTCCATGAATCTCCATGAATGTCCACGAATCTCCATGAATCTCCTCCATGAATCTCCTGTATGAATCTCCATGAATCTCCTCCATGAATCTCCATGAATCTCCATTAATCTCCCCCATGAATCTCCATGAGTCTCCATTAATCTCCTCAATGAACCTCCATAAATCTCCATGAATCTCCATGAACCTCCTCCATGAATCTCCTGTATGAATCTCCATGAATCTCCATGAATTTCCATGAATCTCCATGAATCTCCATTAATCTCCTCCATGAGCCTCCAAAAATTTCCATGATTCTCCACGAATCTCCATGAATCTCCATGAATCTCCATGAATGTCCACGAATCTCCTCGATGAATCTCCTGTATGAATCTCCATGAATCTCCTCCATGAATCTCCATGAATCTCCATGAATCTCCTCCATGCACCTCCATAAATCTCCATGAATCTCCATGAATCTGCATGAATCTCCATGAATCTCCATGAATCTCCACGAATCTCCATGAATCTCCTCCATGAATCTCCTGTACGAATCTCCATGAATCTCCTCCATGAATCTCCATGAATCTCCTCCATGAACCTCCTCCATGAACCTTCATAAATCTCCATGAATCTCTATGGATCTCCACGAATCTTCATGAATCTCCGAGAATCTCCATAAATCTCCATGAATCTCCATGAACCTCCTCCATAAATCTCCATGCATCTCCATGAATCTCCTCTATACATATCCATGAACCTCGTCCATGAATCTCCATGAATCTCCGTGAATTTCCATGAATCTCCATGAATCTCCATGAATCTCCATGAATCTGCATGAATCTCCATGAACCTCCATGAACTTCATCCATGAATCTCCTGTATGAATCTCCATGAATCTCCTCCATGAATCTCCATGAATTTCCATGAATCTCCATGAATCTCCATTAATCTCCTCCATGAGCCTCCAAAAATTTCCATGAATCTCCACGAATCTCCATGAATCTCCATGAATCTCCATGAATGTCCACGAATCTCCATGAATCTCCTCGATGAATCTCCTGTATGAATCTCCATGAATCTCCTCCATGAATCTCCATGAATCTCCATGAATCTCCTCCATGAACCTCCATAAATCTCCATGAATCTCCATGAATCTCCATGAATCTCCATGAATCTCCATGAATCTCCATGAATCTCCACGAATCTCCATGAATCTCCATGAATCTCCTCCATGAATCTCCTGTATGAATCTCCATGAATCTCCATGAATCTCCATGAACCTCCTCCATGAATCTCTATGAATCTCCATGAATCTCCATGAATCTCCATGAATCTCCACGAATCTCCTCCATGAACCTCCACGAATCTCCATGAATCTCCGTGAATCTCCATGAATCTCCATGAATCTCCATGAATCTCCATGAACCTCCTCCATGAATCACCATGAATCTCCATGAATTTTCTCTATAAATGTCCATGAACCTCCTCCATGAATCTCCATGAATCTCAATGAATCTCCTCCATGAATCTGCATGAATCTCCATGAATCTCCATGAATCTCCATTAATCTCCTCCATGAGCCTCCAAAAATTTCCATGAATCTCCACGAATCTCCATGAATCTCCATGAATCTCCATGAATGTCCACGAATCTCCATGAATCTCCTCGATGAATCTCCTGTATGAATCTCCATGAATCTCCTCCATGAATCTCTATGAATCTCCATGAATCTCCTCCATGAATCTCCATGAGTCTCCATTAATCTCCTCAATGAACCTCCATAAATCTCCATGAATCTCCATGAACCTCCTCCATGAATCTCCTGTATGAATCTCCATGAATCTCCTCCATGAATCTCCATGAATTTCATGAATCTCCATGAATCTCCATTAATCTCCTCCATGAGCCTCCAAAAATTTCCATGAATCTCCACGAATCTCCATGAATCTCCATGAATCTCCATGAATGTCCACGAATCTCCATGAATCTCCTCGATGAATCTCCTGTATGAATCTCCATGAATCTCCTCCATGAATCTCCATGAATCTCCATGAATCTCCTCCATGAACCTCCATAAATCTAAATGAATCTCCATGAATCTCCATGAATCTCCATGAATCTCCACGAATCTCCATGAATCTCCATGAATCTCCACCATGAATCTCCTGTATGAATCTCCATGAATCTCCATGAATCTCCATGAATCTCCATGAATCTCCACGAATCTGCTCCATGAACCTCCACGAATCTCCATGAATCTCCGTGAATCTCCATGAATCTCCATGAATCTCCATGAATCTTCTCCATGAATCTCCTGTACGAATCTCCATGAATCTCCATGAATCTCCATGAACCTCCTCCATAAATCTCCATGAATCTCCATGAATCTCCTCTATACATATCCACGAACCTCGTCCATGAATCTCCAAGAATCTCCGTGAATTTCCATGAATCTCCACGAATCTCCATGAATCTCCTCCATGTATCTCCTGTACGAATCTCCATGAATCTCCTCCATGAATCTCCATGAATCTCCTCCATGAACCTCCTCCATGAACCTTCATAAATCTCCATGAATCTCCATGAATCTCCATGAATCTCCTCCATGAATCTCCTGTACGAATCTCCATGAATCTCCATGAACCTCCTCCATGAATTTCCTGTATGAATCTCCATGAATCTCCTCCATGAATCTCCATAAATGTCCATGAATCTCCATGAATCTCCATTAATCTCCTCCATGAGCCTCCAAAAATTTCCATGAATCTCCACGAATCTCCATGAATCTCCATGAATCTCCATGAATCTCCATGAATCTCCTCAATGAATCTCCATAAATCTCCATGCATCTCCTCCATGAATCTCCATGAATCTCCATGAATCTCCATGAATCTCCATGAATCTCTATGAACCTCCTCCATGAATCTGCATGAATCTCCATGAATCTCCATTAATCTCCTCCATGAGCCTCCAAAAATTTCCATGAATCTCCACGAATCCATGAATCTCCATGAGTCTCCATTAATCTCCTCAATGAACCTCCATAAATCTCCATGAATCTCCATGAACCTCCTCCATGAATCTCCTGTATGAATCTCCATGAATCTACTCCATGAATCTCCATGAATTTCCATGAATCTCCATGAATCTCCATTAATCTCCTCCATGAGCCTCCAAAAATTTCCATTAATCTCCACGAATCTCCATGAATCTCCATGAATCTCCATGAATGTCCACGAATCTCCATGAATCTCCATGAATGTCCACGAATCTCCATGAATCTCCTCGATGAATCTCCTGTATGAATCTCCATGAATCTCCTCCATGAATCTCCATGAATCTCCATGAATCTCCACCATGCACCTCCATAAATCTCCATGAATCTCCATGAATCTCCATGAATCTCCATGAATCTCCAAGAATCTCCATGAATCTCCTCCATGAATCTCCATGAATCTCCATGAATCTCCTGCATAAATCTCCATGAATCTCCATGAATCTCCATGAATCTCCATGAATCTCCATGAATCTCCATGAATCTCCACGAATCTCCATGAATCTCCTCGATGAATCTCCTGTATGAATCTCCATGAATCTCCTCCATGCACCTCCATAAATCTCCATGAATCTCCATGAATCTCCATGAATCTCCATGAATCTCCATGAATCTCCATGAATCTCCTCCATGAATCTCCTGTATGAAGCTCCATGAATCTCCATGAATCGCCATGAATCTCAGTGAATCTCAATGAATCTCCATGAATCTCCATGGATCTCCTCAATGAACCTCCATAAATCTCCATGAATCTCCATGAACCTCCTCCATGAATCTCCTCTATGAATCTCCATGAATCTCCTCCATGAATCTCCATGAATTTCCATGAATCTCCATGAATCTCCATTAATCTCCTCCATGAGCCTCCAAAAATTTCCATTAATCTCCACGAATCTCCATGAATCTCCATGAATCTCCATGAATGTCCACGAATCTCCATGAATCTCCTCGATGAATCTCCTGTATGAATCTCCATGAATCTCCTCCATGAATCTCCATGAATCTCCATGAATCTCCACCATGAACCTCCATAAATCTCCATGAATCTCCATGAATCTCCATGAATCTCCATGAATCTCCATGAATCTCCATGAATCTCCATGAATCTCCATGAATCTCTTGTACGAATCTCCATGAATCTCCATGAATCTCCATGAATGTCCACGAATCTCCATGAATCTCCTCGATGAATCTCCTGTATGAATCTCCATGAATCTCCTCCATGAATCTCCATGAATCTCCATGAATCTCCACCATGCACCTCCATAAATCTCCATGAATCTCCATGAATCTCCATGAATCTCCATGAATCTCCAAGAATCTCCGTGAATTTCCATGAATTTCCATTAATCTCCATGAATCTCCATGAATCTCCTCAATGAATCTCCATGAATCTCCTCCATGAATCTCCATGAATCTCCATGGATCTCCTGTATGAATCTCCACGAATCTCCATGAATCTCCATGAATCTCCATGAATCTCCTCCATGAATCTCCATGAATCTCCATGAATCTCCTGCATAAATCTCCATGAATCTCCATGAATCTCCATGAATCTCCATGAATCTCCATGAATCTCCATGAATCTCCACGAATCTCCATGAATCTCCTCCATGAATCTCCTGTATGAAGCTCCATGAATCTCCATGAATCGCCATGAATCTCAGTGAATCTCAATGAATCTCCATGAATCTCCATGGATCTCCTGTATGAATCTCCACGAATCTCCATGAATCTCCATGAATCTCCATGAATCTCCTCCATGAATCTCCATGGATCTCCTGTATGAATCTCCACGAATCTCCATGAATCTCCATGAATCTCCTCCATGAATCTCCATGAATCTCCATGGATCTCCTGTATGAATCTCCACGAATCTCCATGAATCTCCATGAATCTCCATGAATCTCCTCCATGAATCTCCATGAATCTCCATGAATCTCCTGCATAAATCTCCATGAATCTCCATGAGTCTCCATGAATCTCCATGAATCTCCACGAATCTCCATGAATCTCCTCGATGAATCTCCTGTATGAATCTCCATGAATCTCCTCCATGAATTTCCATGAATCTCCATGAATCTCCATTAATCTCCTCCATGAGCCTCCAAAAATTTCCATTAATCTCCACGAATCTCCATGAATCTCCATGAATCTCCATGAATGTCCACGAATCTCCATGAATCTCCTCGATGAATCTCCTGTATGAATCTCCATGAATCTCCTCCATGAATCTCCATGAATCTCCATGAATCTCCACCATGAACCTCCATAAATCTCCATGAATCTCCATGAATCTCCATGAATCTCCATGAATCTCCATGAATCTCCATGAATCTCCATGAATCTCCATGAATCTCTTGTACGAATCTCCATGAATCTCCATGAATCTCCATGAATGTCCACGAATCTCCATGAATCTCCTCGATGAATCTCCTGTATGAATCTCCATGAATCTCCTCCATGAATCTCCATGAATCTCCATGAATCTCCACCATGCACCTCCATAAATCTCCATGAATCTCCATGAATCTCCATGAATCTCCATGAATCTCCAAGAATCTCCGTGAATTTCCATGAATTTCCATTAATCTCCATGAATCTCCATGAATCTCCTCAATGAATCTCCATGAATCTCCTCCATGAATCTCCATGAATCTCCATGGATCTCCTGTATGAATCTCCACGAATCTCCATGAATCTCCATGAATCTCCATGAATCTTCTCCATGAATCTCCATGAATCTCCATGAATCTCCTGCATAAATCTCCATGAATCTCCATGAATCTCCATGAATCTCCATGAATCTCCATGAATCTCCATGAATCTCCACGAATCTCCATGAATCTCCTCCATGAATCTCCTGTATGAATCTCCATGAATCTCCTCCATGCACCTCCATAAATCTCCATGAATCTCCATGAATCTCCATGAATCTCCATGAATCTCCATGAATCTCCATGAATCTCCACGAATCTCCATGAATCTCCTCCATGAATCTCCTGTATGAAGCTCCATGAATCTCCATGAATCGCCATGAATCTCAGTGAATCTCAATGAATCTCCATGAATCTCCATGGATCTCCTGTATGAATCTCCACGAATCTCCATGAATCTCCATGAATCTCCATGAATCTCCTCCATGAATCTCCATGGATCTCCTGTATGAATCTCCACGAATCTCCATGAATCTCCATGAATCTCCTCCATGAATCTCCGTGAATCTCCATGGATCTCCTGTATGAATCTCCACGAATCTCCATGAATCTCCATGAATCTCCATGAATCTCCTCCATGAATCTCCATGAATCTCCATGAATCTCCTGCATATATCTCCATGAATCTCCATGAGTCTCCATGAATCTCCATGAATCTCCACGAATCTCCATGAATCTCCTCGATGAATCTCCTGTATGAATCTCCATGAATCTCCTCCATGAATCTCCATGAATCTCCATGAATCTCCTCCATGCACCTCCATAAATCTCCATGAATCTCCATGAATCTCCATGAATCTCCACGAATCTACATGAATCTCCTCGATGAATCTCCATGAATCTCCATCAATCTAGTCTAACCCTATCCATGAACCTTGTCCATGTATCTGCATCAATCTCGGTGAATCTCCATGAATTTCCATTAATCTCCATGAGTCTCCATGAATCTCCTCCATGAATCTCCATAAATCTCCATGAATCTCCTCCATGAATGTCCATGAATCTCCATGAATCTCCATGAATCTCCATGAATCTCCATGAATCTCCATGAATTTTCTCTATAAATATCCATCAACCTCCTCCATGAATCTCCATGAATCTCAATGAATCTCCTCCATGAATCTGCATGAATCTCCATGAATCTCCATGAATCTCCATGAATCTCCATGAATCTAAATGAATCCTCTCCATGAACCTCCTGTATGAATCTCCATGAATCTCCTCCATGAATCTCCATGAGTCGACATTAATCTCCTCAATGAACCTCCATAAATCTCCATGAATCTCCATGAATCTAAATGAATCCCCTCCATGAACCTCCTGTATGAATCTCCTGTATGAATCTCCATGAATTTCCTCCATGAATCTCCATGAATTTCCATGAATCTCCATGAATCTCACATTAATCTCCTCCATGAGCCTCCAAAAATTTCCATGAATCTCCACGAATCTCCATGAATCTCCATGAATCTCCATGAATGTCCACGAATCTCCATGAATCTCCATGAATCTCCTCGATGAATCTCCTCCATGAATCTCCTGTATGAATCTCCATGAATCTCCACGAATCTCCAAGAATCTCCATGAATCTCCATGAATGTCCACGAATCTCCATGAATCTCCTCGATGAATCTCCTCCATGAATCTCCTGTATGAATCTCCACGAATCTCCATGAACCTCCATGAACCTCCTCCATGAATCTCCTGTATGAATCTCCATGAATCTCCTCCATGAATCTCCATAAATTTCCATGATTCTCCATGCATCTCCATTAATCTCCTCCATGAGCCTCCAAAAATTTCCATGAATCTCCACGAATCTCCATGAATCTCCATGAATCTCCATGAATGTCCACGAATCTCCATGAATCTCCTCGATGAATCTCCTGTATGAATCTCCATGAATCTCCATGAATCTCCATAAATCTCCTCCATGAACCTCCATAAATCTCCATGAATCTCCATGAATCTCCATGAATCTCCATGAATCTCCATGAATCTCCACGAATCTCCATGAATCTCCTCCATGAATCTCCTGTATGAATCTCCATGAATCTCCATGAATCTCCTCCATGAACCTCCATAAATCTCCATGAATCTCCATGAATCTCCACGAATCTCCATGAATCTCCATGAATCTCCATGAATGTCCACGAATCTCCATGAATCTCCATGAATCTCCTCGATGAATCTCCTCCATGAATCTCCTGTATGAATCTCCATGAATCTCCACGAATCTCCATGAATCTCCATGAATCTCCATGAATGTCCACGAATCTCCATGAATCTCCTCGATGAATCTCCTCCATGAATCTCCTGTATGAATCTCCACGAATCTCCATGAACCTCCATGAACCTCCTCCATGAATCTCCTGTATGAATCTCCATGAATCTCCTCCATGAATCTCCATGAATCTCCATGAATCTCCTCTATACATATCCATGAACCTCGTCCATGAATCTCCATGAATCTCCGTGAATCTCCATGAATTTCCATTAATCTCCATGAATCTCCATGAATCTCCTCCATGAATCTCCATAAATCTCCATGAATCTCCTCCATGAAGCTCCATGAATCTCCATGAATATCCATGAATCTCCATGAATCTCCATGAATCTCCATGAACCTCCTCCATGAATCTCCATGAATCTCCATGGATCTCCTGTATGAATCTCCACGAATCTCCACGAATCTCCATGAATCTCGATGAATCTCCATGAATGTCCACGAATCTCCATTAATCTCCTCGATGAATCTCCTGTATGAATCTCCATGAATCTCCTCCATGAATCTCCATGAATCTCCATGAATCTCCTCCATGAACCTCCATAAATCTCCATGAATCTCCATGAATCTCCATGAATCTCCATGAATCTCCATGAATCTCCTCCATGAATCTCCATAAATCTCCATGAATCTCCTCCATGAAGCTCCATGAATCTCCATGAATATCCATGAATCTCCATGAATCTCCATGAATCTCCATGAACCTCCTCCATGAATCTCCATGAATCTCCATGGATCTCCTGTATGAATCTCCACGAATCTCCATGAATCTCCATGAATCTCCATGAATCTCCACGAATCTCCTCCATGAACCTCCATGAACCTCCATAAATCTCCATGAATCTCCATGATTCTCCACGAATCTCCATGAATCTCCTCCATGAATCTCCTGTATGAATCTCCATGAATCTCCATGAATCTCCATGAACCTCCTCCATGAATCTCCACGAATCTCCATGAATCTCCTCGATGAATCTCCTGTATGAATCTCCATGAATCTCCTCCATGAATCTCCATGAATCTCCATGAATCTCCATGAATTTCCATGAATCTCCATGAATCTCCATGAATCTCCATGAATCTCCACGAATCTCCATGAATCTCCTCCATGAATCTCCTGTATGAGTCTCCATTAATCTTCTCAATGAACCTCCATAAATCTCCATGAATCTCCATAAACCTCCTCCATGAATCTCCTGTATGCATCTCCATGAATCCCCTCCATGAATTTCCATGAATCTCCATTAATCTCCCCCATGAATCTCCATGAGTCTCCATTAATCTCCTCAATGAACCTCCATAAATCTCCATGAATCTCCATGAACCTCCTCCATGAATCTCCTGTATGAATCTCCATGAATCTCCATGAATTTCCATGAATCTCCATGAATCTCCATTAATCTCCTCCATGAGCCTCCAAAAATTTCCATGATTCTCCACGAATCTCCATGAATCTCCATGAATCTCCATGAATGTCCACGAATCTCCTCGATGAATCTCCTGTATGAATCTCCATGAATCTCCTCCATGAATCTCCATGAATCTCCATGAATCTCCTCCATGCACCTCCATAAATCTCCATGAATCTCCATGAATCTGCATGAATCTCCATGAATCTCCATGAATCTCCACGAATCTCCATGAATCTCCTCCATGAATCTCCTGTACGAATCTCCATGAATCTCCTCCATGAATCTCCATGAATCTCCTCCATGAACCTCCTCCATGAACCTTCATAAATCTCCATGAATCTCTATGGATCTCCACGAATCTTCATGAATCTCCGAGAATCTCCATAAATCTCCATGAATCTCCATGAACCTCCTCCATAAATCTCCATGCATCTCCATGAATCTCCTCTATACATATCCATGAACCTCGTCCATGAATCTCCATGAATCTCCGTGAATTTCCATGAATCTCCATGAATCTCCATGAATCTCCATGAATCTGCATGAATCTCCATGAACCTCCATGAACTTCATCCATGAATCTCCTGTATGAATCTCCATGAATCTCCTCCATGAATCTCCATGAATTTCCATGAATCTCCATGAATCTCCATTAATCTCCTCCATGAGCCTCCAAAAATTTCCATGAATCTCCACGAATCTCCATGAATCTCCATGAATCTCCATGAATGTCCACGAATCTCCATGAATCTCCTCGATGAATCTCCTGTATGAATCTCCATGAATCTCCTCCATGAATCTCCATGAATCTCCATGAATCTCCTCCATGAACCTCCATAAATCTCCATGAATCTCCATGAATCTCCATGAATCTCCATGAATCTCCATGAATCTCCATGAATCTCCACGAATCTCCATGAATCTCCATGAATCTCCTCCATGAATCTCCTGTATGAATCTCCATGAATCTCCATGAATCTCCATGAACCTCCTCCATGAATCTCCATGAATCTCCATGAATCTCCATGAATCTCCATGAATCTCCACGAATCTCCTCCATGAACCTCCACGAATCTCCATGAATCTCCGTGAATCTCCATGAATCTCCATGAATCTCCATGAATCTCAATGAATCTCCTCCATGAATCTGCATGAATCTCCATGAATCTCCATGAATCTCCATTAATCTCCTCCATGAGCCTCCAAAAATTTCCATGAATCTCCACGAATCTCCATGAATCTCCATGAATCTCCATGAATGTCCACGAATCTCCATGAATCTCCTCGATGAATCTCCTGTATGAATCTCCATGAATCTCCTCCATGAATCTCTATGAATCTCCATGAATCTCCTCCATGAATCTCCATGAGTCGACATTAATCTCCTCAATGAACCTCCATAAATCTCCATGAATCTCCATGAATCTAAATGAATCCCCTCCATGAACCTCCTGTATGAATCTCCTGTATGAATCTCCATGAATTTCCTCCATGAATCTAGATGATTTTCCATGAATCTCCATGAATCTCACATTAATCTCCTCCATGAGCCTCCAAAAATTTCCATGAATCTCCACGAATCTCCATGAATCTCCATGAATCTCCATGAATGTCCACGAATCTCCATGAATCTCCATGAATCTCCTCGATGAATCTCCTCCATGAATCTCCTGTATGAATCTCCATGAATCTCCACGAATCTCCAAGAATCTCCATGAATCTCCATGAATGTCCACGAATCTCCATGAATCTCCTCGATGAATCTCCTCCATGAATCTCCTGTATGAATCTCCACGAATCTCCATGAACCTCCATGAACCTCCTCCATGAATCTCCTGTATGAATCTCCATGAATCTCCTCCATGAATCTCCATAAATTTCCATGATTCTCCATGCATCTCCATTAATCTCCTCCATGAGCCTCCAAAAATTTCCATGAATCTCCACGAATCTCCATGAATCTCCATGAATCTCCATGAATGTCCACGAATCTCCATGAATCTCCTCGATGAATCTCCTGTATGAATCTCCATGAATCTCCATGAATCTCCATAAATCTCCTCCATGAACCTCCATAAATCTCCATGAATCTCCATGAATCTCCATGAATCTCCATGAATCTCCATGAATCTCCACGAATCTCCATGAATCTCCTCCATGAATCTCCTGTATGAATCTCCATGAATCTCCATGAATCTCCTCCATGAACCTCCATAAATCTCCATGAATCTCCATGAATCTCCACGAATCTCCATGAATCTCCATGAATCTCCATGAATGTCCACGAATCTCCATGAATCTCCATGAATCTCCTCGATGAATCTCCTCCATGAATCTCCTGTATGAATCTCCATGAATCTCCACGAATCTCCATGAATCTCCATGAATCTCCATGAATGTCCACGAATCTCCATGAATCTCCTCGATGAATCTCCTCCATGAATCTCCTGTATGAATCTCCACGAATCTCCATGAACCTCCATGAACCTCCTCCATGAATCTCCTGTATGAATCTCCATGAATCTCCTCCATGAATCTCCATGAATCTCCATGAATCTCCTCTATACATATCCATGAACCTCGTCCATGAATCTCCATGAATCTCCGTGAATCTCCATGAATTTCCATTAATCTCCATGAATCTCCATGAATCTCCTCCATGAATCTCCATAAATCTCCATGAATCTCCTCCATGAAGCTCCATGAATCTCCATGAATATCCATGAATCTCCATGAATCTCCATGAATCTCCATGAACCTCCTCCATGAATCTCCATGAATCTCCATGGATCTCCTGTATGAATCTCCACGAATCTCCACGAATCTCCATGAATCTCGATGAATCTCCATGAATGTCCACGAATCTCCATTAATCTCCTCGATGAATCTCCTGTATGAATCTCCATGAATCTCCTCCATGAATCTCCATGAATCTCCATGAATCTCCTCCATGAACCTCCATAAATCTCCATGAATCTCCATGAATCTCCATGAATCTCCATGAATCTCCATGAATCTCCTCCATGAATCTCCATAAATCTCCATGAATCTCCTCCATGAAGCTCCATGAATCTCCATGAATATCCATGAATCTCCATGAATCTCCATGAATCTCCATGAACCTCCTCCATGAATCTCCATGAATCTCCATGGATCTCCTGTATGAATCTCCACGAATCTCCATGAATCTCCATGAATCTCCATGAATCTCCACGAATCTCCTCCATGAACCTCCATGAACCTCCATAAATCTCCATGAATCTCCATGATTCTCCACGAATCTCCATGAATCTCCTCCATGAATCTCCTGTATGAATCTCCATGAATCTCCATGAATCTCCATGAACCTCCTCCATGAATCTCCACGAATCTCCATGAATCTCCTCGATGAATCTCCTGTATGAATCTCCATGAATCTCCTCCATGAATCTCCATGAATCTCCATGAATCTCCATGAATTTCCATGAATCTCCATGAATCTCCATGAATCTCCATGAATCTCCACGAATCTCCATGAATCTCCTCCATGAATCTCCTGTATGAGTCTCCATTAATCTTCTCAATGAACCTCCATAAATCTCCATGAATCTCCATAAACCTCATCCATGAATCTCCTGTATGCATCTCCATGAATCCCCTCCATGAATTTCCATGTATTTCCATGAATCTCCATGCATCTCCATTAATCTCCTCCATGAGCCTCCAAAAATTTCCATGAACCTCCACGAATCTCCATGAATCTCCATGAATCTCCATGAATGTCCACGAATCTCCATGAATCTCCTCCATGAATCTCCTGTATGAATCTCCATGAATCTCCTCCATGAATCTCCATGAATCTCCATTAATCTCCCCCATGAATCTCCATGAGTCTCCATTAATCTCCTCAATGAACCTCCATAAATCTCCATGAATCTCCATGAACCTCCTCCATGAATCTCCTGTATGAATCTCCATGAATCTCCATGAATTTCCATGAATCTCCATGAATCTCCATTAATCTCCTCCATGAGCCTCCAAAAATTTCCATGATTCTCCACGAATCTCCATGAATCTCCATGAATCTCCATGAATGTCCACGAATCTCCTCGATGAATCTCCTGTATGAATCTCCATGAATCTCCTCCATGAATCTCCATGAATCTCCATGAATCTCCTCCATGCACCTCCATAAATCTCCATGAATCTCCATGAATCTGCATGAATCTCCATGAATCTCCATGAATCTCCACGAATCTCCATGAATCTCCTCCATGAATCTCCTGTACGAATCTCCATGAATCTCCTCCATGAATCTCCATGAATCTCCTCCATGAACCTCCTCCATGAACCTTCATAAATCTCCATGAATCTCTATGGATCTCCACGAATCTTCATGAATCTCCGAGAATCTCCATAAATCTCCATGAATCTCCATGAACCTCCTCCATAAATCTCCATGCATCTCCATGAATCTCCTCTATACATATCCATGAACCTCGTCCATGAATCTCCATGAATCTCCGTGAATTTCCATGAATCTCCATGAATCTCCATGAATCTCCATTAATCTCCTCCATGAGCCTCCAAAAATTTCCATGAATCTCCACGAATCTCCATGAATCTCCATGAATCTCCATGAATGTCCACGAATCTCCATGAATCTCCTCGATGAATCTCCTGTATGAATCTCCATGAATCTCCTCCATGAATCTCCATGAATCTCCATGAATCTCCTCCATGAACCTCCATAAATCTCCATGAATCTCCATGAATCTCCATGAATCTCCATGAATCTCCATGAATCTCCATGAATCTCCACGAATCTCCATGAATCTCCATGAATCTCCTCCATGAATCTCCTGTATGAATCTCCATGAATCTCCATGAATCTCCATGAACCTCCTCCATGAATCTCCATGAATCTCCATGAATCTCCACGAATCTCCTCCATGAACATCCACGAATCTCCATGAATCTCCGTGAATCTCCATGAATCTCCATGAATCTCCATGAATCTCCATGAACCTCCTCCATGAATCACCATGAATCTCCATGAATTTTCTCTATAAATGTCCATGAACCTCCTCCATGAATCTCCATGAATCTCAATGAATCTCCTCCATGAATCTGCATGAATCTCCATGAATCTCCATGAATCTCCATTAATCTCCTCCATGAGCCTCCAAAAATTTCCATGAATCTCCACGAATCTCCATGAATCTCCATGAATCTCCATGAATGTCCACGAATCTCCATGAATCTCCTCGATGAATCTCCTGTATGAATCTCCATGAATCTCCTCCATGAATCTCTATGAATCTCCATGAATCTCCTCCATGAATCTCCATGAGTCTCCATTAATCTCCTCAATGAACCTCCATAAATCTCCATGAATCTCCATGAACCTCCTCCATGAATCTCCTGTATGAATCTCCATGAATCTCCTCCATGAATCTCCATGAATTTCCATGAATCTCCATGAATCTCCATTAATCTCCTCCATGAGCCTCCAAAAATTTCCATGAATCTCCACGAATCTCCATGAATCTCCATGAATCTCCATGAATGTCCACGAATCTCCATGAATCTCCTCGATGAATCTCCTGTATGAATCTCCATGAATCTCCTCCATGAATCTCCATGAATCTCCATGAATCTCCTCCATGAACCTCCATAAATCTAAATGAATCTCCATGAATCTCCATGAATCTCCATGAATCTCCACGAATCTCCATGAATCTCCATGAATCTCCACCATGAATCTCCTGTATGAATCTCCATGAATCTCCATGAATCTCCATGAATCTCCTCCATGAATCGCCACGAATCTCCATGAATCTCCATGAATCTCCACGAATCTCCTCCATGAACCTCCACGAATCTCCATGAATCTCCGTGAATCTCCATGAATCTGCATGAATCTCCATGAATCTCCATGAATCTCCATGAATCTCCATGAATCTCCATGAATCTCCATGAATCTCCACGAATCTGCTCCATGAACCTCCACGAATCTCCATGAATCTCCGTGAATCTCCATGAATCTCCATGAATCTCCATGAATCTCCATGAATCTTCTCCATGAATCTCCTGTACGAATCTCCATGAATCTCCATGAATCTCCATGAACCTCCTCCATAAATCTCCATGAATCTCCATGAATCTCCTCTATACATATCCACGAACCTCGTCCATGAATCTCCAAGAATCTCCGTGAATTTCCATGAATCTCCACGAATCTCCATGAATCTCCTCCATGTATCTCCTGTACGAATCTCCATGAATCTCCTCCATGAATCTCCATGAATCTCCTCCATGAACCTCCTCCATGAACCTTCATAAATCTCCATGAATCTCCATGAATCTCCATGAATCTCCTCCATGAATCTCCTGTACGAATCTCCATGAATCTCCATGAACCTCCTCCATGAATTTCCTGTATGAATCTCCATGAATCTCCATGAATGTCCACGAATCTCCATGAATCTCCTCGATGAATCTCCTGTATGAATCTCCATGAATCTCCTCCATGAATCTCCATGAATCTCCATGAATCTCCACCATGAACCTCCATAAATCTCCATGAATCTCCATGAATCTCCATGAATCTCCATGAATCTCCATGAATCTCCATGAATCTCCATGAATCTCCATGAATCTCCATGAATCTCTTGTACGAATCTCCATGAATCTCCATGAATCTCCATGAATGTCCACGAATCTCCATGAATCTCCTCGATGAATCTCCTGTATGAATCTCCATGAATCTCCTCCATGAATCTCCATGAATCTCCATGAATCTCCACCATGCACCTCCATAAATCTCCATGAATCTCCATGAATCTCCATGAATCTCCATGAATCTCCATGAATCTCCAAGAATCTCCGTGAATTTCCATGAATTTCCATTAATCTCCATGAATCTCCATGAATCTCCTCAATGAATCTCCATGAATCTCCTCCATGAATCTCCATGAATCTCCATGGATCTCCTGTATGAATCTCCACGAATCTCCATGAATCTCCATGAATCTCCATGAATCTCCTCCATGAATCTCCATGAATCTCCATGAATCTCCTGCATAAATCTCCATGAATCTCCATGAATCTCCATGAATCTCCATGAATCTCCATGAATCTCCATGAATCTCCACGAATCTCCATGAATCTCCTCCATGAATCTCCTGTATGAAGCTCCATGAATCTCCATGAATCGCCATGAATCTCAGTGAATCTCAATGAATCTCCATGAATCTCCATGGATCTCCTGTATGAATCTCCACGAATCTCCATGAATCTCCATGAATCTCCATGAATCTCCTCCATGAATCTCCATGGATCTCCTGTATGAATCTCCACGAATCTCCATGAATCTCCATGAATCTCCTCCATGAATCTCCATGAATCTCCATGGATCTCCTGTATGAATCTCCACGAATCTCCATGAATCTCCATGAATCTCCATGAATCTCCTCCATGAATCTCCATGAATCTCCATGAATCTCCTGCATAAATCTCCATGAATCTCCATGAGTCTCCATGAATCTCCATGAATCTCCACGAATCTCCATGAATCTCCTCGATGAATCTCCTGTATGAATCTCCATGAATCTCCTCCATGAATCTCCATGAATCTCCATGAATCTCCTCCATGCACCTCCATAAATCTCCACGAATCTCCATGAATCTCCATGAATCTCCATGAATGTTCACGCATCTCCATGAATCTCCTCGATGAATCTCCTGTATGAATCTCCATGAATCTCCATGAATCTCCATAAATCTCCTCCATGAACCTCCATAAATCTCCATGAATCTCCATGAATCTCCATGAATCTCCATGAATCTCCATGAATCTCCACGAATCTCCATGAATCTCCTCCATGAATCTCCTGTATGAATCTCCATGAATCTCCATGAATCTCCTCCATGAACCTCCATAAATCTCCATGAATCTCCATGAATCTCCACGAATCACCGTGAATCTCCGTGAATCTCCATGAATCTCCATGAATCTCCATGAATCTCCATGAACCTCCTCCATAAATCTCCATGAATCTCCATGAATCTCCTCTATACATATCCATGAACCTCGTCCATGAATCTCCATGAATCTCCGTGAATCTCCATGAATTTCCATTAATCTCCATGAATCTCCATGAATCTCCTCCATGAATCTCCATAAATCTCCATGAATCTCCTCCATGAAGCTCCATGAATCTCCATGAATATCCATGAATCTCCATGAATCTCCATGAATCTCCATGAACCTCCTCCATGAATCTCCATGAATCTCCATGGATCTCCTGTATGAATCTCCACGAATCTCCATGAATCTCCATGAATCTCCATGAATCTCCATGAATCTCCATGAATCTCCATGAATGTCCACGAATCTCCATGAATCTCCTCGATGAATCTCCTCCATGAATCTCCTGTATGAATCTCCACGAATCTCCATGAACCTCCATGAACCTCCTCCATGAATCTCCTGTATGAATCTCCATGAATCTCCTCCATGAATCTCCATGAATCTCCATGAATCTCCTCTATACATATCCATGAACCTCGTCCATGAATCTCCATGAATCTCCGTGAATCTCCATGAATTTCCATTATCTCCATGAATCTCCATGAATCTCCTCCATGAATCTCCATAAATCTCCATGAATCTCCTCCATGAAGCTCCATGAATCTCCATGAATCTCCATGAATATCCATGAATCTCCATGAATCTCCATGAACCTCCTCCATGAATCTCCATGAATCTCCATGGATCTCCTGTATGAATCTCCACGAATCTCCACGAATCTCCATGAATCTCGATGAATCTCCATGAATGTCCACGACTCTCCATTAATCTCCTCGATGAATCTCCTGTATGAATCTCCATGAATCTCCTCCATGAATCTCCATGAATCTCCATGAATCTCCTCCATGAACCTCCATAAATCTCCATGAATCTCCATGAATCTCCATGAATCTCCATGAATCTCCATGAATCTCCTCCATGAATCTCCATAAATCTCCATGAATCTCCTCCATGAAGCTCCATGAATCTCCATGAATATCCATGAATCTCCATGAATCTCCATGAATCTCCATGAACCTCCTCCATGAATCTCCATGAATCTCCATGGATCTCCTGTATGAATCTCCACGAATCTCCATGAATCTCCATGAATCTCCATGAATCTCCACGAATCTCCTCCATGAACCTCCATGAACCTCCATAAATCTCCATGAATCTCCATGAATCTCCATGAATCTCCTTGAATCTCCATGAATCTCCATGAATCTCCATGATTCTCCACGAATCTCCATGAATCTCCTCCATGAATCTCCTGTATGAATCTCCATGAATCTCCATGAATCTCCATGAACCTCCTCCATGAATCTCCACGAATCTCCATGAATCTCCTCGATGAATCTCCTGTATGAATCTCCATGAATCTCCTCCATGAATCTCCATGAATCTCCATGAATCTCCATGAATTTTAAAGAATCTCCATGAATCTCCATGAATCTCCATGAATCTCCACGAATCTCCATGAATCTCCTCCATGAATCTCCTGTATGAGTCTCCATTAATCTTCTCAATGAACCTCCATAAATCTCCATGAATCTCCATAAACCTCCTCCATGAATCTCCTGTATGCATCTCCATGAATCCCCTCCATGAATTTCCATGAATTTCCATGAATCTCCATGCATCTCCATTAATCTCCTCCATGAGCCTCCAAAAATTTCCATGAACCTCCACGAATCTCCATGAATCTCCATGAATCTCCATGAATGTCCACGAATCTCCATGAATCTCCTCCATGAATCTCCTGTATGAATCTCCATGAATCTCCTCCATGAATCTCCATGAATCTCCATTAATCTCCCCCATGAATCTCCATGAGTCTCCATTAATCTCCTCAATGAACCTCCATAAATCTCCATGAATCTCCATGAACCTCCTCCATGAATCTCCTGTATGAATCTCCATGAATCTCCATGAATTTCCATGAATCTCCATGAATCTCCATTAATCTCCTCCATGAGCCTCCAAAAATTTCCATGATTCTCCACGAATCTCCATGAATCTCCATGAATCTCCATGAATGTCCACGAATCTCCTCGATGAATCTCCTGTATGAATCTCCATGAATCTCCTCCATGAATCTCCATGAATCTCCATGAATCTCCTCCATGCACCTCCATAAATCTCCATGAATCTCCATGAATCTGCATGAATCTCCATGAATCTCCATGAATCTCCACGAATCTCCATGAATCTCCTCCATGAATCTCCTGTACGAATCTCCATGAATCTCCTCCATGAATCTCCTGTACGAATCTCCATGAATCTCCTCCATGAATCTCCATGAATCTCCTCCATGAACCTCCTCCATGAACCTTCATAAATCTCCATGAATCTCTATGGATCTCCACGAATCTTCATGAATCTCCGAGAATCTCCATAAATCTCCATGAATCTCCATGAACCTCCTCCATAAATCTCCATGCATCTCCATGAATCTCCTCTATACATATCCATGAACCTCGTCCATGAATCTCCATGAATCTCCGTGAATTTCCATGAATCTCCATGAATCTCCATGAATCTCCATGAATCTGCATGAATCTCCATGAACCTCCATGAACTTCATCCATGAATCTCCTGTATGAATCTCCATGAATCTCCTCCAAGAATCTCCATGAATTTCCATGAATCTCCATGAATCTCCATTAATCTCCTCCATGAGCCTCCAAAAATTTCCATGAATCTCCACGAATCTCCATGAATCTCCATGAATCTCCATGAATGTCCACGAATCTCCATGAATCTCCTCGATGAATCTCCTGTATGAATCTCCATGAATCTCCTCCATGAATCTCCATGAATCTCCATGAATCTCCTCCATGAACCTCCATAAATCTAAATGAATCTCCATGAATCTCCATGAATCTCCATGAATCTCCACGAATCTCCATGAATCTCCATGAATCTCCACCATGAATCTCCTGTATGAATCTCCATGAATCTCCATGAATCACCATGAATCTCCTCCATGAATCGCCACGAATCTCCATGAATCTCCATGAATCTCCATGAATCTCCACGAATCTCCTCCATGAACCTCCACGAATCTCCATGAATCTCCGTGAATCTCCATGAATCTGCATGAATCTCCATGAATCTCCATGAATCTCCATGAATCTCCATGAATCTCCATGAATCTCCATGAATCTCCACGAATCTGCTCCATGAACCTCCACGAATCTCCATGAATCTCCGTGAATCTCCATGAATCTCCATGAATCTCCATGAATCTCCATGAATCTTCTCCATGAATCTCCTGTACGAATCTCCATGAATCTCCATGAATCTCCATGAACCTCCTCCATAAATCTCCATGAATCTCCATGAATCTCCTCTATACATATCCACGAACCTCGTCCATGAATCTCCAAGAATCTCCGTGAATTTCCATGAATCTCCATGAATCTCCATGAATCTTCTCCATGAATCTCCTGTACGAATCTCCATGAATCTCCATGAATCTCCATGAACCTCCTCCATAAATCTCCATGAATCTCCATGAATCTCCTCTATACATATCCACGAACCTCGTCCATGAATCTCCACGAATCTCCATGAATCTCCATGAATCTCCATGAATCTCCACGAATCTCCTCCATGAACCTCCATGAACCTCCATAAATCTCCATGAATCTCCATGATTCTCCACGAATCTCCATGAATCTCCTCCATGAATCTCCTGTATGAATCTCCATGAATCTCCATGAATCTCCATGAACCTCCTCCATGAATCTCCACGAATCTCCATGAATCTCCTCGATGAATCTCCTGTATGAATCTCCATGAATCTCCTCCATGAATCTCCATGAATCTCCATGAATCTCCATGAATTTCCATGAATCTCCATGAATCTCCATGAATCTCCATGAATCTCCACGAATCTCCATGAATCTCCTCCATGAATCTCCTGTATGAGTCTCCATTAATCTTCTCAATGAACCTCCATAAATCTCCATGAATCTCCATAAACCTCCTCCATGAATCTCCTGTATGCATCTCCATGAATCCCCTCCATGAATTTCCATGAATTTCCATGAATCTCCATGCATCTCCATTAATCTCCTCCATGAGCCTCCAAAAATTTCCATGAACCTCCACGAATCTCCATGAATCTCCATGAATCTCCATGAATCTCCATGAATCTCCATTAATCTCCTCCATGAGCCTCCAAAAATTTCCATGATTCTCCACGAATCTCCATGAATCTCCATGAATCTCCATGAATGTCCACGAATCTCCTCGATGAATCTCCTGTATGAATCTCCATGAATCTCCTCCATGAATCTCCATGAATCTCCATGAATCTCCTCCATGCACCTCCATAAATCTCCATGAATCTCCATGAATCTCCATGAATCTCCTCCATGAACCTCCTCCATGAACCTTCATAAATCTCCATGAATCTCTATGGATCTCCACGAATCTTCATGAATCTCCGAGAATCTCCATAAATCTCCATGAATCTCCATGAACCTCCTCCATAAATCTCCATGCATCTCCATGAATCTCCTCTATACATATCCATGAACCTCGTCCATGAATCTCCATGAATCTCCGTGAATTTCCATGAATCTCCATGAATCTCCATGAATCTCCATGAATCTGCATGAATCTCCATGAACCTCCATGAACTTCATCCATGAATCTCCTGTATGAATCTCCATGAATCTCCTCCATGAATCTCCATGAATTTCCATGAATCTCCATGAATCTCCATTAATCTCCTCCATGAGCCTCCAAAAATTTCCATGAATCTCCACGAATCTCCATGAATCTCCATGAATCTCCATGAATGTCCACGAATCTCCATGAATCTCCTCGATGAATCTCCTGTATGAATCTCCATGAATCTCCTCCATGAATCTCCATGAATCTCCATGAATCTCCTCCATGAACCTCCATAAATCTCCATGAATCTCCATGAATCTCCATGAATCTCCATGAATCTCCATGAATCTCCATGAATCTCCACGAATCTCCATGAATCTCCATGAATCTCCTCCATGAATCTCCTGTATGAATCTCCATGAATCTCCATGAATCTCCATGAACCTCCTCCATGAATCTCCATGAATCTCCATGAATCTCCATGAATCTCCACGAATCTCCTCCATGAACCTCCACGAATCTCCATGAATCTCCGTGAATCTCCATGAATCTCCATGAATCTCCATGAACCTCCTCCATGAATCACCATGAATCTCCATGAATTTTCTCTATAAATGTCCATGAACCTCCTCCATGAATCTCCATGAATCTCAATGAATCTCCTCCATGAATCTGCATGAATCTCCATGAATCTCCATGAATCTCCATTAATCTCCTCCATGAGCCTCCAAAAATTTCCATGAATCTCCACGAATCTCCATGAATCTCCATGAATCTCCATGAATGTCCACGAATCTCCATGAATCTCCTCGATGAATCTCCTGTATGAATCTCCATGAATCTCCTCCATGAATCTCTATGAATCTCCATGAATCTCCTCCATGAATCTCCATGAGTCTCCATTAATCTCCTCAATGAACCTCCATAAATCTCCATGAATCTCCATGAACCTCCTCCATGAATCTCCTGTATGAATCTCCATGAATCTCCTCCATGAATCTCCATGAATTTCCATGAATCTCCATGAATCTCCATTAATCTCCTCCATGAGCCTCCAAAAATTTCCATGAATCTCCACGAATCTCCATGAATCTCCATGAATCTCCATGAATGTCCACGAATCTCCATGAATCTCCTCGATGAATCTCCTGTATGAATCTCCATGAATCTCCTCCATGAATCTCCATGAATCTCCATGAATCTCCTCCATGAACCTCCATAAATCTAAATGAATCTCCATGAATCTCCATGAATCTCCATGAATCTCCACGAATCTCCATGAATCTCCATGAATCTCCACCATGAATCTCCTGTATGAATCTCCATGAATCTGCATGAATCTCCATGAATCTCCATGAATCTCCATGAATCTCCATGAATCTCCATGAATCTCCATGAATCTCCACGAATCTGCTCCATGAACCTCCACGAATCTCCATGAATCTCCGTGAATCTCCATGAATCTCCATGAATCTCCATGAATCTCCATGAATCTTCTCCATGAATCTCCTGTACGAATCTCCATGAATCTCCATGAATCTCCATGAACCTCCTCCATAAATCTCCATGAATCTCCATGAATCTCCTCTATACATATCCACGAACCTCGTCCATGAATCTCCAAGAATCTCCGTGAATTTCCATGAATCTCCACGAATCTCCATGAATCTCCTCCATGTATCTCCTGTACGAATCTCCATGAATCTCCTCCATGAATCTCCATGAATCTCCTCCATGAACCTCCTCCATGAACCTTCATAAATCTCCATGAATCTCCATGAATCTCCATGAATCTCCTCCATGAATCTCCTGTACGAATCTCCATGAATCTCCATGAACCTCCTCCATGAATTTCCTGTATGAATCTCCATGAATCTCCTCCATGAATCTCCATAAATGTCCATGAATCTCCATGAATCTCCATTAATCTCCTCCATGAGCCTCCAAAAATTTCCATGAATCTCCACGAATCTCCATGAATCTCCATGAATCTCCATGAATCTCCATGAATCTCCTCAATGAATCTCCATAAATCTCCATGCATCTCCTCCATGAATCTCCATGAATCTCCATGAATCTCCATGAATCTCCATGAATCTCTATGAACCTCCTCCATGAATCTGCATGAATCTCCATGAATCTCCATGAATCTCCATTAATCTCCTCCATGAGCCTCCAAAAATTTCCATGAATCTCCACGAATCCATGAATCTCCATGAGTCTCCATTAATCTCCTCAATGAACCTCCATAAATCTCCATGAATCTCCATGAACCTCCTCCATGAATCTCCTGTATGAATCTCCATGAATCTCCTCCATGAATCTCCATGAATTTCCATGAATCTCCATGAATCTCCATTAATCTCCTCCATGAGCCTCCAAAAATTTCCATTAATCTCCACGAATCTCCATGAATCTCCATGAATCTCCATGAATGTCCACGAATCTCCATGAATCTCCTCGATGAATCTCCTGTATGAATCTCCATGAATCTCCTCCATGAATCTCCTCCATGAATCTCCATGAATCTCCATGAATCTCCACCATGAACCTCCATAAATCTCCATGAATCTCCATGAATCTCCATGAATCTCCATGAATCTCCATGAATCTCCATGAATCTCCATGAATCTCCACGAATCTGCTCCATGAACCTCCACGAATCTCCATGAATCTCCATGAATGTCCACGAATCTCCATGAATCTCCTCGATGAATCTCCTGTATGAATCTCCATGAATCTCCTCCATGAATCTCCATGAATCTCCATGAATCTCCACCATGCACCTCCATAAATCTCCATGAATCTCCATGAATCTCCATGAATCTCCATGAATCTCCAAGAATCTCCATGAATCTCCTCCATGAATCTCCATGAATCTCCATGAATCTCCTGCATAAATCTCCATGAATCTCCATGAATCTCCATGAATCTCCATGAATCTCCATGAATCTCCATGAATCTCCACGAATCTCCATGAATCTCCTCGATGAATCTCCTGTATGAATCTCCATGAATCTCCTCCATGCACCTCCATAAATCTCCATGAATCTCCATGAATCTCCATGAATCTCCATGAATCTCCATGAATCTCCATGAATCTCCAAGAAACTCCATGAATCTCCTCCATGAATCTCCTGTATGAAGCTCCATGAATCTCCATGAATCGCCATGAATCTCAGTGAATCTCAATGAATCTCCATGAATCTCCATGGATCTCCTCAATGAACCTCCATAAATCTCCATGAATCTCCATGAACCTCCTCCATGAATCTCCTCTATGAATCTCCATGAATCTCCTCCATGAATCTCCATGAATTTCCATGAATCTCCATGAATCTCCATTAATCTCCTCCATGAGCCTCCAAAAATTTCCATTAATCTCCACGAATCTCCATGAATCTCCATGAATCTCCATGAATGTCCACGAATCTCCATGAATCTCCTCGATGAATCTCCTGTATGAATCTCCATGAATCTCCTCCATGAATCTCCATGAATCTCCATGAATCTCCACCATGAACCTCCATAAATCTCCATGAATCTCCATGAATCTCCATGAATCTCCATGAATCTCTTGTACGAATCTCCATGAATCTCCATGAATCTCCATGAATGTCCACGAATCTCCATGAATCTCCTCGATGAATCTCCTGTATGAATCTCCATGAATCTCCTCCATGAATCTCCATGAATCTCCATGAATCTCCACCATGCACCTCCATAAATCTCCATGAATCTCCATGAATCTCCATGAATCTCCATGAATCTCCAAGAATCTCCGTGAATTTCCATGAATTTCCATTAATCTCCATGAATCTCCATGAATCTCCTCAATGAATCTCCATGAATCTCCTCCATGAATCTCCATGAATCTCCATGGATCTCCTGTATGAATCTCCACGAATCTCCATGAATCTCCATGAATCTCCATGAATCTCCTCCATGAATCTCCATGAATCTCCATGAATCTCCTGCATAAATCTCCATGAATCTCCATGAATCTCCATGAATCTCCATGAATCTCCATGAATCTCCACGAATCTCCATGAATCTCCTCCATGAATCTCCTGTATGAAGCTCCATGAATCTCCATGAATCGCCATGAATCTCAGTGAATCTCAATGAATCTCCATGAATCTCCATGGATCTCCTGTATGAATCTCCACGAATCTCCATGAATCTCCATGAATCTCCATGAATCTCCTCCATGAATCTCCATGGATCTCCTGTATGAATCTCCACGAATCTCCATGAATCTCCATGAATCTCCTCCATGAATCTCCATGAATCTCCATGGATCTCCTGTATGAATCTCCACGAATCTCCATGAATCTCCATGAATCTCCATGAATCTCCTCCATGAATCTCCATGAATCTCCATGAATCTCCTGCATAAATCTCCATGAATCTCCATGAGTCTCCATGAATCTCCATGAATCTCCACGAATCTCCATGAATCTCCTCGATGAATCTCCTGTATGAATCTCCATGAATCTCCTCCATGAATCTCCATGAATCTCCATGAATCTCCTCCATGCACCTCCATAAATCTCCATGAATCTCCATGAATCTCCATGAATCTCCACGAATCTACATGAATCTCCTCGATGAATCTCCATGAATCTCCATCAATCTAGTCTAACCCTATCCATGAACCTTGTCCATGTATCTGCATCAATCTCGGTGAATCTCCATGAATTTCCATTAATCTCCATGAGTCTCCATGAATCTCCTCCATGAATCTCCATAAATCTCCATGAATCTCCTCCATGAATGTCCATGAATCTCCATGAATCTCCATGAATCTCCATGAATCTCCATGAATCTCCATGAATGTCCTCCATGAATCTCCATAAATCTCCATGAATCTCCATGAATCTCCATGAATCTCCATGAACCTCCTCCATGAATCTCCATGAATCTCCATGAATTTTCTCTATAAATATCCATCAACCTCCTCCATGAATCTCCATGAATCTCAAAGAATCTCCTCCATGAATCTGCATGAATCTCCATGAATCTCCATGAATCTCCATGAATCTCCATGAATCTAAATGAATCCTCTCCATGAACCTCCTGTATGAATCTCCATGAATCTCCTCCATGAATCTCCATGAGTCGACATTAATCTCCTCAATGAACCTCCATAAATCTCCATGAATCTCCATGAACCTCCTCCATGAATCTCCATGTATCTCCATGAAACTCCATGAATCTCCATGAATCTCCATGAATTTCCATGAATCTCCTGTATGAATCTCCATGAATCTCCTCCATGAATCTCCATGAATCTCCATGAATCTCCATGAATCTCCATGAATCTCCATGAATCTCCATGAATCTAAATGAATCCCCTCCATGAACCTCCTGTATGAATCTCCTGTATGAATCTCCATGAATTTCCTCCATGAATCTCCATGAATTTCCATGAATCTCCATGAATCTCACATTAATCTCCTCCATGAGCCTCCAAAAATTTCCATGAATCTCCACGAATCTCCATGAATCTCCATGAATCTCCATGAATGTCCACGAATCTCCATGAATCTCCATGAATCTCCTCGATGAATCTCCTCCATGAATCTCCTGTATGAATCTCCATGAATCTCCACGAATCTCCAAGAATCTCCATGAATCTCCATGAATGTCCACGAATCTCCATGAATCTCCTCGATGAATCTCCTCCATGAATCTCCTGTATGAATCTCCACGAATCTCCATGAACCTCCATGAACCTCCTCCATGAATCTCCTGTATGAATCTCCATGAATCTCCTCCATGAATCTCCATAAATTTCCATGATTCTCCATGCATCTCCATTAATCTCCTCCATGAGCCTCCAAAAATTTCCATGAATCTCCACGAATCTCCATGAATCTCCATGAATCTCCATGAATGTTCACGCATCTCCATGAATCTCCTCGATGAATCTCCTGTATGAATCTCCATGAATCTCCATGAATCTCCATAAATCTCCTCCATGAACCTCCATAAATCTCCATGAATCTCCATGAATCTCCATGAATCTCCATGAATCTCCATGAATCTCCACGAATCTCCATGAATCTCCTCCATGAATCTCCTGTATGAATCTCCATGAATCTCCATGAATCTCCTCCATGAACCTCCATAAATCTCCATGAATCTCCATGAATCTCCACGAATCACCGTGAATCTCCGTGAATCTCCATGAATCTCCATGAATCTCCATGAATCTCCATGAACCTCCTCCATAAATCTCCATGAATCTCCATGAATCTCCTCTATACATATCCATGAACCTCGTCCATGAATCTCCATGAATCTCCGTGAATCTCCATGAATTTCCATTAATCTCCATGAATCTCCATGAATCTCCTCCATGAATCTCCATAAATCTCCATGAATCTCCTCCATGAAGCTCCATGAATCTCCATGAATATCCATGAATCTCCATGAATCTCCATGAATCTCCATGAACCTCCTCCATGAATCTCCATGAATCTCCATGGATCTCCTGTATGAATCTCCACGAATCTCCATGAATCTCCATGAATCTCCATGAATCTCCATGAATCTCCATGAATCTCCATGAATGTCCACGAATCTCCATGAATCTCCTCGATGAATCTCCTCCATGAATCTCCTGTATGAATCTCCACGAATCTCCATGAACCTCCATGAACCTCCTCCATGAATCTCCTGTATGAATCTCCATGAATCTCCTCCATGAATCTCCATGAATCTCCATGAATCTCCTCTATACATATCCATGAACCTCGTCCATGAATCTCCATGAATCTCCGTGAATCTCCATGAATTTCCATTAATCTCCATGAATCTCCATGAATCTCCTCCATGAATCTCCATAAATCTCCATGAATCTCCTCCATGAAGCTCCATGAATCTCCATGAATCTCCATGAATATCCATGAATCTCCATGAATCTCCATGAACCTCCTCCATGAATCTCCATGAATCTCCATGGATCTCCTGTATGAATCTCCACGAATCTCCACGAATCTCCATGAATCTCGATGAATCTCCATGAATGTCCACGACTCTCCATTAATCTCCTCGATGAATCTCCTGTATGAATCTCCATGAATCTCCTCCATGAATCTCCATGAATCTCCATGAATCTCCTCCATGAACCTCCATAAATCTCCATGAATCTCCATGAATCTCCATGAATCTCCATGAATCTCCATGAATCTCCTCCATGAATCTCCATAAATCTCCATGAATCTCCTCCATGAAGCTCCATGAATCTCCACGAATATCCATGAATCTCCATGAATCTCCATGAATCTCCATGAACCTCCTCCATGAATCTCCATGAATCTCCATGGATCTCCTGTATGAATCTCCACGAATCTCCATGAATCTCCATGAATCTCCATGAATCTCCACGAATCTCCTCCATGAACCTCCATGAACCTCCATAAATCTCCATGAATCTCCATGAATCTCCATGAATCTCCTTGAATCTCCATGAATCTCCATGAATCTCCATGATTCTCCACGAATCTCCATGAATCTCCTCCATGAATCTCCTGTATGAATCTCCATGAATCTCCATGAATCTCCATGAATCTCCATGAATCTCCATGAATCTCCATGAATCTAAATGAATCCCCTCCATGAACCTCCTGTATGAATCTCCTGTATGAATCTCCATGAATTTCCTCCATGAATCTCCATGAATTTCCATGAATCTCCATGAATCTCACATTAATCTCCTCCATGAGCCTCCAAAAATTTCCATGAATCTCCACGAATCTCCATGAATCTCCATGAATCTCCATGAATGTCCACGAATCTCCATGAATCTCCATGAATCTCCTCGATGAATCTCCTCCATGAATCTCCTGTATGAATCTCCATGAATCTCCACGAATCTCCAAGAATCTCCATGAATCTCCATGAATGTCCACGAATCTCCATGAATCTCCTCGATGAATCTCCTCCATGAATCTCCTGTATGAATCTCCACGAATCTCCATGAACCTCCATGAACCTCCTCCATGAATCTCCTGTATGAATCTCCATGAATCTCCTCCATGAATCTCCATAAATTTCCATGATTCTCCATGCATCTCCATTAATCTCCTCCATGAGCCTCCAAAAATTTCCATGAATCTCCACGAATCTCCATGAATCTCCATGAATCTCCATGAATGTTCACGCATCTCCATGAATCTCCTCGATGAATCTCCTGTATGAATCTCCATGAATCTCCATGAATCTCCATAAATCTCCTCCATGAACCTCCATAAATCTCCATGAATCTCCATGAATCTCCATGAATCTCCATGAATCTCCATGAATCTCCACGAATCTCCATGAATCTCCTCCATGAATCTCCTGTATGAATCTCCATGAATCTCCATGAATCTCCTCCATGAACCTCCATAAATCTCCATGAATCTCCATGAATCTCCACGAATCACCGTGAATCTCCGTGAATCTCCATGAATCTCCATGAATCTCCATGAATCTCCATGAACCTCCTCCATAAATCTCCATGAATCTCCATGAATCTCCTCTATACATATCCATGAACCTCGTCCATGAATCTCCATGAATCTCCGTGAATCTCCATGAATTTCCATTAATCTCCATGAATCTCCATGAATCTCCTCCATGAATCTCCATAAATCTCCATGAATCTCCTCCATGAAGCTCCATGAATCTCCATGAATATCCATGAATCTCCATGAATCTCCATGAATCTCCATGAACCTCCTCCATGAATCTCCATGAATCTGCATGGATCTCCTGTATGAATCTCCACGAATCTCCATGAATCTCCATGAATCTCCATGAATCTCCATGAATCTCCATGAATCTCCATGAATGTCCACGAATCTCCATGAATCTCCTCGATGAATCTCCTCCATGAATCTCCTGTATGAATCTCCACGAATCTCCATGAACCTCCATGAACCTCCTCCATGAATCTCCTGTATGAATCTCCATGAATCTCCTCCATGAATCTCCATGAATCTCCATGAATCTCCTCTATACATATCCATGAACCTCGTCCATGAATCTCCATGAATCTCCGTGAATCTCCATGAATTTCCATTAATCTCCATGAATCTCCATGAATCTCCTCCATGAATCTCCATAAATCTCCATGAATCTCCTCCATGAAGCTCCATGAATCTCCATGAATCTCCATGAATATCCATGAATCTCCATGAATCTCCATGAACCTCCTCCATGAATCTCCATGAATCTCCATGGATCTCCTGTATGAATCTCCACGAATCTCCACGAATCTCCATGAATCTCGATGAATCTCCATGAATGTCCACGACTCTCCATTAATCTCCTCGATGAATCTCCTGTATGAATCTCCATGAATCTCCTCCATGAATCTCCATGAATCTCCATGAATCTCCTCCATGAACCTCCATAAATCTCCATGAATCTCCATGAATCTCCATGAATCTCCATGAATCTCCATGAATCTCCTCCATGAATCTCCATAAATCTCCATGAATCTCCTCCATGAAGCTCCATGAATCTCCACGAATATCCATGAATCTCCATGAATCTCCATGAATCTCCATGAACCTCCTCCATGAATCTCCATGAATCTCCATGGATCTCCTGTATGAATCTCCACGAATCTCCATGAATCTCCATGAATCTCCATGAATCTCCACGAATCTCCTCCATGAACCTCCATGAACCTCCATAAATCTCCATGAATCTCCATGAATCTCCATGAATCTCCTTGAATCTCCATGAATCTCCATGAATCTCCATGATTCTCCACGAATCTCCATGAATCTCCTCCATGAATCTCCTGTATGAATCTCCATGAATCTCCATGAATCTCCATGAACCTCCTCCATGAATCTCCACGAATCTCCATGAATCTCCTCGATGAATCTCCTGTATGAATCTCCATGAATCTCCTCCATGAATCTCCATGAATCTCCATGAATCTCCATGAATTTCCATGAATCTCCATGAATCTCCATGAATCTCCATGAATCTCCACGAATCTCCATGAATCTCCTCCATGAATCTCCTGTATGAGTCTCCATTAATCTTCTCAATGAACCTCCATAAATCTCCATGAATCTCCATAAACCTCCTCCATGAATCTCCTGTATGCATCTCCATGAATCCCCTCCATGAATTTCCATGAATTTCCATGAATCTCCATGCATCTCCATTAATCTCCTCCATGAGCCTCCAAAAATTTCCATGAACCTCCACGAATCTCCATGAATCTCCATGAATCTCCATGAATGTCCACGAATCTCCATGAATCTCCTCCATGAATCTCCTGTATGAATCTCCATGAATCTCCTCCATGAATCTCCATGAATCTCCATTAATCTCCCCCATGAATCTCCATGAGTCTCCATTAATCTCCTCAATGAACCTCCATAAATCTCCATGAATCTCCATGAACCTCCTCCATGAATCTCCTGTATGAATCTCCATGAATCTCCATGAATTTCATGAATCTCCATGAATCTCCATTAATCTCCTCCATGAGCCTCCAAAATTTCCATGATTCTCCACGAATCTCCATGAATCTCCATGAATCTCCATGAATGTCCACGAATCTCCTCGATGAATCTCCTGTATGAATCTCCATGAATCTCCTCCATGAATCTCCATGAATCTCCATGAATCTCCTCCATGCACCTCCATAAATCTCCATGAATCTCCATGAATCTGCATGAATCTCCATGAATCTCCATGAATCTCCACGAATCTCCATGAATCTCCTCCATGAATCCTCCTGTACGAATCTCCATGAATCTCCTCCATGAATCTCCTGTACGAATCTCCATGAATCTCCTCCATGAATCTCCATGAATCTCCTCCATGAACCTCCTCCATGAACCTTCATAAATCTCCATGAATCTCTATGGATCTCCACGAATCTTCATGAATCTCCGAGAATCTCCATAAATCTCCATGAATCTCCATGAACCTCCTCCATAAATCTCCATGCATCTCCATGAATCTCCTCTATACATATCCATGAACCTCGTCCATGAATCTCCATGAATCTCCGTGAATTTCCATGAATCTCCATGAATCTCCATGAATCTCCATGAATCTGCATGAATCTCCATGAACCTCCATGAACTTCATCCATGAATCTCCTGTATGAATCTCCATGAATCTCCTCCATGAATCTCCATGAAATTTCCATGAATCTCCATGAATCTCCATTAATCTCCTCCATGAGCCTCCAAAAAATTTCCATGAATCTCCACGAATCTCCATGAATCTCCATGAATCTCCATGAATGTCCACGAATCTCCATGAATCTCCTCGATGAATCTCCTGTATGAATCTCCATGAATCTCCTCCATGAATCTCCATGAATCTCCATGAATCTCCTCCATGAACCTCCATAAATCTCCATGAATCTCCATGAATCTCCATGAATCTCCATGAATCTCCATGAATCTCCATGAATCTCCTCCATGAATCTCCTGTATGAATCTCCATGAATCTCCATGAATCTCCATGAACCTCCTCCATGAATCTCCGTGATTCTCCATGAATCTCCATGAATCTCCATGAATCTCCATGAACCTCCTCCATGAATCACCATGAATCTCCATGAATTTTCTCTATAAATGTCCATGAACCTCCTCCATGAATCTCCATGAATCTCAATGAATCTCCTCCATGAATCTGCATGAATCTCCATGAATCTCCATGAATCTCCATTAATCTCCTCCATGAGCCTCCAAAAATTTCCATGAATCTCCACGAATCTCCATGAATCTCCATGAATCTCCATGAATGTCCACGAATCTCCATGAATCTCCTCCATGAGCCTCCAAAAATTTCCATGAATCTCCACGAATCTCCATGAATCTCCATGAATCTCCATGAATGTCCACGAATCTCCATGAATCTCCTCGATGAATCTCCTGTATGAATCTCCATGAATCTCCTCCATGAATCTCCATGAATCTCCATGAATCTCCTCCATGAATCTCCATGAGTCTCCATTAATCTCCTCAATGAACCTCCATAAATCTCCATGAATCTCCATGAACCTCCTCCATGAATCTCCTGTATGAATCTCCATGAATCTCCTCCATGAATCTCCATGAATTTCCATGAATCTCCATGAATCTCCATTAATCTCCTCCATGAGCCTCCAAAAATTTCCATGAATCTCCACGAATCTCCATGAATCTCCATGAATCTCCATGAATGTCCACGAATCTCCATGAATCTCCTCGATGAATCTCCTGTATGAATCTCCATGAATCTCCTCCATGAATCTCCATGAATCTCCATGAATCTCCTCCATGAACCTCCATAAATCTAAATGAATCTCCATGAATCTCCATGAATCTCCATGAATCTCCACGAATCTCCATGAATCTCCATGAATCTCCACCATGAATCTCCTGTATGAATCTCCATGAATCTCCATGAATCACCATGAATCTCCTCCATGAATCGCCACGAATCTCCATGAATCTCCATGAATCTCCATGAATCTCCACGAATCTCCTCCATGAACCTCCACGAATCTCCATGAATCTCCGTGAATCTCCATGAATCTGCATGAATCTCCATGAATCTCCATGAATCTCCATGAATCTCCATGAATCTCCATGAATCTCCATGAATCTCCACGAATCTGCTCCATGAACCTCCACGAATCTCCATGAATCTCCGTGAATCTCCATGAATCTCCATGAATCTCCATGAATCTCCATGAATCTTCTCCATGAATCTCCTGTACGAATCTCCATGAATCTCCATGAATCTCCATGAACCTCCTCCATAAATCTCCATGAATCTCCATGAATCTCCTCTATACATATCCACGAACCTCGTCCATGAATCTCCAAGAATCTCCGTGAATTTCCATGAATCTCCACGAATCTCCATGAATCTCCTCCATGTATCTCCTGTACGAATCTCCATGAATCTCCTCCATGAATCTCCATCAATCTCCTCCATGAACCTCCTCCATGAACCTTCATAAATCTCCATGAATCTCCATGAATCTCCATGAATCTCCTCCATGAATCTCCTGTACGAATCTCCATGAATCTCCATGAACCTCCTCCATGAATTTCCTGTATGAATCTCCATGAATCTCCTCCATGAATCTCCATAAATGTCCATGAATCTCCATGAATCTCCATTAATCTCCTCCATGAGCCTCCAAAAATTTCCATGAATCTCCACGAATCTCCATGAATCTCCATGAATCTCCATGAATCTCCATGAATCTCCTCAATGAATCTCCATAAATCTCCATGCATCTCCTCCATGAATCTCCATGAATCTCCATGAATCTCCATGAATCTCCATGAATCTCTATGAACCTCCTCCATGAATCTCCATGAATCTCCATGAATCTCCATGAATCTCCTGTATGCATCTCCATGAATCTCCTCCATGAATCTCCATGAATCTCCATGAATCTCCTCCATGAACCTCCACGAATCTCCACGAATCTCCGTGAATCTCCATGAATCTCCATGAATCTCCATGAATCTCCATGAACCTCCTCCATAAATCTCCATGAATCTCCATCAATCTAGTCTAACCCTATCCATGAACCTTGTCCATGTATCTGCATGAATCTCGGTGAATCTCCATGAATTTCCATTAATCTCCATGAATCTCCATGAATCTCCTCCATGAATCTCCATAAATCTCCATGAATCTCCTCCATGAATCTCCATGAATCTCCATGAATCTCCTGCATAAATCTCCATGAATCTCCATGAATCTCCATGAATCTCCATGAATCTCCACGAATCTCCATGAATCTCCTCGATGAATCTCCTGTATGAATCTCCAAGAATCTCCTCCATGAATCTCCATGAATCTCCATGAATCTCCTCCATGCACCTCCATAAATCTCCATGAATCTCCATGAATCTCCATGAATCTCCTCCATGCACCTCCATAAATCTCCATGAATCTCCATAAATCTCCATGAATCTCCATGAATCTCCACGAATCTCCACGAATCTCCATGAATCTCCTCCATGAATCTCCTGTACGAATCTCCGTGAATCTCCTCCATGAATCTCCATGAATCTCCCCCATGAACCTCCTCCATGAACCTTCATAAATCTCCATGAATCTCTATGAATCTCCACGAATCTCCATGCATCTCCGTGAATCTCCATGAATCTCCATGAATCTCCATGAATCTCCATGAACCTCCTCCATAAATCTCCATGCATCTCCATGAATCTCCTCTATACATATCCATGAACCTCGTCCATGAATCTCCATGAATCTCCGTGAATTTCCATGAATCTCCATGAATCTCCATGAATCTCCATGAATCTGCATGAATCTCCATGAATCGCCATGAACCTCCTCCATGAATCTCCATGAATCTCCATGAATCTCCATGAATCTCCACGAATCTCCATGAATCTCCTCCATGAATCTCCATGAATCTCCATGAATCTCCTCCATGCACCTCCATAAATCTCCATGAATCTCCATGAATCTCCATGAATCTCCATGAATCTCCACGAATCTCCATGAATCTCCTCGATGAATCTCCTGTATGAAGCTCCATGAATCTCCATGAATCTCCATGAACCTCCTCCATGAATCTCCATGAATCTGCATGTATCTCCATGAATCTCCATGAATCTCCATGAATCTCCATGAATCTCCTCCATGAATCTCCTGTACGAATCTCCATGAATCTCCATGAACCTCCTCCATGAATTTCCTGTATGAATCTCCATGAATCTCCTCCATGAATCTCCATAAATGTCCATGAATCTCCATGAATCTCCATTAATCTCCTCCATGAGCCTCCAAAAATTTCCATGAATCTCCACGAATCTCCATGAATCTCCATGAATCTCCATGAATCTCCATGAATCTCCTCAATGAATCTCCATAAATCTCCATGCATCTCCTCCATGAATCTCCATGAATCTCCATGAATCTCCATGAATCTCCATGAATCTCTATGAACCTCCTCCATGAATCTCCATGAATCTCCATGAATCTACTGTATGCATCTCCATGAATCTCCTCCATGAATCTCCATGAATCTCCATGAATCTCCTCCATGAACCTCCACGAATCTCCATGAATCTCCGTGAATCTCCATGAATCTCCATGAATCTCCATGAATCTCCATGAACCTCCTCCATAAATCTCCATGAATCTCCATCAATATAGTCTAACCCTATCCATGAACCTTGTCCATGTATCTGCATGAATCTCGGTGAATCTCCATGAATTTCCATTAATCTCCATGAATCTCCATGAATCTCCTCCATGAATCTCCATAAATCTCCATGAATGTCCTCCATGAATCTCCATGAATCTCCATGAATCTCCATGAATCTCCATGAATCTCCATGAATCTCCATGAATCTCCATGAATGTCCTCCATGAATCTCCATAAATCTCCATGAATCTCCATGAATCTCCATGAATCTCCATGAACCTCCTCCATGAATCTCCATGAATCTCCATGAATTTTCTCTATAAATATCCATCAACCTCCTCCATGAATCTCCATGAATCTCCTCCATGAACCTCCTCCATGAACCTTCATAAATCTCCATGAATCTCTATGAATCTCCACGAATCTCCATGAATGTCCACGAATCTCCATGAATCTCCTCGATGAATCTCCTGTATGAATCTCCATGAATCTCCTCCATGAATCTCCATGAATCTCCATGAATCTCCTCCATGAACCTCCATAAATCTAAATGAATCTCCATGAATCTCCATGAATCTCCATGAATCTCCACGAATCTCCATGAATCTCCATGAATCTCCACCATGAATCTCCTGTATGAATCTCCATGAATCTCCATGAATCTCCATGAATCTCCCCCATGAATCGCCACGAATCTCCATGAATCTCCATGAATCTCCATGAATGTCCACGAATCTCCATGAATCTCCTCCATGAGCCTCCAAAAATTTCCATGAATCTCCACGAATCTCCATGAATCTCCATGAATCTCCATGAATGTCCACGAATCTCCATGAATCTCCTCGATGAATCTCCTGTATGAATCTCCATGAATCTCCTCCATGAATCTCCATGAATCTCCATGAATCTCCTCCATGAACCTCCATAAATCTAAATGAATCTCCATGAATCTCCATGAATCTCCATGAATCTCCACGAATCTCCATGAATCTCCATGAATCTCCACCATGAATCTCCTGTATGAATCTCCATGAATCTCCATGAATCTCCATGAATCTCCTCCATGAATCGCCACGAATCTCCATGAATCTCCATGAATCTCCATGAATCTCCACGAATCTCCTCCATGAACCTCCACGAATCTCCATGAATCTCCGTGAATCTCCATGAATCTGCATGAATCTCCATGAATCTCCATGAATCTCCTCCATGAACCTCCATAAATCTAAATGAATCTCCATGAATCTCCATGAATCTCCATGAATCTCCACGAATCTCCATGAATCTCCATGAATCTCCACCATGAATCTCCTGTATGAATCTCCATGAATCTCCATGAATCTCCATGAATCTCCTCCATGAATCGCCACGAATCTCCATGAATCTCCATGAATCTCCATGAATGTCCACGAATCTCCATGAATCTCCTCCATGAGCCTCCAAAAATTTCCATGAATCTCCACGAATCTCCATGAATCTCCATGAATCTCCATGAATGTCCACGAATCTCCATGAATCTCCTCGATGAATCTCCTGTATGAATCTCCATGAATCTCCTCCTTGAATCTCCATGAATCTCCATGAATCTCCTCCATGAATCTCCATGAGTCTCCATTAATCTCCTCAATGAACCTCCATAAATCTCCATGAATCTCCATGAACCTCCTCCATGAATCTCCTGTATGAATCTCCATGAATCTCCTCCATGAATCTCCATGAATTTCCATGAATCTCCATGAATCTCCATTAATCTCCTCCATGAGCCTCCAAAAATTTCCATGAATCTCCACGAATCTCCATGAATCTCCATGAATCTCCATGAATGTCCACGAATCTCCATGAATCTCCTCGATGAATCTCCTGTATGAATCTCCATGAATCTCCTCCATGAATCTCCATGAATCTCCATGAATCTCCTCCATGAACCTCCATAAATCTAAATGAATCTCCATGAATCTCCATGAATCTCCATGAATCTCCACGAATCTCCATGAATCTCCATGAATCTCCACCATGAATCTCCTGTATGAATCTCCATGAATCTCCATGAATCTCCATGAATCTCCTCCATGAATCGCCACGAATCTCCATGAATCTCCATGAATCTCCATGAATCTCCACGAATCTCCTCCATGAACCTCCACGAATCTCCATGAATCTCCGTGAATCTCCATGAATCTCCATGAATGTCCACGAATCTCCATGAATCTCCTCCATGAGCCTCCAAAAATTTCCATGAATCTCCACGAATCTCCATGAATCTCCATGAATCTCCATGAATGTCCACGAATCTCCATGAATCTCCTCGATGAATCTCCTGTATGAATCTCCATGAATCTCCTCCATGAATCTCCATGAATCTCCATGAATCTCCTCCATGAATCTCCATGAGTCTCCATTAATCTCCTCAATGAACCTCCATAAATCTCCATGAATCTCCATGAACCTCCTCCATGAATCTCCTGTATGAATCTCCATGAATCTCCTCCATGAATCTCCATGAATTTCCATGAATCTCCATGAATCTCCATTAATCTCCTCCATGAGCCTCCAAAAATTTCCATGAATCTCCACGAATCTCCATGAATCTCCATGAATCTCCATGAATGTCCACGAATCTCCATGAATCTCCTCGATGAATCTCCTGTATGAATCTCCATGAATCTCCTCCATGAATCTCCATGAATCTCCATGAATCTCCTCCATGAACCTCCATAAATCTAAATGAATCTCCATGAATCTCCATGAATCTCCATGAATCTCCACGAATCTCCATGAATCTCCATGAATCTCCACCATGAATCTCCTGTATGAATCTCCATGAATCTCCATGAATCTCCATGAATCTCCTCCATGAATCGCCACGAATCTCCATGAATCTCCATGAATCTCCATGAATCTCCACGAATCTCCTCCATGAACCTCCACGAATCTCCATGAATCTCCGTGAATCTCCATGAATCTGCATGAATCTCCATGAATCTCCATGAATCTCCATGAATCTCCATGAATCTCCATGAATCTCCATGAATCTCCACGAATCTGCTCCATGAACCTCCACGAATCTCCATGAATCTCCGTGAATCTCCATGAATCTCCATGAATCTCCATGAATCTCCATGAATCTTCTCCATGAATCTCCTGTACGAATCTCCATGAATCTCCATGAATCTCCATGAACCTCCTCCATAAATCTCCATGAATCTCCATGAATCTCCTCTATACATATCCACGAACCTCGTCCATGAATCTCCAAGAATCTCCGTGAATTTCCATGAATGTCCACGAATCTCCATGAATCTCCTCGATGAATCTCCTGTATGAATCTCCATGAATCTCCTCCATGAATCTCCATGAATCTCCATGAATCTCCTCCATGAACCTCCATAAATCTAAATGAATCTCCATGAATCTCCATGAATCTCCATGAATCTCCACGAATCTCCATGAATCTCCATGAATCTCCACCATGAATCTCCTGTATGAATCTCCATGAATCTCCATGAATCTCCATGAATCTCCTCCATGAATCGCCACGAATCTCCATGAATCTCCATGAATCTCCATGAATCTCCACGAATCTCCTCCATGAACCTCCACGAATCTCCATGAATCTCCGTGAATCTCCATGAATCTGCATGAATCTCCATGAATCTCCATGAATCTCCATGAATCTCCATGAATCTCCATGAATCTCCATGAATCTCCACGAATCTGCTCCATGAACCTCCACGAATCTCCATGAATCTCCGTGAATCTCCATGAATCTCCATGAATCTCCATGAATCTCCATGAATCTTCTCCATGAATCTCCTGTACGAATCTCCATGAATCTCCATGAATCTCCATGAACCTCCTCCATAAATCTCCATGAATCTCCATGAATCTCCTCTATACATATCCACGAACCTCGTCCATGAATCTCCAAGAATCTCCGTGAATTTCCATGAATCTCCACGAATCTCCATGAATCTCCTCCATGTATCTCCTGTACGAATCTCCATGAATCTCCTCCATGAATCTCCATCAATCTCCTCCATGAACCTCCTCCATGAACCTTCATAAATCTCCATGAATCTCCATGAATCTCCATGAATCTCCTCCATGAATCTCCTGTACGAATCTCCATGAATCTCCATGAACCTCCTCCATGAATTTCCTGTATGAATCTCCATGAATCTCCTCCATGAATCTCCATAAATGTCCATGAATCTCCATGAATCTCCATTAATCTCCTCCATGAGCCTCCAAAAATTTCCATGAATCTCCACGAATCTCCATGAATCTCCATGAATCTCCATGAATCTCCATGAATCTCCTCAATGAATCTCCATAAATCTCCATGCATCTCCTCCATGAATCTCCATGAATCTCCATGAATCTCCATGAATCTCCATGAATCTCTATGAACCTCCTCCATGAATCTCCATGAATCTCCATGAATCTCCATGAATCTCCTGTATGCATCTCCATGAATGTCCTCCATGAATCTCCATGAATCTCCATGAATCTCCTCCATGAACCTCCACGAATCTCCATGAATCTCCGTGAATCTCCATGAATCTCCATGAATCTCCATGAATCTCCATGAACCTCCTCCATAAATCTCCATGAATCTCCATCAATCTAGTCTAACCCTATCCATGAACCTTGTCCATGTATCTGCATGAATCTCGGTGAATCTCCATGAATTTCCATTAATCTCCATGAATCTCCATGAATCTCCTCCATGAATCTCCATAAATCTCCATGAATCTCCTCCATGAATCTCCATGAATCTCCATGAATCTCCTGCATAAATCTCCATGAATCTCCATGAATCTCCATGAATCTCCATGAATCTCCACGAATCTCCATGAATCTCCTCGATGAATCTCCTGTATGAATCTCCAAGAATCTCCTCCATGAATCTCCATGAATCACCATGAATCTCCTCCATGCACCTCCATAAATCTCCATGAATCTCCATGAATCTCCATGAATCTCCTCCATGCACCTCCATAAATCTCCATGAATCTCCATAAATCTCCATGAATCTCCATGAATCTCCACGAATCTCCACGAATCTCCATGAATCTCCTCCATGAATCTCCTGTACGAATCTCCGTGAATCTCCTCCATGAATCTCCATGAATCTCCTCCATGAACCTCCTCCATGAACCTTCATAAATCTCCATGAATCTCTATGAATCTCCACGAATCTCCATGCATCTCCGTGAATCTCCATGAATCTCCATGAATCTCCATGAATCTCCATGAACCTCCTCCATAAATCTCCATGCATCTCCATGAATCTCCTCTATACATATCCATGAACCTCGTCCATGAATCTCCATGAATCTCCGTGAATTTCCATGAATCTCCATGAATCTCCATGAATCTCCATGAATCTGCATGAATCTCCATGAATCGCCATGAACCTCCATGAATCTCCATGAATCTCCTCAATGAATCTCCATAAATCTCCATGCATCTCCTCCATGAATCTCCATGAATCTCCATGAATCTCCATGAATCTCCATGAATCTCTATGAACCTCCTCCATGAATCTCCATGAATCTCCATGAATCTCCATGAATCTCCTGTATGCATCTCCATGAATGTCCTCCATGAATCTCCATGAATCTCCATGAATCTCCTCCATGAACCTCCACGAATCTCCATGAATCTCCGTGAATCTCCATGAATCTCCATGAATCTCCATGAATCTCCATGAACCTCCTCCATAAATCTCCATGAATCTCCATCAATCTAGTCTAACCCTATCCATGAACCTTGTCCATGTATCTGCATGAATCTCGGTGAATCTCCATGAATTTCCATTAATCTCCATGAATCTCCATGAATCTCCTCCATGAATCTCCATAAATCTCCATGAATCTCCTCCATGAATCTCCATGAATCTCCATGAATCTCCTGCATAAATCTCCATGAATCTCCATGAATCTCCATGAATCTCCATGAATCTCCACGAATCTCCATGAATCTCCTCGATGAATCTCCTGTATGAATCTCCAAGAATCTCCTCCATGAATCTCCATGAATCACCATGAATCTCCTCCATGCACCTCCATGAATCTCCATGAATCTCCATGAATCTCCACGAATCTCCATGAATCTCCTCCATGAATCTCCATGAATCTCCATGAATCTCCTCCATGCACCTCCATAAATCTCCATGAATCTCCATGAATCTCCATGAATCTCCATGAATCTCCACGAATCTCCATGAATCTCCTCGATGAATCTCCTGTATGAAGCTCCATGAATCTCCATGAATCTCCATGAACCTCCTCCATGAATCTCCATGAATCTGCATGTATCTCCATGAATCTCCATGAATCTCCATGAATCTCCATGAATCTCCTCCATGAATCTCCTGTACGAATCTCCATGAATCTCCATGAACCTCCTCCATGAATTTCCTGTATGAATCTCCATGAATCTCCTCCATGAATCTCCATAAATGTCCATGAATCTCCATGAATCTCCATTAATCTCCTCCATGAGCCTCCAAAAATTTCCATGAATCTCCACGAATCTCCATGAATCTCCATGAATCTCCATGAATCTCCATGAATCTCCTCAATGAATCTCCATAAATCTCCATGCATCTCCTCCATGAATCTCCATGAATCTCCATGAATCTCCATGAATCTCCATGAATCTCTATGAACCTCCTCCATGAATCTCCATGAATCTCCATGAATCTCCTGTATGCATCTCCATGAATCTCCTCCATGAATCTCCATGAATCTCCATGAATCTCCTCCATGAACCTCCACGAATCTCCATGAATCTCCGTGAATCTCCATGAATCTCCATGAATCTCCATGAATCTCCATGAACCTCCTCCATAAATCTCCATGAATCTCCATCAATCTAGTCTAACCCTATCCATGAACCTTGTCCATGTATCTGCATGAATCTCGGTGAATCTCCATGAATTTCCATTAATCTCCATGAATCTCCATGAATCTCCTCCATGAATCTCCATAAATCTCCATGAATCTCCTCCATGAATCTCCATGAATCTCCATGAATCTCCATGAATCTCCATGAATCTCCATGAATCTCCATGAATCTCCATGAATGTCCTCCATGAATCTCCATAAATCTCCATGAATCTCCATGAATCTCCATGAATCTCCATGAACCTCCTCCATGAATCTCCATGAATCTCCATGAATTTTCTCTATAAATATCCATCAACCTCCTCCATGAATCTCCATGAATCTCCTCCATGAACCTCCTCCATGAACCTTCATAAATCTCCATGAATCTCTATGAATCTCCACGAATCTCCATGAATCTCCGTGAATCTCCATGAATCTCCATGAATCTCCATGAATCGCCATGAACCTCTTTCATGAATCTCCATGAATCTCCATGAATCTCCATGAATCTCCACGAATCTCCATGAATCTCCTCGATGAATCTCCATGAATCTCCTCCATGAATCTCCATGAATCTCCTCCATGCACCTCCATAAATCTCCATGAATCTCCATGAATCTCCATGAATCTCCATGAATCTCCATGAATCTCCACGAATCTCCATGAATCTCCTCGATGAATCTCCTGTATGAAGCTCCATGAATCTCCATGAATCTCCATGAACCTCCTCCATGAATCTCCATGAATCTGCATGAATCTCCATGAATCTCCATGAATCTCCATGAATCTCCTCCATGAATCTCCTGTACGAATCACCATGAATCTCCATGAACCTCCTCCATGAATCTCCTGTATGAATCTCCATGAATCTCCTCCATGAATCTCCATAAATGTCCATGAATCTCCATGAATCTCCATTAATCTCCTCCATGAGCCTCCAAAAATTTCCATGAATCTCCACGAATCTCCATGAATCTCCATGAATCTCCATGAATCTCCATGAATCTCCTCAATGAATCTACATAAATCTCCATGCATCTCCTCCATGAATCTCCATGAATCTCCATGAATCTCCATGAATCTCTATGAACCTCCTCCATGAATCTCCATGAATCTCCATGAATCTCCATGAACCTCCTCCATAAATCTCCATGCATCTCCATGAATCTCCTCTATACATATCCATGAACCTCGTCCATGAATCTCCATGAATCTGCGTGAATTTCCATGAATCTCCATAAATCTCCATGAATCTCCATGAATCTGCATGAATCTCCATGAACCTCCATGAACCTCCTCCATGAATCTCCTGTATGAATCTCCATGAATCTCCTCCATGAATCTCCATGAATTTCCATGAATCTCCTCCATGAATCTCCTGTATGAATCTCCATGAATCTCCATGAATCTCCATGAACCTCCTCCATGAATCTCCACGAATCTCCATGAATCTCCATGAATCTCCATGAATCTCCATGAACCTCCTCCATGAATCTCCATGAATCTCCATGAATTTTCTCTATAAATATCCATGAACCTCCTCCATGAATCTCCATGAATCTCCATGAATTTCCATGAATCTCCATGAATCTCCATTAATCTCCTCCATGAGCCTCCAAAAATTTCCATGAACCTCCACGAATCTCCATGAATCTCCATGAATCTCCATGAATGTCCACGAATCTCCATGAATCTCCTCGATGAATCTCCTGTATGAATCTCCATGAATCTGCTCCATGAATCTCCATGAATCTCCATGAATCTCCTCCATGAATCTCCATGAGTCTCCATTAATCTCCTCAATGAACCTCCATAAATCTCCATGAATCTCCATGAACCTCCTCCATGAATCTCCTGTATGAATCTCCATGAATCTCCTCCATGAATCTCCATGAATTTCCATGAATCTCCACGAATCTCCATGAATCTCCATGAATCTCCATGAATGTCCACGAATCTCCATGAATCTCCATGAATCTCCTCCATGAATCTCCATGAATCTCCATGAATCTCCACCATGAACCTCCATAAATCTCCATGAATCTCCATGAATCTCCATGAATCTCCATGAATCTCCATGAATCTCCATGAATCTTGTCCATGAATCTCCTGTACGAATCTCCATGAATCTCCATGAATCTCCATGGATCTCCTGTATGAATCTCCACGAATCTCCATGAATCTCCATGAATCTCCTCCATGAATCTCCATGAATCTCCATGGATCTCCTGTATGAATCTCCACGAATCTCCATGAATCTCCATGAATCTCCATGAATCTCCTCCATGAATCTCCATGAATCTCCATGAATCTCCTGCATAAATCTCCATGAATCTCCATGAATCTCCATGAATCTCCATGAATCTCCTCGATGAATCTCCTGTATGAATCTCCAAGAATCTCCTCCATGAATCTCCATGAATCTCCATGAATCTCCTCCATGCACCTCCATAAATCTCCATGAATCTCCATGAATCTCCATGAATCTCCATGAATCTCCTCCATGCACCTCCATAAATCTCCATGAATCTCCATAAATCTCCATGAATCTCCATGAATCTCCATGAATCTCCACGAATCTCCATGAATCTCCTCCATGAATCTCCTGTACGAATCTCCATGAATCTCCTCCATGAATCTCCATGAATCTCCTCCATGAACCTCCTCCATGAACCTTCATAAATCTCCATGAATCTCTATGAATCTCCACGAATCTCCATGAATCTCCGTGAATCTCCATGAATCTCCATGAATCTCCATGAATCTCCATGAACCTCCTCCATAAATCTCCATGCATCTCCATGAATCTCCTCTATACATATCCATGAACCTCGTCCATGAATCTCCATGAATCTCCGTGAATTTCCATGAATCTCCATGAATCTCCATGAATCTCCATGAATCTGCATGAATCTCCATGAATCGCCATGAACCTCCTCCATGAATCTCCATGAATCTCCATGAATCTCCATGAATCTCCACGAATCTCCATGAATCTCCACGATGAATCTCCATGAATCTCCTCCATGAATCTCCATGAATCTCCATGAATCTCCTCCATGCACCTCCATAAATCTCCATGAATCTCCATGAATCTCCATGAATCTCCATGAATCTCCATGAATCTCCATGAATCTCCACGAATCTCCATGAATCTCCTCGATGAATCTCCTGTATGAAGCTCCATGAATCTCCATGAATCTCCATGAATCTCCATGAACCTCCTCCATGAATCTCCATGAATCTGCATGAATCTCCATGAATCTCCATGAATCTCCATGAATCTCCATGAATCTCCTCCATGAATCTCCTGTACGAATCTCCATGAATCTCCATGAACCTCCTCCATGAATCTCCTGTATGAATCTCCATGAATCTCCATGAATCTCCACGAATCTCCATGAATCTCCTCGATGAATCTCCTGTATGAAGCTCCATGAATCTCCATGAATCTCCATGAACCTCCTCCATGAATCTCCTGTATGAATCTCCATGAATCTCCTCCATGAATCTCCATAAATGTCCATGAATCTCCATGAATCTCCATTAATCTCCTCCATGAGCCTCCAAAAATTTCCATGAATCTCCACGAATCTCCATGAATCTCCATGAATCTCCATGAATCTCCATGAATCTCCTCAATGGATCTCCATAAATCTCCATGCATCTCCTCCATGAATCTCCATGAATCTCCATGAATCTCCATGAATCTCCATGAATCTCTATGAACCTCCTCCATGAATCTCCATGAATCTCCATGAATCTCCATGAATCTCCTGTATGCATCTCCATGAATCTCCTCCATGAATCTCCATGAATCTCCATGAATCTCCTCCATGAACCTCCACGAATTTCCATGAATCTCCGTGAATCTCCATGAATCTCCATGAATCTCCATGAACCTCCTCCATAAATCTCCATGAATCTCCATCAATCTAGTCTAACCCTATCCATGAACCTTGTCCATGTATCTGCATGAATCTCGGTGAACCTCCATGAATTTCCATTAATCTCCATGAATCTCCATGAATCTCCTCCTTGAATCTCCATAAATCTCCATGAATCTCCTCCATGAATCTCCATGAATCTCAATGAATCTCCATGAATCTCCATGAATCTCCATGAATCTCCATGAATGTCCTCCATGAATCTCCATAAATCTCCATGAATCTCCATGAATCTCAATGAATCTCCATGAATCTCCATGAATCTCCATGAATCTCCATGAATGTCCTCCATGAATCTCCATAAATCTCCATGAATCTCCATGAATCTCCTCCATGCACCTCCATAAATCTCCATGAATCTCCATGAATCTCCATGAATCTCCTCTATACATATCCATGAACCTCCTCCATGAATCTCCATGAATCTCCATGAATTTTCTCTATAAATATCTATCAACCTCCTCCATGAATCTCCATGAATCTCAATGAATCTCCTGTATGAATCTCCAAGAATCTCCTCCATGAATCTCCATGAATCTCCATGAATCTCCTCCATGCACCTCCATAAATCTCCATGAATCTCCATGAATCTCCTCCATGCACCTCCATAAATCTCCATGAATCTCCATAAATCTCCATGAATCTCCATGAATCTCCATGAATCTCCACGAATCTCCATGAATATCCTCCATGAATCTCCTGTACGAATCTCCATGAATCTCCTCCATGAATCTCCATGAATCTCCTCCATGAACCTCCTACATGAACCTTCATAAATCTCCATGAATCTCTATGAATCTCCACGAATCTCCATGAATCTCCGTGAATCTCCATGAATCTCCATGAATCTCCATGAATCTCCATGAACCTCCTCCATAAATCTCCATGCATCTCCATGAATCTCCTCTATACGTATCCATGAACCTCGTCCATGAATCTCCATGAATCTCCGTGAATTTCCATGAATCTCCATGAATCTCCATGAATCTCCATGAATCTGCATGAATCTCCATGAATCGCCATGAACCTCCTCCATGAATCTCCATGAATCTCCATGAATGTCCATGAATCTCCACGAATCTCCATGAATCTCCTCGATGAATCTCCATGAATCTCCTCCATGAATCTCCTCCATGCACCTCCATAAATCTCCATGAATCTCCATGAATCTCCATGAATCTCCATGAATCTCCATGAATCTCCATGAATCTCCATGAATCTCCACGAATCTCCATGAATCTCCTCGATGAATCTCCTGTATGAAGCTCCATGAATCTCCATGAATCTCCATGAACCTCCTCCATGAATCTCCATGAATCTGCATGAATCTCCATGAATCTCCATGAATCTCCATGAATCTCCTCCATGCACCTCCATAAATCTCCATGAATCTCCATAAATCTCCATGAATCTCCATGAATCTCCACGAATCTCCACGAATCTCCATGAATCTCCTCCATGAATCTCCTGTACGAATCTCCGTGAATCTCCTCCATGAATCTCCATGAATCTCCTCCATGAACCTCCTCCATGAACCTTCATAAATCTCCATGAATCTCTATGAATCTCCACGAATCTCCATGCATCTCCGTGAATCTCCATGAATCTCCATGAATCTCCATGAATCTCCATGAACCTCCTCCATAAATCTCCATGCATCTCCATGAATCTCCTCTATACATATCCATGAACCTCGTCCATGAATCTCCATGAATCTCCGTGAATTTCCATGAATCTCCATGAATCTCCATGAATCTCCATGAATCTGCATGAATCTCCATGAATCGCCATGAACCTCCTCCATGAATCTCCATGAATCTCCATGAATCTCCATGAATCTCCACGAATCTCCATGAATCTCCTCCATGAATCTCCATGAATCTCCATGAATCTCCTCCATGCACCTCCATAAATCCCCATGAATCTCCATGAATCTCCATGAATCTCCATGAATCTCCACGAATCTCCATGAATCTCCTCGATGAATCTCCTGTATGAAGCTCCATGAATCTCCATGAATCTCCATGAACCTCCTCCATGAATCTCCATGAATCTGCATGTATCTCCATGAATCTCCATGAATCTCCATGAATCTCCATGAATCTCCTCCATGAATCTCCTGTACGAATCTCCATGAATCTCCATGAACCTCCTCCATGAATTTCCTGTATGAATCTCCATGAATATCCTCCATGAATCTCCATAAATGTCCATGAATCTCCATGAATCTCCATTAATCTCCTCCATGAGCCTCCAAAAATTTCCATGAATCTCCACGAATCTCCATGAATCTCCATGAATCTCCATGAATCTCCATGAATCTCCTCAATGAATCTCCATAAATCTCCATGCATCTCCTCCATGAATCTCCATGAATCTCCATGAATCTCCATGAATCTCCATGAATCTCTATGAACCTCCTCCATGAATCTCCATGAATCTCCATGAATCTCCTGTATGCATCTCCATGAATCTCCTCCATGAATCTCCATGAATCTCCATGAATCTCCTCCATGAACCTCCACGAATCTCCATGAATCTCCGTGAATCTCCATGAATCTCCATGAATCTCCATGAATCTCCATGAACCTCCTCCATAAATCTCCATGAATCTCCATCAATCTAGTCTAACCCTATCCATGAACCTTGTCCATGTATCTGCATGAATCTCGGCGAATCTCCATGAATTTCCATTAATCTCCATGAATCTCCATGAATCTCCTCCATGAATCTCCATAAATCTCCATGAATCTCCTCCATGAATCTCCATGAATCTCCATGAATCTCCATGAATCTCCATGAATCTCCATGAATCTCCATGAATCTCCATGAATGTCCTCCATGAATCTCCATAAATCTCCATGAATCCCCATGAATCTCCATGAATCTCCATGAATCTCCATGAATCTCCACGAATCTCCATGAATCTCCTCGATGAATCTCCTGTATGAAGCTCCATGAATCTCCATGAATCTCCATGAACCTCCTCCATGAATCTCCATGAATCTGCATGTATCTCCATGAATCTCCATGAATCTCCATGAATCTCCATGAATCTCCTCCATGAATCTCCTGTACGAATCTCCATGAATCTCCATGAACCTCCTCCATGAATTTCCTGTATGAATCTCCATGAATCTCCTCCATGAATCTCCATAAATGTCCATGAATCTCCATGAATCTCCATTAATCTCCTCCATGAGCCTCCAAAAATTTCCATGAATCTCCACGAATCTCCATGAATCTCCATGAATCTCCATGAATCTCCATGAATCTCCTCAATGAATCTCCATAAATCTCCATGCATCTCCTCCATGAATCTCCATGAATCTCCATGAATCTCCATGAATCTCCATGAATCTCTATGAACCTCCTCCATGAATCTCCATGAATCTCCATGAATCTCCTGTATGCATCTCCATGAATCTCCTCCATGAATCTCCATGAATCTCCATGAATCTCCTCCATGAACCTCCACGAATCTCCATGAATCTCCGTGAATCTCCATGAATCTCCATGAATCTCCATGAATCTCCATGAACCTCCTCCATAAATCTCCATGAATCTCCATCAATCTAGTCTAACCCTATCCATGAACCTTGTCCATGTATCTGCATGAATCTCGGTGAATCTCCATGAATTTCCATTAATCTCCATGAATCTCCATGAATCTCCTCCATGAATCTCCATAAATCTCCATGAATCTCCTCCATGAATCTCCATGAATCTCCATGAATCTCCATGAATCTCCATGAATCTCCATGAATCTCCATGAATCTCCATGAATGTCCTCCATGAATCTCCATAAATCTCCATGAATCTCCATGAATCTCCATGAATCTCCATGAACCTCCTCCATGAATCTCCATGAATCTCCATGAATTTTCTCTATAAATATCCATCAACCTCCTCCATGAATCTCCATGAATCTCCTCCATGAACCTCCTCCATGAACCTTCATAAATCTCCATGAATCTCTATGAATCTCCACGAATCTCCATGAATCTCCGTGAATCTCCATGAATCTCCATGAATCTCCATGAATCGCCATGAACCTCTTTCATGAATCTCCATGAATCTCCATGAATCTCCATGAATCTCCACGAATCTCCATGAATCTCCTCGATGAATCTCCATGAATCTCCTCCATGAATCTCCATGAATCTCCTCCATGCACCTCCATAAATCTCCATGAATCTCCATGAATCTCCATGAATCTCCATGAATCTCCATGAATCTCCACGAATCTCCATGAATCTCCTCGATGAATCTCCTGTATGAAGCTCCATGAATCTCCATGAATCTCCATGAACCTCCTCCATGAATCTCCATGAATCTGCATGAATCTCCATGAATCTCCATGAATCTCCATGAATCTCCTCCATGAATCTCCTGTACGAATCACCATGAATCTCCATGAACCTCCTCCATGAATCTCCTGTATGAATCTCCATGAATCTCCTCCATGAATCTCCATAAATGTCCATGAATCTCCATGAATCTCCATTAATCTCCTCCATGAGCCTCCAAAAATTTCCATGAATCTCCACGAATCTCCATGAATCTCCATGAATCTCCATGAATCTCCATGAATCTCCTCAATGAATCTACATAAATCTCCATGCATCTCCTCCATGAATCTCCATGAATCTCCATGAATCTCCATGAATCTCCATGAATCTCTATGAACCTCCTCCATGAATCTCCATGAATCTCCATGAATCTCCATGAACCTCCTCCATAAATCTCCATGCATCTCCATGAATCTCCTCTATACATATCCATGAACCTCGTCCATGAATCTCCATGAATCTGCGTGAATTTCCATGAATCTCCATAAATCTCCATGAATCTCCATGAATCTGCATGAATCTCCATGAACCTCCATGAACCTCCTCCATGAATCTCCTGTATGAATCTCCATGAATCTCCTCCATGAATCTCCATGAATTTCCATGAATCTCCTCCATGAATCTCCTGTATGAATCTCCATGAATCTCCATGAATCTCCATGAACCTCCTCCATGAATCTCCACGAATCTCCATGAATCTCCATGAATCTCCATGAATCTCCATGAACCTCCTCCATGAATCTCCATGAATCTCCATGAATTTTCTCTATAAATATCCATGAACCTCCTCCATGAATCTCCATGAATCTCCATGAATTTCCATGAATCTCCATGAATCTCCATTAATCTCCTCCATGAGCCTCCAAAAATTTCCATGAACCTCCACGAATCTCCATGAATCTCCATGAATCTCCATGAATGTCCACGAATCTCCATGAATCTCCTCGATGAATCTCCTGTATGAATCTCCATGAATCTGCTCCATGAATCTCCATGAATCTCCATGAATCTCCTCCATGAATCTCCATGAGTCTCCATTAATCTCCTCAATGAACCTCCATAAATCTCCATGAATCTCCATGAACCTCCTCCATGAATCTCCTGTATGAATCTCCATGAATCTCCTCCATGAATCTCCATGAATTTCCATGAATCTCCACGAATCTCCATGAATCTCCATGAATCTCCATGAATGTCCACGAATCTCCATGAATCTCCATGAATCTCCTCCATGAATCTCCATGAATCTCCATGAATCTCCACCATGAACCTCCATAAATCTCCATGAATCTCCATGAATCTCCATGAATCTCCATGAATCTCCATGAATCTCCATGAATCTTGTCCATGAATCTCCTGTACGAATCTCCATGAATCTCCATGAATCTCCATGGATCTCCTGTATGAATCTCCACGAATCTCCATGAATCTCCATGAATCTCCTCCATGAATCTCCATGAATCTCCATGGATCTCCTGTATGAATCTCCACGAATCTCCATGAATCTCCATGAATCTCCATGAATCTCCTCCATGAATCTCCATGAATCTCCATGAATCTCCTGCATAAATCTCCATGAATCTCCATGAATCTCCATGAATCTCCATGAATCTCCTCGATGAATCTCCTGTATGAATCTCCAAGAATCTCCTCCATGAATCTCCATGAATCTCCATGAATCTCCTCCATGCACCTCCATAAATCTCCATGAATCTCCATGAATCTCCATGAATCTCCATGAATCTCCTCCATGCACCTCCATAAATCTCCATGAATCTCCATAAATCTCCATGAATCTCCATGAATCTCCATGAATCTCCACGAATCTCCATGAATCTCCTCCATGAATCTCCTGTACGAATCTCCATGAATCTCCTCCATGAATCTCCATGAATCTCCTCCATGAACCTCCTCCATGAACCTTCATAAATCTCCATGAATCTCTATGAATCTCCACGAATCTCCATGAATCTCCGTGAATCTCCATGAATCTCCATGAATCTCCATGAATCTCCATGAACCTCCTCCATAAATCTCCATGCATCTCCATGAATCTCCTCTATACATATCCATGAACCTCGTCCATGAATCTCCATGAATCTCCGTGAATTTCCATGAATCTCCATGAATCTCCATGAATCTCCATGAATCTGCATGAATCTCCATGAATCGCCATGAACCTCCTCCATGAATCTCCATGAATCTCCATGAATCTCCATGAATCTCCACGAATCTCCATGAATCTCCACGATGAATCTCCATGAATCTCCTCCATGAATCTCCATGAATCTCCATGAATCTCCTCCATGCACCTCCATAAATCTCCATGAATCTCCATGAATCTCCATGAATCTCCATGAATCTCCATGAATCTCCATGAATCTCCACGAATCTCCATGAATCTCCTCGATGAATCTCCTGTATGAAGCTCCATGAATCTCCATGAATCTCCATGAATCTCCATGAACCTCCTCCATGAATCTCCATGAATCTGCATGAATCTCCATGAATCTCCATGAATCTCCATGAATCTCCATGAATCTCCTCCATGAATCTCCTGTACGAATCTCCATGAATCTCCATGAACCTCCTCCATGAATCTCCTGTATGAATCTCCATGAATCTCCATGAATCTCCACGAATCTCCATGAATCTCCTCGATGAATCTCCTGTATGAAGCTCCATGAATCTCCATGAATCTCCATGAACCTCCTCCATGAATCTCCTGTATGAATCTCCATGAATCTCCTCCATGAATCTCCATAAATGTCCATGAATCTCCATGAATCTCCATTAATCTCCTCCATGAGCCTCCAAAAATTTCCATGAATCTCCACGAATCTCCATGAATCTCCATGAATCTCCATGAATCTCCATGAATCTCCTCAATGGATCTCCATAAATCTCCATGCATCTCCTCCATGAATCTCCATGAATCTCCATGAATCTCCATGAATCTCCATGAATCTCTATGAACCTCCTCCATGAATCTCCATGAATCTCCATGAATCTCCATGAATCTCCTGTATGCATCTCCATGAATCTCCTCCATGAATCTCCATGAATCTCCATGAATCTCCTCCATGAACCTCCACGAATTTCCATGAATCTCCGTGAATCTCCATGAATCTCCATGAATCTCCATGAACCTCCTCCATAAATCTCCATGAATCTCCATCAATCTAGTCTAACCCTATCCATGAACCTTGTCCATGTATCTGCATGAATCTCGGTGAACCTCCATGAATTTCCATTAATCTCCATGAATCTCCATGAATCTCCTCCTTGAATCTCCATAAATCTCCATGAATCTCCTCCATGAATCTCCATGAATCTCAATGAATCTCCATAAATCTCCATGAATCTCCATGAATCTCCATGAATCTCCATGAATGTCCTCCATGAATCTCCATAAATCTCCATGAATCTCCATGAATCTCAATGAATCTCCATGAATCTCCATGAATCTCCATGAATCTCCATGAATGTCCTCCATGAATCTCCATAAATCTCCATGAATCTCCATGAATCTCCTCCATGCACCTCCATAAATCTCCATGAATCTCCATGAATCTCCATGAATCTCCTCTATACATATCCATGAACCTCGTCCATGAACCTCCATGAATCTCCGTGAATTTCCATGAATCTCCATGAATCTCCATGAATCTCCATGAATCTGCATGAATCTCCATGAATCGCCATGAACCTCCTCCATGAATCTCCATGAATCTCCATGAATCTCCATGAATATCCACGAATCTCCATGAATCTCCTCGATGAATCTCCATGAATCTCCTCCATGAATCTCCATGAATCTCCATGAATCTCCTCCATGCACCTCCATAAATCTCCATGAATCGCCATGAATCTCCATGAATCTCCATGAATCTCCATGAATCTGAATGAATCTCCATGAATCTCCATGAATCTCCATGAATCTCCATGAATCTCCTCCATGAATCTCCTGTACGAATCTCCATGAATCTCCATGAACCTCCTCCATGAATCTCCTGTATGAATCTCCATGAATCTCCTCCATGAATCTCCATAAATGTCCATGAATCTCCATGAATCTCCATTAATCTCCTCCATGAGCCTCCAAAAATTTCCATGAATCTCCACGAATCTCCATGAATCTCCATGAATCTCCATGAATCTCCATGAATCTCCATAAATCTCCATGCATCTCCTCCATGAATCTCCATGAATCTCCATGAATCTCCATGAATCTCCTGTATGCATCTCCATGAATCTCCTCCATGAATCTCCATGAATCTCCATGAATCTCCTCCATGAACCTCCACGAATCTCCATGAATCTCCGTGAATCTCCATGAATCTCCATGAATCTCCATGAACCTCCTCCATAAATCTCCATGAATCTCCATCAATCTAGTCTAACCCTATCCATGAACCTTGTCCATGTATCTGCATGAATCTCGGTGAATCTCCATGAATTTCCATTAATCTCCATGAATCTCCATGAATCTCCTCCATGAATCTCCATAAATCTCCATGAATCTGCTCCATGAATCTCCATGAATCTCCATGAATCTCCATGAATCTCCATGAATCTCCATGAATCTCCATGAATCTCCATGAATGTCCTCCATGAATCTCCATAAATCTCCATGAACCTCCTCCATGAATCTCCATGAATCTCCATGAATTTTCTCTATAAATATCCATCAACCTCCTCCATGAATCTCCATGAATCTCAATGAATCTCCTGTATGAATCTCCAAGAATCTCCTGCATGAATCTCCATGAATCTCCATGAATCTCCTCCATGCACCTCCATAAATCTCCATGAATCTCCATGAATCTCCATGAATCTCCTCTATACATATCCATGAACCTCGTCCATGAACCTCCATGAATCTCCGTGAATTTCCATGAATCTCCATGAATCTCCATGAATCTCCATGAATCTGCATGAATCTCCATGAATCGCCATGAACCTCCTCCATGAATCTCCATGAATTTCCATGAATCTCCATGAATATCCACGAATCTCCATGAATCTCCTCGATGAATCTCCATGAATCTCCTCCATGAATCTCCATGAATCTCCATGAATCTCCTCCATGAATCTCCATAAATCTCCATGAATCTGCTCCATGAATCTCCATGAATCTCCATGAATCTCCATGAATCTCCATGAATCTCCATGAATCTCCATGAATCTCCATGAATGTCCTCCATGAATCTCCATAAATCTCCATGAATCTCCATGAATCTCCATGAATCTCCATGAATCTCCATGAACCTCCTCCATGAATCTCCATGAATCTCCATGAATTTTCTCTATAAATATCCATCAACCTCCTCCATGAATCTCCATGAATCTCAATGAATCTCCTGTATGAATCTCCAAGAATCTCCTCCATGAATCTCCATGAATCTCCATGAATCTCCTCCATGCACCTCCATAAATCTCCATGAATCTCCATGAATCTCCTCCATGCACCTCCATAAATCTCCATGAATCTCCATAAATCTCCATGAATCTCCATGAATCTCCATGAATCTCCACGAATCTCCATGAATATCCTCCATGAATCTCCTGTACGAATCTCCATGAATCTCCTCCATGAATCTCCATGAATCTCCTCCATGAACCTCCTACATGAACCTTCATAAATCTCCATGAATCTCTATGAATCTCCACGAATCTCCATGAATCTCCGTGAATCTCCATGAATCTCCATGAATCTCCATGAATCTCCATGAACCTCCTCCATAAATCTCCATGCATCTCCATGAATCTCCTCTATACATATCCATGAACCTCGTCCATGAATCTCCATGAATCTCCGTGAATTTCCATGAATCTCCATGAATCTCCATGAATCTCCATGAATCTGCATGAATCTCCATGAATCGCCATGAACCTCCTCCATGAATCTCCATGAATCTCCATGAATGTCCATGAATCTCCACGAATCTCCATGAATCTCCTCGATGAATCTCCATGAATCTCCTCCATGAATCTCCTCCATGCACCTCCATAAATCTCCATGAATCTCCATGAATCTCCATGAATCTCCATGAATCTCCATGAATCTCCATGAATCTCCATGAATCTCCACGAATCTCCATGAATCTCCTCGATGAATCTCCTGTATGAAGCTCCATGAATCTCCATGAATCTCCATGAACCTCCTCCATGAATCTCCATGAATCTGCATGAATCTCCATGAATCTCCATGAATCTCCATGAATCTCCATGAATCTCCTCCATGAATCTCCTGTACGAATCTCCATGAATCTCCATGAACCTCCATGAATCTCCTCAATGAATCTCCATAAATCTCCATGCATCTCCTCCATGAATCTCCATGAATCTCCATGAATCTCCATGAATCTCCATGAATCTCTATGAACCTCCTCCATGAATCTCCATAAATGTCCATGAATCTCCATGAATCTCCATTAATCTCCTCCATGAGCCTCCAAAAATTTCCATGAATCTCCACGAATCTCCATGAATCTCCATGAATCTCCATGAATCTCCATGAATCTCCTCAATGAATCTCCATAAATCTCCATGCATCTCCTCCATGAATCTCCATGAATCTCCATGAATCTCCATGAATCTCCATGAATCTCTATGAACCTCCTCCATGAATCTCCATGAATCTCCATGAATCTCCATGAATCTCCTGTATGAATCTCCATGAATCTCCTCCATGAATCTCCATAAATGTCCATGAATCTCCATTAATCTCCTCCATGAGCCTCCAAAAATTTCCATGAATCTCCACGAATCTCCATCAATCTCCATGAATCTCCATGCATCTCCATGAATCTCCTCAATGAATCTCCATAAATCTCCATGCATCTCCTCCATGAATCTCCATGAATCTCCATGAATCACCATGAATCTCCATGAATCTCTATGAACCTCCTCCATGAATCTCCATGAATCTCCATGAATCTCCATGAATCCCCTGTATGCATCTCCATGAATCTCCTCCATGAATCTCCATGAATCTCCATGAATCTCCTCCATGAACCTCCACGAATCTCCATGAATCTCCGTGAATCTCCATGAATCTCCATGAATCTCCATGAATCTCCATGAACCTCCTCCATAAATCTCCATGAATCTCCATCAATCTAGTCTAACCCTATCCATGAACCTTGTCCATGTATCTGCATGAATCTCGGTGAATCTCCATGAATTTCCATTAATCTCCATGAATCTCCATGAATCTCCTCCATGAATCTCCATAAATCTCCATGAATCTCCATGAATCTCCTCCATGAACCTCCACGAATCTCCATGAATCTCCGTGAATCTCCATGAATCTCCATGAATCTCCTCCATGAATCTCCATAAATCTCCATGAATCTCCTCCATGAATCTCCATGAATCTCCATGAATCTCCATGAATCTCCATGAATCTCCATGAATCTCCATGAATCTCCATGAATGTCCTCCATGAATCTCCATAAATCTCCATGAATCTCCATGAATCTCCATGAATCTCCATGAATCTCCATGAATCTCCATGAACCTCCTCCATGAATCTCCATGAATCTCCATGAATTTTCTCTATAAATATCCATCAACCTCCTCCATGAATCTCCATGAACCTCAATGAATCTCCTCCATGAATCTGCATGAATCTCCATGAATCTCCATGAATCTCCATGAATCTCCATGAATCTAAATGAATCCTCTCCATGAACCTCCTGTATGAATCTCCATGAATCTCCTCCATGAATCTCCATGAGTCTCCATTAATCTCCTCAATGAACCTCCATAAATCTCCATGAATCTCAATGAACCTCCTCCATGAATCTCCATGTATCTCCATGAAACTCCATGAATCTCCATGAATCTCCATGAATTTCCATGAATCTCCTGTATGAATCTCCATGAATCTCCTCCATGAATCTCCATGAATCTCCATGAATCTCCATGAATCTCCATGAATCTCCATGAATCTAAATGATTCCCCTCCATGAACCTCCTGTATGAATCTCCTGTATGAATATCCATGAATCTCCTCCATGAATCTCCTCCATGAATCTCCATGAATTTCCATGAATCTCCATGAATCTCACATTAATCTCCTCCATGAGCCTCCAAAAATTTCCATGAATCTCCACGAATCTCCATGAATCTCCTCGATGAATCTCCTCCATGAATCTCCTGTATGAATCTCCATGAATCTCCACGAATCTCCACGAATCTCCATGAATCTCCTCGATGAATCTCCTCCATGAATCTCCTGTATGAATCTCCATGAATTTCCATGAATCTCCATGAATCTCCATTAATCTCCTCCATGAGCCTCCAAAAATTTCCATGAATCTCCACGAATCTCCATGAATCTCCATGAATCTCCATGAATGTCCACGAATCTCCATGAATCTCCTCGATGAATCTCCTGTATGCATCTCCATGAAGCTCCATGAATCTCCATGAATCTCCACCATGAACCTCCATAAATCTCCATGAATCTCCATGAATCTCCATGAATCTCCATGAATCTCCATGAATCTCCATGATTCTCCACGAATCTCCATGAACCTCCTCCATGAATCTCCTGTATGAATCTCCATGAATCTCCATGAATCTCCATGCATCTCCATTAATCTCCTCCATGAGCCTCCAAAAATTTCCATGAACCTCCACGAATCTCCATGAATCTCCATGAATCTCCATGAATGTCCACGAATCTCCATGAATCTCCTCGATGAATCTCCTGTATGAATCTCCATGAATCTCCTCCATGAATCTCCATGAATCTCCATGAATCTCCTCCATGAACCTCCATAAATCTCCATGAATCTCCATGAATCTCCATGAATCTCCACGAATCTCCATGAATCTCCATGAATCTCCATGAATGTCCACGAATCTCCATGAATCTCCTCGATGAATCTCCTCCATGAATCTCCTGTATGAATCACCATGAATCTCCATGAACCTCCATGAACCTCCTCCATGAATCTCCTGTATGAATCTCCATGAATCTCCTCCATGAATCTCCATGAATTTCCATGAATCTCCATGAATCTCCATGAATGTCCTCCATGAGCCTCCAAAAATTTTCATGAATCTCCACGAATCTCCACGAATCTCCATGAATCTCCATGAATCTCCATGAATGTCCACGAATCTCCATGAATCTCCTCGATGAATCTCCTGTATGAATCTCCATGAATCTCCTCCATGAATCTCCATGAATCTCCATGAATCTCCTCCATGAACCTCCATAAATCTCCATGAATCTCCATGAATCTCCATGAATCTCCATGAATCTCCATGAATCTCCATGAATCTCCACGAATCTCCATGAATCTCCATGAATCTCCTCCATGAATCTCCTGTATGAATCTCCAGGAATCTCCATGAATCTCCATGAACCTCCTCCATGAATCTCCACGAATCTCCATGAATCTCCATGAATCTCCATGAATGTCCACGAATCTCCATGAATCTCCTCGATGAATCTCCTCCATGAATCTCCTGTATGAATCTCCATGAATCTCCATGAACCTCCATGAACCTCCTCCATGAATCTCCTGTATGAATCTCCATGAATTTCCATGAATCTCCATGAATCTCTATTAATCTCCATGAATCTCCATGAATCTCCATGAATCTCCATGAATCTCCTCCATGAATCTCCTGTATGAATCTCCATGAATCTCCATGAATCTCCATGAACCTCCTCCATGAATTTCCACGAATCTCTATGAATCTCCTCGTTGAATCTCCTGTATGAATCTCCATGAATCTCCTCCATGAATCTCCATGAATCTCCATGAATCTCCTCCATGAACCTCCATAAATCTCCATGAATCTCCATGAATGTCCATGAATCTCCATGAATCTCCATGAATCTCCATGAATCTCCACGAATCTCCATGAATCTCCTGTATGAGTCTCCATTAATCTTCTCAATGAACCTCCATAAATCTCCATGAATCTCCATGAACCTAAACCATGAATATCCTGTATGAATCTCCATGAATCCCCTCCATGAATCTCCATGAATTTCCATGAATCTCCATGCATCTCCATTAATCTCCTCCATGAGCCTCCAAAAATTTCCATGAACCTCCACGAATCTCCATGAATCTCCATGAATCTCCATGAATGTCCACGAATCTCCATGAATCTCCTCGATGAATCTCCTGTATGAATCTCCATGAATCTCCTCCATGAATCTCCATGAATCTCCATGAATCTCCTCCATGAACCTCCATAAATCTCCATGAATCTCCATGAATCTCCATGAATCTCCACGAATCTCCATGAATCTCCATGAATCTCCATGAATGTCCACGAATCTCCATGAATCTCCTCGATGAATCTCCTCCATGAATCTCCTGTATGAATCTCCATGAATCTCCATGAACCTCCATGAACCTCCTCCATGATTCTCCTGTATGAATCTCCATGAATCTCCTCCATGAATCTCCATGAATTTCCATGAATCTCCATGAATCTCCATTAATCTCCTCCATGAGCCTCCAAAAATTTCCATGAATCTCCACGAATCTCCATGAATCTCCATGAATCTCCATGAATCTAAATGAATCCTCTCCATGAACCTCCTGTATGAATCTCCATGAATCTCCTCCATGAATCTCCATGACTCTCCATTAATCTCCTCAATGAACCTCCATAAATCTCCATGAATCTCAATGAACCTCCTCCATGAATCTCCATGTATCTCCATGAAACTCCATGAATCTCCATGAATCTCCATGAATTTCCATGAATCTCCTGTATGAATCTCCATGAATCTCCTCCATGAATCTCCATGAATCTCCATGAATCTCCATGAATCTCCATGAATCTCCATGAATCTAAATGATTCCCCTCCATGAACCTCCTGTATGAATCTCCTGTATGAATATCCATGAATCTCCTCCATGAATCTCCATGAATTTCCATGAATCTCCATGAATCTCACATTAATCTCCTCCATGAGCCTCCAAAAATTTCCATGAATCTCCACGAATCTCCATGAATCTCCTCGATGAATCTCCTCCATGAATCTCCTGTATGAATCTCCATGAATCTCCACGAATCTCCATGAATCTCCATGAATCTCCATGAATGTCCACGAATCTCCATGAATCTCCTCGATGAATCTCCTCCATGAATCTCCTGTATGAATCTCCATGAATTTCCATGAATCTCCATGAATCTCCATTAATCTCCTCCATGAGCCTCCAAAAATTTCCATGAATCTCCACGAATCTCCATGAATCTCCATGAATCTCCATGAATGTCCACGAATCTCCATGAATCTCCTCGATGAATCTCCTGTATGCATCTCCATGAAGCTCCATGAATCTCCATGAATCTCCTCCATGAACCTCCATAAATCTCCATGAATCTCCATGAATCTCCATGAATCTCCATGAATCTCCATGATTCTCCACGAATCTCCATGAACCTCCTCCATGAATCTCCTGTATGAATCTCCATGAATCTCCATGAATCTCCATGCATCTCCATTAATCTCCTCCATGAGCCTCCAAAAATTTCCATGAACCTCCACGAATCTCCATGAATCTCCATGAATCTCCATGAATGTCCACGAATCTCCATGAATCTCCTCGATGAATCTCCTGTATGAATCTCCATGAATCTCCTCCATGAATCTCCATGAATCTCCATGAATCTCCTCCATGAACCTCCATAAACCTCCATGAATCTCCATGAATCTCCATGAATCTCCACGAATCTCCATGAATCTCCATGAATCTCCATGAATGTCCACGAATCTCCATGAATCTCCTCGATGAATCTCCTCCATGAATCTCCTGTATGAATCACCATGAATCTCCATGAACCTCCATGAACCTCCTCCATGAATCTCCTGTATGAATCTCCATGAATCTCCTCCATGAATCTCCATGAATTTCCATGAATCTCCATGAATCTCCATTAATCTCCTCCATGAGCCTCCAAAAATTTTCATGAATCTCCACGAATCTCCACGAATCTCCATGAATCTCCATGAATCTCCATGAATGTCCACGAATCTCCATGAATCTCCTCGATGAATCTCCTGTATGAATCTCCATGAATCTCCTCCATGAATCTCCATGAATCTCCATGAATCTCCTCCATGAACCTCCATAAATCTCCATGAATCTCCATGAATCTCCATGAATCTCCATGAATGTCCATGAATCTCCATGAATCTCCATGAATCTCCATGAATCTCCACGAATCTCCATGAATCTCCTGTATGAGTCTCCATTAATCTTCTCAATGAACCTCCATAAATCTCCATGAATCTCCATGAACCTCCACCATGAATATCCTGTATGAATCTCCATGAATCCCCTCCATGAATCTCCATGAATTTCCATGAATCTCCATGCATCTCCATTAATCTCCTCCATGAGCCTCCAAAAATTTCCATGAACCTCCACGAATCTCCATGAATCTCCATGAATCTCCATGAATGTCCACGAATCTCCATGAATCTCCTCGATGAATCTCCTGTATGAATCTCCATGAATCTCCTCCATGAATCTCCATGAATCTCCATGAATCTCCTCCATGAACCTCCATAAATCTCCATGAATCTCCATGAATCTCCATGAATCTCCACGAATCTCCATGAATCTCCATGAATCTCCATGAATGTCCACGAATCTCCATGAATCTCCTCGATGAATCTCCTCCATGAATCTCCTGTATGAATCTCCATGAATCTCCATGAACCTCCATGAACCTCCTCCATGATTCTCCTGTATGAATCTCCATGAATCTCCTCCATGAATCTCCATGAATTTCCATGAATCTCCATGAATCTCTATTAATCTCCTCCATGAGCCTCCAAAAATTTCCATGAATCTCCACGAATCTCCATGAATCTCCATGAATCTCCATGAATCTAAATGAATCCTCTCCATGAACCTCCTGTATGAATCTCCATGAATCTCCTCCATGAATCTCCATGAGTCTCCATTAATCTCCTCAATGAACCTCCATAAATCTCCATGAATCTCAATGAACCTCCTGCATGAATCTCTATGTATCTCCATGAAACTCCATGAATCTCCATGAATCTCCATGAATTTCCATGAATCTCCTGTATGAATCTCCATGAATCTCCTCCATGAATCTCCATGAATCTCCATGAATCTCCATGAATCTCCATGAATCTCGATGAATCTAAATGATTCCCCTCCATGAACCTCCTGTATGAATCTCCTGTATGAATATCCATGAATCTCCTCCATGAATCTCCATGAATTTCCATGAATCTCCATGAATCTCACATTAATCTCCTCCATGAGCCTCCAAAAATTTCCATGAATCTCCACGAATCTCCATGAATCTCCTCGATGAATCTCCTCCATGAATCTCCTGTATGAATCTCCATGAATCTCCACGAATCTCCATGAATCTCCATGAATCTCCATGAATGTCCACGAATCTCCATGAATCTCCTCGATGGATCTCCTCCATGAATCTCCTGTATGAATCTCCATGAATTTCCATGAATCTCCATGAATCTCCATTAATCTCCTCCATGAGCCTCCAAAAATTTCCATGAATCTCCACGAATCTCCATGAATCTCCATGAATCTCCATGAATGTCCACGAATCTCCATGAATCTCCTCGATGAATCTCCTGTATGCATCTCCATGAAGCTCCATGAATCTCCATGAATCTCCTCCATGAACCTCCATAAATCTCCATGAATCTCCATGAATCTCCATGAATCTCCATGAATCTCCATGATTCTCCACGAATCTCCATGAACCTCCTCCATGAATCTCCTGTATGAATCTCCATGAATCTCCATGAATCTCCATGCATCTCCATTAATCTCCTCCATGAGCCTCCAAAAATTTCCATGAACCTCCACGAATCTCCATGAATCTCCATGAATCTCCATGAATGTCCACGAATCTCCATGAATCTCCTCGATGAATCTCCTGTATGAATCTATATGAATCTCCTCCATGAATCTCCATGAATCTCCATGAATCTCCTCCATGAACCTCCATAAATCTCCATGAATCTCCATGAATCTCCATGAATCTCCACGAATCTCCATGAATCTCCATGAATCTCCATGAATGTCCACGAATCTCCATGAATCTCCTCGATGAATCTCCTCCATGAATCTCCTGTATGAATCACCATGAATCTCCATGAACCTCCATGAACGTCCTCCATGAATCTCCTGTATGAATCTCCATGAATTTCCATGAATCTCCATGAATCTCCATTAATCTCCTCCATGAGCCTCCAAAAATTTTCATGAATCTCCACGAATCTCCACGAATCTCCATGAATCTCCATGAATCTCCATGAATGTCCACGAATCTCCATGAATCTCCTCGATGAATCTCCTGTATGAATCTCCATGAATCTCCTCCATGAATCTCCATGAATCTCCATGAATCTCCTCCATGAACCTCCATAAATCTCCATGAATCTCCATGAATCTCCATGAATCTCCATGAATCTCCATGAATCTCCATGAATCTCCACGAATCTCCATGAATCTCCATGAATCTCCTCCATGAATCTCCTGTATGAATCTCCAGGAATCTCCATGAATCTCCATGAACCTCCTCCATGAATCTCCACGAATCTCCATGAATCTCCATGAATCTCCATGAATGTCCACGAATCTCCATGAATCTCCTCGATGAATCTCCTCCATGAATCTCCTGTATGAATCTCCATGAATCTCCATGAACCTCCATGAACCTCCTCCATGAATCTCCTGTATGAATCTCCATGAATTTCCATGAATCTCCATGAATCTCTATTAATCTCCTCCATGAGCCTCCAAAAATTTCCATGAATCTCCACGAATCTCCATGAATCTCCATGAATCTCCATGAATGTCCACGAATCTCCATGAATCTCCTCGATGAATCTCCTGTATGAATCTCCATGAATCTCCTCCATGAATCTCCATGAATCTCCATGAATCTCCTCCATGAACCTCCATAAATCTCCATGAATCTCCATGAATCTCCATGAATCTCCATGAATCTCCATGAATCTCCATGAATCTCCATGAATCTCCTCCATGAATCTCCTGTATGAATCTCCATGAATCTCCATGAATCTCCATGAACCTCCTCCATGAATTTCCACGAATCTCTATGAATCTCCTCGTTGAATCTCCTGTATGAATCTCCATGAATCTCCTCCATGAATCTCAATGAATCTCCATGAATCTCCTCCATGAACCTCCATAAATCTCCATGAATCTCCATAAATCTCCATGAATCTCCATGAATCTCCATGAATCTCCAAGAATCTCCATGAATCTCCATGAATCTCCATGAATGTCCACGAATCTCCATGAATCTCCTCGATGAATCTCCTCCATGAATCTCCTGTATGAATCTCCATGAATCTCCATGAACCTCCATGAACCTCCTCCATGATTCTCCTGTATGAATCTCCATGAATCTCCTCCATGAATCTCCATGAATTTCCATGAATCTCCATGAATCTCCATTAATCTCCTCCATGAGCCTCCAAAAATTTCCATGAATCTCCACGAATCTCCATGAATCTCCATGAATCTCCATGAATCTCCATGAATGTCCACGAATCTCCATGAATCTCCTCGATGAATTTCCTGTATGAATCTCCATGAATCTCCATGAATCTCCATGAATCTCCTCCATGAACCTCCATAAATCTCCATGAATCTCTATGAATCTCCACGAATCTCCATGAATCTCCATGAATCTCCATGAATCTCCTCCATGAATCTCCATGAATCTCCATGAATCTCCATGAATCTCCATGAACCTCCTCCATGAATCTCCATGAATCTCCATGAATCTCCTCCATGATTCTCCATGAATCTCCATGAATATCCATGAATGTCCTCCATGAATCTCCATAAATCTTCATGAATCTCCACGAATCTCCATGAATCTCCTGTATGAATCTCCATGAATCTCCATGAATCTCCTGTATGCATGTCCATGAATCTCCTGTATGCATGTCCATGAATCTCCTCCATGAATCTCCATGAATCTCCATTAATCTCCTCAATGAACCTCCATAAATCTCCATGAATCTCCATGAACCTCCTCCATGAATCTCCTGTATGAATCTCCATGAATCTCCTCCATGAATCTCCATGAATCTCCACCATGAACCTCCATAAATCTCCATGAATCTCCATGAATCTCCATGAATCTCCATGAATCTCCATGAATCTCCATGAATCTCCATGAATCTTCTCCATGAATCTCCTGTACGAATCTCCATGAATCTCCATGAATCTCCATGAATCTTCTCCATGAATCTCCTGTACGAATCTCCATAAATCTCTATGAATCTCCACGAATCTGCATGAATCTCCGTGAATCTCCATGAATCTCCATGAATCTCCATGAACCTCCTCCATAAATCTCCATGAATCTCCATCAATCTAGTCTAACCCTATCAATGAACCTTGTCCATGAATCTCCATGAATCTCCGTGAATCTCCATGAATCTCCACGAATCTCCATGAATCTCCTCCATGAATCTCCTGTATGAAGCTCCATGAATCTCCATGAATCGCCATGAATCTCAGTGAATCTCCATGAATCTCCATGAATCTCCTCGATGAATCTCCTCCATGAATCTCCTGTATGAATCTCCATGAATCTCCACGAATCTCCATGAATCTCCATGAATCTCCATGAATGTCCACGAATCTCCATGAATCTCCTCGATGGATCTCCTCCATGAATCTCCTGTATGAATCTCCATGAATTTCCATGAATCTCCATGAATCTCCATTAATCTCCTCCATGAGCCTCCAAAAATTTCCATGAATCTCCACGAATCTCCATGAATCTCCATGAATCTCCATGAATGTCCACGAATCTCCATGAATCTCCTCGATGAATCTCCTGTATGCATCTCCATGAAGCTCCATGAATCTCCATGAATCTCCTCCATGAACCTCCATAAATCTCCATGAATCTCCATGAATCTCCATGAATCTCCATGAATCTCCATGAATCTCCATGATTCTCCACGAATCTCCATGAACCTCCTCCATGAATCTCCTGTATGAATCTCCATGAATCTCCATGAATCTCCATGCATCTCCATTAATCTCCTCCATGAGCCTCCAAAAATTTCCATGAACCTCCACGAATCTCCATGAATCTCCATGAATCTCCATGAATGTCCACGAATCTCCATGAATCTCCTCGATGAATCTCCTGTATGAATCTATATGAATCTCCTCCATGAATCTCCATGAATCTCCATGAATCTCCTCCATGAACCTCCATAAATCTCCATGAATCTCCATGAATCTCCATGAATCTCCACGAATCTCCATGAATCTCCATGAATCTCCATGAATGTCCACGAATCTCCATGAATCTCCTCGATGAATCTCCTCCATGAATCTCCTGTATGAATCACCATGAATCTCCATGAACCTCCATGAACGTCCTCCATGAATCTCCTGTATGAATCTCCATGAATTTCCATGAATCTCCATGAATCTCCATTAATCTCCTCCATGAGCCTCCAAAAATTTTCATGAATCTCCACGAATCTCCACGAATCTCCATGAATCTCCATGAATCTCCATGAATGTCCACGAATCTCCATGAATCTCCTCGATGAATCTCCTGTATGAATCTCCATGAATCTCCTCCATGAATCTCCATGAATCTCCATGAATCTCCTCCATGAACCTCCATAAATCTCCATGAATCTCCATGAATCTCCATGAATCTCCATGAATCTCCATGAATCTCCATGAATCTCCACGAATCTCCATGAATCTCCATGAATCTCCTCCATGAATCTCCTGTATGAATCTCCAGGAATCTCCATGAATCTCCATGAACCTCCTCCATGAATCTCCACGAATCTCCATGAATCTCCATGAATCTCCATGAATGTCCACGAATCTCCATGAATCTCCTCGATGAATCTCCTCCATGAATCTCCTGTATGAATCTCCATGAATCTCCATGAACCTCCATGAACCTCCTCCATGAATCTCCTGTATGAATCTCCATGAATTTCCATGAATCTCCATGAATCTCTATTAATCTCCTCCATGAGCCTCCAAAAATTTCCATGAATCTCCACGAATCTCCATGAATCTCCATGAATCTCCATGAATGTCCACGAATCTCCATGAATCTCCTCGATGAATCTCCTGTATGAATCTCCATGAATCTCCTCCATGAATCTCCATGAATCTCCATGAATCTCCTCCATGAACCTCCATAAATCTCCATGAATCTCCATGAATCTCCATGAATCTCCATGAATCTCCATGAATCTCCATGAATCTCCATGAATCTCCTCCATGAATCTCCTGTATGAATCTCCATGAATCTCCATGAATCTCCATGAACCTCCTCCATGAATTTCCACGAATCTCTATGAATCTCCTCGTTGAATCTCCTGTATGAATCTCCATGAATCTCCTCCATGAATCTCAATGAATCTCCATGAATCTCCTCCATGAACCTCCATAAATCTCCATGAATCTCCATAAATCTCCATGTATCTCCATGAATCTCCATGAATCTCCAAGAATCTCCATGAATCTCCATGAATCTCCATGAATGTCCACGAATCTCCATGAATCTCCTCGATGAATCTCCTCCATGAATCTCCTGTATGAATCTCCATGAATCTCCATGAACCTCCATGAACCTCCTCCATGATTCTCCTGTATGAATCTCCATGAATCTCCTCCATGAATCTCCATGAATTTCCATGAATCTCCATGAATCTCCATTAATCTCCTCCATGAGCCTCCAAAAATTTCCATGAATCTCCACGAATCTCCATGAATCTCCATGAATCTCCATGAATCTCCATGAATGTCCACGAATCTCCATGAATCTCCTCGATGAATTTCCTGTATGAATCTCCATGAATCTCCATGAATCTCCATGAATCTCCTCCATGAACCTCCATAAATCTCCATGAATCTCTATGAATCTCCACGAATCTCCATGAATCTCCATGAATCTCCATGAATCTCCTCCATGAATCTCCATGAATCTCCATGAATCTCCATGAATCTCCATGAACCTCCTCCATGAATCTCCATGAATCTCCATGAATCTCCTCCATGATTCTCCATGAATCTCCATGAATATCCATGAATGTCCTCCATGAATCTCCATAAATCTTCATGAATCTCCACGAATCTCCATGAATCTCCATGAATCTCCTGTATGAATCTCCATGAATCTCCATGAATCTCCTGTATGCATGTCCATGAATCTCCTGTATGCATGTCCATGAATCTCCTCCATGAATCTCCATGAATCTCCATTAATCTCCTCAATGAACCTCCATAAATCTCCATGAATCTCCATGAACCTCCTCCATGAATCTCCTGTATGAATCTCCATGAATCTCCTCCATGAATCTCCATGAATCTCCACCATGAACCTCCATAAATCTCCATGAATCTCCATGAATCTCCATGAATCTCCATGAATCTCCATGAATCTCCATGAATCTCCATGAATCTTCTCCATGAATCTCCTGTACGAATCTCCATGAATCTCCATGAATCTCCATGAATCTTCTCCATGAATCTCCTGTACGAATCTCCATAAATCTCTATGAATCTCCACGAATCTGCATGAATCTCCGTGAATCTCCATGAATCTCCATGAATCTCCATGAACCTCCTCCATAAATCTCCATGAATCTCCATCAATCTAGTCTAACCCTATCAATGAACCTTGTCCATGAATCTCCATGAATCTCCGTGAATCTCCATGAATCTCCACGAATCTCCATGAATCTCCTCCATGAATCTCCTGTATGAAGCTCCATGAATCTCCATGAATCGCCATGAATCTCAGTGAATCTCCATGAATCTCCATGAATCTCCATGAATCTCCTCCATGAACCTCCACGAATCTCCATGAATCTCCGTGAATCTCCTTGAATCTCCATGAATATCCATGAATCTCCATGAACCTCCTCCATAAATCTCCATGAATCTCCATCAATCTAGTCTAACCCTATCAATGAACCTTGTCCATGAATCTCCATGAATCTCCGTGAATCTCCATGAATTTCCATTAATCTCCATGAATCTCCTGTATGAATCTCCATGAATCTCCATGAATCTCCTGTATGCATCTCCATGAATCTCCTCAATGAATCTCCATGAATCTCCTCCATGAATCTCCATGAATCTCCATGGATCTCCTGTATGAATCTCCACGAATCTCCATGAATCTCCATGAATCTCCATGAATCTCCTCCATGAATCTCCATGAATCTCCATGAATCTCCTGCATAAATCTCCATGAATCTCCATGAATCTCCATGAATCTCCATGAATCTCCATGAATCTCCATGAATCTCCACGAATCTCCATGAACTCCTCGATGAATCTCCTGTATGAATCTCCATGAATCTCCTCCATGCACCTCCATAAATCTCCATGAATCTCCATGAATCTCCATGAATCTCCATGAATCTCCATGAATCTCCATGAATCTCCACGAATCTCCATGAATCTCCTCCATGAATCTCCTGTATGAAGCTCCATGAATCTCCATGAATCGCCATGAATCTCAGTGAATCTCCATGAATCTCCATGAATCTCCATGGATCTCCTGTATGAATCTCCACGAATCTCCATGAATCTTCATGAATCTCCATGAATCTCCTCCATGAATCTCCATGGATCTCCTGTATGAATCTCCACGAATCTCCATGAATCTCCATGAATTTTCTCTATAAATATCCATGAACCTCCTCCATGAATCTCCATGAATCTCAATGAATCTCCTCCATGAATCTGCATGAATCTCCATGAATCTCCATGAATCTCCATTAATCTCCATGAATCTCCATGAATCTCCATGAATCTCCATGAATCTCCATGAATCTCCATGAATCTCCATGAATGTCCTCCATGAATCTCCATAAATCTCCATGAATCTCCATGAATCTCCATGAATCTCCATGAACCTCCTCCATGAATCTCCATGAATCTCCATGAATTTTCTCTATAAATATCCATGAACCTCCTCCATGAATCTCCATGAATCTCAATGAATCTCCTCCATGAATCTGCATGAATCTCCATGAATCTCCATGAATCTCCATTAATCTCCTCCATGAGCCTCCAAAAATTTCCATGAATCTCCACGAATCTCCATGGATCTCCATGAATCTCCATGAATGTCCACGAATCTCCATGAATCTCCTCGATGAATCTCCTGTATGAATCTCCATGAATCTCCTCCATGAATCTCCATGAATCTCCATGAATCTCCTCCATGAATCTCCATGAGTCTCCATTAATCTCCTCAATGAACCTCCATAAATCTCCATGAATCTCCATGAACCTCCTCCATGAATCTCCTGTATGAATCTCCATGAATCTCCTCCATGAATCTCCATGAATTTCCATGAATCTCCATGAATCTCCATTAATCTCCTCCATGAGCCTCCAAAAATTTCCATTAATCTCCACGAATCTCCTCCAGGAACCTCCACGAATCTCCATGTATCTCCGTGAATCTCCATGAATCTCCATGAATCTCCATGAATCTCCATGAACCTCCTCCATGAATCACCATGAATCTCCATGAATTTTCTCTATAAATATCCATGAACCTCCTCCATGAATCTCCATGAATCTCAATGAATCTCCTCCATGAATCTGCATGAATCTCCATGAATCTCCATGAATCTCCATGAATCTAAATGAATCCACTCCGTGAACCTCCTGTATGAATCTTCATGAATCTCCTCCATGAATCTCCATGAGTCTCCATTAATCTTCTCAATGAACCTCCATAAATCTCCATGAATCTCCATGAACCTCCTCCATGAATCTCCTGTATGAATCTCCATGAATCTCCTCCATGAATCTCCATGAATCTCCACAATGAACCTCCATAAATCTCCATGAATCTCCATGAATCTCCATGAATCTCCATGAATATCCACGAATCTCCATGAATCTCCTCCATGAATCTCCTGTATGAATCTCCATGAATCTCCATGAATATCCACGAATCTCCATGAATCTCCTCCATGAATCTCCTGTATGAATCTCCATGAATCTCCTCCATCAATCTCAATGAATCTCCATGAATCTCCATGAATCTCCATGAATCTCCATGAATGTCCACGAATCTCCATGAATCTCCTCGATGAATCTCCTGTATGAATCTCCATGAATCTCCTCTATGAATCTCCATGAATCTCCATGAATCTCCTCCATGAACCTCCATAAATCTCCATGAATTTCCATGAATCTCCATGAATCTCCATGAATCTCCTCCATGAATCTCCATGAATTTCCATGAATCTCCATGCATCTCCATTAATCTCCTCCATGAGCCTCCAAAAATTTCCATGAACCTCCACGAATCTCCATGAATCTGCATGAATCTCCATGAATGTCCACGAATCTCCATGAATCTCCTCGATGAATCTCCTGTATGAATCTCCATGAATCTCCTCCATGAATCTCCATGAATCTCCATGAATCTCCTCCATGAACCTCCTCCATGAACCTCCATAAATCTCCATGAATCTCCATGAATCTCCATGAATCTCCATGAATCTCCTCCATGAACCTCCATAAATCTCCATGAATCTCCATGAATGTCCACGAATCTCCATGAATCTCCTCGATTAATCTCCTGTATGAATCTCCATGAATCTCCTCCATGAATCGCCATGAATCTCCTCCATGAACCTCCATAAATCTCCATGAATCTGCATGAATCTCCATGAATCTCCATGAATCTCCTCCATGAATCTCCTGTATGAATCTCCATGAATCTCCATGAATCTCCATGAACCTCCTCCATGAATCTCCATGAATCTGCATGAATCTCCATGAATCTCCATGAATCTCCACGAATCTCCATGAATCTCCTCCATGAATCTCATGTATGAGTCTCCATTAATCTCCTCAATGAACCTCCATAAATCTCCATGAATCTCCATGAACCTCCTCCATGAATCTCCTGTATGAATCTCCATGAATCTCCATGAACCTCCATGAATCTCCTGTATGAATCTCCATGAATCTCCATGAATCTCCACGAATCTCCATGAATCTCCTGTATGAATCTCCGTGAATCTCCATGAATCTCCATGAACCTCCTACATGAATCTCCATGAATCTGCATGAATCTCCTCCATGAATCTCCATGAAACTCCTCCATGAACCTCCATACATCTCCATGAATCTCCATGAATCTCCACGAATCTCCGTGAATCTCCGTGAATCTCCATGAATCTCCATGAATCTCCATGAATCTCCATGAACCTCCTCCATATATCTCCATGAATCTCCATGAATCTCCTCTATACATATCCATGAACCTCGTCCATGAATCTCCATGAATCTCCACGAATCTCCATGAATCTCCTCCATGAATCTCCTGTATGAAGCTCCATGAATCTCCATAAATCTCCATGAATCTCCTCCATGAATCTCCATGAATCTCCATGAATCTCCATGAATCGCCATGAATCTCCATGGATCTCCTGTATGAATCTCCACGAATCTCCATGAATCTCCATGAATCTCCCCCATGAATCTCCATGAATCTCCATGGATCTCCTGTATGAATCTCCACGAATCTCCATGAATCTCCATGAATCTCCATGAATCTCCTCCATGAATCTCCATGAATCTCCATGAATCTCCTGCATAAATCTCCATGAATCTCCATGAATCTCCATGAATCTCCATGAATCTCCATGAATCTCCATGAATCTCCATGAATCTCCAAGGAACTCCTGTATGAATCTCCACGAATCTCCATGAATCTCCATGAATCTCCATGAATCTCCTCCATGAATCTCCACGAATCTCCATGAATCTCCATGAATCTCCATGAATCTCCACGAATCTCCATGAATCTCCTCCATGAACCTCCATAAATCTCCATGAATCTCCATGAATGTCCATGAATCTCCATGAATCTCCACGAATCTCCATGAATCTCCATGAATCTCCATGAATGTCCACGAATCTCCATGAATCTCCTCGATGAATCTCCTGTATGAATCTCCATGAATCTCCATGAATCTCCTCCATGAACCTCCATAAATCTCCATGAATTTCCATGAATCTCCATGAATCTCCATGAATCTCCACGAATCTCCATGAATCTCCGCCATGAATCTCCTGTATGAGTCTCCATTAATCTCCTCAATGAACCTCCATAAATCTCCATGAATCTCCATGAACCTCCTCCATGAATCTCCTGTATGAATCTCCATGAATCTCCATGAACCTCCATGAACCTCATCCATGAATCTCCTGTATGAATCTCCATGAATCTCCATGAATCTCCAGGAATCTCCATGAATCTCCTGTATGAATCTCCATGAATCTCCATGAATCTCCATGAACCTCCTACATGAATCTCCATGAATCTGCATGAATCTCCTCCATGAATATCCATGAAACTCCTCCATGAACCTCCATGAATCTCCATGAATCTCCATGAATCTCCACGAATCTCCATGAATCTCCATGAATCTCCATAAATCTCCATGAATCTCCATGAATCTCCATGAATCTCCATGAACCTCCTCCATGAATCTCCATGAATCTCCATGAATTTTCTCTATAAATATCCATGAACCTCCTCCATGAATCTCCATGAATCTCAATGAATCTCCTCCATGAATCTGCATGAATCTCCATGACTCTCCATGAATCTCCATTAATCTCCTCCATGAGCCTCCAAAAATTTCCATGAATCTCCACGAATCTCCATGGATCTCCATGAATCTCCATGAATGTCCACGAATCTCCATGAATCTCCTCGATGAATCTCCTGTATGAATCTCCATGAATCTCAATGAATCTCCTCCATGAATCTGCATGAATCTCCATGAATCTCCATGAATCTCCATTAATCTCCATGAATCTCCATGAATCTCCATGAATCTCCATGAATCTCCATGAATCTCCATGAATCTCCATGAATGTCCTCCATGAATCTCCATAAATCTCCATGAATCTCCATGAATCTCCATGAATCTCCATGAACCTCCTCCATGAATCTCCATGAATCTCCATGAATTTTCTCTATAAATATCCATGAACCTCCTCCATGAATCTCCATGAATCTCAATGAATCTCCTCCATGAATCTGCATGAATCTCCATGAATCTCCATTAATCTCCTCCATGAGCCTCCAAAAATTTCCATGAATCTCCACGAATCTCCATGGATCTCCATGAATCTCCATGAATGTCCACGAATCTCCATGAATCTCCTCGATGAATCTCCTGTATGAATCTCCATGAATCTCCTCCATGAATCTCCATGAATCTCCATGAATCTCCTCCATGGATCTCCATGAGTCTCCATTAATCTCCTCAATGAACCTCCATACATCTCCATGAATCTCCATGAACCTCCTCCATGAATCTCCTGTATGAATCTCCATGAATCTCCTCCATGAATCTCCATGAATTTCCATGAATCTCCATGAATCTCCATTAATCTCCTCCATGAGCCTCCAAAAATTTCCATTAATCTCCACGAATCTCCTCCAGGAACCTCCACGAATCTCCATGAATCTCCGTGAATCTCCATGAATCTCCATGAATCTCCATGAATCTCCATGAACCTCCTCCATGAATCACCATGAATCTCCATGAATTTTCTCTATAAATATCCATGAACCTCCTCCATGAATCTCCATGAATCTCAATGAATCTCCTCCATGAATCTGCATGAATCTCCATGAATCTCCATGAATCTCCATGAATCTAAATGAATCCTCTCCGTGAACCTCCTGTATGAATCTTCATGAATCTCCTCCATGAATCTCCATGAGTCTCCATTAATCTCCTCAATGAACCTCCATAAATCTCCATGAATCTCCATGAACCTCCTCCATGAATCTCCTGTATGAATCTCCATGAATCTCCTCCATGAATCTCCATGAATCTCCACAATGAACCTCCATAAATCTCCATGAATCTCCATGAATCTCCATGAATCTCCATGAATATCCACGAATCTCCATGAATCTCCTCCATGAATCTCCTGTATGAATCTCCATGAATCTCCATGAATATCCACGAATCTCCATGAATCTCCTCCATGAATCTCCTGTATGAATCTCCATGAATCTCCATGAATCTCCATGAATCTCCTCCATCAATCTCAATGAATCTCCATGAATCTCCATGAATCTCCATGAATCTCCATGAATGTCCACGAATCTCCATGAATCTCCTCGATGAATCTCCTGTATGAATCTCCATGAATCTCCTCTATGAATCTCCATGAATCTCCATGAATCTCCTCCATGAACCTCCATAAATCTCCATGAATTTCCATGAATCTCCATGAATCTCCATGAATCTCCTCCATGAATCTCCATGAATTTCCATGAATCTCCATGCATCTCCATTAATCTCCTCCATGAGCCTCCAAAAATTTCCATGAACCTCCACGAATCTCCATGAATCTGCATGAATCTCCATGAATGTCCACGAATCTCCATGAATCTCCTCGATGAATCTCCTGTATGAATCTCCATGAATCTCCTCCATGAATCTCCATGAATCTCCATGAATCTCCTCCATGAACCTCCATAAATCTCCATGAATCTCCATGAATCTCCATGAATCTCCATGAATCTCCTCCATGAACCTCCATAAATCTCCATGAATCTCCATGAATCTCCATGAATCTCCATGAATCTCCATGAATCTCCATGAATCTCTATGAACCTCCTCCATGAATCTCCATGAATCTCCTCCATGAATCTCCATGAATCTCCTGTATGAATCTCCATGAATCTCCTCCATGAACCTCCATAAATCTCCATGAATCTCCATGAATGTCCATGAATCTCCATGAATCTCCACGAATCTCCATGAATCTCCATGAATCTCCATGAATCTCCATGAATCTCCATGAATCTCCATGAATCTCCATGAATCTCCATGAATCTCCATGAATGTCCTCCATGAATCTCCATAAATCTCCATGAATCTCCATGAATCTCCATGAATCTCCATGAATCTCCATGAATTTTCTCTATAAATATCCATGAACCTCCTCCATGAATCTCCATGAATCTCAATGAATCTCCTCCATGAATCTGCATGAATCTCCATGAATCTCCATGAATCTCCATTAATCTCCTCCATGAGCCTCCAAAAATTTCCATGAATCTCCACGAATCTCCATGGATCTCCATGAATCTCCATGAATGTCCACGAATCTCCATGAATCTCCTCGATGAATCTCCTGTATGAATCTCCATGAATCTCCTCCATGAATCTCCATGAATCTCCATGAATCTCCTCCATGAATCTCCATGAGTCTCCATTAATCTCCTCAATGAACCTCCATAAATCTCCATGAATCTCCATGAACCTCCTCCATGAATCTCCTGTATGAATCTCCAGGAATCTCCTCCATGAATCTCCATGAATTTCCATGAATCTCCATGAATCTCCATTAATCTCCTCCATGAGCCTCCAAAAATTTCCATTAATCTCCACGAATCTCCTCCAGGAACCTCCACGAATCTCCATGTATCTCCGTGAATCTCCATGAATCTCCATGAATCTCCATGAATCTCCATGAACCTCCTCCATGAATCACCATGAATCTCCATGAATTTTCTCTATAAATATCCATGAACCTCCTCCATGAATCTCCATGAATCTCAATGAATCTCCTCCATGAATCTGCATGAATCTCCATGAATCTCCATGAATCTCCATGAATCTAAATGAATCCTCTCCGTGAACCTCCTGTATGAATCTTCATGAATCTCCTCCATGAATCTCCATGAGTCTCCATTAATCTCCTCAATGAACCTCCATGAATCTCCATTAATCTCCTCCATGAGCCTCCAAAAATTTCCATGAATCTCCACGAATCTCCATGGATCTCCATGAATCTCCATGAATGTCCACGAATCTCCATGAATCTCCTCGATGAATCTCCTGTATGAATCTCCATGAATCTCCTCCATGTATCTCCATGAATCTCCATGAATCTCCTCCATGAATCTCCATGAGTCTCCATTAATCTCCTCAATGAACCTCCATACATCTCCATGAATCTCCATGAACCTCCTCCATGAATCTCCTGTATGAATCTCCATGAATCTCCTCCATGAATCTCCTGTATGAATCTCCATGAATCTCCATGAATCTCCATGAATCTCCTCCATCAATCTCAATGAATCTCCATGAATCTCCATGAATCTCCATGAATCTCCATGAATGTCCACGAATCTCCATGAATCTCCTCGATGAATCTCCTGTATGAATCTCCATGAATCTCCTCTATGAATCTCCATGAATCTCCATGAATCTCCTCCATGAACCTCCATAAATCTCCATGAATTTCCATGAATCTCCATGAATCTCCATGAATCTCCTCCATGAATCTCCATGAATTTCCATGAATCTCCATGCATCTCCATTAATCTCCTCCATGAGCCTCCAAAAATTTCCATGAACCTCCACGAATCTCCATGAATCTGCATGAATCTCCATGAATGTCCACGAATCTCCATGAATCTCCTCGATGAATCTCCTGTATGAATCTCCATGAATCTCCTCCATGAATCTCCATGAATCTCCATGAATCTCCTCCATGAACCTCCATAAATCTCCATGAATCTCCATGAATCTCCATGAATCTCCATGAATCTCCTCCATGAACCTCCATAAATCTCCATGAATCTCCATGAATCTCCATGAATCTCCATGAATCTCCATGAATCTCCATGAATCTCTATGAACCTCCTCCATGAATCTCCATGAATCTCCTCCATGAATCTCCATGAATCTCCTGTATGAATCTCCATGAATCTCCTCCATGAACCTCCATAAATCTCCATGAATCTCCATGAATGTCCATGAATCTCCATGAATCTCCACGAATCTCCATGAATCTCCATGAATCTCCATGAATCTCCATGAATCTCCATGAATCTCCATGAATCTCCATGAATCTCCATGAATCTCCATGAATGTCCTCCATGAATCTCCATAAATCTCCATGAATCTCCATGAATCTCCATGAATCTCCATGAACCTCCTCCATGAATCTCCATGAATCTCCATGAATTTTCTCTATAAATATCCATGAACCTCCTCCATGAATCTCCATGAATCTCAATGAATCTCCTCCATGAATCTGCATGAATCTCCATGAATCTCCATGAATCTCCATTAATCTCCTCCATGAGCCTCCAAAAATTTCCATGAATCTCCACGAATCTCCATGGATCTCCATGAATCTCCATGAATGTCCACGAATCTCCATGAGTCTCCTCGATGAATCTCCTGTATGAATCTCCATGAATCTCCTCCATGAATCTCCATGAATCTCCATGAATCTCCTCCATGAATCTCCATGAGTCTCCATTAATCTCCTCAATGAACCTCCATAAATCTCCATGAATCTCCATGAACCTCCTCCATGAATCTCCTGTATGAATCTCCATGAATCTCCTCCATGAATCTCCATGAATTTCCATGAATCTCCATGAATCTCCATTAATCTCCTCCATGAGCCTCCAAAAATTTCCATTAATCTCCACGAATCTCCTCCAGGAACCTCCACGAATCTCCATGTATCTCCGTGAATCTCCATGAATCTCCATGAATCTCCATGAATCTCCATGAACCTCCTCCATGAATCACCATGAATCTCCATGAATTTTCTCTATAAATATCCATGAACCTCCTCCATGAATCTCCATGAATCTCAATGAATCTCCTCCATGAATCTGCATGAATCTCCATGAATCTCCATGAATCTCCATGAATCTAAATGAATCCTCTCCGTGAACCTCCTGTATGAATCTTCATGAATCTCCTCCATGAATCTCCATGAGTCTCCATTAATCTCCTCAATGAACCTCCATGAATCTCCATTAATCTCCTCCATGAGCCTCCAAAAATTTCCATGAATCTCCACGAATCTCCATGGATCTCCATGAATCTCCATGAATGTCCACGAATCTCCATGAATCTCCTCGATGAATCTCCTGTATGAATCTCCATGAATCTCCTCCATGAATCTCCATGAATCTCCATGAATCTCCTCCATGAATCTCCATGAGTCTCCATTAATCTCCTCAATGAACCTCCATACATCTCCATGAATCTCCATGAACCTCCTCCATGAATCTCCTGTATGAATCTCCATGAATCTCCTCCATGAATCTCCATGAATTTCCATGAATCTCCATGAATCTCCATTAATCTCCTCCATGAGCCTCCAAAAATTTCCATTAATCTCCACGAATCTCCTCCAGGAACCTCCACGAATCTCCATGAATCTCCGTGAATCTCCATGAATCTCCATGAATCTCCATGAATCTCCATGAACCTCCTCCATGAATCACCATGAATCTCCAAGAATTTTCTCTATAAATATCCATGAACCTCCTCCATGAATCTCCATGAATCTCAATGAATCTCCTCCATGAATCTGCATGAATCTCCATGAATCTCCATGAATCTCCATGAATCTAAATGAATCCTCTCCGTGAACCTCCTGTATGAATCTTCATGAATCTCCTCCATGAATCTCCATGAGTCTCCATTAATCTCCTCAATGAACCTCCATAAATCTCCATGAATCTCCATGAACCTCCTCCATGAATCTCCTGTATGAATCTCCATGAATCTCCTCCATGAATCTCCATGAATCTCCACAATGAACCTCCATAAATCTCCATGAATCTCCATGAATCTCCATGAATCTCCATGAATATCCACGAATCTCCATGAATCTCCTCCATGAATCTCCTGTATGAATCTCCATGAATCTCCATGAATATCCACGAATCTCCATGAATCTCCTCCATGAATCTCCTGTATGAATCTCCATGAATCTCCATGAATCTCCATGAATCTCCTCCATCAATCTCAATGAATCTCCATGAATCTCCATGAATCTCCATGAATCTCCATGAATGTCCACGAATCTCCATGAATCTCCTCGATGAATCTCCTGTATGAATCTCCATGAATCTCCTCTATGAATCTCCATGAATCTCCATGAATCTCCTCCATGAACCTCCATAAATCTCCATGAATTTCCATGAATCTCCATGAATCTCCATGAATCTCCTCCATGAATCTCCATGAATTTCCATGAATCTCCATGCATCTCCATTAATCTCCTCCATGAGCCTCCAAAAATTTCCATGAACCTCCACGAATCTCCATGAATCTGCATGAATCTCCATGAATGTCCACGAATCTCCATGAATCTCCTCGATGAATCTCCTGTATGAATCTCCATGAATCTCCTCCATGAATCTCCATGAATCTCCATGAATCTCCTCCATGAACCTCCATAAATCTCCATGAATCTCCATGAATCTCCATGAATCTCCATGAATCTCCTCCATGAACCTCCATAAATCTCCATGAATCTCCATGAATCTCCATGAATCTCCATGAATCTCCATGAATCTCCATGAATCTCTATGAACCTCCTCCATGAATCTCCATGAATCTCCTCCATGAATCTCCATGAATCTCCTGTATGAATCTCCATGAATCTCCTCCATGAACCTCCATAAATCTCCATGAATCTCCATGAATGTCCATGAATCTCCATGAATCTCCACGAATCTCCATGAATCTCCATGAATCTCCATGAATCTCCATGAATCTCCATGAATCTCCATGAATCTCCATGAATCTCCTCCATGAATCTCCATGAATCTCCTGTATGAATCTCCATAAATCTCCATGAATCTCCATGAATCTCCATGAATCTCCATGAACCTCCTCCATGAATCTCCATGAATCTCCACGAATCTCCATGAATCTCCATGAATCTCCATGAATCTCCATGAATCTCCATGAATCTCCATGAATCTCCATGAATCTCCATGAATCTCCATGAATGTCCTCCATGAATCTCCATAAATCTCCATGAATCTCCATGAATCTCCATGAATCTCCATGAACCTCCTCCATGAATCTCCATGAATCTCCATGAATTTTCTCTATAAATATCCATGAACCTCCTCCATGAATCTCCATGAATCTCAATGAATCTCCTCCATGAATCTGCATGAATCTCCATGAATCTCCATGAATCTCCATTAATCTCCTCCATGAGCCTCCAAAAATTTCCATGAATCTCCACGAATCTCCATGGATCTCCATGAATCTCCATGAATGTCCACGAATCTCCATGAATCTCCTCGATGAATCTCCTGTATGAATCTCCATGAATCTCCTCCATGAATCTCCATGAATCTCCATGAATCTCCTCCATGAATCTCCATGAGTCTCCATTAATCTCCTCAATGAACCTCCATAAATCTCCATGAATCTCCATGAACCTCCTCCATGAATCTCCTGTATGAATCTCCATGAATCTCCTCCATGAATCTCCATGAATTTCCATGAATCTCCATGAATCTCCATTAATCTCCTCCATGAGCCTCCAAAAATTTCCATTAATCTCCACGAATCTCCTCCAGGAACCTCCACGAATCTCCATGTATCTCCGTGAATCTCCATGAATCTCCATGAATCTCCATGAATCTCCATGAACCTCCTCCATGAATCACCATGAATCTCCATGAATTTTCTCTATAAATATCCATGAACCTCCTCCATGAATCTCCATGAATCTCAATGAATCTCCTCCATGAATCTGCATGAATCTCCATGAATCTCCATGAATCTCCATGAATCTAAATGAATCCTCTCCGTGAACCTCCTGTATGAATCTTCATGAATCTCCTCCATGAATCTCCATGAGTCTCCATTAATCTCCTCAATGAACCTCCATGAATCTCCATTAATCTCCTCCATGAGCCTCCAAAAATTTCCATGAATCTCCACGAATCTCCATGGATCTCCATGAATCTCCATGAATGTCCACGAATCTCCATGAATCTCCTCGATGAATCTCCTGTATGAATCTCCATGAATCTCCTCCATGAATCTCCATGAATCTCCATGAATCTCCTCCATGAATCTCCATGAGTCTCCATTAATCTCCTCAATGAACCTCCATACATCTCCATGAATCTCCATGAACCTCCTCCATGAATCTCCTGTATGAATCTCCATGAATCTCCTCCATGAATCTCCATGAATTTCCATGAATCTCCATGAATCTCCATTAATCTCCTCCATGAGCCTCCAAAAATTTCCATTAATCTCCACGAATCTCCTCCAGGAACCTCCACGAATCTCCATGAATCTCCGTGAATCTCCATGAATCTCCATGAATCTCCATGAATCTCCATGAACCTCCTCCATGAAAAATTTCCATGAATCTCCACGAATCTCCATGGATCTCCATGAATCTCCATGAATGTCCACGAATCTCCATGAATCTCCTCGATGAATCTCCTGTATGAATCTCCATGAATCTCCTCCATGAATCTCCATGAATCTCCATGAATCTCCTCCATGAATCTCCATGAGTCTCCATTAATCTCCTCAATGAACCTCCATACATCTCCATGAATCTCCATGAACCTCCTCCATGAATCTCCATGAATCTCAATGAATCTCCTCCATGAATCTGCATGAATCTCCATGAATCTCCATGAATCTCCATGAATCTAAATGAATCCTCTCCGTGAACCTCCTGTATGAATCTTCATGAATCTCCTCCATGAATCTCCATGAGTCTCCATTAATCTCCTCAATGAACCTCCATAAATCTCCATGAATCTCCATGAACCTCCTCCATGAATCTCCTGTATGAATCTCCATGAATCTCCTCCATGAATCTCCATGAATCTCCACAATGAACCTCCATAAATCTCCATGAATCTCCATGAATCTCCATGAATCTCCATGAATATCCACGAATCTCCATGAATCTCCTCCATGAATCTCCTGTATGAATCTCCATGAATCTCCATGAATATCCACGAATCTCCATGAATCTCCTCCATGAATCTCCTGTATGAATCTCCATGAATCTCCATGAATCTCCATGAATCTCCTCCATCAATCTCAATGAATCTCCATGAATCTCCATGAATCTCCATGAATCTCCATGAATGTCCACGAATCTCCATGAATCTCCTCGATGAATCTCCTGTATGAATCTCCATGAATCTCCTCTATGAATCTCCATGAATCTCCATGAATCTCCTCCATGAACCTCCATAAATCTCCATGAATTTCCATGAATCTCCATGAATCTCCATGAATCTCCTCCATGAATCTCCATGAATTTCCATGAATCTCCATGCATCTCCATTAATCTCCTCCATGAGCCTCCAAAAATTTCCATGAACCTCCACGAATCTCCATGAATCTGCATGAATCTCCATGAATGTCCACGAATCTCCATGTATCTCCTCGATGAATCTCCTGTATGAATCTCCATGAATCTCCTCCATGAATCTCCATGAATCTCCATGAATCTCCTCCATGAACCTCCATAAATCTCCATGAATCTCCATGAATCTCCATGAATCTCCATGAATCTCCTCCATGAACCTCCATAAATCTCCATGAATCTCCATGAATCTCCATGAATCTCCATGAATCTCCATGAATCTCCATGAATCTCTATGAACCTCCTCCATGAATCTCCATGAATCTCCTCCATGAATCTCCATGAATCTCCTGTATGAATCTCCATGAATCTCCTCCATGAACCTCCATAAATCTCCATGAATCTCCATGAATGTCCATGAATCTCCATGAATCTCCACGAATCTCCATGAATCTCCATGAATCTCCATGAATCTCCATGAATCTCCATGAATCTCCATGAATCTCCATGAATCTCCTCCATGAATCTCCATGAATCTCCTGTATGAATCTCCATAAATCTCCATGAATCTCCATGAATCTCCATGAATCTCCATGAACCTCCTCCATGAATCTCCATGAATCTCCACGAATCTCCATGAATCTCCATGAATCTCCATGAATCTCCATGAATCTCCATGAATCTCCATGAATCTCCATGAATCTCCATGAATCTCCATGAATGTCCTCCATGAATCTCCATAAATCTCCATGAATCTCCATGAATCTCCATGAATCTCCATGAACCTCCTCCATGAATCTCCATGAATCTCCATGAATTTTCTCTATAAATATCCATGAACCTCCTCCATGAATCTCCATGAATCTCAATGAATCTCCTCCATGAATCTGCATGAATCTCCATGAATCTCCATGAATCTCCATTAATCTCCTCCATGAGCCTCCAAAAATTTCCATGAATCTCCACGAATCTCCATGGATCTCCATGAATCTCCATGAATGTCCACGAATCTCCATGAATCTCCTCGATGAATCTCCTGTATGAATCTCCATGAATCTCCTCCATGAATCTCCATGAATCTCCATGAATCTCCTCCATGAATCTCCATGAGTCTCCATTAATCTCCTCAATGAACCTCCATACATCTCCATGAATCTCCATGAACCTCCTCCATGAATCTCCTGTATGAATCTCCATGAATCTCCTCCATGAATCTCCATGAATTTCCATGAATCTCCATGAATCTCCATTAATCTCCTCCATGAGCCTCCAAAAATTTCCATTAATCTCCACGAATCTCCTCCAGGAACCTCCACGAATCTCCATGAATCTCCGTGAATCTCCATGAATCTCCATGAATCTCCATGAATCTCCATGAACCTCCTCCATGAATCACCATGAATCTCCATGAATTTTCTCTATAAATATCCATGAACCTCCTCCATGAATCTCCATGAATCTCAATGAATCTCCTCCATGAATCTGCATGAATCTCCATGAATCTTCATGAATCTCCTCCATGAATCTCCATGAGTCTCCATTAATCTCCTCAATGAACCTCCATAAATCTCCATGAATCTCCATGAACCTCCTCCATGAATCTCCTGTATGAATCTCCATGAATCTCCTCCATGAATCTCCATGAATCTCCACAATGAACCTCCATAAATCTCCATGAATCTCCATGAATCTCCATGAATCTCCATGAATATCCACGAATCTCCATGAATCTCCTCCATGAATCTCCTGTATGAATCTCCATGAATCTCCATGAATATCCACGAATCTCCATGAATCTCCTCCATGAATCTCCTGTATGAATCTCCATGAATCTCCATGAATCTCCATGAATCTCCTCCATCAATCTCAATGAATCTCCATGAATCTCCATGAATCTCCATGAATCTCCATGAATGTCCACGAATCTCCATGAATCTCCTCGATGAATCTCCTGTATGAATCTCCATGAATCTCCTCTATGAATCTCCATGAATCTCCATGAATCTCCTCCATGAACCTCCATAAATCTCCATGAATTTCCATGAATCTCCATGAATCTCCATGAATCTCCTCCATGAATCTCCATGAATTTCCATGAATCTCCATGCATCTCCATTAATCTCCTCCATGAGCCTCCAAAAATTTCCATGAACCTCCACGAATCTCCATGAATGTCCACGAATCTCCATGAATCTCCTCGATGAATCTCCTGTATGAATCTCCATGAATCTCCTCCATGAATCTCCATGAATCTCCATGAATCTCCTCCATGAACCTCCATAAATCTCCATGAATCTCCATGAATCTCCATGAATCTCCATGAATCTCCTCCATGAACCTCCATAAATCTCCATGAATCTCCATGAATCTCCATGAATCTCCATGAATCTCCATGAATCTCCATGAATCTCTATGAACCTCCTCCATGAATCTCCATGAATCTCCTCCATGAATCTCCATGAATCTCCTGTATGAATCTCCATGAATCTCCTCCATGAACCTCCATAAATCTCCATGAATCTCCATGAATGTCCATGAATCTCCATGAATCTCCACGAATCTCCATGAATCTCCATGAATCTCCATGAATCTCCATGAATCTCCATGAATCTCCATGAATCTCCATGAATCTCCATGAATCTCCATGAATGTCCTCCATGAATCTCCATAAATCTCCATGAATCTCCATGAATCTCCATGAATCTCCATGAACCTCCTCCATGAATCTCCATGAATCTCCATGAATTTTCTCTATAAATATCCATGAACCTCCTCCATGAATCTCCATGAATCTCAATGAATCTCCTCCATGAATCTGCATGAATCTCCATGAATCTCCATGAATCTCCATTAATCTCCTCCATGAGCCTCCAAAAATTTCCATGAATCTCCACGAATCTCCATGGATCTCCATGAATCTCCATGAATGTCCACGAATCTCCATGAATCTCCTCGATGAATCTCCTGTATGAATCTCCATGAATCTCCTCCATGAATCTCCATGAATCTCCATGAATCTCCTCCATGAATCTCCATGAGTCTCCATTAATCTCCTCAATGAACCTCCATAAATCTCCATGAATCTCCATGAACCTCCTCCATGAATCTCCTGTATGAATCTCCATGAATCTCCTCCATGAATCTCCATGAATTTCCATGAATCTCCATGAATCTCCATTAATCTCCTCCATGAGCCTCCAAAAATTTCCATTAATCTCCACGAATCTCCTCCAGGAACCTCCACGAATCTCCATGTATCTCCGTGAATCTCCATGAATCTCCATGAATCTCCATGAATCTCCATGAACCTCCTCCATGAATCACCATGAATCTCCATGAATTTTCTCTATAAATATCCATGAACCTCCTCCATGAATCTCCATGAATCTCAATGAATCTCCTCCATGAATCTGCATGAATCTCCATGAATCTCCATGAATCTCCATGAATCTAAATGAATCCTCTCCGTGAACCTCCTGTATGAATCTTCATGAATCTCCTCCATGAATCTCCATGAGTCTCCATTAATCTCCTCAATGAACCTCCATGAATCTCCATTAATCTCCTCCATGAGCCTCCAAAAATTTCCATGAATCTCCACGAATCTCCATGGATCTCCATGAATCTCCATGAATGTCCACGAATCTCCATGAATCTCCTCGATGAATCTCCTGTATGAATCTCCATGAATCTCCTCCATGAATCTCCATGAATCTCCATGAATCTCCTCCATGAATCTCCATGAGTCTCCATTAATCTCCTCAATGAACCTCCATACATCTCCATGAATCTCCATGAACCTCCTCCATGAATCTCCTGTATGAATCTCCATGAATCTCCTCCATGAATCTCCATGAATTTCCATGAATCTCCATGAATCTCCATTAATCTCCTCCATGAGCCTCCAAAAATTTCCATTAATCTCCACGAATCTCCTCCAGGAACCTCCACGAATCTCCATGAATCTCCGTGAATCTCCATGAATCTCCATGAATCTCCATGAATCTCCATGAACCTCCTCCATGAATCACCATGAATCTCCATGAATTTTCTCTATAAATATCCATGAACCTCCTCCATGAATCTCCATGAATCTCAATGAATCTCCTCCATGAATCTGCATGAATCTCCATGAATCTCCATGAATCTCCATGAATCTAAATGAATCCTCTCCGTGAACCTCCTGTATGAATCTTCATGAATCTCCTCCATGAATCTCCATGAGTCTCCATTAATCTCCTCAATGAACCTCCATAAATCTCCATGAATCTCCATGAACCTCCTCCATGAATCTCCTGTATGAATCTCCATGAATCTCCTCCATGAATCTCCATGAATCTCCACAATGAACCTCCATAAATCTCCATGAATCTCCATGAATCTCCATGAATCTCCATGAATATCCACGAATCTCCATGAATCTCCTCCATGAATCTCCTGTATGAATCTCCATGAATCTCCATGAATATCCACGAATCTCCATGAATCTCCTCCATGAATCTCCTGTATGAATCTCCATGAATCTCCATGAATCTCCATGAATCTCCTCCATCAATCTCAATGAATCTCCATGAATCTCCATGAATCTCCATGAATCTCCATGAATGTCCACGAATCTCCATGAATCTCCTCGATGAATCTTCTGTATGAATCTCCATGAATCTCCTCTATGAATCTCCATGAATCTCCATGAATCTCCTCCATGAACCTCCATAAATCTCCATGAATTTCCATGAATCTCCATGAATCTCCATGAATCTCCTCCATGAATCTCCATGAATTTCCATGAATCTCCATGCATCTCCATTAATCTCCTCCATGAGCCTCCAAAAATTTCCATGAACCTCCACGAATCTCCATGAATCTGCATGAATCTCCATGAATGTCCACGAATCTCCATGAATCTCCTCGATGAATCTCCTGTATGAATCTCCATGAATCTCCTCCATGAATCTCCATGAATCTCCATGAATCTCCTCCATGAACCTCCATAAATCTCCATGAATCTCCATGAATCTCCATGAATCTCCATGAATCTCCTCCATGAACCTCCATAAATCTCCATGAATCTCCATGAATCTCCATGAATCTCCATGAATCTCCATGAATCTCCATGAATCTCCATGAATCTCTATGAACCTCCTCCATGAATCTCCATGAATCTCCTCCATGAATCTCCATGAATCTCCTGTATGAATCTCCATGAATCTCCTCCATGAACCTCCATAAATCTCCATGAATCTCCATGAATGTCCATGAATCTCCATGAATCTCCACGAATCTCCATGAATCTCCATGAATCTCCATGAATCTCCATGAATCTCCATGAATCTCCATGAATCTCCATGAATCTCCTCCATGAATCTCCATGAATCTCCTGTATGAATCTCCATAAATCTCCATGAATCTCCATGAATCTCCATGAATCTCCATGAACCTCCTCCATGAATCTCCATGAATCTCCACGAATCTCCATGAATCTCCATGAATCTCCATGAATCTCCATGAATCTCCATGAATCTCCATGAATCTCCATGAATCTCCATGAATCTCCATGAATGTCCTCCATGAATCTCCATAAATCTCCATGAATCTCCATGAATCTCCATGAATCTCCATGAACCTCCTCCATGAATCTCCATGAATCTCCATGAATTTTCTCTATAAATATCCATGAACCTCCTCCATGAATCTCCATGAATCTCAATGAATCTCCTCCATGAATCTGCATGAATCTCCATGAATCTCCATTAATCTCCTCCATGAGCCTCCAAAAATTTCCATTAATCTCCACGAATCTCCATGAATCTCCATGAATCTCCATGAATGTCCACGAATCTCCATGAATCTCCTCCATGAATCTCCTGTATGAGTCTCCATTAATCTCCTCAATGAACCTCCATAAATCTCCATGAATCTCCATGAACCTCCTCCATGAATCTCCTGTATGAATCTCCATGAATCTCCATGAACCTCCATGAACCTCATCCATGAATCTCCTGTATGAATCTCCATGAATCTCCATGAATCTCCAGGAATCTCCATGAATCTCCATGAATCTCCAGGAATCTCCATGAATCTCCTGTATGAATCTCCATGAATCTCCATGAACCTCCTACATGAATCTCCATGAATCTGCATGAATCTCCTCCATGAATCTCCATGAAACTCCTCCATGAACCTCCATGAATCTCCACGAATCTCCGTGAATCTCCGTGAATCTCCATGAATCTCCATGAACCTCCATGAATCTCCATGAATCTCCTCCATGAATCTCCATGAATCTCCATGAATCTCCACCATGCACCTCCATAAATCTCCATGAATCTCCATGAATCTCCACGAATCTCCATGAATCTCCTCCATGAATCTCCTGTATGAGTCTCCATTAATCTCCTCAATGAACCTCCATAAATCTCCATGAATCTCCATGAACCTCCTCCATGAATCTCCTGTATGAATCTCCATGAATCTCCATGAACCTCCATGAACCTCATCCATGAATCTCCTGTATGAATCTCCATGAATCTCCATGAATCTCCATGAATCTCCATGAATCTCCTCCATGAACCTCCATAAATCTCCATGAATTTCCATGAATCTCCATGAATCTCCATGAATCTCCACGAATCTCCATGAATCTCCTGTATGAGTCTCCATTAATCTCCTCAATGAACCTCCATAAATCTCCATGAATCTCCATGAACCTCCTCCATGAATCTCCTGTATGAATCTCCATGAATCTCCATGAACCTCCATGAACCTCATCCATGAATCTCCTGTATGAATCTCCATGAATCTCCATGAATCTCCAGGAATCTCCATGAATCTCCTGTATGAATCTCCATGAATCTCCATGAATCTCCATGAACCTCCTACATGAATCTCCATGAATCTGCATGAATCTCCTCCATGAATATCCATGAAACTCCTCCATGAACCTCCATGAATCTCCATGAATCTCCATGAATCTCCACGAATCTCCGTGAATCTCCGTGAATCTCCATGAATCTCCATGAATCTCCATGAATCTCCATGAATCTCCATGAATCTCCACGAATCTCCTCCATGAATATCCATGAAACTCCTCCATGAACCTCCATAAATCTCCATGAATCTCCATGAATCTCCTCTATACATATCCATGAACCTCGTCCATGAATCTCCATGAATCTCCACGAATCTCCATGAATCTCCTCCATGAATCTCCTGTATGAAGCTCCATGAATCTCCATAAATCTCCATGAATCTCCTCCATGAATCTCCATGAATCTCCATGAATCGCCATGAATCTCCATGAATCTCCATGAATCTCCATGGATCTCCTGTATGAATCTCCACGCATCTCCATGAATCTCCATGAATCTCCATGAATCTCCTCCATGAACCTCCACGAATCTCCATGAATCTCCGTGAATCTCCTTGAATCTCCATGAATATCCATGAATCTCCATGAACCTCCTCCATAAATCTCCATGAATCTCCATCAATCTAGTCTAACCCTATCAATGAACCTTGTCCATGAATCTCCATGAATCTCCGTGAATCTCCATGAATTTCCATTAATCTCCATGAATCTCCTGTATGAATCTCCATGAATCTCCATGAATCTCCTGTATGCATCTCCATGAATCTCCTCAATGAATCTCCATGAATCTCCTCCATGAATCTCCATGAATCTCCATGGATCTCCTGTATGAATCTCCACGAATCTCCATGAATCTCCATGAATCTCCATGAATCTCCTCCATGAATCTCCATGAATCTCCATGAATCTCCTGCATAAATCTCCATGAATCTCCATGAATCTCCATGAATCTCCATGAATCTCCATGAATCTCCATGAATCTCCACGAATCTCCATGAACTCCTCGATGAATCTCCTGTATGAATCTCCATGAATCTCCTCCATGCACCTCCATAAATCTCCATGAATCTCAATGAATCTCCATGAATCTCCATGAATCTCCATGAATCTCCATGAATCTCCACGAATCTCCATGAATCTCCTCCATGAATCTCCTGTATGAAGCTCCATGAATCTCCATGAATCGCCATGAATCTCAGTGAATCTCCATGAATCTCCATGAATCTCCATGGATCTCCTGTATGTATCTCCACGAATCTCCATGAATCTCCATGAATCTCCATGAATCTCCTCCATGAATCTCCATGGATCTCCTGTATGAATCTCCACGAATCTCCATGAATCTCCATGAATTTTCTCTATAAATATCCATGAACCTCCTCCATGAATCTCCATGAATCTCAATGAATCTCCTCCATGAATCTGCATGAATCTCCATGAATCTCCATGAATCTCCATTAATCTCCATGAACCTCCTCCATAAATCTCCACGAATGTCCATGAATCTCCTCTATACATATCCACGAACATCGTCCATTAATCTCCATGAATCTCCATGAATTTCCCAATGAATCTCCATAAATCTCCATGAATCTCCTCCATGAATCTCCTGTATGAATCTCCATGAATCTCCATGAACCTCCATGAACCTCCTCCATGAATCTCCATGAATCTCCATGAATGTCCTCCATGAATCTCCATAAATCTCCATGAATCTCCACGAATCTCCATTAATCTCCATGAATCTCCATGAATCTCCTCCATGAATCTCCTCCATGAATCTCCATGAATCTCCATGAATCTCCATGAATCTCCATGAATCTCCATGAATCTCCATGAATCTCCATGAATCTCCATGAATCTCCATGAATGTCCTCCATGAATCTCCATAAATCTCCATGAATCTCCATGAATCTCCATGAACCGCCTCCATGAATCTCCATGAATCTCCATGAATCTCCATTAATTTTCTCTGTAAATATCCATGAACCTCCTCCATGAATCTCCATGAATCTCAATGAATCTCCTCCATGAATCTGCATGAATCTCCATGAATCTCCATGAATCTCCATTAATCTCCTCCATGAGCCTCCAAAAATTTCCATGAATCTCCACGAATCTCCATGAATCTCCATGAATCTCCATGAATGTCCACGAATCTCCATGAATCTCCTCGATGAATCTCCTGTATGAATCTCCATGAATCTCCTCCATGAATCTCCATGAATCTCCATGAATCTCCTCCATGAATCTCCATGAGTCTCCATTAATCTCCTCAATGAACCTCCATAAATCTCCATGAATCTCCATGAACCTCCTCCATGAATCTCCTGTATGAATCTCCATGAATCTCCTCCATGAATCTCCATGAATTTCCATGAATCTCCATGAATCTCCATTAATCTCCTCCATGAGCCTCCAAAAATTTCCATTAATCTCCACGAATCTCCATGAATCTCCATGAATCTCCATGAATGTCCACGAATCTCCATGAATCTCCTCGATGAATCTCCTGTATGAATCTCCATGAATCTCCTCCATGAATCTCCATGAATCTCCATGAATCTCCACCATGAACCTCCATAAATCTCCATGAATCTCCATGAATCTCCATGAATCTCCATGAATCTCCATGAATCTCCATGAATCTCCATGAATCTCCATGAATCTCCATGAATCTCTTGTACGAATCTCCATGAATCTCCATGAATCTCCATGAATGTTCACGAATCTCCATGAATCTCCTCGATGAATCTCCTGTATGAATCTCCATGAATCTCCTCCATGAATCTCCATGAATCTCCATGAATCTCCACCATGCACCTCCATAAATCTCCATGAATCTCCATGAATCTCCATGAATCTCCATGAATCTCCAAGAATCTCCGTGAATTTCCATGAATTTCCATTAATCTCCATGAATCTCCATGAATCTCCTCAATGAATCTCCATGAATCTCCCCCATGAATCTCCTCCATGAATCTCCATGAATCTCCATAAATCTCCATGAATCTCCATGAATCTCCATGAATCTCCATGAACCTCCTCCATGAATCTCCATGAATCTCCATGAATTTTCTCTATAAATATCCATGAACCTCCTCCATGAATCTCCATGAATCTCAATGAATCTCCTCCATGAATCTGCATGAATCTCCATGAATCTCCATGAATCTCCATTAATCTCCTCCATGAGCCTCCAAAAATTTCCATGAATCTCCACGAATCTCCATGAATCTCCATGAATCTCCATGAATGTCCACGAATCTCCATGAATCTCCTCGATGAATCTCCTGTATGAATCTCCATGAATCTCCTCCATGAATCTCCATGAATCTCCATGAATCTCCTCCATGAATCTCCATGAGTCTCCATTAATCTCCTCAATGAACCTCCATAAATCTCCATGAATCTCCATGAACCTCCTCCATGAATCTCCTGTATGAATCTCCATGAATCTCCTCCATGAATCTCCATGAATTTCCATGAATCTCCATGAATCTCCATTAATCTCCTCCATGAGCCTCCAAAAATTTCCATTAATCTCCACGAATCTCCATGAATCTCCATGAATCTCCATGAATGTCCACGAATCTCCATGAATCTCCTCGATGAATCTCCTGTATGAATCTCCATGAATCTCCTCCATGAATCTCCATGAATCTCCATGAATCTCCACCATGAACCTCCATAAATCTCTATGAATCTCCATGAATCTCCATGAATCTCCATGAATCTCCATGAATCTCCATGAATCTCCATGAATCTCCATGAATCTCTTGTACGAATCTCCATGAATCTCCATGAATCTCCATGAATGTCCACGAATCTCCATGAATCTCCTCGATGAATCTCCTGTATGAATCTCCATGAATCTCCTCCATGAATCTCCATGAATCTCCATGAATCTCCACCATGCACCTCCATAAATCTCCATGAATCTCCATGAATCTCCACGAATCTCCATGAATCTCCTCCATGAATCTCCTGTATGAGTCTCCATTAATCTCCTCAATGAACCTCCATAAATCTCCATGAATCTCCATGAACCTCCTCCATGAATCTCCTGTATGAATCTCCATGAATCTCCATGAACCTCCATGAACCTCATCCATGAATCTCCTGTATGAATCTCCATGAATCTCCATGAATCTCCAGGAATCTCCATGAATCTCCTGTATGAATCTCCATGAATCTCCATGAATCTCCATGAACCTCCTACATGAATCTCCATGAATCTGCATGAATCTCCTCCATGAATCTCCATGAAACTCCTCCATGAACCTCCATGAATCTCCACGAATCTCCGTGAATCTCCGTGAATCTCCATGAATCTCCATGAATCTCCATGAATCTCCATGAACCTCCTCCATAAATCTCCATGAATCTCCATGAATCTCCTCTATACATATCCATGAACCTCGTCCATGAATCTCCATGAATCTCCACGAATCTCCATGAATCTCCTCCATGAATGTCCTGTATGAAGCTCCATGAATCTCCATAAATCTCCATGAATCTCCTCCATGAATCTCCATGAATCTCCATGAATCGCCATGAATCTCCATGAATCTCCATGAATCTCCATGGATCTCCTGTATGAATCTCCACGAATCTCCATGAATCTCCATGAATCTCCATGAATCTCCTCCATGAACCTCCACGAATCTCCATGAATCTCCGTGAATCTCCTTGAATCTCCATGAATATCCATGAATCTCCATGAACCTCCTCCATAAATCTCCATGAATCTCCATCAATCTAGTCTAACCCTATCAATGAACCTTGTCCATGAATCTCCATGAATCTCCGTGAATCTCCATGAATTTCCATTAATCTCCATGAATCTCCTGTATGAATCTCCATGAATCTCAATGAATCTCCTCCATGAATCTGCATGAATCTCCATGAATCTCCATGAATCTCCATTAATCTCCTCCATGAGCCTCCAAAAATTTCCATGAATCTCCACGAATCTCCATGAATCTCCATGAATCTCCATGAATGTCCACGAATCTCCATGAATCTCCTCGATGAATCTCCTGTATGAATCTCCATGAATCTCCTCCATGAATCTCCATGAATCTCCATGAATCTCCTCCATGAATCTCCATGAGTCTCCATTAATCTCCTCAATGAACCTCCATAAATCTCCATGAATCTCCATGAACCTCCTCCATGAATCTCCTGTATGAATCTCCATGAATCTCCTCCATGAATCTCCATGAATTTCCATGAATCTCCATGAATCTCCATGAATGTCCACGAATCTCCATGAATCTCCTCGATGAATCTCCTGTATGAATCTCCATGAATCTCCTCCATGAATCTCCATGAATCTCCATGAATCTCCACCATGAACCTCCATAAATCTCTATGAATCTCCATGAATCTCCATGAATCTCCATGAATCTCCATGAATCTCCATGAATCTCCATGAATCTCCATGAATCTCCATGAATCTCCATGAATCTCCATGAATCTCTTGTACGAATCTCCATGAATCTCCATGAATCTCCATGAATGTCCACGAATCTCCATGAATCTCCTCGATGAATCTCCTGTATGAATCTCCATGAATCTCCTCCATGAATCTCCATGAATCTCCATGAATCTCCACCATGAACCTCCATAAATCTCTATGAATCTCCATGAATCTCCATGAATCTCCATGAATCTCCATGAATCTCCATGAATCTCCATGAATCTCCATGAATCTCCATGAATCTCTTGTACGAATCTCCATGAATCTCCATGAATCTCCATGAATGTCCACGAATCTCCATGAATCTCCTCGATGAATCTCCTGTATGAATCTCCATGAATCTCCTCCATGAATCTCCATGAATCTCCATGAATCTCCACCATGCACCTCCATAAATCTCCATGAATCTCCATGAATCTCCACGAATCTCCATGAATCTCCTCCATGAATCTCCTGTATGAGTCTCCATTAATCTCCTCAATGAACCTCCATAAATCTCCATGAATCTCCATGAACCTCCTCCATGAATCTCCTGTATGAATCTCCATGAATCTCCATGAACCTCCATGAACCTCATCCATGAATCTCCTGTATGAATCTCCATGAATCTCCATGAATCTCCAGGAATCTCCATGAATCTCCTGTATGAATCTCCATGAATCTCCATGAATCTCCATGAACCTCCTACATGAATCTCCATGAATCTGCATGAATCTCCTCCATGAATCTCCATGAAACTCCTCCATGAACCTCCATGAATCTCCACGAATCTCCGTGAATCTCCGTGAATCTCCATGAATCTCCATGAATCTCCATGAATCTCCATGAACCTCCTCCATAAATCTCCATGAATCTCCATGAATCTCCTCTATACATATCTGTTCCGTCGCACAGGAACAAAATACGAGGTTTTCCTTTAGAGAGCATTTATGGTGCGTTCGTGACTAAGAATCTTCTTTGAGAATTAAGCAAACAAGAGTCATTCGGCGACCAGTCGAGGCATCTGCTTAATGTTTAGCTTTTTATATACCTCTTTAAGGACAGCGTGCCATAAATCTAGTCCCTCCGAAGGATCACCCGTGACCGTTAACTGCACCGTGTTAAATTACCGAGACGCGTCGATGACAGATTCGGGGATCGCCCCACTCCTCCTTCCAAGGGCCTCATTCAGTGCTACAGGAAGGAGGTCCTAACAGCCAAAAGTGTACTGATTGGAAAATGCAACTTTCTGCAGGAACCAATCAGTGCATCTTGCTTCCTGCTTGAGAAGCCTGACGGACATCGCGTTGAGACCGCGTTCATCAGTTTAGTCTCGTCAGTCTTTCGGTTCATTTCAATCGGTTTACGGCAGTTCAATGTCCAGCGATCAGGACACGCGTCGAACGGGATCGCATCTTCAACAGATCCGCGAGCGTACGATATTGTCGCTATTCAAGTCTATTTTAGATATACAATCTGCGCGCGTATAAGGCAGGACCTGCTAGATCAGCCTTACTGATGAGTCCACTAGCAGGTCCGGGACGAAACGCTTCATTTAACGTGTAATTTATTGTCTTGCGAAACGATAATGTCTTTTGCGTCTTCATGTCATTTGTAACTCTTGAACTACTGGCCCAATATTAAATTGGCGGGCACAGATCCGGAAAACGTCGCGCTCACACACAGCGACGAGAAAACATTTGGTCCTTCGAGCCGGATCAGTGACCTAGGGAGTGCAGTTTAGTGCAAAAGACAATCGTATACAAACAATCGTGCCCAAGGATATATAAACCGTGGCCTGCAGCATTCAGCAGCCCCCAACAATGTTAAAGGAAGCAACCAGCCTTAGCCGCGCTAAGATTCATCGCCGTGAAGGCATTCGAAGCAGCAGTCAATCGCCAGACTCATTCGAAGGCAACAGCCAATCAGAATCGCACACATTCACACCACATCAGTACAAGGTAGACACATTATCGAATTTACCAATCAGGACCGTTCAATTGACAATTTCACACATACGTATCCGTTACGAAAAACACAATGGCTATCGCGAACGAAACGAGCCAACGTATCCATACCTTGAAGCACGACCAGCGTGTCTTCAAGTCACAAATAACGATCGTCGCGAAGTACCGCGATGAGTTTCAAGATTCCACGACAAAACGGATCAACCTTCGCGATCGCGTGGAACATTTGAGAAAACAATGCGACTTCCTCAACGATAATCAATTCGAATTCGGACACCACGAGAATTCGACGAGAACGAGATTGAACGCGAAGCCGCGACCGTCTCGTGCAATAACGTAACCACGAACGCGATTCAATTATTGAAAGAATTAGATACAACTTTAATTCTAAACGCGAGATTCACAATCGACTCCCCATACTGTTCACGTGACTAACAGCTTGAGGTCTAGCTTCTAGAAAACACATTTCTAAGCTCGAGACACACACAGACACAAACTGGATTCATTAACATCCAGCGATTCATTCGATCAGTTACGAGTGTCAGTTTCCGAAAGGCCGAATTCGCGATCGAATCATTTATTGCCAACGAGTACATTTACAAAGCCACTTAGACTCAGCGGATGGCAACACACAATACCATCGCGCATTCATTTTGCATCGCACTTCAGAATCATTAAATGCAACCGCCTTGCCGGACAATTCACATCCGATCAGTGTAATCGTTCAACTGATCAAGCAAAGATATCACGAATGATTTCCTCACGAGCTTCACGACCGATCTAACTCACGATACACTCAAACACGGGAGCAACCGTAAACATACACGCGTATCCGTAACACGTCGTCACCCGTCGCATCATCGCAAACCGTACTCAACGGTGACGAACGCGAAATATTCAAAATACGCACGAACCCAGAGACCGACCGCGAGCCGTCGGTCGCGAATACCGAGATGTAGACGCGAATTTACAATTATACTCTCGACACGGTTTGTCATCACCGGTCCGCGTAAACCAATCGCGCATTCTTTAGGCCAAACGAGCATTCGGAGAGATTCACGACAGGTCGGCTCAAGCTTTCGAAGACGTAACATCGTCAATTCGTTCCAAGCAGTCGATCTAGCTTCGTTGTCTCAATTCAGTGCTTGTTTCAGTGCCACACTTCTTGTAGTATCCGACTGCAAACGAAGTAAATCTCAACTTTCTGCGCCTAGCCAGGACGAATCATAATACGGATTGCCATCGCGGATCCGCGGGCGTCACGACTCACGAGTATAAGCAGCCACGATAACGTCGCTATGATCAAACCGCGAACAATCCTGACATTTACCCGGTACAACAAGCAGGACGATACCAAACTTTAAAGTCAACCGGTACATCTTCAAACGGAAAATCGAACACAATTTAGAATCGAAATAACGGTACCCGGTCTCAGAACATAATGCCCCGCGCCAAGGCACAATAAAGCAGGTAGCAAGTGTACACGCGCCGAGTTATACCTACCGCACTACGACGTTGTAAAGGTCAAAAAACCGTTCAATTAGTATCTACGACAATTGGTATCAAGCTTTGAAGACGCGACATCGTCAAGTCCTTCAAAGCATTCATTCTAGCACCTCAGTCAGTGCTTGTTCAAGTGCCACACTTCGTGTATTAGCCAAATACAATCAAAACACATCACGACTTCTTGCGCTGCAGCCGAGACGAGTGAACAGCTTTCTGACTTCTTGTACAGAATACAAGACGAGTGAACAGAAAAACTGACTTCTTGAGCTGCAGCCGAGACGAGTAAACAGCTTTCTGACTTCTTGTACAGAATACAAGACGAGTGAACAGAAATCGACACACGAATCCACACGCATGGCTAAATACAATCGAAGTGTATCACTACTTCTTGGGCTGCAGCTAGAGACGAGTTAACAGCAAGTCTGACTTATTGGACTACAGACAATACGAGTTAAAGGCAAGCTGACTTCTTGAGCTGCGGTCAAGAAGCTTTACAATACCAATTGTCATCATAGATTCGCGCGCGAAATGCAACGGAACCCGATGTAATAGCCTAATGTCTCGCGTCCGGACTCATAAAACCAGTAGAAATATGACACGCGTCGGTCGTCCACCTGCCGCATCACACCGTCTGAAAATTCAACCCTCATGACAAGGGTCCGCACGGGTTTCTACAGCACACGCAGATAATCGACAAATTCAAAGACGATTTACGATTCCATAACGACACCGAGTTCAATCGCCTCGTGAAGCTCAAGGACATGAACAAATCGAACATCACAGATTTATAATGCGAACAACGAGCACATGGTACCTGTTCCACATACGGACAACAAATCGGCTCAGTTCTATTTACAATAATTGATTCACACAGAATACCACGTCGCGCTCTTGAGTCGAATGACTTTCGCGCACCTGAAATTGCATGGCACCGTCTCACAAGCCACATTGTCTAAACCGATGAAAATTTACGGACAAACTGTTCAATCAAATTGACCTACCTCGCGTGGAGGGTGGAAGTCAAGTTCACGGCAGTTCAGTTCGTTCTTCAACGTGCTAACCAGTGACACTCATCACACCTCCACCGAGTGCGTTTTCAACAGCATGGATCACAGCAGTCTGATCCACGCTCGTGATGAGACTGGAAGTCGAGTTCACGTACATTCGATCCTAGCATCCGAATCAGTGATACTAATCAGTCTCGTCCGAGCGTCTTACTGGCTTGCACCGTTATCGGCAAGTCCAAGTAGCAATACAGATCAAACACACAGATCTGCGCAAGTATTGCATAGAACAACGACAATACACAGACAATCCACGTTGTGGATCGAATCGACCATGTCTTCAGCGGGTCAAACATGCGACCCTCGACTTGAACCTTTCGTCGCGAACCGCATGGCCAACATACAACGGAAACTGACATTCAACGAAATCAAACTCAATTACTGAATCTCTCATTGGAACTGACATACAATGAAATCGAACTTAATTGCTGAATCTCGCATTGACATTGACAATCAAATCAAATTCAAGTACTGATCCTCGCATTGACACAGACATCCAAGCTCGGCGATACATTCGATCGTCAGATAAGTCGCATCAAATCTACGCGTCAAGTCGCGTCAAGTCGCATCAAGTCGCATCAATTGCGTCAAATATACACATCGACTCACAGGTCGAATCATTCAATAACACGTCAGATTACAGGGATGATCAACCTGTGATCTTACCTGCGGCACCCGTTTACCAAGGGTCGGCCATTCACGAACCACCGCGTGGTTTATTGCGGTCCGTTTTTCCAGAACAAACGACGCTTTAAAAATCGAACCCAAAATCAGATTCACGCGCCGGTGTGTACCTGTTCACAACCAAGGTCGTTCACCTAAACGTATTTTACAACCGGACAACTGATGTCTTTACCGCTGTTTTTCATGCTACTCGCAAATACGATTTCGAAACAGTCATTCGGCTAACGATACGAAGTTATCTTCGCAACCAACGAACCAATCGAACAATCTCGGGTTCTATCGACAGTCAAGAAATTGCATCAATTGCATATGACTAAAGAAATCTCGTGACATTTCATTCTGAATTAATTTCGTAATCGATGAAAGCGGCAATCAAATCTTGCAAGACCACGATACACGTGTCTTCGGCAAAGAATTGTTCACGCATGAACAATCAATACATTCGTGATCGAAAATCGAAACGATCTTCATTTCAGAAATATCCTGATTGGTGATTCTTTTATGTGTACATCTTACCTTAACTGATTTCAGCGGAACGTTACCAATTCGTAATTCTGCCGATTACAAACAGAGCACAACCACACAGTGCCAATTGATATCGTCAATTGCAGGCTAACTCAACCGAGCAAACAAATTCATATTGATCGATCGAATCGATCAACGTGGGGAGCATGTTCCGTCGCACAGGAACAAAATACGAGGTTTTCCTTTAGAGAGCATTTATGGTGCGTTCGTGACTAAGAATCTTCTTTGAGAATTAAGCAAACAAGAGTCATTCGGCGACCAGTCGAGGCATCTGCTTAATGTTTAGCTTTTTATATACCTCTTTAAGGACAGCGTGCCATAAATCTAGTCCCTCCGAAGGATCACCCGTGACCGTTAACTGCACCGTGTTAAATTACCGAGACGCGTCGATGACAGATTCGGGGATCGCCCCACTCCTCCTTCCAAGGGCCTCATTCAGTGCTACAGGAAGGAGGTCCTAACAGCCAAAAGTGTACTGATTGGAAAATGCAACTTTCTGCAGGAACCAATCAGTGCATCTTGCTTCCTGCTTGAGAAGCCTGACGGACATCGCGTTGAGACCGCGTTCATCAGTTTAGTCTCGTCAGTCTTTCGGTTCATTTCAATCGGTTTACGGCAGTTCAATGTCCAGCGATCAGGACACGCGTCGAACGGGATCGCATCTTCAACAGATCCGCGAGCGTACGATATTGTCGCTATTCAAGTCTATTTTAGATATACAATCTGCGCGCGTATAAGGCAGGACCTGCTAGATCAGCCTTACTGATGAGTCCACTAGCAGGTCCGGGACGAAACGCTTCATTTAACGTGTAATTTATTGTCTTGCGAAACGATAATGTCTTTTGCGTCTTCATGTCATTTGTAACTCTTGAACTACTGGCCCAATATTAAATTGGCGGGCACAGATCCGGAAAACGTCGCGCTCACACACAGCGACGAGAAAACAATATCCATGAACCTCGTCCATGAATCTCCATGAATCTCCACGAATCTCCATGAATCTCCTCCATGAATGTCCTGTATGAAGCTCCATGAATCTCCATAAATCTCCATGAATCTCCTCCATGAATCTCCATGAATCTCCATGAATCGCCATGAATCTCCATGAATCTCCATGAATCTCCATGGATCTCCTGTATGAATCTCCACGAATCTCCATGAATCTCCATGAATCTCCATGAATCTCCTCCATGAACCTCCACGAATCTCCATGAATCTCCGTGAATCTCCTTGAATCTCCATGAATATCCATGAATCTCCATGAACCTCCTCCATAAATCTCCATGAATCTCCATCAATCTAGTCTAACCCTATCAATGAACCTTGTCCATGAATCTCCATGAATCTCCGTGAATCTCCATGAATTTCCATTAATCTCCATGAATCTCCTGTATGAATCTCCATGAATCTCCATGAATCTCCTGTATGCATCTCCATGAATCTCCTCAATGAATCTCCATGAATCTCCTCCATGAATCTCCATGAATCTCCATGGATCTCCTGTATGAATCTCCACGAATCTCCATGAATCTCCATGAATCTCCATGAATCTCCTCCATGAATCTCCATGAATCTCCATGAATCTCCTGCATAAATCTCCATGAATCTCCATGAATCTCCATGAATCTCCATGAATCTCCATGAATCTCCATGAATCTCCACGAATCTCCATGAACTCCTCGATGAATCTCCTGTATGAATCTCCATGAATCTCCTCCATGCACCTCCATAAATCTCCATGAATCTCAATGAATCTCCATGAATCTCCATGGATCTCCATGAATCTCCATGAATCTCCACGAATCTCCATGAATCTCCTCCATGAATCTCCTGTATGAAGCTCCATGAATCTCCATGAATCTCCATGAATCTCCTCCATGAATCTCCATGGATCTCCTGTATGAATCTCCACGAATCTCCATGAATCTCCATGAATTTTCTCTATAAATATCCATGAACCTCCTCCATGAATCTCCATGAATCTCAATGAATCTCCTCCATGAATCTGCATGAATCTCCATGAATCTCAATGAATCTCCTCCATGAATCTGCATGAATCTCCATGAATCTCCATGAATCTCCATTAATCTCCATGAACCTCCTCCATAAATCTCCACGAATGTCCATGAATCTCCTCTATACATATCCACGAACATCGTCCATTAATCTCCATGAATCTCCATGAATCTCCCAATGAATCTCCATAAATCTCCATGAATCTCCTCCATGAATCTCCTGTATGAATCTCCATGAATCTCCATGAACCTCCATGAACCTCCTCCATGAATCTCCATGAATCTCCATGAATGTCCTCCATGAATCTCCATAAATCTCCATGAATCTCCACGAATCTCCATTAATCTCCATGAATCTCCATGAATCTCCTCCATGAATCTCCTCCATGAATCTCCATGAATCTCCATGAATCTCCATGAATCTCCATGAATCTCCATGAATCTCCATGAATCTCCATGAATCTCCATGAATCTCCATGAATGTCCTCCATGAATCTCCATAAATCTCCATGAATCTCCATGAATCTCCATGAATCTCCATGAACCTCCTCCATGAATCTCCATGAATCTCCATGAATTTTCTCTATAAATATCCATGAACCTCCTCCATGAATCTCCATGAATCTCAATGAATCTCCTCCATGAATCTGCATGAATCTCCATGAATCTCCATGAATCTCCATTAATCTCCTCCATGAGCCTCCAAAAATTTCCATGAATCTCCACGAATCTCCATGAATCTCCATGAATGTCCACGAATCTCCATGAATCTCCTCGATGAATCTCCTGTATGAATCTCCATGAATCTCCTCCATGAATCTCCATGAATCTCCATGAATCTCCTCCATGAATCTCCATGAGTCTCCATTAATCTCCTCAATGAACCTCCATAAATCTCCATGAATCTCCATGAACCTCCTCCATGAATCTCCTGTATGAATCTCCATGAATCTCCTCCATGAATCTCCATGAATTTCCATGAATCTCCATGAATCTCCATTAATCTCCTCCATGAGCCTCCAAAAATTTCCATTAATCTCCACGAATCTCCATGAATCTCCATGAATCTCCATGAATGTCCACGAATCTCCATGAATCTCCTCGATGAATCTCCTGTATGAATCTCCATGAATCTCCTCCATGAATCTCCATGAATCTCCATGAATCTCCACCATGAACCTCCATAAATCTCCATGAATCTCCATGAATCTCCATGAATCTCCATGAATCTCCATGAATCTCCATGAATCTCCATGAATCTCCATGAATCTCTTGTACGAATCTCCATGAATCTCCATGAATCTCCATGAATGTCCACGAATCTCCATGAATCTCCTCGATGAATCTCCATGAATCACCTCCATGAATCTCCATGAATCTCCATGAATCTCCACCATGCACCTCCATAAATCTCCATGAATCTCCATGAATCTCCATGAATCTCCATGAATCTCCAAGAATCTCCGTGAATTTCCATGAATTTCCATTAATCTCCATGAATCTCCATGAATCTCCTCAATGAATCTCCATGAATCTCCTCCATGAATCTCCATGAATCTCCATGGATCTCCTGTATGAATCTCCACGAATCTCCATGAATCTCCATGAATCTCCTTGAATCTCCTCCATGAATCTCCATGAATCTCCATGAATCTCCTGCATAAATCTCCATGAATCTCCATGAATCTCCATGAATCTCCATGAATCTCCATGAATCTCCATGAATCTCCACGAATCTCCATGAATCTCCTCGATGAATCTCCTGTATGAATCTCCATGAATCTCCTCCATGCACCTCCATAAATCTCCATGAATCTCCATGAATCTCCATGAATCTCCATGAATCTCCATGAATCTCCACGAATCTCCATGAATCTCCTCCATGAATCTCCTGTATGAAGCTCCATGAATCTCCATGAATCGCCATGAATCTCAGTGAATCTCAATGAATCTCCATGAATCTCCATGGATCTCCTCAATGAACCTCCATAAATCTCCATGAATCTCCATGAACCTCCTCCATGAATCTCCTGTATGAATCTCCATGAATCTCCTCCATGAATCTCCATGAATTTCCATGAATCTCCATGAATCTCCATTAATCTCCTCCATGAGCCTCCAAAAATTTCCATTAATCTCCACGAATCTCCATGAATCTCCATGAATCTCCATGAATGTCCACGAATCTCCATGAATCTCCTCGATGAATCTCCTGTATGAATCTCCATGAATCTCCTCCATGAATCTCCATGAATCTCCATGAATCTCCACCATGAACCACCATAAATCTCCATGAATCTCCATGAATCTCCATGAATCTCCATGAATCTCCATGAATCTCCATGAATCTCCATGAATCTCCATGAATCTCCATGAATCTCCATGAATCTCCATGAATCTCCATGAATCTCCATGAATCTCTTGTACGAATCTCCATGAATCTCCATGAATCTCCATGAATGTCCACGAATCTCCATGAATCTCCTCGATGAATCTCCTGTATGAATCTCCATGAATCTCCTCCATGAATCTCCATGAATCTCCATGAATCTCCACCATGCACCTCCATAAATCTCCATGAATCTCCATGAATCTCCATGAATCTCCATGAATCTCCAAGAATCTCCGTGAATTTCCATGAATTTCCATTAATCTCCATGAATCTCCATGAATCTCCTCAATGAATCTCCATGAATCTCCTCCATGAATCTCCATGAATCTCCATGGATCTCCTGTATAAATCTCCACGAATCTCCATGAATCTCCATGAATCTCCATGAATCTCCTCCATGAATCTCCATGAATCTCCATGAATCTCCTGCATAAATCTCCATGAATCTCCATGAATCTCCATGAATCTCCATGAATCTCCATGAATCTCCACGAATCTCCATGAATCTCCTCCATGAATCTCCTGTATGAATCTCCATGAATCTCCTCCATGCACCTCCATAAATCTCCATGAATCTCCATGAATCTCCATGAATCTCCATGAATCTCCATGAATCTCCATGAATCTCCACGAATCTCCATGAATCTCCTCCATGAATCTCCTGTATGAAGCTCCATGAATCTCCATGAATCGCCATGAATCTCAGTGAATCTCAATGAATCTCCATGAATCTCCATGGATCTCCTGTATGAATCTCCACGAATCTCCATGAATCTCCATGAATCTCCATGAATCTCCTCCATGAATCTCCATGGATCTCCTGTATGAATCTCCACGAATCTCCATGAATCTCCATGAATCTCCTCCATGAATCTCCATGAATCTCCATGGATCTCCTGTATGAATCTCCACGAATCTCCATGAATCTCCATGAATCTCCATGAATCTCCACGAATCTCCATGAACTCCTCGATGAATCTCCTGTATGAATCTCCATGAATCTCCTCCATGCACCTCCATAAATCTCCATGAATCTCAATGAATCTCCATGAATCTCCATGGATCTCCATGAATCTCCATGAATCTCCACGAATCTCCATGAATCTCCTCCATGAATCTCCTGTATGAAGCTCCATGAATCTCCATGAATCTCCATGAATCTCCTCCATGAATCTCCATGGATCTCCTGTATGAATCTCCACGAATCTCCATGAATCTCCATGAATTTTCTCTATAAATATCCATGAACCTCCTCCATGAATCTCCATGAATCTCAATGAATCTCCTCCATGAATCTGCATGAATCTCCATGAATCTCCATGAATCTCCATTAATCTCCATGAACCTCCTCCATAAATCTCCACGAATGTCCATGAATCTCCTCTATACATATCCACGAACATCGTCCATTAATGTCCATGAATCTCCATGAATCTCCCAATGAATCTCCATGAATCTCCATGAACCTCCATGAATCTCCATGAACCTTCTGCATGAATCTGCATGAATCTCCTCTATAAATATCCATGTACATCCACCATGAATCTCCATGAGTCTCCATGAATCTTCATGAATCTCCCCCATGAATCTCCATGAATCTCCATGAATCTCTTGTATGAATCCCCATGAATCTCCTCCATGAATCACCATGAATCTCCATGAATCTCCATGAATCTCCTACATGAATCTCCATGAATCTCCTCCATGAATCTCCTGTATGAATCTCCATGAATCTCCATGAACCTCCATGAACCTCCTCCATGAATCTCCATGAATCTCCATGAATGTCCTCCATGAATCTCCATAAATCTCCATGAATCTCCACGAATCTCCATTAATCTCCATGAATCTCCATGAATCTCCTCCATGAATCTCCTCCATGAATCTCCATGAATCTCCATGAATCTCCATGAATCTCCATGAATCTCCATGAATCTCCATGAATCTCCATGAATCTCCATGAATCTCCATGAATGTCCTCCATGAATCTCCATAAATCTCCATGAATCTCCATGAATCTCCATGAATCTCCATGAACCTCCTCCATGAATCTCCATGAATCTCCATGAATTTTCTCTATAAATATCCATGAACCTCCTCCATGAATCTCCATGAATCTCAATGAATCTCCTCCATGAATCTGCATGAATCTCCATGAATCTCCATGAATCTCCATTAATCTCCTCCATGAGCCTCCAAAAATTTCCATGAATCTCCACGAATCTCCATGAATCTCCATGAATGTCCACGAATCTCCATGAATCTCCTCGATGAATCTCCTGTATGAATCTCCATGAATCTCCTCCATGAATCTCCATGAATCTCCATGAATCTCCTCCATGAATCTCCATGAGTCTCCATTAATCTCCTCAATGAACCTCCATAAATCTCCATGAATCTCCATGAACCTCCTCCATGAATCTCCTGTATGAATCTCCATGAATCTCCTCCATGAATCTCCATGAATTTCCATGAATCTCCATGAATCTCCATTAATCTCCTCCATGAGCCTCCAAAAATTTCCATTAATCTCCACGAATCTCCATGAATCTCCATGAATCTCCATGAATGTCCACGAATCTCCATGAATCTCCTCGATGAATCTCCTGTATGAATCTCCATGAATCTCCTCCATGAATCTCCATGAATCTCCATGAATCTCCACCATGAACCTCCATAAATCTCCATGAATCTCCATGAATCTCCATGAATCTCCATGAATCTCCATGAATCTCCATGAATCTCCATGAATCTCCATGAATCTCTTGTACGAATCTCCATGAATCTCCATGAATCTCCATGAATGTCCACGAATCTCCATGAATCTCCTCGATGAATCTCCTGTATGAATCTCCATGAATCACCTCCATGAATCTCCATGAATCTCCATGAATCTCCACCATGCACCTCCATAAATCTCCATGAATCTCCATGAATCTCCATGAATCTCCATGAATCTCCAAGAATCTCCGTGAATTTCCATGAATTTCCATTAATCTCCATGAATCTCCATGAATCTCCTCAATGAATCTCCATGAACCTCCTCCATGAATCTCCATGAATCTCCATGAATGTCCTCCATGAATCTCCATAAATCTCCATGAATCTCCACGAATCTCCATTAATCTCCATGAATCTCCATGAATCTCCTCCATGAATCTCCTCCATGAATCTCCATGAATCTCCATGAATCTCCATGAATCTCCATGAATCTCCATGAATCTCCATGAATCTCCATGAATCTCCATGAATCTCCATGAATGTCCTCCATGAATCTCCATAAATCTCCATGAATCTCCATGAATCTCCATGAATCTCCATGAACCTCCTCCATGAATCTCCATGAATCTCCATGAATTTTCTCTATAAATATCCATGAACCTCCTCCATGAATCTCCATGAATCTCAATGAATCTCCTCCATGAATCTGCATGAATCTCCATGAATCTCCATGAATCTCCATTAATCTCCTCCATGAGCCTCCAAAAATTTCCATGAATCTCCACGAATCTCCATGAATCTCCATGAATGTCCACGAATCTCCATGAATCTCCTCGATGAATCTCCTGTATGAATCTCCATGAATCTCCTCCATGAATCTCCATGAATCTCCATGAATCTCCTCCATGAATCTCCATGAGTCTCCATTAATCTCCTCAATGAACCTCCATAAATCTCCATGAATCTCCATGAACCTCCTCCATGAATCTCCTGTATGAATCTCCATGAATCTCCTCCATGAATCTCCATGAATTTCCATGAATCTCCATGAATCTCCATTAATCTCCTCCATGAGCCTCCAAAAATTTCCATTAATCTCCACGAATCTCCATGAATCTCCATGAATCTCCATGAATGTCCACGAATCTCCATGAATCTCCTCGATGAATCTCCTGTATGAATCTCCATGAATCTCCTCCATGAATCTCCATGAATCTCCATGAATCTCCACCATGAACCTCCATAAATCTCCATGAATCTCCATGAATCTCCATGAATCTCCATGAATCTCCATGAATCTCCATGAATCTCCATGAATCTCCATGAATCTCTTGTACGAATCTCCATGAATCTCCATGAATCTCCATGAATGTCCACGAATCTCCATGAATCTCCTCGATGAATCTCCTGTATGAATCTCCATGAATCACCTCCATGAATCTCCATGAATCTCCATGAATCTCCACCATGCACCTCCATAAATCTCCATGAATCTCCATGAATCTCCATGAATCTCCATGAATCTCCAAGAATCTCCGTGAATTTCCATGAATTTCCATTAATCTCCATGAATCTCCATGAATCTCCTCAATGAATCTCCATGAATCTCCTCCATGAATCTCAATGAATCTCCATGGATCTCCTGTATGAATCTCCACGAATCTCCATGAATCTCCATGAATCTCCTCCATGAATCTCCATGAATCTCCATGAATCTCCTGCATAAATCTCCATGAATCTGCATGAATCTCCATGAATCTCCATGAATCTCCATGAATCTCCATGAATCTCCACGAATCTCCATGAATCTCCTCGATGAATCTCCTGTATGAATCTCCATGAATCTCCTCCATGCACCTCCATAAATCTCCATGAATCTCCATGAATCTCCATGAATCTCCATGAATCTCCATGAATCTCCACGAATCTCCATGAATCTCCTCCATGAATCTCCTGTATGAAGCTCCATGAATCTCCATGAATCGCCATGAATCTCAGTGAATCTCAATGAATCTCCATGAATCTCCATGGATCTCCTCAATGAACCTCCATAAATCTCCATGAATCTCCATGAACCTCCTCCATGAATCTCCTGTATGAATCTCCATGAATCTCCTCCATGAATCTCCATGAATTTCCATGAATCTCCATGAATCTCCATTAATCTCCTCCATGAGCCTCCAAAAATTTCCATTAATCTCCACGAATCTCCATGAATCTCCATGAATCTCCATGAATGTCCACGAATCTCCATGAATCTCCTCGATGAATCTCCTGTATGAATCTCCATGAATCTCCTCCATGAATCTCCATGAATCTCCATGAATCTCCACCATGAACCACCATAAATCTCCATGAATCTCCATGAATCTCCATGAATCTCCATGAATCTCCATGAATCTCCATGAATCTCCATGAATCTCCATGAATCTCCATGAATCTCCATGAATCTCCATGAATCTCCATGAATCTCCATGAATCTCTTGTACGAATCTCCATGAATCTCCATGAATCTCCATGAATGTCCACGAATCTCCATGAATCTCCTCGATGAATCTCCTGTATGAATCTCCATGAATCTCCATGAATCTCCACCATGCACCTCCATAAATCTCCATGAATCTCCATGAATCTCCATGAATCTCCATGAATCTCCAAGAATCTCCGTGAATTTCCATGAATTTCCATTAATCTCCATGAATCTCCATGAATCTCCTCAATGAATCTCCATGAATCTCCTCCATGAATCTCCATGAATCTCCATGGATCTCCTGTATAAATCTCCACGAATCTCCATGAATCTCCATGAATCTCCATGAATCTCCTCCATGAATCTCCATGAATCTCCATGAATCTCCTGCATAAATCTCCATGAATCTCCATGAATCTCCATGAATCTCCATGAATCTCCATGAATCTCCACGAATCTCCATGAATCTCCTCCATGAATCTCCTGTATGAATCTCCATGAATCTCCTCCATGCACCTCCATAAATCTCCATGAATCTCCATGAATCTCCATGAATCTCCATGAATCTCCATGAATCTCCATGAATCTCCATGAATCTCCACGAATCTCCATGAATCTCCTCCATGAATCTCCTGTATGAAGCTCCATGAATCTCCATGAATCGCCATGAATCTCAGTGAATCTCAATGAATCTCCATGAATCTCCATGGATCTCCTGTATGTATCTCCACGAATCTCCATGAATCTCCATGAATCTCCATGAATCTCCTCCATGAATCTCCATGGATCTCCTGTATGAATCTCCACGAATCTCCATGAATCTCCATGAATCTCCTCCATGAATCTCCATGAATCTCCATGGATCTCCTGTATGAATCTCCACGAATCTCCATGAATCTCCATGAATCTCCATGAATCTCCACGAATCTCCATGAACTCCTCGATGAATCTCCTGTATGAATCTCCATGAATCTCCTCCATGCACCTCCATAAATCTCCATGAATCTCAATGAATCTCCATGAATCTCCATGGATCTCCATGAATCTCCATGAATCTCCACGAATCTCCATGAATCTCCTCCATGAATCTCCTGTATGAAGCTCCATGAATCTCCATGAATCTCCATGAATCTCCTCCATGAATCTCCATGGATCTCCTGTATGAATCTCCACGAATCTCCATGAATCTCCATGAATTTTCTCTATAAATATCCATGAACCTCCTCCATGAATCTCCATGAATCTCAATGAATCTCCTCCATGAATCTGCATGAATCTCCATGAATCTCCATGAATCTCCATTAATCTCCATGAACCTCCTCCATAAATCTCCACGAATGTCCATGAATCTCCTCTATACATATCCACGAACATCGTCCATTAATGTCCATGAATCTCCATGAATCTCCCAATGAATCTCCATGAATCTCCATGAATCTCCATGAACCTCCATGAATCTCCATGAACCTTCTGCATGAATCTGCATGAATCTCCTCTATAAATATCCATGTACATCCAACATGAATCTCCATGAGTCTCCATGAATCTTCATGAATCTCCCCCATGAATCTCCATGAATCTCCATGAATCTCTTGTATGAATCCCCATGAATCTCCTCCATGAATCACCATGAATCTCCATGAATCTCCATGAATCTCCTACATGAATCTCCATGAATCTCCTCCATGAATCTCCTGTATGAATCTCCATGAATCTCCATGAACCTCCATGAACCTCCTCCATGAATCTCCATGAATCTCCATGAATGTCCTCCATGAATCTCCATAAATCTCCATGAATCTCCACGAATCTCCATTAATCTCCATGAATCTCCATGAATCTCCTCCATGAATCTCCTCCATGAATCTCCATGAATCTCCATGAATCTCCATGAATCTCCATGAATCTCCATGAATCTCCATGAATCTCCATGAATCTCCATGAATCTCCATGAATGTCCTCCATGAGCCTCCAAAAATTTCCATTAATCTCCACGAATCTCCATGAATCTCCATGAATCTCCATGAATGTCCACGAATCTCCATGAATCTCCTCGATGAATCTCCTGTATGAATCTCCATGAATCTCCTCCATGAATCTCCATGAATCTCCATGAATCTCCACCATGAACCTCCATAAATCTCCATGAATCTCCATGAATCTCCATGAATCTCCATGAATCTCCATGAATCTCCATGAATCTCCATGAATCTCCATGAATCTCTTGTACGAATCTCCATGAATCTCCATGAATCTCCATGAATGTCCACGAATCTCCATGAATCTCCTCGATGAATCTCCTGTATGAATCTCCATGAATCACCTCCATGAATCTCCATGAATCTCCATGAATCTCCACCATGCACCTCCATAAATCTCCATGAATCTCCATGAATCTCCATGAATCTCCAAGAATCTCCGTGAATTTCCATGAATTTCCATTAATCTCCATGAATCTCCATGAATCTCCTCAATGAATCTCCATGAATCTCCTCCATGAATCTCCATGAATCTCCATGGATCTCCTGTATGAATCTCCACGAATCTCCATGAATCTCCATGAATCTCCATGAATCTCCTCCATGAATCTCCATGAATCTCCATGAATCTCCTGCATAAATCTCCATGAATCTCCATGAATCTCCATGAATCTCCATGAATCTCCTCGATGAATCTCCTGTATGAATCTCCATGAATCTCCTCCATGCACCTCCATAAATCTCCATGAATCTCCATGAATCTCCATGAATCTCCATGAATCTCCATGAATCTCCATGAATCTCCACGAATCTCCATGAATCTCCTCCATGAATCTCCTGTATGAAGCTCCATGAATCTCCATGAATCGCCATGAATCTCAGTGAATCTCAATGAATCTCCATGAATCTCCATGGATCTCCTCAATGAACCTCCATAAATCTCCATGAATCTCCATGAACCTCCTCCATGAATCTCCTGTATGAATCTCCATGAATCTCCTCCATGAATCTCCATGAATTTCCATGAATCTCCATGAATCTCCATTAATCTCCTCCATGAGCCTCCAAAAATTTCCATTAATCTCCACGAATCTCCATGAATCTCCATGAATCTCCATGAATGTCCACGAATCTCCATGAATCTCCTCGATGAATCTCCTGTATGAATCTCCATGAATCTCCTCCATGAATCTCCATGAATCTCCATGAATCTCCACCATGAACCTCCATAAATCTCCATGAATCTCCATGAATCTCCATGAATCTCCATGAATCTCCATGAATCTCCATGAATCTCCATGAATCTCCATGAATCTCTTGTACGAATCTCCATGAATCTCCATGAATCTCCATGAATGTCCACGAATCTCCATGAATCTCCTCGATGAATCTCCTGTATGAATCTCCATGAATCTCCTCCATGAATCTCCATGAATCTCCATGAATCTCCACCATGCACCTCCATAAATCTCCATGAATCTCCATGAATCTCCATGAATCTCCATGAATCTCCAAGAATCTCCGTGAATTTCCATGAATTTCCATTAATCTCCATGAATCTCCATGAATCTCCTCAATGAATCTCCATGAATCTCCTCCATGAATCTCCATGAATCTCCATGGATCTCCTGTATGAATCTCCACGAATCTCCATGAATCTCCATGAATCTCCATGAATCTTCTCCATGAATCTCCATGAATCTCCATGAATCTCCTGCATAAATCTCCATGAATCTCCATGAATCTCCATGAATCTCCATGAATCTCCATGAATCTCCATGAATCTCCACGAATCTCCATGAATCTCCTCCATGAATCTCCTGTATGAATCTCCATGAATCTCCTCCATGCACCTCCATAAATCTCCATGAATCTCCATGAATCTCCATGAATCTCCATGAATCTCCATGAATCTCCATGAATCTCCACGAATCTCCATGAATCTCCTCCATGAATCTCCTGTATGAAGCTCCATGAATCTCCATGAATCGCCATGAATCTCAGTGAATCTCAATGAATCTCCATGAATCTCCATGGATCTCCTGTATGAATCTCCACGAATCTCCATGAATCTCCATGAATCTCCATGAATCTCCTCCATGAATCTCCATGGATCTCCTGTATGAATCTCCACGAATCTCCATGAAGCTCCATGAATCTCCTCCATGAATCTCCATGAATCTCCATGGATCTCCTGTATGAATCTCCACGAATCTCCATGAATCTCCATGAATCTCCATGAATCTCCTCCATGAATCTCCATGAATCTCCATGAATCTCCTGCATATATCTCCATGAATCTCCATGAGTCTCCATGAATCTCCATGAATCTCCACGAATCTCCATGAATCTCCTCGATGAATCTCCTGTATGAATCTCCATGAATCTCCTCCATGAATCTCCATGAATCTCCATGAATCTCCTCCATGCACCTCCATAAATCTCCATGAATCTCCATGAATCTCCATGAATCTCCACGAATCTACATGAATCTCCTCGATGAATCTCCATGAATCTCCATCAATCTAGTCTAACCCTATCCATGAACCTTGTCCATGTATCTGCATCAATCTCGGTGAATCTCCATGAATTTCCATTAATCTCCATGAGTCTCCATGAATCTCCTCCATGAATCTCCATAAATCTCCATGAATCTCCTCCATGAATGTCCATGAATCTCCATGAATCTCCATGAATCTCCATGAATCTCCATGAATCTCCATGAATTTTCTCTATAAATATCCATCAACCTCCTCCATGAATCTCCATGAATCTCAATGAATCTCCTCCATGAATCTGCATGAATCTCCATGAATCTCCATGAATCTCCATGAATCTCCATGAATCTAAATGAATCCACTCCATGAACCTCCTGTATGAATCTCCATGAATCTCCTCCATGAATCTCCATGTATCTCCATGAAACTCCATGAATCTCCATGAATCTCCATGAATTTCCATGAATCTCCTGTATGAATCTCCATGAATCTCCTCCATGAATCTCCATGAATCTCCATGAATCTCCATGAATCTAAATGAATCCCCTCCATGAACCTCCTGTATGAATCTCCTGTATGAATCTCCATGAATTTCCTCCATGAATCTCCATGAATTTCCATGAATCTCCATGAATCTCACATTAATCTCCTCCACGAGCCTCCAAAAATTTCCATGAATCTCCACGAATCTCCATGAATCTCCATGAATCTCCATGAATGTCCACGAATCTCCATGAATCTCCATGAATCTCCTCGATGAATCTCCTCCATGAATCTCCTGTATGAATCTCCATGAATCTCCACGAATCTCCAAGAATCTCCATGAATCTCCATGAATGTCCACGAATCTCCATGAATCTCCTCGATGAATCTCCTCCATGAATCTCCTGTATGAATCTCCACGAATCTCCATGAACCTCCATGAACCTCCTCCATGAATCTCCTGTATGAATCTCCATGAATCTCCTCCATGAATCTCCATAAATTTCCATGATTCTCCATGCATCTCCATTAATCTCCTCCATGAGCCTCCAAAAATTTCCATGAATCTCCACGAATCTCCATGAATCTCCATGAATCTCCATGAATGTCCACGAATCTCCATGAATCTCCTCGATGAATCTCCTGTATGAATCTCCATGAATCTCCATGAATCTCCATAAATCTCCTCCATGAACCTCCATAAATCTCCATGAATCTCCATGAATCTCCATGACTCTCCATGAATCTCCATGAATCTCCACGAATCTCCATGAATCTCCTCCATGAATCTCCTGTATGAATCTCCATGAATCTCCATGAATCTCCTCCATGAACCTCCATAAATCTCCATGAATCTCCATGAATCTCCACGAATCTCCATGAATCTCCATGAATCTCCATGAATGTCCACGAATCTCCATGAATCTCCATGAATCTCCTCGATGAATCTCCTCCATGAATCTCCTGTATGAATCTCCATGAATCTCCACGAATCTCCATGAATCTCCATGAATCTCCATGAATGTCCACGAATCTCCATGAATCTCCTCGATGAATCTCCTCCATGAATCTCCTGTATGAATCTCCACGAATCTCCATGAACCTCCATGAACCTCCTCCATGAATCTCCTGTATGAATCTCCATGAATCTCCTCCATGAATCTCCATGAATCTCCATGAATCTCCTCTATACATATCCATGAACCTCGTCCATGAATCTCCATGAATCTCCGTGAATCTCCATGAATTTCCATTAATCTCCATGAATCTCCATGAATCTCCTCCATGAATCTCCATAAATCTCCATGAATCTCCTCCATGAAGCTCCATGAATCTCCATGAATATCCATGAATCTCCATGAATCTCCATGAATCTCCATGAACCTCCTCCATGAATCTCCATGAATCTCCATGGATCTCCTGTATGAATCTCCACGAATCTCCACGAATCTCCATGAATCTCGATGAATCTCCATGAATGTCCACGAATCTCCATTAATCTCCTCGATGAATCTCCTGTATGAATCTCCATGAATCTCCTCCATGAATCTCCATGAATCTCCATGAATCTCCTCCATGAACCTCCATAAATCTCCATGAATCTCCATGAATCTCCATGAATCTCCATGAATCTCCATGAATCTCCTCCATGAATCTCCATAAATCTCCATGAATCTCCTCCATGAAGCTCCATGAATCTCCATGAATATCCATGAATCTCCATGAATCTCCATGAATCTCCATGAACCTCCTCCATGAATCTCCATGAATCTCCATGGATCTCCTGTATGAATCTCCACGAATCTCCATGAATCTCCATGAATCTCCATGAATCTCCACGAATCTCCTCCATGAACCTCCATGAACCTCCATAAATCTCCATGAATCTCCATGAATCTCCATGAATCTCCTTGAATCTCCATGAATCTCCATGAATCTCCATGATTCTCCACGAATCTCCATGAATCTCCTCCATGAATCTCCTGTATGAATCTCCATGAATCTCCATGAATCTCCATGAACCTCCTCCATGAATCTCCACGAATCTCCATGAATCTCCTCGATGAATCTCCTGTATGAATCTCCATGAATCTCCTCCATGAATCTCCATGAATCTCCATGAATCTCCATGAATTTCCATGAATCTCCATGAATCTCCATGAATCTCCATGAATCTCCACGAATCTCCATGAATCTCCTCCATGAATCTCCTGTATGAGTCTCCATTAATCTTCTCAATGAACCTCCATAAATCTCCATGAATCTCCATAAACCTCCTCCATGAATCTCCTGTATGCATCTCCATGAATCCCCTCCATGAATTTCCATGAATTTCCATGAATCTCCATGCATCTCCATTAATCTCCTCCATGAGCCTCCAAAAATTTCCATGAACCTCCACGAATCTCCATGAATCTCCATGAATCTCCATGAATGTCCACGAATCTCCATGAATCTCCTCCATGAATCTCCTGTATGAATCTCCATGAATCTCCATGAATTTCCATGAATCTCCATGAATCTCCATTAATCTCCTCCATGAGCCTCCAAAAATTTCCATGATTCTCCACGAATCTCCATGAATCTCCATGAATCTCCATGAATGTCCACGAATCTCCTCGATGAATCTCCTGTATGAATCTCCATGAATCTCCTCCATGAATCTCCATGAATCTCCATGAATCTCCTCCATGCACCTCCATAAATCTCCATGAATCTCCATGAATCTGCATGAATCTCCATGAATCTCCATGAATCTCCACGAATCTCCATGAATCTCCTCCATGAATCTCCTGTACGAATCTCCATGAATCTCCTCCATGAATCTCCATGAATCTCCTCCATGAACCTCCTCCATGAACCTTCATAAATCTCCATGAATCTCTATGGATCTCCACGAATCTTCATGAATCTCCGAGAATCTCCATAAATCTCCATGAATCTCCATGAACCTCCTCCATAAATCTCCATGCATCTCCATGAATCTCCTCTATACATATCCATGAACCTCGTCCATGAATCTCCATGAATCTCCGTGAATTTCCATGAATCTCCATGAATCTCCATGAATCTCCATGAATCTGCATGAATCTCCATGAACCTCCATGAACTTCATCCATGAATCTCCTGTATGAATCTCCATGAATCTCCTCCATGAATCTCCATGAATTTCCATAAATCTCCATGAATCTCCATTAATCTCCTCCATGAGCCTCCAAAAATTTCCATGAATCTCCACGAATCTCCATGAATCTCCATGAATCTCCATGAATGTCCACGAATCTCCATGAATCTCCTCGATGAATCTCCTGTATGAATCTCCATGAATCTCCTCCATGAATCTCCATGAATCTCCATGAATCTCCTCCATGAACCTCCATAAATCTCCATGAATCTCCATGAATCTCCATGAATCTCCATGAATCTCCATGAATCTCCATGAATCTCCACGAATCTCCATGAATCTCCATGAATCTCCTCCATGAATCTCCTGTATGAATCTCCATGAATCTCCATGAATCTCCATGAACCTCCTCCATGAATCTCCATGAATCTCCATGAATCTCCATGAATCTCCATGAATCTCCACGAATCTCCTCCATGAACCTCCACGAATCTCCATGAATCTCCGTGAATCTCCATGAATCTCCATGAATCTCCATGAATCTCCATGAACCTCCTCCATGAATCACCATGAATCTCCATGAATTTTCTCTATAAATGTCCATGAACCTCCTCCATGAATCTCCATGAATCTCCATTAATCTCCTCCATGAGCCTCCAAAAATTTCCATGAATCTCCACGAATCTCCATGAATCTCCATGAATCTCCATGAATGTCCACGAATCTCCATGAATCTCCTCGATGAATCTCCTGTATGAATCTCCATGAATCTCCTCCATGAATCTCTATGAATCTCCATGAATCTCCTCCATGAATCTCCATGAGTCTCCATTAATCTCCTCAATGAACCTCCATAAATCTCCATGAATCTCCATGAACCTCCTCCATGAATCTCCTGTATGAATCTCCATGAATCTCCTCCATGAATCTCCATGAATTTCCATGAATCTCCATGAATCTCCATTAATCTCCTCCATGAGCCTCCAAAAATTTCCATGAATCTCCACGAATCTCCATGAATCTCCATGAATCTCCATGAATGTCCACGAATCTCCACGAATCTCCTCGATGAATCTCCTGTATGAATCTCCATGAATCTCCTCCATGAATCTCCATGAATCTCCATGAATCTCCTCCATGAACCTCCATAAATCTAAATGAATCTCCATGAATCTCCATGAATCTCCATGAATCTCCACGAATCTCCATGAATCTCCATGAATCTCCACCATGAATCTCCTGTATGAATCTCCATGAATCTCCATGAATCTCCATGAATCTCCTCCATGAATCGCCACGAATCTCCATGAATCTCCATGAATCTCCACGAATCTCCTCCATGAACCTCCACGAATCTCCATGAATCTCCGTGAATCTCCATGAATCTGCATGAATCTCCATGAATCTCCATGAATCTCCATGAATCTCCATGAATCTCCATGAATCTCCATGAATCTCCATGAATCTCCACGAATCTGCTCCATGAACCTCCACGAATCTCCATGAATCTCCGTGAATCTCCATGAATCTCCATGAATCTCCATGAATCTCCATGAATCTTCTCCATGAATCTCCTGTACGAATCTCCATGAATCTCCATGAATCTCCATGAACCTCCTCCATAAATCTCCATGAATCTCCATGAATCTCCTCTATACATATCCACGAACCTCGTCCATGAATCTCCAAGAATCTCCGTGAATTTCCATGAATCTCCACGAATCTCCATGAATCTCCTCCATGTATCTCCTGTACGAATCTCCATGAATCTCCTCCATGAATCTCCATGAATCTCCTCCATGAACCTCCTCCATGAACCTTCATAAATCTCCATGAATCTCCATGAATCTCCATGAATCTCCTCCATGAATCTCCTGTACGAATCTCCATGAATCTCCATGAACCTCCTCCATGAATTTCCTGTATGAATCTCCATGAATCTCCTCCATGAATCTCCATAAATGTCCATGAATCTCCATGAATCTCCATTAATCTCCTCCATGAGCCTCCAAAAATTTCCATGAATCTCCACGAATCTCCATGAATCTCCATGAATCTCCATGAATCTCCATGAATCTCCTCAATGAATCTCCATAAATCTCCATGCATCTCCTCCATGAATCTCCATGAATCTCCATGAATCTCCATGAATCTCCATGAATCTCTATGAACCTCCTCCATGAATCTGCATGAATCTCCATGAATCTCCATGAATCTCCATTAATCTCCTCCATGAGCCTCCAAAAATTTCCATGAATCTCCACGAATCCATGAATCTCCATGAGTCTCCATTAATCTCCTCAATGAACCTCCATAAATCTCCATGAATCTCCATGAACCTCCTCCATGAATCTCCTGTATGAATCTCCATGAATCTCCTCCATGAATCTCCATGAATTTCCATGAATCTCCATGAATCTCCATTAATCTCCTCCATGAGCCTCCAAAAATTTCCATTAATCTCCACGAATCTCCATGAATCTCCATGAATCTCCATGAATGTCCACGAATCTCCATGAATCTCCTCGATGAATCTCCTGTATGAATCTCCATGAATCTCCTCCATGAATCTCCATGAATCTCCATGAATCTCCACCATGAACCTCCATAAATCTCCATGAATCTCCATGAATCTCCATGAATCTCCATGAATCTCCATGAATCTCCATGAATCTCCATGAATCTCCACGAATCTGCTCCATGAACCTCCACGAATCTCCATGAATCTCCATGAATGTCCACGAATCTCCATGAATCTCCTCGATGAATCTCCTGTATGAATCTCCATGAATCTCCTCCATGAATCTCCATGAATCTCCATGAATCTCCACCATGCACCTCCATAAATCTCCATGAATCTCCATGAATCTCCATGAATCTCCATGAATCTCCAAGAATCTCCATGAATCTCCTCCATGAATCTCCATGAATCTCCATGAATCTCCTGCATAAATCTCCATGAATCTCCATGAATCTCCATGAATCTCCATGAATCTCCATGAATCTCCATGAATCTCCACGAATCTCCATGAATCTCCTCGATGAATCTCCTGTATGAATCTCCATGAATCTCCTCCATGCACCTCCATAAATCTCCATGAATCTCCATGAATCTCCATGAATCTCCATGAATCTCCATGAATCTCCATGAATCTCCACGAATCTCCATGAATCTCCTCCATGAATCTCCTGTATGAAGCTCCATGAATCTCCATGAATCGCCATGAATCTCAGTGAATCTCAATGAATCTCCATGAATCTCCATGGATCTCCTCAATGAACCTCCATAAATCTCCATGAATCTCCATGAACCTCCTCCATGAATCTCCTGTATGAATCTCCATGAATCTCCTCCATGAATCTCCATGAATTTCCATGAATCTCCATGAATCTCCATTAATCTCCTCCATGAGCCTCCAAAAATTTCCATTAATCTCCATGAATCTCCATGAATCTCCATGAATCTCCACGAATCTGCTCCATGAACCTCCACGAATCTCCATGAATCTCCATGAATGTCCACGAATCTCCATGAATCTCCTCGATGAATCTCCTGTATGAATCTCCATGAATCTCCTCCATGAATCTCCATGAATCTCCATGAATCTCCACCATGCACCTCCATAAATCTCCATGAATCTCCATGAATCTCCATGAATCTCCATGAATCTCCAAGAATCTCCATGAATCTCCTCCATGAATCTCCATGAATCTCCATGAATCTCCTGCATAAATCTCCATGAATCTCCATGAATCTCCATGAATCTCCATGAATCTCCATGAATCTCCACGAATCTCCATGAATCTCCTCGATGAATCTCCTGTATGAATCTCCATGAATCTCCTCCATGCACCTCCATAAATCTCCATGAATCTCCATGAATCTCCATGAATCTCCATGAATCTCCATGAATCTCCATGAATCTCCACGAATCTCCATGAATCTCCTCCATGAATCTCCTGTATGAAGCTCCATGAATCTCCATGAATCGCCATGAATCTCAGTGAATCTCAATGAATCTCCATGAATCTCCATGGATCTCCTCAATGAACCTCCATAAATCTCCATGAATCTCCATGAATCTCCATTAATCTCCTCCATGAGCCTCCAAAAATTTCCATGAATCTCCACGAATCCATGAATCTCCATGAGTCTCCATTAATCTCCTCAATGAACCTCCATAAATCTCCATGAATCTCCATGAACCTCCTCCATGAATCTCCTGTATGAATCTCCATGAATCTCCTCCATGAATCTCCATGAATTTCCATGAATCTCCATGAATCTCCATTAATCTCCTCCATGAGCCTCCAAAAATTTCCATTAATCTCCACGAATCTCCATGAATCTCCATGAATCTCCATGAATGTCCACGAATCTCCATGAATCTCCTCGATGAATCTCCTGTATGAATCTCCATGAATCTCCTCCATGAATCTCCATGAATCTCCATGAATCTCCACCATGAACCTCCATAAATCTCCATGAATCTCCATGAATCTCCATGAATCTCCATGAATCTCCATGAATCTCCATGAATCTCCATGAATCTCCACGAATCTGCTCCATGAACCTCCACGAATCTCCATGAATCTCCATGAATGTCCACGAATCTCCATGAATCTCCTCGATGAATCTCCTGTATGAATCTCCATGAATCTCCTCCATGAATCTCCATGAATCTCCATGAATCTCCACCATGCACCTCCATAAATCTCCATGAATCTCCATGAATCTCCATGAATCTCCATGAATCTCCAAGAATCTCCATGAATCTCCTCCATGAATCTCCATGAATCTCCATGAATCTCCTGCATAAATCTCCATGAATCTCCATGAATCTTCATGAATCTCCATGAATCTCCATGAATCTCCATGAATCTCCACGAATCTCCATGAATCTCCTCGATGAATCTCCTGTATGAATCTCCATGAATCTCCTCCATGCACCTCCATAAATCTCCATGAATCTCCATGAATCTCCATGAATCTCCATGAATCTCCATGAATCTCCATGAATCTCCACGAATCTCCATGAATCTCCTCCATGAATCTCCTGTATGAAGCTCCATGAATCTCCATGAATCGCCATGAATCTCAGTGAATCTCAATGAATCTCCATGAATCTCCATGGATCTCCTCAATGAACCTCCATAAATCTCCATGAATCTCCATGAACCTCCTCCATGAATCTCCTGTATGAATCTCCATGAATCTCCTCCATGAATCTCCATGAATTTCCATGAATCTCCATGAATCTCCATTAATCTCCTCCATGAGCCTCCAAAAATTTCCATTAATCTCCACGAATCTCCATGAATCTCCATGAATCTCCATGAATCTCCATGAATCTCCATGAATCTGCACGAATCTGCTCCATGAACCTCCACGAATCTCCATGAATCTCCATGAATGTCCACGAATCTCCATGAATCTCCTCGATGAATCTCCTGTATGAATCTCCATGAATCTCCTCCATGAATCTCCATGAATCTCCATGAATCTCCACCATGCACCTCCATAAATCTCCATGAATCTCCATGAATCTCCATGAATCTCCATGAATCTCCAAGAATCTCCATGAATCTCCTCCATGAATCTCCATGAATCTCCATGAATCTCCTGCATAAATCTCCATGAATCTCCATGAATCTCCATGAATCTCCATGAATCTCCATGAATCTCCATGAATCTCCACGAATCTCCATGAATCTCCTCGATGAATCTCCTGTATGAATCTCCATGAATCTCCTCCATGCACCTCCATAAATCTCCATGAATCTCCATGAATCTCCATGAATCTCCATGAATCTCCATGAATCTCCATGAATCTCCACGAATCTCCATGAATCTCCTCCATGAATCTCCTGTATGAAGCTCCATGAATCTCCATGAATTTCCATGAATCTCCATGAATCTCCATTAATCTCCTCCATGAGCCTCCAAAAATTTCCATTAATCTCCACGAATCTCCATGAATCTCCATGAATCTCCATGAATGTCCACGAATCTCCATGAATCTCCTCGATGAATCTCCTGTATGAATCTCCATGAATCTCCTCCATGAATCTCCATGAATCTCCATGAATCTCCACCATGAACCTCCATAAATCTCCATGAATCTCCATGAATCTCCATGAATCTCCATGAATCTCCATGAATCTCCATGAATCTCCATGAATCTCCACGAATCTGCTCCATGAACCTCCACGAATCTCCATGAATCTCCATGAATGTCCACGAATCTCCATGAATCTCCTCGATGAATCTCCTGTATGAATCTCCATGAATCTCCTCCATGAATCTCCATGAATCTCCATGAATCTCCACCATGCACCTCCATAAATCTCCATGAATCTCCATGAATCTCCATGAATCTCCATGAATCTCCAAGAATCTCCATGAATCTCCTCCATGAATCTCCATGAATCTCCATGAATCTCCTGCATAAATCTCCATGAATCTCCATGAATCTTCATGAATCTCCATGAATCTCCATGAATCTCCATGAATCTCCATGAATCTCCATGAATCTCCTCGATGAATCTCCTGTATGAATCTCCATGAATCTCCTCCATGCACCTCCATAAATCTCCATGAATCTCCATGAATCTCCATGAATCTCCATGAATCTCCATGAATCTCCATGAATCTCCACGAATCTCCATGAATCTCCTCCATGAATCTCCTGTATGAAGCTCCATGAATCTCCATGAATCGCCATGAATCTCAGTGAATCTCAATGAATCTCCATGAATCTCCATGGATCTCCTCAATGAACCTCCATAAATCTCCATGAATCTCCATGAACCTCCTCCATGAATCTCCTGTATGAATCTCCATGAATCTCCTCCATGAATCTCCATGAATTTCCATGAATCTCCATGAATCTCCATTAATCTCCTCCATGAGCCTCCAAAAATTTCCATTAATCTCCACGAATCTCCATGAATCTCCATGAATCTCCATGAATCTCCATGAATCTCCATGAATCTGCACGAATCTGCTCCATGAACCTCCACGAATCTCCATGAATCTCCATGAATGTCCACGAATCTCCATGAATCTCCTCGATGAATCTCCTGTATGAATCTCCATGAATCTCCTCCATGAATCTCCATGAATCTCCATGAATCTCCACCATGCACCTCCATAAATCTCCATGAATCTCCATGAATCTCCATGAATCTCCATGAATCTCCAAGAATCTCCATGAATCTCCTCCATGAATCTCCATGAATCTCCATGAATCTCCTGCATAAATCTCCATGAATCTCCATGAATCTCCATGAATCTCCATGAATCTCCATGAATCTCCATGAATCTCCACGAATCTCCATGAATCTCCTCGATGAATCTCCTGTATGAATCTCCATGAATCTCCTCCATGCACCTCCATAAATCTCCATGAATCTCCATGAATCTCCATGAATCTCCATGAATCTCCATGAATCTCCATGAATCTCCACGAATCTCCATGAATCTCCTCCATGAATCTCCTGTATGAAGCTCCATGAATCTCCATGAATCGCCATGAATCTCAGTGAATCTCAATGAATCTCCATGAATCTCCATGGATCTCCTCAATGAACCTCCATAAATCTCCATGAATCTCCATGAACCTCCTCCATGAATCTCCTGTATGAATCTCCATGAATCTCCTCCATGAATCTCCATGAATTTCCATGAATCTCCATGAATCTCCATTAATCTCCTCCATGAGCCTCCAAAAATTTCCATTAATCTCCACGAATCTCCATGAATCTCCATGAATCTCCATGAATGTCCACGAATCTCCATGAATCTCCTCGATGAATCTCCTGTATGAATCTCCATGAATCTCCTCCATGAATCTCCATGAATCTCCATGAATCTCCACCATGAACCTCCATAAATCTCCATGAATCTCCATGAATCTCCATGAATCTCCATGAATCTCCATGAATATCCATGAATCTCCATGAATCTCCATGAATCTCTTGTACGAATCTCCATGAATCTCCATGAATCTCCATGAATGTCCACGAATCTCCATGAATCTCCTCGATGAATCTCCTGTATGAATCTCCATGAATCTCCTCCATGAATCTCCATGAATCTCCATGAATCTCCACCATGCACCTCCATAAATCTCCATGAATCTCCATGAATCTCCATGAATCTCCATGAATCTCCAAGAATCTCCGTGAATTTCCATGAATTTCCATTAATCTCCATGAATCTCCATGAATCTCCTCAATGAATCTCCATGAATCTCCTCCATGAATCTCCATGAATCTCCATGGATCTCCTGTATGAATCTCCACGAATCTCCATGAATCTCCATGAATCTCCATGAATCTCCTCCATGAATCTCCATGAATCTCCATGAATCTCCTGCATAAATCTCCATGAATCTCCATGAATCTCCATGAATCTCCATGAATCTCCATGAATCTCCATGAATCTCCACGAATCTCCATGAATCTCCTCCATGAATCTCCTGTATGAAGCTCCATGAATCTCCATGAATCGCCATGAATCTCAGTGAATCTCAATGAATCTCCATGAATCTCCATGGATCTCCTGTATGAATCTCCACGAATCTCCATGAATCTCCATGAATCTCCATGAATCTCCTCCATGAATCTCCATGGATCTCCTGTATGAATCTCCACGAATCTCCATGAATCTCCATGAATCTCCTCCATGAATCTCCATGAATCTCCATGGATCTCCTGTATGAATCTCCACGAATCTCCATGAATCTCCATGAATCTCCATGAATCTCCTCCATGAATCTCCATGAATCTCCATGAATCTCCTGCATAAATCTCCATGAATCTCCATGAGTCTCCATGAATCTCCATGAATCTCCACGAATCTCCATGAATCTCCTCGATGAATCTCCTGTATGAATCTCCATGAATCTCCTCCATGAATCTCCATGAATCTCCATGAATCTCCTCCATGCACCTCCATAAATCTCCATGAATCTCCATGAATCTCCATGAATCTCCACGAATCTACATGAATCTCCTCGATGAATCTCCATGAATCTCCATCAATCTAGTCTAACCCTATCCATGAACCTTGTCCATGTATCTGCATCAATCTCGGTGAATCTCCATGAATTTCCATTAATCTCCATGAGTCTCCATGAATCTCCTCCATGAATCTCCATAAATCTCCATGAATCTCCTCCATGAATGTCCATGAATCTCCATGAATCTCCATGAATCTCCATGAATCTCCATGAATCTCCATGAATGTCCTCCATGAATCTCCATAAATCTCCATGAATCTCCATGAATCTCCATGAATCTCCATGAACCTCCTCCATGAATCTCCATGAATCTCCATGAATTTTCTCTATAAATATCCATCAACCTCCTCCATGAATCTCCATGAATCTCAATGAATCTCCTCCATGAATCTGCATGAATCTCCATGAATCTCCATGAATCTCCATGAATCTCCATGAATCTAAATGAATCCTCTCCATGAACCTCCTGTATGAATCTCCATGAATCTCCTCCATGAATCTCCATGAGTCGACATTAATCTCCTCAATGAACCTCCATAAATCTCCATGAATCTCCATGAACCTCCTCCATGAATCTCCATGTATCTCCATGAAACTCCATGAATCTCCATGAATCTCCATGAATTTCCATGAATCTCCTGTATGAATCTCCATGAATCTCCTCCATGAATCTCCATGAATCTCCATGAATCTCCATGAATCTGCACGAATCTGCTCCATGAACCTCCACGAATCTCCATGAATCTCCATGAATGTCCACGAATCTCCATGAATCTCCTCGATGAATCTCCTGTATGAATCTCCATGAATCTCCATGAATCGCCATGAATCTCAGTGAATCTCAATGAATCTCCATGAATCTCCATGAATCTCCACGAATCTGCTCCATGAACCTCCACGAATCTCCATGAATCTCCATGAATGTCCACGAATCTCCATGAATCTCCTCGATGAATCTCCTGTATGAATCTCCATGAATCTCCTCCATGAATCTCCATGAATCTCCATGAATCTCCACCATGCACCTCCATAAATCTCCATGAATCTCCATGAATCTCCATGAATCTCCATGAATCTCCAAGAATCTCCATGAATCTCCTCCATGAATCTCCATGAATCTCCATGAATCTCCTGCATAAATCTCCATGAATCTCCATGAATCTTCATGAATCTCCATGAATCTCCATGAATCTCCATGAATCTCCACGAATCTCCATGAATCTCCTCGATGAATCTCCTGTATGAATCTCCATGAATCTCCTCCATGCACCTCCATAAATCTCCATGAATCTCCATGAATCTCCATGAATCTCCATGAATCTCCATGAATCTCCATGAATCTCCACGAATCTCCATGAATCTCCTCCATGAATCTCCTGTATGAAGCTCCATGAATCTCCATGAATCGCCATGAATCTCAGTGAATCTCAATGAATCTCCATGAATCTCCATGGATCTCCTCAATGAACCTCCATAAATCTCCATGAATCTCCATGAACCTCCTCCATGAATCTCCTGTATGAATCTCCATGAATCTCCTCCATGAATCTCCATGAATTTCCATGAATCTCCATGAATCTCCATTAATCTCCTCCATGAGCCTCCAAAAATTTCCATTAATCTCCACGAATCTCCATGAATCTCCATGAATCTCCATGAATCTCCATGAATCTCCATGAATCTGCACGAATCTGCTCCATGAACCTCCACGAATCTCCATGAATCTCCATGAATGTCCACGAATCTCCATGAATCTCCTCGATGAATCTCCTGTATGAATCTCCATGAATCTCCTCCATGAATCTCCATGAATCTCCATGAATCTCCACCATGCACCTCCATAAATCTCCATGAATCTCCATGAATCTCCATGAATCTCCATGAATCTCCAAGAATCTCCATGAATCTCCTCCATGAATCTCCATGAATCTCCATGAATCTCCTGCATAAATCTCCATGAATCTCCATGAATCTCCATGAATCTCCATGAATCTCCATGAATCTCCATGAATCTCCACGAATCTCCATGAATCTCCTCGATGAATCTCCTGTATGAATCTCCATGAATCTCCTCCATGCACCTCCATAAATCTCCATGAATCTCCATGAATCTCCATGAATCTCCATGAATCTCCATGAATCTCCATGAATCTCCACGAATCTCCATGAATCTCCTCCATGAATCTCCTGTATGAAGCTCCATGAATCTCCATGAATCGCCATGAATCTCAGTGAATCTCAATGAATCTCCATGAATCTCCATGGATCTCCTCAATGAACCTCCATAAATCTCCATGAATCTCCATGAACCTCCTCCATGAATCTCCTGTATGAATCTCCATGAATCTCCTCCATGAATCTCCATGAATTTCCATGAATCTCCATGAATCTCCATTAATCTCCTCCATGAGCCTCCAAAAATTTCCATTAATCTCCACGAATCTCCATGAATCTCCATGAATCTCCATGAATGTCCACGAATCTCCATGAATCTCCTCGATGAATCTCCTGTATGAATCTCCATGAATCTCCTCCATGAATCTCCATGAATCTCCATGAATCTCCACCATGAACCTCCATAAATCTCCATGAATCTCCATGAATCTCCATGAATCTCCATGAATCTCCATGAATCTCCATGAATCTCCATGAATCTCCATGAATCTCTTGTACGAATCTCCATGAATCTCCATGAATCTCCATGAATGTCCACGAATCTCCATGAATCTCCTCGATGAATCTCCTGTATGAATCTCCATGAATCTCCTCCATGAATCTCCATGAATCTCCATGAATCTCCACCATGCACCTCCATAAATCTCCATGAATCTCCATGAATCTCCATGAATCTCCATGAATCTCCAAGAATCTCCGTGAATTTCCATGAATTTCCATTAATCTCCATGAATCTCCATGAATCTCCTCAATGAATCTCCATGAATCTCCTCCATGAATCTCCATGAATCTCCATGGATCTCCTGTATGAATCTCCACGAATCTCCATGAATCTCCATGAATCTCCATGAATCTCCTCCATGAATCTCCATGAATCTCCATGAATCTCCTGCATAAATCTCCATGAATCTCCATGAATCTCCATGAATCTCCATGAATCTCCATGAATCTCCATGAATCTCCACGAATCTCCATGAATCTCCTCCATGAATCTCCTGTATGAAGCTCCATGAATCTCCATGAATCGCCATGAATCTCAGTGAATCTCAATGAATCTCCATGAATCTCCATGGATCTCCTGTATGAATCTCCACGAATCTCCATGAATCTCCATGAATCTCCATGAATCTCCTCCATGAATCTCCATGGATCTCCTGTATGAATCTCCACGAATCTCCATGAATCTCCATGAATCTCCTCCATGAATCTCCATGAATCTCCATGGATCTCCTGTATGAATCTCCACGAATCTCCATGAATCTCCATGAATCTCCATGAATCTCCTCCATGAATCTCCATGAATCTCCATGAATCTCCTGCATAAATCTCCATGAATCTCCATGAGTCTCCATGAATCTCCATGAATCTCCACGAATCTCCATGAATCTCCTCGATGAATCTCCTGTATGAATCTCCATGAATCTCCTCCATGAATCTCCATGAATCTCCATGAATCTCCTCCATGCACCTCCATAAATCTCCATGAATCTCCATGAATCTCCATGAATCTCCACGAATCTACATGAATCTCCTCGATGAATCTCCATGAATCTCCATCAATCTAGTCTAACCCTATCCATGAACCTTGTCCATGTATCTGCATCAATCTCGGTGAATCTCCATGAATTTCCATTAATCTCCATGAGTCTCCATGAATCTCCTCCATGAATCTCCATAAATCTCCATGAATCTCCTCCATGAATGTCCATGAATCTCCATGAATCTCCATGAATCTCCATGAATCTCCATGAATCTCCATGAATGTCCTCCATGAATCTCCATAAATCTCCATGAATCTCCATGAATCTCCATGAATCTCCATGAACCTCCTCCATGAATCTCCATGAATCTCCATGAATTTTCTCTATAAATATCCATCAACCTCCTCCATGAATCTCCATGAATCTCAATGAATCTCCTCCATGAATCTGCATGAATCTCCATGAATCTCCATGAATCTCCATGAATCTCCATGAATCTAAATGAATCCTCTCCATGAACCTCCTGTATGAATCTCCATGAATCTCCTCCATGAATCTCCATGAGTCGACATTAATCTCCTCAATGAACCTCCATAAATCTCCATGAATCTCCATGAACCTCCTCCATGAATCTCCATGTATCTCCATGAAACTCCATGAATCTCCATGAATCTCCATGAATTTCCATGAATCTCCTGTATGAATCTCCATGAATCTCCTCCATGAATCTCCATGAATCTCCATGAATCTCCATGAATCTAAATGAATCCCCTCCATGAACCTCCTGTATGAATCTCCTGTATGAATCTCCATGAATTTCCTCCATGAATCTCCATGAATTTCCATGAATCTCCATGAATCTCACATTAATCTCCTCCATGAGCCTCCAAAAATTTCCATGAATCTCCACGAATCTCCATGAATCTCCATGAATCTCCATGAATGTCCACGAATCTCCATGAATCTCCATGAATCTCCTCGATGAATCTCCTCCATGAATCTCCTGTATGAATCTCCATGAATCTCCACGAATCTCCAAGAATCTCCATGAATCTCCATGAATGTCCACGAATCTCCATGAATCTCCTCGATGAATCTCCTCCATGAATCTCCTGTATGAATCTCCACGAATCTCCATGAACCTCCATGAACCTCCTCCATGAATCTCCTGTATGAATCTCCATGAATCTCCTCCATGAATCTCCATAAATTTCCATGATTCTCCATGCATCTCCATTAATCTCCTCCATGAGCCTCCAAAAATTTCCATGAATCTCCACGAATCTCCATGAATCTCCATGAATCTCCATGAATGTTCACGCATCTCCATGAATCTCCTCGATGTATCTCCTGTATGAATCTCCATGAATCTCCATGAATCTCCATAAATCTCCTCCATGAACCTCCATAAATCTCCATGAATCTCCATGAATCTCCATGAATCTCCATAAATCTCCTCCATGAACCTCCATAAATCTCCATGAATCTCCATGAATCTCCATGAATCTCCATGAATCTCCTGTATGAATCTCCACGAATCTCCATGAATCTCCATGAATCTCCATGAACCTCCTCCATAAATCTCCATGAATCTCCATGAATCTCCTCTATACATATCCATGAACCTCGTCCATGAATCTCCATGAATCTCCGTGAATCTCCATGAATTTCCATTAATCTCCATGAATCTCCATGAATCTCCTCCATGAATCTCCATAAATCTCCATGAATCTCCTCCATGAAGCTCCATGAATCTCCATGAATATCCATGAATCTCCATGAATCTCCATGAATCTCCATGAACCTCCTCCATGAATCTCCATGAATCTCCATGGATCTCCTGTATGAATCTCCACGAATCTCCATGAATCTCCATGAATCTCCATGAATCTCCATGAATCTCCATGAATCTCCATGAATGTCCACGAATCTCCATGAATCTCCTCGATGAATCTCCTCCATGAATCTCCTGTATGAATCTCCACGAATCTCCATGAACCTCCATGAACCTCCTCCATGAATCTCCTGTATGAATCTCCATGAATCTCCTCCATGAATCTCCATGAATCTCCATGAATCTCCTCTATACATATCCATGAACCTCGTCCATGAATCTCCATGAATCTCCGTGAATCTCCATGAATTTCCATTAATCTCCATGAATCTCCATGAATCTCCTCCATGAATCTCCATAAATCTCCATGAATCTCCTCCATGAAGCTCCATGAATCTCCATGAATATCCATGAATCTCCATGAATCTCCATGAATCTCCATGAACCTCCTCCATGAATCTCCATGAATCTCCATGGATCTCCTGTATGAATCTCCACGAATCTCCACGAATCTCCATGAATCTCGATGAATCTCCATGAATGTCCACGAATCTCCATTAATCTCCTCGATGAATCTCCTGTATGAATCTCCATGAATCTCCTCCATGAATCTCCATGAATCTCCATGAATCTCCTCCATGAACCTCCATAAATCTCCATGAATCTCCATGAATCTCCATGAATCTCCATGAATCTCCATGAATCTCCTCCATGAATCTCCATAAATCTCCATGAATCTCCTCCATGAAGCTCCATGAATCTCCATGAATATCCATGAATCTCCATGAATCTCCATGAATCTCCATGAACCTCCTCCATGAATCTCCATGAATCTCCATGGATCTCCTGTATGAATCTCCACGAATCTCCATGAATCTCCATGAATCTCCATGAATCTCCACGAATCTCCTCCATGAACCTCCATGAACCTCCATAAATCTCCATGAATCTCCATGAATCTCCATGAATCTCCTTGAATCTCCATGAATCTCCATGAATCTCCATGATTCTCCACGAATCTCCATGAATCTCCTCCATGAATCTCCTGTATGAATCTCCATGAATCTCCATGAATCTCCATGAACCTCCTCCATGAATCTCCACGAATCTCCATGAATCTCCTCGATGAATCTCCTGTATGAATCTCCATGAATCTCCTCCATGAATCTCCATGAATCTCCATGAATCTCCATGAATTTCCATGAATCTCCATGAATCTCCATGAATCTCCATGAATCTCCACGAATCTCCATGAATCTCCTCCATGAATCTCCTGTATGAGTCTCCATTAATCTTCTCAATGAACCTCCATAAATCTCCATGAATCTCCATAAACCTCCTCCATGAATCTCCTGTATGCATCTCCATGAATCCCCTCCATGAATTTCCATGAATTTCCATGAATCTCCATGCATCTCCATTAATCTCCTCCATGAGCCTCCAAAAATTTCCATGAACCTCCACGAATCTCCATGAATCTCCATGAATCTCCATGAATGTCCACGAATCTCCATGAATCTCCTCCATGAATCTCCTGTATGAATCTCCATGAATCTCCTCCATGAATCTCCATGAATCTCCATTAATCTCCCCCATGAATCTCCATGAGTCTCCATTAATCTCCTCAATGAACCTCCATAAATCTCCATGAATCTCCATGAACCTCCTCCATGAATCTCCTGTATGAATCTCCATGAATCTCCATGAATTTCCATGAATCTCCATGAATCTCCATTAATCTCCTCCATGAGCCTCCAAAAATTTCCATGATTCTCCACGAATCTCCATGAATCTCCATGAATCTCCATGAATGTCCACGAATCTCCTCGATGAATCTCCTGTATGAATCTCCATGAATCTCCTCCATGAATCTCCATGAATCTCCATGAATCTCCTCCATGCACCTCCATAAATCTCCATGAATCTCCATGAATCTGCATGAATCTCCATGAATCTCCATGAATCTCCACGAATCTCCATGAATCTCCTCCATGAATCTCCTGTACGAATCTCCATGAATCTCCTCCATGAATCTCCTGTACGAATCTCCATGAATCTCCTCCATGAATCTCCATGAATCTCCTCCATGAACCTCCTCCATGAACCTTCATAAATCTCCATGAATCTCTATGGATCTCCACGAATCTTCATGAATCTCCGAGAATCTCCATAAATCTCCATGAATCTCCATGAACCTCCTCCATAAATCTCCATGCATCTCCATGAATGTCCTCTATACATATCCATGAACCTCGTCCATGAATCTCCATGAATCTCCGTGAATTTCCATGAATCTCCATGAATCTCCATGAATCTCCATGAATCTGCATGAATCTCCATGAACCTCCATGAACTTCATCCATGAATCTCCTGTATGAATCTCCATGAATCTCCTCCATGAATCTCCATGAATTTCCATGAATCTCCATGAATCTCCATTAATCTCCTCCATGAGCCTCCAAAAATTTCCATGAATCTCCACGAATCTCCATGAATCTCCATGAATCTCCATGAATGTCCACGAATCTCCATGAATCTCCTCGATGAATCTCCTGTATGAATCTCCATGAATCTCCTCCATGAATCTCCATGAATCTCCATGAATCTCCTCCATGAACCTCCATAAATCTCCATGAATCTCCATGAATCTCCATGAATCTCCATGAATCTCCATGAATCTCCATGAATCTCCACGAATCTCCATGAATCTCCATGAATCTCCTCCATGAATCTCCTGTATGAATCTCCATGAATCTCCATGAATCTCCATGAACCTCCTCCATGAATCTCCATGAATCTCCATGAATCTCCATGAATCTCCATGAATCTCCACGAATCTCCTCCATGAACCTCCACGAATCTCCATGAATCTCCGTGAATCTCCATGAATCTCCATGAATCTCCATGAATCTCCATGAACCTCCTCCATGAATCACCATGAATCTCCATGAATTTTCTCTATAAATGTCCATGAACCTCCTCCATGAATCTCCATGAATCTCAATGAATCTCCTCCATGAATCTGCATGAATCTCCATGAATCTCCATGAATCTCCATTAATCCCCTCCATGAGCCTCCAAAAATTTCCATGAATCTCCACGAATCTCCATGAATCTCCATGAATCTCCATGAATGTCCACGAATCTCCATGAATCTCCTCCATGAGCCTCCAAAAATTTCCATGAATCTCCACGGATCTCCATGAATCTCCATGAATCTCCATGAATGTCCACGAATCTCCATGAATCTCCTCGATGAATCTCCTGTATGAATCTCCATGAATCTCCTCCATGAATCTCCATGAATCTCCATGAATCTCCTCCATGAATCTCCATGAGTCTCCATTAATCTCCTCAATGAACCTCCATAAATCTCCATGAATCTCCATGAACCTCCTCCATGAATCTCCTGTATGAATCTCCATGAATCTCCTCCATGAATCTCCATGAATCTCCATGAATCTCCTCCATGAACCTCCATAAATCTAAATGAATCTCCATGAATCTCCATGAATCTCCATGAATCTCCACGAATCTCCATGAATCTCCATGAATCTCCACCATGAAACTCCTGTATGAATCTCCATGAATCTCCATGAATCACCATGAATCTCCTCCATGAATCGCCACGAATCTCCATGAATCTCCATGAATCTCCATGAATCTCCACGAATCTCCTCCATGAACCTCCACGAATCTCCATGAATCTCCGTGAATCTCCATGAATCTGCACGAATCTCCATGAATCTCCATGAATCTCCATGAATCTCCATGAATCTCCATGAATCTCCATGAATCTCCACGAATCTGCTCCATGAACCTCCACGAATCTCCATGAATCTCCGTGAATCTCCATGAATCTCCATGAATCTCCATGAATCTCCATGAATCTTCTCCATGAATCTCCTGTACGAATCTCCATGAATCTCCATGAATCTCCATGAACCTCCTCCATAAATCTCCATGAATCTCCATGAATCTCCTCCATGAATCTCCATGAATCTCCATGAATCTCCTCCATGAACCTCCACGAATCTCCATGAATCTCCGTGAATCTCCATGAATCTCCATGAATCTCCATGAATCTCCATGAACCTCCTCCATAAATCTCCATGAATCTCCATCAATCTAGTCTAACCCTATCCATGAACCTTGTCCATGTATCTGCATGAATCTCGGTGAATCTCCATGAATTTCCATTAATCTCCATGAATCTCCATGAATCTCCTCCATGAATCTCCATAAATCTCCATGAATCTCCTCCATGAATCTCCATGAATCTCCATGAATCTCCTGCATAAATCTCCATGAATCTCCATGAATCTCCATGAATCTCCATGAATCTCCACGAATCTCCATGAATCTCCTCGATGAATCTCCTGTATGAATCTCCAAGAATCTCCTCCATGAATCTCCATGAATCTCCATGAATCTCCTCCATGCACCTCCATAAATCTCCATGAATCTCCATGAATCTCCATGAATCTCCTCCATGCACCTCCATAAATCTCCATGAATCTCCATAAATCTCCATGAATCTCCATGAATCTCCACGAATCTCCACGAATCTCCATGAATCTCCTCCATGAATCTCCTGTACGAATCTCCGTGAATCTCCTCCATGAATCTCCATGAATCTCCTCCATGAACCTCCTCCATGAACCTTCATAAATCTCCATGAATCTCTATGAATCTCCACGAATCTCCATGCATCTCCGTGAATCTCCATGAATCTCCATGAATCTCCATGAATCTCCATGAACCTCCTCCATAAATCTCCATGCATCTCCATGAATCTCCTCTATACATATCCATGAACCTCGTCCATGAATCTCCATGAATCTCCGTGAATTTCCATGAATCTCCATGAATCTGCATGAATCTCCATGAATCGCCATGAACCTCCTCCATGAATCTCCATGAATCTCCATGAATCTCCATGAATCTCCACGAATCTCCATGAATCTCCTCCATGAATCTCCATGAATCTCCATGAATCTCCTCCATGCACCTCCATAAATCTCCATGAATCTCCATGAATCTCCATGAATCTCCATGAATCTCCACGAATCTCCATGAATCTCCTCGATGAATCTCCTGTATGAAGCTCCATGAATCTCCATGAATCTCCATGAACCTCCTCCATGAATCTCCATGAATCTGCATGTATCTCCATGAATCTCCATGAATCTCCATGAATCTCCATGAATCTCCTCCATGAATCTCCTGTACGAATCTCCATGAATCTCCATGAACCTCCTCCATGAATTTCCTGTATGAATCTCCATGAATCTCCTCCATGAATCTCCATAAATGTCCATGAATCTCCATGAATCTCCATTAATCTCCTCCATGAGCCTCCAAAAATTTCCATGAATCTCCACGAATCTCCATGAATCTCCATGAATCTCCATGAATCTCCATGAATCTCCTCAATGAATCTCCATAAATCTCCATGCATCTCCTCCATGAATCTCCATGAATCTCCATGAATCTCCATGAATCTCCATGAATCTCTATGAACCTCCTCCATGAATCTCCATGAATCTCCATGAATCTCCTGTATGCATCTCCATGAATCTCCTCCATGAATCTCCATGAATCTCCATGAATCTCCTCCATGAACCGCCACGAATCTCCATGAATCTCCGTGAATCTCCATGAATCTCCATGAATCTCCATGAATCTCCATGAACCTCCTCCATAAATCTCCATGAATCTCCATCAATCTAGTCTAACCCTATCCATGAACCTTGTCCATGTATCTGCATGAATCTCGGTGAATCTCCATGAATTTCCATTAATCTCCATGAATCTCCATGAATCTCCTCCATGAATCTCCATAAATCTCCATGAATCTCCTCCATGAATCTCCATGAATCTCCATGAATCTCCATGAATCTCCATGAATCTCCATGAATCTCCATGAATCTCCATGAATGTCCTCCATGAATCTCCATAAATCTCCATGAATCTCCATGAATCTCCATGAATCTCCATGAACCTCCTCCATGAATCTCCATGAATCTCCATGAATTTTCTCTATAAATATCCATCAACCTCCTCCATGAATCTCCATGAATCTCTTCCATGAACCTCCTCCATGAACCTTCATAAATCTCCATGAATCTCTATGAATCTCCACGAATCTCCATGAATGTCCACGAATCTCCATGAATCTCCTCGATGAATCTCCTGTATGAATCTCCATGAATCTCCTCCATGAATCTCCATGAATCTCCATGAATCTCCTCCATGAACCTCCATAAATCTAAATGAATCTCCATGAATCTCCATGAATCTCCATGAATCTCCACGAATCTCCATGAATCTCCATGAATCTCCACCATGAATCTCCTGTATGAATCTCCATGAATCTCCATGAATCTCCATGAATCTCCTCCATGAATCGCCACGAATCTCCATGAATCTCCATGAATCTCCATGAATGTCCACGAATCTCCATGAATCTCCTCCATGAGCCTCCAAAAATTTCCATGAATCTCCACGAATCTCCATGAATCTCCATGAATCTCCATGAATGTCCACGAATCTCCATGAATCTCCTCGATGAATCTCCTGTATGAATCTCCATGAATCTCCTCCATGAATCTCCATGAATCTCCATGAATCTCCTCCATGAATCTCCATGAGTCTCCATTAATCTCCTCAATGAACCTCCATAAATCTCCATGAATCTCCATGAACCTCCTCCATGAATCTCCTGTATGAATCTCCATGAATCTCCATGAATTTCCATGAATCTCCATGAATCTCCATTAATCTCCTCCATGAGCCTCCAAAAATTTCCATGAATCTCCACGAATCTCCATGAATCTCCATGAATCTCCATGAATGTCCACGAATCTCCATGAATCTCCTCGATGAATCTCCTGTATGAATCTCCATGAATCTCCTCCATGAATCTCCATGAATCTCCATGAATCTCCTCCATGAACCTCCATAAATCTAAATGAATCTCCATGAATCTCCATGAATCTCCATGAATCTCCACGAATCTCCATGAATCTCCATGAATCTCCACCATGAATCTCCTGTATGAATCTCCATGAATCTCCATGAATCTCCATGAATCTCCTCCATGAATCGCCACGAATCTCCATGAATCTCCATGAATCTCCATGAATCTCCACGAATCTCCTCCATGAACCTCCACGAATCTCCATGAATCTCCGTGAATCTCCATGAATCTGCATGAATCTCCATGAATCTCCATGAATCTCCATGAATCTCCATGAATCTCCATGAATCTCCATGAATCTCCACGAATCTGCTCCATGAACCTCCACGAATCTCCATGAATCTCCGTGAATCTCCATGAATCTCCATGAATCTCCATGAATCTCCATGAATCTTCTCCATGAATCTCCTGTACGAATCTCCATGAATCTCCATGAATCTCCATGAACCTCCTCCATAAATCTCCATGAATCTCCATGAATCTCCTCTATACATATCCACGAACCTCGTCCATGAATCTCCAAGAATCTCCGTGAATTTCCATGAATCTCCACGAATCTCCATGAATCTCCTCCATGTATCTCCTGTACGAATCTCCATGAATCTCCTCCATGAATCTCCATCAATCTCCTCCATGAACCTCCTCCATGAACCTTCATAAATCTCCATGAATCTCCATGAATCTCCATGAATCTCCTCCATGAATCTCCTGTACGAATCTCCATGAATCTCCATGAACCTCCTCCATGAATTTCCTGTATGAATCTCCATGAATCTCCTCCATGAATCTCCATAAATGTCCATGAATCTCCATGAATCTCCATTAATCTCCTCCATGAGCCTCCAAAAATTTCCATGAATCTCCACGAATCTCCATGAATCTCCATGAATCTCCATGAATCTCCATGAATCTCCTCAATGAATCTCCATAAATCTCCATGCATCTCCTCCATGAATCTCCATGAATCTCCATGAATCTCCATGAATCTCCATGAATCTCTATGAACCTCCTCCATGAATCTCCATGAATCTCCATGAATCTCCATGAATCTCCTGTATGCATCTCCATGAATCTCCTCCATGAATCTCCATGAATCTCCATGAATCTCCTCCATGAACCTCCACGAATCTCCATGAATCTCCGTGAATCTCCATGAATCTCCATGAATCTCCATGAATCTCCATGAACCTCCTCCATAAATCTCCATGAATCTCCATCAATCTAGTCTAACCCTATCCATGAACCTTGTCCATGTATCTGCATGAATCTCGGTGAATCTCCATGAATTTCCATTAATCTCCATGAATCTCCATGAATCTCCTCCATGAATCTCCATAAATCTCCATGAATCTCCTCCATGAATCTCCATGAATCTCCATGAATCTCCTGCATAAATCTCCATGAATCTCCATGAATCTCCATGAATCTCCATGAATCTCCACGAATCTCCATGAATCTCCTCGATGAATCTCCTGTATGAATCTCCAAGAATCTCCTCCATGAATCTCCATGAATCTCCATGAATCTCCTCCATGCACCTCCATAAATCTCCATGAATCTCCATGAATCTCCTCCATGCACCTCCATAAATCTCCATGAATCTCCATAAATCTCCATGAATCTCCATGAATCTCCACGAATCTCCACGAATCTCCATGAATCTCCTCCATGAATCTCCTGTACGAATCTCCGTGAATCTCCTCCATGAATCTCCATGAATCTCCTCCATGAACCTCCTCCATGAACCTTCATAAATCTCCATGAATCTCTATGAATCTCCACGAATCTCCATGCATCTCCGTGAATCTCCATGAATCTCCATGAATCTCCATGAATCTCCATGAATCTCCATGAATCTCCTCCATGAATCGCCACGAATCTCCATGAATCTCCATGAATCTCCATGAATCTCCATGAATCTCCACGAATCTCCATGAATCTCCTCGATGAATCTCCTGTATGAATCTCCAAGAATCTCCTCCATGAATCTCCATGAATCTCCATGAATCTCCTCCATGCACCTCCATAAATCTCCATGAATCTCCATGAATCTCCATGAATCTCCTCCATGCACCTCCATAAATCTCCATGAATCTCCATAAATCTCCATGAATCTCCATGAATCTCCACGAATCTCCACGAATCTCCATGAATCTCCTCCATGAATCTCCTGTACGAATCTCCGTGAATCTCCTCCATGAATCTCCATGAATCTCCTCCATGAACCTCCTCCATGAACCTTCATAAATCTCCATGAATCTCTATGAATCTCCATGAATCTCCATGAACCTCCTCCATAAATCTCCATGCATCTCCATGAATCTCCTCTATACATATCCATGAACCTCGTCCATGAATCTCCATGAATCTCCGTGAATTTCCATGAATCTCCATGAATCTCCATGAATCTCCATGAATCTGCATGAATCTCCATGAATCGCCATGAACCTCCTCCATGAATCTCCATGAATCTCCATGAATCTCCATGAATCTCCACGAATCTCCATGAATCTCCTCCATGAATCTCCATGAATCTCCATGAATCTCCTCCATGCACCTCCATAAATCTCCATGAATCTCCATGAATCTCCATGAATCTCCATGAATCTCCACGAATCTCCATGAATCTCCTCGATGAATCTCCTGTATGAAGCTCCATGAATCTCCATGAATCTCCATGAACCTCCTCCATGAATCTCCATGAATCTGCATGTATCTCCATGAATCTCCATGAATCTCCATGAATCTCCATGAATCTCCTCCATGAATCTCCTGTACGAATCTCCATGAATCTCCATGAACCTCCTCCATGAATTTCCTGTATGAATCTCCATGAATCTCCTCCATGAATCTCCATAAATGTCCATGAATCTCCATTAATCTCCTCCATGAGCCTCCAAAAATTTCCATGAATCTCCACGAATCTCCATGAATCTCCATGAATCTCCATGAATCTCCATGAATCTCCTCAATGAATCTCCATAAATCTCCATGCATCTCCTCCATGAATCTCCATGAATCTCCTCCATGAATCTCCATGAATCTCCATGAACCTCCTCCATGAATCTCCATGAATCTCCATGAATCTCCATGAATCTCCATGAATGTCCTCCATGAATCTCCATAAATCTCCATGAATCTCCATGAATCTCCATGAATCTCCATGAACCTCCTCCATGAATCTCCATGAATCTCCATGAATTTTCTGTATAAATATCCATCAACCTCCTCCATGAATCTCCATGAATCTCCTCCATGAACCTCCTCCATGAACCTTCATAAATCTCCATGAATCTCTATGAATCTCCACGAATCTCCATGAATCTCCGTGAATCTCCATGAATCTCCATGAATCTCCATGAATCGCCATGAACCTCCTCCATGAATCTCCATGAATCTCCATGAATCTCCATGAATCTCCACGAATCTCCATGAATCTCCTCGATGAATCTCCATGAATCTCCTCCATGAATCTCCATGAATCTCCTCCATGCACCTCCATAAATCTCCATGAATCTCCATGAGTCTCCATGAATCTCCATGAATCTCCATGAATCTCCACGAATCTCCATGAATCTCCTCGATGAATCTCCTGTATGAAGCTCCATGAATCTCCATGAATCTCCATGAACCTCCTCCATGAATCTCCATGAATCTGCATGAATCTCCATGAATCTCCATGAATCTCCATGAATCTCCATGAATCTCCTCCATGAATCTCCTGTACGAATCACCATGAATCTCCATGAACCTCCTCCATGAATCTCCTGTATGAATCTCCATGAATCTCCTCCATGAATCTCCATAAATGTCCATGAATCTCCATGAATCTCCATTAATCTCCTCCATGAGCCTCCAAAAATTTCCATGAATCTCCACGAATCTCCATGAATCTCCATGAATCTCCATGAATCTCCATGAATCTCCTCAATGAATCTCCATAAATCTCCATGCATCTCCTCCATGAATCTCCATGAATCTCCATGAATCTCCATGAATCTCCATGAATCTCTATGAACCTCCTCCATGAATCTCCATGAATCTCCATGAATCTCCATGAACCTCCTCCATAAATCTCCATGCATCTCCATGAATCTCCTCTATACATATCCATGAACCTCCTCCATGAATCTCCTGTATGAATCTCCATGAATCTCCTCCATGAATCTCCATGAATTTCCATGAATCTCCTCCATGAATCTCCTGTATGAATCTCCATGAATCTCCATGAATCTCCATGAACCTCCTCCATGAATCTCCACGAATCTCCATGAATCTCCATGAATCTCCATGAATCTCCATGAACCTCCTCCATGAATCTCCATGAATCTCCATGAATTTTCTCTATAAATATCCATGAACCTCCTCCATGAATCTCCATGAATCTCCATGAATTTCCATGAATCTCCATGAATCTCCATTAATCTCCTCCATGAGCCTCCAAAAATTTCCATGAACCTCCACGAATCTCCATGAATCTCCATGAATCTCCATGAATGTCCACGAATCTCCATGAATCTCCTCGATGAATCTCCTGTATGAATCTCCATGAATCTCCATGAATCTCCTCCATGAACCTCCACGAATCTCCATGAATCTCCGTGAATCTCCATGAATCTCCATGAATCTCCATGAATCTCCATGAACCTCCTCCATAAATCTCCATGAATCTCCATCAATCTAGTCTAACCCTATCCATGAACCTTGTCCATGTATCTGCATGAATCTCGGTGAATCTCCATGAATTTCCATTAATCTCCATGAATCTCCATGAATCTCCTCCATGAATCTCCATAAATCTCCATGAATCTCCTCCATGAATCTCCATGAATCTCCATGAATCTCCTGCATAAATCTCCATGAATCTCCATGAATCTCCATGAATCTCCATGAATCTCCACGAATCTCCATGAATCTCCTCGATGAATCTCCTGTATGAATCTCCAAGAATCTCCTCCATGAATCTCCATGAATCTCCATGAATCTCCTCCATGCACCTCCATAAATCTCCATGAATCTCCATGAATCTCCTCCATGCACCTCCATAAATCTCCATGAATCTCCATAAATCTCCATGAATCTCCATGAATCTCCACGAATCTCCACGAATCTCCATGAATCTCCTCCATGAATCTCCTGTACGAATCTCCGTGAATCTCCTCCATGAATCTCCATGAATCTCCTCCATGAACCTCCTCCATGAACCTTCATAAATCTCCATGAATCTCTATGAATCTCCACGAATCTCCATGCATCTCCGTGAATCTCCATGAATCTCCATGAATCTCCATGAATCTCCATGAATCTCCATGAATCTCCTCCATGAATCGCCACGAATCTCCATGAATCTCCATGAATCTCCATGAATCTCCATGAATCTCCACGAATCTCCATGAATCTCCTCGATGAATCTCCTGTATGAATCTCCAAGAATCTCCTCCATGAATCTCCATGAATCTCCATGAATCTCCTCCATGCACCTCCATAAATCTCCATGAATCTCCATGAATCTCCATGAATCTCCTCCATGCACCTCCATAAATCTCCATGAATCTCCATAAATCTCCATGAATCTCCATGAATCTCCACGAATCTCCACGAATCTCCATGAATCTCCTCCATGAATCTCCTGTACGAATCTCCGTGAATCTCCTCCATGAATCTCCATGAATCTCCTCCATGAACCTCCTCCATGAACCTTCATAAATCTCCATGAATCTCTATGAATCTCCATGAATCTCCATGAACCTCCTCCATAAATCTCCATGCATCTCCATGAATCTCCTCTATACATATCCATGAACCTCGTCCATGAATCTCCATGAATCTCCGTGAATTTCCATGAATCTCCATGAATCTCCATGAATCTCCATGAATCTGCATGAATCTCCATGAATCGCCATGAACCTCCTCCATGAATCTCCATGAATCTCCATGAATCTCCATGAATCTCCACGAATCTCCATGAATCTCCTCCATGAATCTCCATGAATCTCCATGAATCTCCTCCATGCACCTCCATAAATCTCCATGAATCTCCATGAATCTCCATGAATCTCCATGAATCTCCACGAATCTCCATGAATCTCCTCGATGAATCTCCTGTATGAAGCTCCATGAATCTCCATGAATCTCCATGAACCTCCTCCATGAATCTCCATGAATCTGCATGTATCTCCATGAATCTCCATGAATCTCCATGAATCTCCATGAATCTCCTCCATGAATCTCCTGTACGAATCTCCATGAATCTCCATGAACCTCCTCCATGAATTTCCTGTATGAATCTCCATGAATCTCCTCCATGAATCTCCATAAATGTCCATGAATCTCCATTAATCTCCTCCATGAGCCTCCAAAAATTTCCATGAATCTCCACGAATCTCCATGAATCTCCATGAATCTCCATGAATCTCCATGAATCTCCTCAATGAATCTCCATAAATCTCCATGCATCTCCTCCATGAATCTCCATGAATCTCCTCCATGAATCTCCATGAATCTCCATGAACCTCCTCCATGAATCTCCATGAATCTCCATGAATCTCCATGAATCTCCATGAATGTCCTCCATGAATCTCCATAAATCTCCATGAATCTCCATGAATCTCCATGAATCTCCATGAACCTCCTCCATGAATCTCCATGAATCTCCATGAATTTTCTGTATAAATATCCATCAACCTCCTCCATGAATCTCCATGAATCTCCTCCATGAACCTCCTCCATGAACCTTCATAAATCTCCATGAATCTCTATGAATCTCCACGAATCTCCATGAATCTCCGTGAATCTCCATGAATCTCCATGAATCTCCATGAATCGCCATGAACCTCCTCCATGAATCTCCATGAATCTCCATGAATCTCCATGAATCTCCACGAATCTCCATGAATCTCCTCGATGAATCTCCATGAATCTCCTCCATGAATCTCCATGAATCTCCTCCATGCACCTCCATAAATCTCCATGAATCTCCATGAGTCTCCATGAATCTCCATGAATCTCCATGAATCTCCACGAATCTCCATGAATCTCCTCGATGAATCTCCTGTATGAAGCTCCATGAATCTCCATGAATCTCCATGAACCTCCTCCATGAATCTCCATGAATCTGCATGAATCTCCATGAATCTCCATGAATCTCCATGAATCTCCATGAATCTCCTCCATGAATCTCCTGTACGAATCACCATGAATCTCCATGAACCTCCTCCATGAATCTCCTGTATGAATCTCCATGAATCTCCTCCATGAATCTCCATAAATGTCCATGAATCTCCATGAATCTCCATTAATCTCCTCCATGAGCCTCCAAAAATTTCCATGAATCTCCACGAATCTCCATGAATCTCCATGAATCTCCATGAATCTCCATGAATCTCCTCAATGAATCTCCATAAATCTCCATGCATCTCCTCCATGAATCTCCATGAATCTCCATGAATCTCCATGAATCTCCATGAATCTCTATGAACCTCCTCCATGAATCTCCATGAATCTCCATGAATCTCCATGAACCTCCTCCATAAATCTCCATGCATCTCCATGAATCTCCTCTATACATATCCATGAACCTCCTCCATGAATCTCCTGTATGAATCTCCATGAATCTCCTCCATGAATCTCCATGAATTTCCATGAATCTCCTCCATGAATCTCCTGTATGAATCTCCATGAATCTCCATGAATCTCCATGAACCTCCTCCATGAATCTCCACGAATCTCCATGAATCTCCATGAATCTCCATGAATCTCCATGAACCTCCTCCATGAATCTCCATGAATCTCCATGAATTTTCTCTATAAATATCCATGAACCTCCTCCATGAATCTCCATGAATCTCCATGAATTTCCATGAATCTCCATGAATCTCCATTAATCTCCTCCATGAGCCTCCAAAAATTTCCATGAACCTCCACGAATCTCCATGAATCTCCATGAATCTCCATGAATGTCCACGAATCTCCATGAATCTCCTCGATGAATCTCCTGTATGAATCTCCATGAATCTGCTCCATGAATCTCCATGAATCTCCATGAATCTCCTCCATGAATCTCCATGAGTCTCCATTAATCTCCTCAATGAACCTCCATAAATCTCCATGAATCTCCATGAACCTCCTCCATGAATCTCCTGTATGAATCTCCATGAATCTCCTCCATGAATCTCCATGAATTTCCATGAATCTCCACGAATCTCCATGAATCTCCATGAATCTCCATGAATGTCCACGAATCTCCACGAATCTCCATGAATCTCCTCCATGAATCTCCATGAATCTCCATGAATCTCCACCATGAACCTCCATAAATCTCCATGAATCTCCATGAATCTCCATGAATCTCCATGAATCTCCATGAATCTCCATGAATCTTGTCCATGAATCTCCTGTACGAATCTCCATGAATCTCCATGAATCTCCATGGATCTCCTGTATGAATCTCCACGAATCTCCATGAATCTCCATGAATCTCCTCCATGAATCTCCATGAATCTCCATGGATCTCCTGTATGAATCTCCACGAATCTCCATGAATCTCCATGAATCTCCATGAATCTCCTCCATGAATCTCCATGAATCTCCATGAATCTCCTGCATAAATCTCCATGAATCTCCATGAATCTCCATGAATCTCCATGAATCTCCTCGATGAATCTCCTGTATGAATCTCCAAGAATCTCCTCCATGAATCTCCATGAATCTCCATGAATCTCCTCCATGCACCTCCATAAATCTCCATGAATCTCCATGAATCTCCATGAATCTCCATGAATCTCCTCCATGCACCTCCATAAATCTCCATGAATCTCCATAAATCTCCATGAATCTCCATGAATCTCCATGAATCTCCACGAATCTCCATGAATCTCCTCCATGAATCTCCTGTACGAATCTCCATGAATCTCCTCCATGAATCTCCATGAATCTCCTCCATGAACCTCCTCCATGAACCTTCATAAATCTCCATGAATCTCTATGAATCTCCACGAATCTCCATGAATCTCCGTGAATCTCCATGAATCTCCATGAATCTCCATGAATCTCCATGAACCTCCTCCATAAATCTCCATGCATCTCCATGAAACTCCTCTATACATATCCATGAACCTCGTCCATGAATCTCCATGAATCTCCGTGAATTTCCATGAATCTCCATGAATCTCCATGAATCTCCATGAATCTGCATGAATCTCCATGAATCGCCATGAACCTCCTCCATGAATCTCCATGAATCTCCATGAATCTCCATGAATCTCCACGAATCTCCATGAATCTCCACGATGAATCTCCTTGAATCTCCTCCATGAATCTCCATGAATCTCCATGAATCTCCTCCATGCACCTCCATAGATCTCCATGAATCTCCATGAATCTCCATGAATCTCCATGAATCTCCATGAATCTCCATGAATCTCCACGAATCTCCATGAATCTCCTCGATGAATCTCCTGTATGAAGCTCCATGAATCTCCATGAATCTCCATGAATCTCCATGAATCTCCTCCATGAATCTCCTGTACGAATCTCCATGAATCTCCATGAATCTCCACGAATCTCCATGAATCTCCTCGATGAATCTCCTGTATGAAGCTCCATGAATCTCCATGAATCTCCATGAACCTCCTCCATGAATCTCCATGAATCTGCATGAATCTCCATGAATCTCCATGAATCTCCATGAATCTCCATGAATCTCCATGAATCTCCTCCATGAATCTCCTGTACGAATCTCCATGAATCTCCATGAACCTCCTCCATGAATCTCCTGTATGAATCTCCATGAATCTCCTCCATGAATCTCCATAAATTTCCATGAATCTCCATGAATCTCCATTAATCTCCTCCATGAGCCTCCAAAAATTTCCATGAATCTCCACGAATCTCCATGAATCTCCATGAATCTCCATGAATCTCCATGAATCTCCTCAATGGATCTCCATAAATCTCCATGCATCTCCTCCATGAATCTCCATGAATCTCCATGAATCTCCATGAATCTCCATGAATCTCTATGAACCTCCTCCATGAATCTCCATGAATCTCCATGAATCTCCATGAATCTCCTGTATGCATCTCCATGAATCTCCTCCATGAATCTCCATGAATCTCCATGAATCTCCTCCATGAACCTCCACGAATTTCCATGAATCTCCGTGAATCTCCATGAATCTCCATGAATCTCCATGAACCTCCTCCATAAATCTCCATGAATCTCCATCAATCTAGTCTAACCCTATCCATGAACCTTGTCCATGTATCTGCATGAATCTCGGTGAACCTCCATGAATTTCCATTAATCTCCATGAATCTCCATGAATCTCCTCCTTGAATCTCCATAAATCTCCATGAATCTCCTCCATGAATCTCCATGAATCTCAATGAACCTCCATGAATCTCCATGAATCTCCATGAATCTCCATGAATGTCCTCCATGAATCTCCATAAATCTCCATGAATCTCCATGAATCTCCATGAATCTCCATGAATCTCCATGAACCTCCTCCATGAATCTCCATGAATCTCCATGAATTTTCTCTATAAATATCCATCAACCTCCTCCATGAATCTCCATGAATCTCAATGAATCTCCTGTATGAATCTCCCAGAATCTCCTCCATGAATCTCCATGAATCTCCATGAATCTCCTCCATGCACCTCCATAAATCTCCATGAATCTCCATGAATCTCCATGAATCTCCTCTATACATATCCATGAACCTCGTCCATGAACCTCCATGAATCTCCGTGAATTTCCATGAATCTCCATGAATCTCCATGAATCTCCATGAATCTGCATGAATCTCCATGAATCGCCATGAACCTCCTCCATGAATCTCCATGAATCTCCATGAATCTCCATGAATATCCACGAATCTCCATGAATCTCCTCGATGAATCTCCATGAATCTCCTCCATGAATCTCCATGAATCTCCATGAATCTCCTCCATGCACCTCCATAAATCTCCATGAATCGCCATGAATCTCCATGAATCTCCATGAATCTCCATGAATCTCCATGAATCTCCATGAATCTCCATGAATCTCCACGAATCTCCATGAATCTCCTCGATGAATCTCCTTTATGAAGCTCCATGAATCTCCATGAATCTCCATGAACCTCCTCCATGAATCTCCATGAATCTGAATGAATCTCCATGAATCTCCATGAATCTCCATGAATCTCCATGAATCTCCTCCATGAATCTCCTGTACGAATCTCCATGAATCTCCATGAACCTCCTCCATGAATCTCCTGTATGAATCTCCATGAATCTCCTCCATGAATCTCCATAAATGTCCATGAATCTCCATGAATCTCCATTAATCTCCTCCATGAGCCTCCAAAAATTTCCATGAATCTCCACGAATCTCCATGAATCTCCATGAATCTCCATGAATCTCCATGAATCTCCATAAATCTCCATGCATCTCCTCCATGAATCTCCATGAATCTCCATGAATCTCCTGTATGCATCTCCATGAATCTCCTCCATGAATCTCCATGAATCTCCATGAATCTCCTCCATGAACCTCCACGAATCTCCATGAATCTCCGTGAATCTCCATGAATCTCCATGAATCTCCATGAACCTCCTCCATAAATCTCCATGAATCTCCATCAATCTAGTCTAACCCTATCCATGAACCTTGTCCATGTATCTGCATGAATCTCGGTGAATCTCCATGAATCTCCATGAATCTCCATGAATCTCCTCCATGAATCTCCATAAATCTCCATGAATCTGCTCCATGAATCTCCATGAATCTCCATGAATCTCCATGAATCTCCATGAATCTCCATGAATCTCCATGAATCTCCATGAATCTCCATGAATGTCCTCCATGAATCTCCATAAATCTCCATGAACCTCCTCCATGAATCTCCATGAATCTCCATGAATTTTCTCTATAAATATCCATCAACCTCCTCCATGAATCTCCATGAATCTCAATGAATCTCCTGTATGAATCTCCAAGAATCTCCTCCATGAATCTCCATGAATCTCCATGAATCTCCTCCATGCACCTCCATAAATCTCCATGAATCTCCATGAATCTCCATGAATCTCCTCTATACATATCCATGAACCTCGTCCATGAACCTCCATGAATCTCCGTGAATTTCCATGAATCTCCATGAATCTCCATGAATCTCCATGAATCTGCATGAATCTCCATGAATCGCCATGAACCTCCTCCATGAATCTCCATGAATTTCCATGAATCTCCATGAATATCCACGAATCTCCATGAATCTCCTCGATGAATCTCCATGAATCTCCTCCATGAATCTCCTGTACGAATCTCCATGAATCTCCATGAACCTCCTCCATGAATTTCCTGTATGAATCTCCATGAATCTCCTCCATGAATCTCCATAAATGTCCATGAATCTCCATTAATCTCCTCCATGAGCCTCCAAAAATTTCCATGAATCTCCACGAATCTCCATGAATCTCCATGAATCTCCATGAATCTCCATGAATCTCCTCAATGAATCTCCATAAATCTCCATGCATCTCCTCCATGAATCTCCATGAATCTCCTCCATGAATCTCCATGAATCTCCATGAACCTCCTCCATGAATCTCCATGAATCTCCATGAATCTCCATGAATCTCCATGAATGTCCTCCATGAATCTCCATAAATCTCCATGAATCTCCATGAATCTCCATGAATCTCCATGAACCTCCTCCATGAATCTCCATGAATCTCCATGAATTTTCTGTATAAATATCCATCAACCTCCTCCATGAATCTCCATGAATCTCCTCCATGAACCTCCTCCATGAACCTTCATAAATCTCCATGAATCTCTATGAATCTCCACGAATCTCCATGAATCTCCGTGAATCTCCATGAATCTCCATGAATCTCCATGAATCGCCATGAACCTCCTCCATGAATCTCCATGAATCTCCATGAATCTCCATGAATCTCCACGAATCTCCATGAATCTCCTCGATGAATCTCCATGAATCTCCTCCATGAATCTCCATGAATCTCCTCCATGCACCTCCATAAATCTCCATGAATCTCCATGAGTCTCCATGAATCTCCATGAATCTCCATGAATCTCCACGAATCTCCATGAATCTCCTCGATGAATCTCCTGTATGAAGCTCCATGAATCTCCATGAATCTCCATGAACCTCCTCCATGAATCTCCATGAATCTGCATGAATCTCCATGAATCTCCATGAATCTCCATGAATCTCCATGAATCTCCTCCATGAATCTCCTGTACGAATCACCATGAATCTCCATGAACCTCCTCCATGAATCTCCTGTATGAATCTCCATGAATCTCCTCCATGAATCTCCATAAATGTCCATGAATCTCCATGAATCTCCATTAATCTCCTCCATGAGCCTCCAAAAATTTCCATGAATCTCCACGAATCTCCATGAATCTCCATGAATCTCCATGAATCTCCATGAATCTCCTCAATGAATCTCCATAAATCTCCATGCATCTCCTCCATGAATCTCCATGAATCTCCATGAATCTCCATGAATCTCCATGAATCTCTATGAACCTCCTCCATGAATCTCCATGAATCTCCATGAATCTCCATGAACCTCCTCCATAAATCTCCATGCATCTCCATGAATCTCCTCTATACATATCCATGAACCTCCTCCATGAATCTCCTGTATGAATCTCCATGAATCTCCTCCATGAATCTCCATGAATTTCCATGAATCTCCTCCATGAATCTCCTGTATGAATCTCCATGAATCTCCATGAATCTCCATGAACCTCCTCCATGAATCTCCACGAATCTCCATGAATCTCCATGAATCTCCATGAATCTCCATGAACCTCCTCCATGAATCTCCATGAATCTCCATGAATTTTCTCTATAAATATCCATGAACCTCCTCCATGAATCTCCATGAATCTCCATGAATTTCCATGAATCTCCATGAATCTCCATTAATCTCCTCCATGAGCCTCCAAAAATTTCCATGAACCTCCACGAATCTCCATGAATCTCCATGAATCTCCATGAATGTCCACGAATCTCCATGAATCTCCTCGATGAATCTCCTGTATGAATCTCCATGAATCTGCTCCATGAATCTCCATGAATCTCCATGAATCTCCTCCATGAATCTCCATGAGTCTCCATTAATCTCCTCAATGAACCTCCATAAATCTCCATGAATCTCCATGAACCTCCTCCATGAATCTCCTGTATGAATCTCCATGAATCTCCTCCATGAATCTCCATGAATTTCCATGAATCTCCACGAATCTCCATGAATCTCCATGAATCTCCATGAATGTCCACGAATCTCCACGAATCTCCATGAATCTCCTCCATGAATCTCCATGAATCTCCATGAATCTCCACCATGAACCTCCATAAATCTCCATGAATCTCCATGAATCTCCATGAATCTCCATGAATCTCCATGAATCTCCATGAATCTTGTCCATGAATCTCCTGTACGAATCTCCATGAATCTCCATGAATCTCCATGGATCTCCTGTATGAATCTCCACGAATCTCCATGAATCTCCATGAATCTCCTCCATGAATCTCCATGAATCTCCATGGATCTCCTGTATGAATCTCCACGAATCTCCATGAATCTCCATGAATCTCCATGAATCTCCTCCATGAATCTCCATGAATCTCCATGAATCTCCTGCATAAATCTCCATGAATCTCCATGAATCTCCATGAATCTCCATGAATCTCCTCGATGAATCTCCTGTATGAATCTCCAAGAATCTCCTCCATGAATCTCCATGAATCTCCATGAATCTCCTCCATGCACCTCCATAAATCTCCATGAATCTCCATGAATCTCCATGAATCTCCATGAATCTCCTCCATGCACCTCCATAAATCTCCATGAATCTCCATAAATCTCCATGAATCTCCATGAATCTCCATGAATCTCCACGAATCTCCATGAATCTCCTCCATGAATCTCCTGTACGAATCTCCATGAATCTCCTCCATGAATCTCCATGAATCTCCTCCATGAACCTCCTCCATGAACCTTCATAAATCTCCATGAATCTCTATGAATCTCCACGAATCTCCATGAATCTCCGTGAATCTCCATGAATCTCCATGAATCTCCATGAATCTCCATGAACCTCCTCCATAAATCTCCATGCATCTCCATGAAACTCCTCTATACATATCCATGAACCTCGTCCATGAATCTCCATGAATCTCCGTGAATTTCCATGAATCTCCATGAATCTCCATGAATCTCCATGAATCTGCATGAATCTCCATGAATCGCCATGAACCTCCTCCATGAATCTCCATGAATCTCCATGAATCTCCATGAATCTCCACGAATCTCCATGAATCTCCACGATGAATCTCCTTGAATCTCCTCCATGAATCTCCATGAATCTCCATGAATCTCCTCCATGCACCTCCATAGATCTCCATGAATCTCCATGAATCTCCATGAATCTCCATGAATCTCCATGAATCTCCATGAATCTCCACGAATCTCCATGAATCTCCTCGATGAATCTCCTGTATGAAGCTCCATGAATCTCCATGAATCTCCATGAATCTCCATGAATCTCCTCCATGAATCTCCTGTACGAATCTCCATGAATCTCCATGAATCTCCACGAATCTCCATGAATCTCCTCGATGAATCTCCTGTATGAAGCTCCATGAATCTCCATGAATCTCCATGAACCTCCTCCATGAATCTCCATGAATCTGCATGAATCTCCATGAATCTCCATGAATCTCCATGAATCTCCATGAATCTCCATGAATCTCCTCCATGAATCTCCTGTACGAATCTCCATGAATCTCCATGAACCTCCTCCATGAATCTCCTGTATGAATCTCCATGAATCTCCTCCATGAATCTCCATAAATTTCCATGAATCTCCATGAATCTCCATTAATCTCCTCCATGAGCCTCCAAAAATTTCCATGAATCTCCACGAATCTCCATGAATCTCCATGAATCTCCATGAATCTCCATGAATCTCCTCAATGGATCTCCATAAATCTCCATGCATCTCCTCCATGAATCTCCATGAATCTCCATGAATCTCCATGAATCTCCATGAATCTCTATGAACCTCCTCCATGAATCTCCATGAATCTCCATGAATCTCCATGAATCTCCTGTATGCATCTCCATGAATCTCCTCCATGAATCTCCATGAATCTCCATGAATCTCCTCCATGAACCTCCACGAATTTCCATGAATCTCCGTGAATCTCCATGAATCTCCATGAATCTCCATGAACCTCCTCCATAAATCTCCATGAATCTCCATCAATCTAGTCTAACCCTATCCATGAACCTTGTCCATGTATCTGCATGAATCTCGGTGAACCTCCATGAATTTCCATTAATCTCCATGAATCTCCATGAATCTCCTCCTTGAATCTCCATAAATCTCCATGAATCTCCTCCATGAATCTCCATGAATCTCAATGAACCTCCATGAATCTCCATGAATCTCCATGAATCTCCATGAATGTCCTCCATGAATCTCCATAAATCTCCATGAATCTCCATGAATCTCCATGAATCTCCATGAATCTCCATGAACCTCCTCCATGAATCTCCATGAATCTCCATGAATTTTCTCTATAAATATCCATCAACCTCCTCCATGAATCTCCATGAATCTCAATGAATCTCCTGTATGAATCTCCCAGAATCTCCTCCATGAATCTCCATGAATCTCCATGAATCTCCTCCATGCACCTCCATAAATCTCCATGAATCTCCATGAATCTCCATGAATCTCCTCTATACATATCCATGAACCTCGTCCATGAACCTCCATGAATCTCCGTGAATTTCCATGAATCTCCATGAATCTCCATGAATCTCCATGAATCTGCATGAATCTCCATGAATCGCCATGAACCTCCTCCATGAATCTCCATGAATCTCCATGAATCTCCATGAATATCCACGAATCTCCATGAATCTCCTCGATGAATCTCCATGAATCTCCTCCATGAATCTCCATGAATCTCCATGAATCTCCTCCATGCACCTCCATAAATCTCCATGAATCGCCATGAATCTCCATGAATCTCCATGAATCTCCATGAATCTCCATGAATCTCCATGAATCTCCATGAATCTCCACGAATCTCCATGAATCTCCTCGATGAATCTCCTTTATGAAGCTCCATGAATCTCCATGAATCTCCATGAACCTCCTCCATGAATCTCCATGAATCTGAATGAATCTCCATGAATCTCCATGAATCTCCATGAATCTCCATGAATCTCCTCCATGAATCTCCTGTACGAATCTCCATGAATCTCCATGAACCTCCTCCATGAATCTCCTGTATGAATCTCCATGAATCTCCTCCATGAATCTCCATAAATGTCCATGAATCTCCATGAATCTCCATTAATCTCCTCCATGAGCCTCCAAAAATTTCCATGAATCTCCACGAATCTCCATGAATCTCCATGAATCTCCATGAATCTCCATGAATCTCCATAAATCTCCATGCATCTCCTCCATGAATCTCCATGAATCTCCATGAATCTCCTGTATGCATCTCCATGAATCTCCTCCATGAATCTCCATGAATCTCCATGAATCTCCTCCATGAACCTCCACGAATCTCCATGAATCTCCGTGAATCTCCATGAATCTCCATGAATCTCCATGAACCTCCTCCATAAATCTCCATGAATCTCCATCAATCTAGTCTAACCCTATCCATGAACCTTGTCCATGTATCTGCATGAATCTCGGTGAATCTCCATGAATCTCCATGAATCTCCATGAATCTCCTCCATGAATCTCCATAAATCTCCATGAATCTGCTCCATGAATCTCCATGAATCTCCATGAATCTCCATGAATCTCCATGAATCTCCATGAATCTCCATGAATCTCCATGAATCTCCATGAATGTCCTCCATGAATCTCCATAAATCTCCATGAACCTCCTCCATGAATCTCCATGAATCTCCATGAATTTTCTCTATAAATATCCATCAACCTCCTCCATGAATCTCCATGAATCTCAATGAATCTCCTGTATGAATCTCCAAGAATCTCCTCCATGAATCTCCATGAATCTCCATGAATCTCCTCCATGCACCTCCATAAATCTCCATGAATCTCCATGAATCTCCTGTACGAATCTCCATGAATCTCCATGAACCTCCTCCATGAATCTCCATGAATCTCCTCCATGAATCTCCATAAATGTCCATGAATCTCCATGAATCTCCATTAATCTCCTCCATGAGCCTCCAAAAATTTCCATGAATCTCCACGAATCTCCATGAATCTCCATGAATCTCCATGAATCTCCTCAATGAATCTCCATAAATCTCCATGCATCTCCTCCATGAATCTCCATGAATCTCCATGAATCTCCATGAATCTCCATGCACCTCCATAAATCTCCATGAATCTCCATGAATCTCCATGAATCTCCATGAATCTCCATGAATCTCCATGAATCTCCACGAATCTCCATGAATCTCCTCGATGAATCTCCTGTATGAAGCTCCATGAATCTCCATGAATCTCCATGAACCTCCTCCATGAATCTCCATGAATCTGAATGAATCTCCATGAATCTCCATGAATCTCCATGAATCTCCATGAATCTCCTCCATGAATCTCCTGTACGAATCTCCATGAATCTCCATGAACCTCCTCCATGAATCTCCTGTATGAATCTCCATGAATCTCCTCCATGAATCTCCATAAATGTCCATGAATCTCCATGAATCTCCATTAATCTCCTCCATGAGCCTCCTAAAATTTCCATGAATCTCCACGAATCTCCATGAATCTCCATGAATCTCCATGAATCTCCATAAATCTCCATGCATCTCCTCCATGAATCTCCATGAATCTCCATGAATCTCCATGAATCTCCATGAATCTCCATGAATCTCCTGTATGCATCTCCATGAATCTCCTCCATGAATCTCCATGAATCTCCATGAATCTCCTCCATGAACCTCCACGAATCTCCATGAATCTCCGTGAATCTCCATGAATCTCCATGAATCTCCATGAACCTCCTCCATAAATCTCCATGAATCTCCATCAATCTAGTCTAACCCTATCCATGAACCTTGTCCATGTATCTGCATGAATCTCGGTGAATCTCCATGAATTTCCATTAATCTCCATGAATCTCCATGAATCTCCTCCATGAATCTCCATAAATCTCCATGAATCTGCTCCATGAATCTCCATGAATCTCCATGAATCTCCATGAATCTCCATGAATCTCCATGAATCTCCATGAATCTCCATGAATCTCCATGAATGTCCTCCATGAATCTCCATAAATCTCCATGAATCTCCATGAATCTCCATGAATCTCCATGAATCTCCATGAACCTCCTCCATGAATCTCCATGAATCTCCATGAATTTTCTCTATAAATATCCATCAACCTCCTCCATGAATCTCCATGAATCTCAATGAATCTCCTGTATGAATCTCCAAGAATCTCCTCCATGAATCTCCATGAATCTCCATGAATCTCCTCCATGCACCTCCATAAATCTCCATGAATCTCCATGAATCTCCTCCATGCACCTCCATAAATCTCCATGAATCTCCATAAATCTCTATGAATCTCCATGAATCTCCATGAATCTCCACGAATCTCCATGAATATCCTCCATGAATCTCCTGTACGAATCTCCATGAATCTCCTCCATGAATCTCCATGAATCTCCTCCATGAACCTCCTACATGAACCTTCATAAATCTCCATGAATCTCTATGAATCTCCACGAATCTCCATGAATCTCCGTGAATCTCCATGAATCTCCATGAATCTCCATGAATCTCCATGAACCTCCTCCATAAATCTCCATGCATCTCCATGAATCTCCTCTATACATATCCATGAACCTCGTCCATGAATCTCCATGAATCTCCGTGAATTTCCATGAATCTCCATGAATCTCCATGAATCTCCATGAATCTGCATGAATCTCCATGAATCGCCATGAACCTCCTCCATGAATCTCCATGAATCTCCATGAATGTCCATGAATCTCCACGAATCTCCATGAATCTCCTCGATGAATCTCCATGAATCTCCTCCATGAATCTCCTCCATGCACCTCCATAAATCTCCATGAATCTCCATGAATCTCCATGAATCTCCATGAATCTCCATGAATCTCCATGAATCTCCATGAATCTCCACGAATCTCCATGAATCTCCTCGATGAATCTCCTGTATGAAGCTCCATGAATCTCCATGAACCTCCTCCATGAATCTCCATGAATCTCCTCCATGAATCTCCATAAATGTCCATGAATCTCCATGAATCTCCATTAATCTCCTCCATGAGCCTCCAAAAATTTCCATGAATCTCCACGAATCTCCATGAATCTCCATGAATCTCCATGAATCTCCATGAATCTCCTCAATGAATCTCCATAAATCTCCATGCATCTCCTCCATGAATCTCCATGAATCTCCATGAATCTCCATGAATCTCCATGAATCTCTATGAACCTCCTCCATGAATCTCCATGAATCTCCATGAATCTCCATGAATCTCCTGTATGAATCTCCATGAATCTCCTCCATGAATCTCCATAAATGTCCATGAATCTCCATTAATCTCCTCCATGAGCCTCCAAAAATTTCCATGAATCTCCACGAATCTCCATGAATCTCCATGAATCTCCATGCATCTCCATGAATCTCCTCAATGAATCTCCATAAATCTCCATGCATCTCCTCCATGAATCTCCATGAATCTCCATGAATCTCCATGAATCTCCATGAATCTCTATGAACCTCCTCCATGAATCTCCATGAATCTCCATGAATCTCCATGAATCTCCTGTATGCATCTCCATGAATCTCCTCCATGAATCTCCATGAATCTCCATGAATCTCCTCCATGAACCTCCACGAATCTCCATGAATATCCGTGAATCTCCATGAATCTCCATGAATCTCCATGAATCTCCATGAACCTCCTCCATAAATCTCCATGAATCTCCATCAATCTAGTCTAACCCTATCCATGAACCTTGTCCATGTATCTGCATGAATGTCGGTGAATCTCCATGAATTTCCATTAATCTCCATGAATCTCCATGAATCTCCTCCATGAATCTCCATAAATCTCCATGAATCTCCATGAATCTCCTCCATGAACCTCCACGAATCTCCATGAATCTCCGTGAATCTCCATGAATCTCCATGAATCTCCATGAATCTCCATGAACCTCCTCCATAAATCTCCATGAATCTCCATCAATCTAGTCTAACCCTATCCATGAACCTTGTCCATGTATCTCCATGAATTTCCATTAATCTCCATGAATCTCCATGAATCTCCTCCATGAATCTCCATAAATCTCCATGAATCTCCTCCATGAATCTCCATGAATCTCCATGAATCTCCATGAATCTCCATGAATCTCCATGAATCTCCATGAATCTCCATGAATCTCCATGAATGTCCTCCATGAATCTCCATAAATCTCCATGAATCTCCATGAATCTCCATGAATCTCCATGAATCTCCATGAATCTCCATGAACCTCCTCCATGAATCTCCATGAATCTCCATGAATTTTCTCTATAAATATCCATCAACCTCCTCCATGAATCTCCATGAACCTCAATGAATCTCCTCCATGAATCTGCATGAATCTCCATGAATCTCCATGAATCTCCATGAATCTCCATGAATCTAAATGAATCCTCTCCATGAACCTCCTGTATGAATCTCCATGAATCTCCTCCATGAATCTCCATGAGTCTCCATTAATCTCCTCAATGAACCTCCATAAATCTCCATGTATCTCAATGAACCTCCTCCATGAATCTCCATGTATCTCCATGAAACTCCATGAATCTCCATGAATCTCCATGAATTTCCATGAATCTCCTGTATGAATCTCCATGAATCTCCTCCATGAATCTCCATGAATCTCCATGAATCTCCATGAATCTCCATGAATCTCCATGAATCTAAATGATTCCCCTCCATGAACCTCCTGTATGAATCTCCTGTATGAATATCCATGAATCTCCTCCATGAATCTCCTCCATGAATCTCCATGAATTTCCATGAATCTCCATGAATCTCACATTAATCTCCTCCATGAGCCTCCAAAAATTTCCATGAATTTCCACGAATCTCCATGAATCTCCTCGATGAATCTCCTCCATGAATCTCCTGTATGAATCTCCATGAATCTCCACGAATCTCCATGAATCTCCATGAATCTCCATGAATGTCCACGAATCTCCATGAATCTCCTCGATGAATCTCCTCCATGAATCTCCTGTATGAATCTCCATGAATTTCCATGAATCTCCATGAATCTCCATTAATCTCCTCCATGAGCCTCCAAAAATTTCCATGAATCTCCACGAATCTCCATGAATCTCCATGAATCTCCATGAATGTCCACGAATCTCCATGAATCTCCTCGATGAATCTCCTGTATGCATCTCCATGAAGCTCCATGAATCTCCATGAATCTCCTCCATGAACCTCCATAAATCTCCATGAATCTCCATGAATCTCCATGAATCTCCATGAATCTCCATGAATCTCCATGATTCTCCACGAATCTCCATGAACCTCCTCCATGAATCTCCTGTATGAATCTCCATGAATCTCCATGAATCTCCATGCATCTCCATTAATCTCCTCCATGAGCCTCCAAAAATTTCCATGAACCTCCACGAATCTCCATGAATCTCCATGAATCTCCATGAATGTCCACGAATCTCCATGAATCTCCTCGATGAATCTCCTGTATGAATCTCCATGAATCTCCTCCATGAATCTCCATGAATCTCCATGAATCTCCTCCATGAACCTCCATAAATCTCCATGAATCTCCATGAATCTCCATGAATCTCCACGAATCTCCATGAATCTCCATGAATCTCCATGAATGTCCACGAATCTCCATGAATCTCCTCGATGAATCTCCTCCATGAATCTCCTGTATGAATCACCATGAATCTCCATGAACCTCCATGAACCTCCTCCATGAATCTCCTGTATGAATCTCCATGAATCTCCTCCATGAATCTCCATGAATTTCCATGAATCTCCATGAATCTCCATTAATCTCCTCCATGAGCCTCCAAAAATTTTCATGAATCTCCACGAATCTCCACGAATCTCCATGAATCTCCATGAATCTCCATGAATGTCCACGAATCTCCATGAATCTCCTCGATGAATCTCCTGTATGAATCTCCATGAATCTCCTCCATGAATCTCCATGAATCTCCATGAATCTCCTCCATGAACCTCCATAAATCTCCATGAATCTCCATGAATCTCCATGAATCTCCATGAATCTCCATGAATCTCCATGAATCTCCACGAATCTCCATGAATCTCCATGAATCTCCTCCATGAATCTCCTGTATGAATCTCCAGGAATCTCCATGAATCTCCATGAACCTCCTCCATGAATCTCCACGAATCTCCATGAATCTCCATGAATCTCCATGAATGTCCACGAATCTCCATGAATCTCCTCGATGAATCTCCTCCATGAATCTCCTGTATGAATCTCCATGAATCTCCATGAACCTCCATGAACCTCCTCCATGAATCTCCTGTATGAATCTCCATGAATTTCCATGAATCTCCATGAATCTCTATTAATCTCCATGAATCTCCATGAATCTCCATGAATCTCCATGAATCTCCTCCATGAATCTCCTCTATGAATCTCCATGAATCTCCATGAATCTCCATGAACCTCCTCCATGAATTTCCACGAATCTCTATGAATCTCCTCGTTGAATCTCCTGTATGAATCTCCATGAATCTCCTCCATGAATCTCCATGAATCTCCATGAATCTCCTCCATGAACCTCCATAAATCTCCATGAATCTCCATGAATGTCCATGAATCTCCATGAATCTCCATGAATCTCCATGCATCTCCATGAATCTCCTCCATGAATCTCCATGAATCTCCATGAATCTCCTCCATGAACCTCCACGAATCTCCATGAATCTCCGTGAATCTCCATGAATCTCCATGAATCTCCATGAACCTCCTCCATAAATCTCCATGAATCTCCATCAATCTAGTCTAACCCTATCCATGAACCTTGTCCATGTATCTGCATGAATCTCGGTGAATCTCCATGAATTTCCATTAATCTCCATGAATCTCCATGAATCTCCTCCATGAATCTCCATAAATCTCCATGAATCTGCTCCATGAATCTCCATGAATCTCCATGAATCTCCATGAATCTCCATGAATCTCCATGAATCTCCATGAATCTCCATGAATCTCCATGAATGTCCTCCATGAATCTCCATAAATCTCCATGAATCTCCATGAATCTCCATGAATCTCCATGAATCTCCATGAACCTCCTCCATGAATCTCCATGAATCTCCATGAATTTTCTCTATAAATATCCATCAACCTCCTCCATGAATCTCCATGAATCTCAATGAATCTCCTGTATGAATCTCCAAGAATCTCCTCCATGAATCTCCATGAATCTCCATGAATCTCCTCCATGCACCTCCATAAATCTCCATGAATCTCCATGAATCTCCTCCATGCACCTCCATAAATCTCCATGAATCTCCATAAATCTCTATGAATCTCCATGAATCTCCATGAATCTCCACGAATCTCCATGAATATCCTCCATGAATCTCCTGTACGAATCTCCATGAATCTCCTCCATGAATCTCCATGAATCTCCTCCATGAACCTCCTACATGAACCTTCATAAATCTCCATGAATCTCTATGAATCTCCACGAATCTCCATGAATCTCCGTGAATCTCCATGAATCTCCATGAATCTCCATGAATCTCCATGAACCTCCTCCATAAATCTCCATGCATCTCCATGAATCTCCTCTATACATATCCATGAACCTCGTCCATGAATCTCCATGAATCTCCGTGAATTTCCATGAATCTCCATGAATCTCCATGAATCTCCATGAATCTGCATGAATCTCCATGAATCGCCATGAACCTCCTCCATGAATCTCCATGAATCTCCATGAATGTCCATGAATCTCCACGAATCTCCATGAATCTCCTCGATGAATCTCCATGAATCTCCTCCATGAATCTCCTCCATGCACCTCCATAAATCTCCATGAATCTCCATGAATCTCCATGAATCTCCATGAATCTCCATGAATCTCCATGAATCTCCACGAATCTCCATGAATCTCCTCGATGAATCTCCTGTATGAAGCTCCATGAATCTCCATGAACCTCCTCCATGAATCTCCATGAATCTCCTCCATGAATCTCCATAAATGTCCATGAATCTCCATGAATCTCCATTAATCTCCTCCATGAGCCTCCAAAAATTTCCATGAATCTCCACGAATCTCCATGAATCTCCATGAATCTCCATGAATCTCCATGAATCTCCTCAATGAATCTCCATAAATCTCCATGCATCTCCTCCATGAATCTCCATGAATCTCCATGAATCTCCATGAATCTCCATGAATCTCTATGAACCTCCTCCATGAATCTCCATGAATCTCCATGAATCTCCATGAATCTCCTGTATGAATCTCCATGAATCTCCTCCATGAATCTCCATAAATGTCCATGAATCTCCATTAATCTCCTCCATGAGCCTCCAAAAATTTCCATGAATCTCCACGAATCTCCATGAATCTCCATGAATCTCCATGCATCTCCATGAATCTCCTCAATGAATCTCCATAAATCTCCATGCATCTCCTCCATGAATCTCCATGAATCTCCATGAATCTCCATGAATCTCCATGAATCTCTATGAACCTCCTCCATGAATCTCCATGAATCTCCATGAATCTCCATGAATCTCCTGTATGCATCTCCATGAATCTCCTCCATGAATCTCCATGAATCTCCATGAATCTCCTCCATGAACCTCCACGAATCTCCATGAATCTCCGTGAATCTCCATGAATCTCCATGAATCTCCATGAATCTCCATGAACCTCCTCCATAAATCTCCATGAATCTCCATCAATCTAGTCTAACCCTATCCATGAACCTTGTCCATGTATCTCCATGAATTTCCATTAATCTCCATGAATCTCCATGAATCTCCTCCATGAATCTCCATAAATCTCCATGAATCTCCTCCATGAATCTCCATGAATCTCCATGAATCTCCATGAATCTCCATGAATCTCCATGAATCTCCATGAATCTCCATGAATCTCCATGAATGTCCTCCATGAATCTCCATAAATCTCCATGAATCTCCATGAATCTCCATGAATCTCCATGAATCTCCATGAATCTCCATGAACCTCCTCCATGAATCTCCATGAATCTCCATGAATTTTCTCTATAAATATCCATCAACCTCCTCCATGAATCTCCATGAACCTCAATGAATCTCCTCCATGAATCTGCATGAATCTCCATGAATCTCCATGAATCTCCATGAATCTCCATGAATCTAAATGAATCCTCTCCATGAACCTCCTGTATGAATCTCCATGAATCTCCTCCATGAATCTCCATGAGTCTCCATTAATCTCCTCAATGAACCTCCATAAATCTCCATGTATCTCAATGAACCTCCTCCATGAATCTCCATGTATCTCCATGAAACTCCATGAATCTCCATGAATCTCCATGAATTTCCATGAATCTCCTGTATGAATCTCCATGAATCTCCTCCATGAATCTCCATGAATCTCCATGAATCTCCATGAATCTCCATGAATCTCCATGAATCTAAATGATTCCCCTCCATGAACCTCCTGTATGAATCTCCTGTATGAATATCCATGAATCTCCTCCATGAATCTCCTCCATGAATCTCCATGAATTTCCATGAATCTCCATGAATCTCACATTAATCTCCTCCATGAGCCTCCAAAAATTTCCATGAATCTCCACGAATCTCCATGAATCTCCTCGATGAATCTCCTCCATGAATCTCCTGTATGAATCTCCATGAATCTCCACGAATCTCCATGAATCTCCATGAATCTCCATGAATGTCCACGAATCTCCATGAATCTCCTCGATGAATCTCCTCCATGAATCTCCTGTATGAATCTCCATGAATTTCCATGAATCTCCATGAATCTCCATTAATCTCCTCCATGAGCCTCCAAAAATTTCCATGAATCTCCACGAATCTCCATGAATCTCCATGAATCTCCATGAATGTCCACGAATCTCCATGAATCTCCTCGATGAATCTCCTGTATGCATCTCCATGAAGCTCCATGAATCTCCATGAATCTCCTCCATGAACCTCCATAAATCTCCATGAATCTCCATGAATCTCCATGAATCTCCATGAATCTCCATGAATCTCCATGATTCTCCACGAATCTCCATGAACCTCCTCCATGAATCTCCTGTATGAATCTCCATGAATCTCCATGAATCTCCATGCATCTCCATTAATCTCCTCCATGAGCCTCCAAAAATTTCCATGAACCTCCACGAATCTCCATGAATCTCCATGAATCTCCATGAATGTCCACGAATCTCCATGAATCTCCTCGATGAATCTCCTGTATGAATCTCCATGAATCTCCTCCATGAATCTCCATGAATCTCCATGAATCTCCTCCATGAACCTCCATAAATCTCCATGAATCTCCATGAATCTCCATGAATCTCCACGAGCTCCATGAATCTCCATGAATCTCCATGAATGTCCACGAATCTCCATGAATCTCCTCGATGAATCTCCTCCATGAATCTCCTGTATGAATCACCATGAATCTCCATGAACCTCCATGAACCTCCTCCATGAATCTCCTGTATGAATCTCCATGAATCTCCTCCATGAATCTCCATGAATTTCCATGAATCTCCATGAATCTCCATTAATCTCCTCCATGAGCCTCCAAAAATTTTCATGAATCTCCACGAATCTCCACGAATCTCCATGAATCTCCATGAATCTCCATGAATGTCCACGAATATCCATGAATCTCCTCGATGAATCTCCTGTATGAATCTCCATGAATCTCCTCCATGAATCTCCATGAATCTCCATGAATCTCCTCCATGAACCTCCATAAATCTCCATGAATCTCCATGAATCTCCATGAATCTCCATGAATCTCCATGAATCTCCATGAATCTCCACGAATCTCCATGAATCTCCATGAATCTCCTCCATGAATCTCCTGTATGAATCTCCAGGAATCTCCATGAATCTCCATGAACCTCCTCCATGAATCTCCACGAATCTCCATGAATCTCCATGAATCTCCATGAATGTCCACGAATCTCCATGAATCTCCTCGATGAATCTCCTCCATGAATCTCCTGTATGAATCTCCATGAATCTCCATGAACCTCCATGAACCTCCTCCATGAATCTCCTGTATGAATCTCCATGAATTTCCATGAATCTCCATGAATCTCTATTAATCTCCATGAATCTCCATGAATCTCCATGAATCTCCATGAATCTCCTCCATGAATCTCCTCTATGAATCTCCATGAATCTCCATGAATCTCCATGAACCTCCTCCATGAATTTCCACGAATCTCTATGAATCTCCTCGTTGAATCTCCTGTATGAATCTCCATGAATCTCCACGAATCTCCATGAATCTCCATGAATCTCCATGAATGTCCACGAATCTCCATGAATCTCCTCGATGAATCTCCTCCATGAATCTCCTGTATGAATCACCATGAATCTCCATGAACCTCCATGAACCTCCTCCATGAATCTCCTGTATGAATCTCCATGAATCTCCTCCATGAATCTCCATGAATTTCCATGAATCTCCATGAATCTCCATTAATCTCCTCCATGAGCCTCCAAAAATTTTCATGAATCTCCACGAATCTCCACGAATCTCCATGAATCTCCATGAATCTCCATGAATGTCCACGAATCTCCATGAATCTCCTCGATGAATCTCCTGTATGAATCTCCATGAATCTCCTCCATGAATCTCCATGAATCTCCATGAATCTCCTCCATGAACCTCCATAAATCTCCATGAATCTCCATGAATCTCCATGAATCTCCATGAATCTCCATGAATCTCCATGAATCTCCACGAATCTCCATGAATCTCCATGAATCTCCTCCATGAATCTCCTGTATGAATCTCCAGGAATCTCCATGAATCTCCATGAACCTCCTCCATGAATCTCCACGAATCTCCATGAATCTCCATGAATCTCCATGAATGTCCACGAATCTCCATGAATCTCCTCGATGAATCTCCTCCATGAATCTCCTGTATGAATCTCCATGAATCTCCATGAACCTCCATGAACCTCCTCCATGAATCTCCTGTATGAATCTCCATGAATTTCCATGAATCTCCATGAATCTCTATTAATCTCCATGAATCTCCATGAATCTCCATGAATCTCCATGAATCTCCTCCATGAATCTCCTCTATGAATCTCCATGAATCTCCATGAATCTCCATGAACCTCCTCCATGAATTTCCACGAATCTCTATGAATCTCCTCGTTGAATCTCCTGTATGAATCTCCATGAATCTCCTCCATGAATCTCCATGAATCTCCATGAATCTCCTCCATGAACCTCCATAAATCTCCATGAATCTCCATGAATGTCCATGAATCTCCATGAATCTCCATGAATCTCCATGAATCTCCACGAATCTCCATGAATCTCCTGTATGAGTCTCCATTAATCTTCTCAATGAACCTCCATAAATCTCCATGAATCTCCATGAACCTCCACCATGAATATCCTGTATGAATCTCCATGAATCCCCTCCATGAATCTCCATGAATTTCCATGAATCTCCATGCATCTCCATTAATCTCCTCCATGAGCCTCCAAAAATTTCCATGAACCTCCACGAATCTCCATGAATCTCCATGAATCTCCATGAATGTCCACGAATTTCCATGAATCTCCTCGATGAATCTCCTGTATGAATCTCCATGAATCTCCTCCATGAATCTCCATGAATCTCCATGAATCTCCTCCATGAACCTCCATAAATCTCCATGAATCTCCATGAATCTCCATGAATCTCCACGAATCTCCATGAATCTCCATGAATCTCCATGAATGTCCACGAATCTCCATGAATCTCCTCGATGAATCTCCTCCATGAATCTCCTGTATGAATCTCCATGAATCTCCATGAACCTCCATGAACCTCCTCCATGATTCTCCTGTATGAATCTCCATGAATCTCCTCCATGAACCTCCATAAATCTCCATGAATCTCCATGAATCTCCATGAATCTCCATGCATCTCCATTAATCTCCTCCATGAGCCTCCAAAAATTTCCATGAACCTCCACGAATCTCCATGAATCTCCATGAATCTCCATGAATGTCCACGAATCTCCATGAATCTCCTCGATGAATCTCCTGTATGAATCTCCATGAATCTCCTCCATGAATCTCCATGAATCTCCATGAATCTCCTCCATGAACCTCCATAAATCTCCATGAATCTCCATGAATCTCCATGAATCTCCACGAATCTCCATGAATCTCCATGAATCTCCATGAATGTCCACGAATCTCCATGAATCTCCTCGATGAATCTCCTCCATGAATCTCCTGTATGAATCACCATGAATCTCCATGAACCTCCATGAACCTCCTCCATGAATCTCCTGTATGAATCTCCATGAATCTCCTCCATGAATCTCCATGAATTTCCATGAATCTCCATGAATCTCCATTAATCTCCTCCATGAGCCTCCAAAAATTTTCATGAATCTCCACGAATCTCCACGAATCTCCATGAATCTCCATGAATCTCCATGAATGTCCACGAATCTCCATGAATCTCCTCGATGAATCTCCTGTATGAATCTCCATGAATCTCCTCCATGAATCTCCATGAATCTCCATGAATCTCCTCCATGAACCTCCATAAATCTCCATGAATCTCCATGAATCTCCATGAATCTCCATGAATCTCCATGAATCTCCATGAATCTCCACGAATCTCCATGAATCTCCATGAATCTCCTCCATGAATCTCCTGTATGAATCTCCAGGAATCTCCATGAATCTCCATGAACCTCCTCCATGAATCTCCACGAATCTCCATGAATCTCCATGAATCTCCATGAATGTCCACGAATCTCCATGAATCTCCTCGATGAATCTCCTCCATGAATCTCCTGTATGAATCTCCATGAATCTCCATGAACCTCCATGAACCTCCTCCATGAATCTCCTGTATGAATCTCCATGAATTTCCATGAATCTCCATGAATCTCTATTAATCTCCATGAATCTCCATGAATCTCCATGAATCTCCATGAATCTCCTCCATGAATCTCCTCTATGAATCTCCATGAATCTCCATGAATCTCCATGAACCTCCTCCATGAATTTCCACGAATCTCTATGAATCTCCTCGTTGAATCTCCTGTATGAATCTCCATGAATCTCCTCCATGAATCTCCATGAATCTCCATGAATCCCCTCCATGAACCTCCATAAATCTCCATGAATCTCCATGAATGTCCATGAATCTCCATGAATCTCCATGAATCTCCATGAATCTCCACGAATCTCCATGAATCTCCTGTATGAGTCTCCATTCATCTTCTCAATGAACCTCCATAAATCTCCATGAATCTCCATGAACCTCCACCATGAATATCCTGTATGAATCTCCATGAATCCCCTCCATGAATCTCCATGAATTTCCATGAATCTCCATGCATCTCCATTAATCTCCTCCATGAGCCTCCAAAAATTTCCATGAACCTCCACGAATCTCCATGAATCTCCATGAATCTCCATGAATGTCCACGAATTTCCATGAATCTCCTCGATGAATCTCCTGTATGAATCTCCATGAATCTCCTCCATGAATCTCCATGAATCTCCATGAATCTCCTCCATGAACCTCCATAAATCTCCATGAATCTCCATGAATCTCCATGAATCTCCACGAATCTCCATGAATCTCCATGAATCTCCATGAATGTCCACGAATCTCCATGAATCTCCTCGATGAATCTCCTCCATGAATCTCCTGTATGAATCTCCATGAATCTCCATGAACCTCCATGAACCTCCTCCATGATTCTCCTGTATGAATCTCCATGAATCTCCTCCATGAACCTCCATAAATCTCCATGAATCTCCATGAATCTCCATGAATCTCCATGCATCTCCATTAATCTCCTCCATGAGCCTCCAAAAATTTCCATGAACCTCCACGAATCTCCATGAATCTCCATGAATCTCCATGAATGTCCACGAATCTCCATGAATCTCCTCGATGAATCTCCTGTATGAATCTCCATGAATCTCCTCCATGAATCTCCATGAATCTCCATGAATCTCCATGAATCTCCTCCATGAACCTCCATAAATCTCCATGAATCTCCATGAATCTCCATGAATCTCCACGAATCTCCATGAATCTCCATGAATCTCCATGAATGTCCACGAATCTCCATGAATCTCCTCGATGAATCTCCTCCATGAATCTCCTGTATGAATCACCATGAATCTCCATGAACCTCCATGAACCTCCTCCATGAATCTCCTGTATGAATCTCCATGAATCTCCTCCATGAATCTCCATGAATTTCCATGAATCTCCATGAATCTCCATTAATCTCCTCCATGAGCCTCCAAAAATTTTCATGAATCTCCACGAATCTCCACGAATCTCCATGAATCTCCATGAATCTCCATGAATGTCCACGAATCTCCATGAATCTCCTCGATGAATCTCCTGTATGAATCTCCATGAATCTCCTCCATGAATCTCCATGAATCTCCATGAATCTCCTCCATGAACCTCCATAAATCTCCATGAATCTCCATGAATCTCCATGAATCTCCATGAATGTCCATGAATCTCCATGAATCTCCATGAATCTCCATGAATCTCCACGAATCTCCATGAATCTCCTGTATGAGTCTCCATTAATCTTCTCAATGAACCTCCATAAATCTCCATGAATCTCCATGAACCTCCACCATGAATATCCTGTATGAATCTCCATGAATCCCCTCCATGAATCTCCATGAATTTCCATGAATCTCCATGCATCTCCATTAATCTCCTCCATGAGCCTCCAAAAATTTCCATGAACCTCCACGAATCTCCATGAATCTCCATGAATCTCCATGAATGTCCACGAATCTCCATGAATCTCCTCGATGAATCTCCTGTATGAATCTCCATGAATCTCCTCCATGAATCTCCATGAATCTCCATGAATCTCCTCCATTAACCTCCATAAATCTCCATGAATCTCCATGAATCTCCATGAATCTCCACGAATCTCCATGAATCTCCATGAATCTCCATGAATGTCCACGAATCTCCATGAATCTCCTCGATGAATCTCCTCCATGAATCTCCTGTATGAATCTCCATGAATCTCCATGAACCTCCATGAACCTCCTCCATGATTCTCCTGTATGAATCTCCATGAATCTCCTCCATGAATCTCCATGAATTTCCATGAATCTCCATGAATCTCTATTAATCTCCTCCATGAGCCTCCAAAAATTTCCATGAATCTCCACGAATCTCCACGAATCTCCATGAATCTCCATGAATCTAAATGAATCCTCTCCATGAACCTCCTGTATGAATCTCCATGAATCTCCTCCATGAATCTCCATGAGTCTCCATTAATCTCCTCAATGAACCTCCATAAATCTCCATGAATCTCAATGAACCTCCTGCATGAATCTCCATGTATCTCCATGAAACTCCATGAATCTCCATGAATCTCCATGAATTTCCATGAATCTCCTGTATGAATCTCCATGAATCTCCTCCATGAATCTCCATGAATCTCCATGAATCTCCATGAATCTCCATGAATCTCCATGAATCTAAATGATTCCCCTCCATGAACCTCCTGTATGAATCTCCTGTATGAATATCCATGAATCTCCTCCATGAATCTCCATGAATTTCCATGAATCTCCATGAATCTCACATTAATCTCCTCCATGAGCCTCCAAAAATTTCCATGAATCTCCACGAATCTCCATGAATCTCCTCGATGAATCTCCTCCATGAATCTCCTGTATGAATCTCCATGAATCTCCACGAATCTCCATGAATCTCCATGAATCTCCATGAATGTCCACGAATCTCCATGAATCTCCTCGATGAATCTCCTCCATGAATCTCCTGTATGAATCTCCATGAATTTCCATGAATCTCCATGAATCTCCATTAATCTCCTCCATGAGCCTCCAAAAATTTCCATGAATCTCCACGAATCTCCATGAATCTCCATGAATCTCCATGAATGTCCACGAATCTCCATGAATCTCCTCGATGAATCTCCTGTATGCATCTCCATGAAGCTCCATGAATCTCCATGAATCTCCTCCATGAACCTCCATAAATCTCCATGAATCTCCATGAATCTCCATGAATCTCCATGAATCTCCATGAATCTCCATGATTCTCCACGAATCTCCATGAACCTCCTCCATGAATCTCCTGTATGAATCTCCATGAATCTCCATGAATCTCCATGCATCTCCATTAATCTCCTCCATGAGCCTCCAAAAATTTCCATGAACCTCCACGAATCTCCATGAATCTCCATGAATCTCCATGAATGTCCACGAATCTCCATGAATCTCCTCGATGAATCTCCTGTATGAATCTATATGAATCTCCTCCATGAATCTCCATGAATCTCCATGAATCTCCTCCATGAACCTCATAAATCTCCATGAATCTCCATGAATCTCCATGAATCTCCACGAATCTCCATGAATCTCCATGAATCTCCATGAATGTCCACGAATCTCCATGAATCTCCTCGATGAATCTCCTCCATGAATCTCCTGTATGAATCACCATGAATCTCCATGAACCTCCATGAACGTCCTCCATGAATCTCCTGTATGAATCTCCATGAATTTCCATGAATCTCCATGAATCTCCATTAATTCCTCCATGAGCCTCCAAAAATTTTCATGAATCTCCACGAATCTCCACGAATCTCCATGAATCTCCATGAATCTCCATGAATGTCCACGAATCTCCATGAATCTCCTCGATGAATCTCCTGTATGAATCTCCATGAATCTCCTCCATGAATCTCCATGAATCTCCATGAATCTCCTCCATGAACCTCCATAAATCTCCATGAATCTCCATGAATCTCCATGAATCTCCATGAATCTCCATGAATCTCCATGAATCTCCACGAATCTCCATGAATCTCCATGAATCTCCTCCATGAATCTCCTGTATGAATCTCCAGGAATCTCCATGAATCTCCATGAACCTCCTCCATGAATCTCCACGAATCTCCATGAATCTCCATGAATCTCCATGAATGTCCACGAATCTCCATGAATCTCCTCGATGAATCTCCTCCATGAATCTCCTGTATGAATCTCCATGAATCTCCATGAACCTCCATGAACCTCCTCCATGAATCTCCTGTATGAATCTCCATGAATTTCCATGAATCTCCATGAATCTCTATTAATCTCCTCCATGAGCCTCCAAAAATTTCCATGAATCTCCACGAATCTCCATGAATCTCCATGAATCTCCATGAATGTCCACGAATCTCCATGAATCTCCTCGATGAATCTCCTGTATGAATCTCCATGAATCTCCTCCATGAATCTCCATGAATCTCCATGAATCTCCTCCATGAACCTCCATAATCTCCATGAATCTCCATGAATCTCCATGAATCTCCATGAATCTCCATGAATCTCCATGAATCTCCATGAATCTCCTCCATGAATCTCCTGTATGAATCTCCATGAATCTCCATGAATCTCCATGAACCTCCTCCATGAATTTCCACGAATCTCTATGAATCTCCTCGTTGAATCTCCTGTATGAATCTCCATGAATCTCCTCCATGAATCTCCATGAATCTCCATGAATCTCCTCCATGAACCTCCATAAATCTCCATGAATCTCCATAAATCTCCATGAATCTCCATGAATCTCCATGAATCTCCACGAATCTCCATGAATCTCCATGAATCTCCATGAATGTCCACGAATCTCCATGAATCTCCTCGATGAATCTCCTCCATGAATCTCCTGTATGAATCTCCATGAATCTCCATGAACCTCCATGAACCTCCTCCATGATTCTCCTGTATGAATCTCCATGAATCTCGTCCATGAATCTCCATGAATTTCCATGAATCTCCATGAATCTCCATTAATCTCCTCCATGAGCCTCCAAAAATTTCCATGAATCTCCACGAATCTCCATGAATCTCCATGAATCTCCATGAATCTCCATGAATGTCCACGAATCTCCATGAATCTCCTCGATGAATCTCCTGTATGAATCTCCATGAATCTCCATGAATCTCCATGAATCTCCTCCATGAACCTCCATAAATCTCCATGAATCTCTATGAATCTCCACGAATCTCCATGAATCTCCATGAATCTCCATGAATCTCCATGAATCTCCATGAATCTCCTCCATGAATCTCCTGTACGAATCTCCATGAATCTCCATGAACCTCCTCCATGAATCTCCTGTATGAATCTCCATGAATCTCCTCCATGAATCTCCATAAATGTCCATGAATCTCCATGAATCTCCATTAATCTCCTCCATGAGCCTCCAAAAATTTCCATGAATCTCCACGAATCTCCATGAATCTCCATGAATCTCCATGAATCTCCATGAATCTCCTCAATGAATCTCCATAAATCTCCATGCATCTCCTCCATGAATCTCCATGAATCTCCATGAATCTCCATGAATCTCTATGAACCTCCTCCATGAATCTCCAGGAATCTCCATGAATCTCCATGAATCTCCTGTATGAATCTCCATGAATCTCCATGAATCTCCTGTATGCATCTCCATGAATCTCCTCCATGAATCTCCATGAATCTCCATGAATCTCCTCCATGAACCTCCACGAATCTCCATGAATCTCCGTGAATCTCCATGAATCTCCATGAATCTCCGTGAATCTCCATGAACCTCCTCCATAAATCTCCATGAATCTCCATCAAACTAGTCTAACCCTATCCATGAACCTTGTCCATGTATCTCCATGAATTTCCATTAATCTCCATGAATCTCCATGAACCTCCTCCATGAATCTCCATAAATCTCCATGAATCTCCTCCATGAATCTCCATGAATCTCCATGAATCTCCATGAATCTCCATGAATCTCCATGAATCTCCATGAATCTCCATGAATGTCCTCCATGAATCTCCATAAATCTCCATGAATCTCCATGAATCACCATGAATCTCCACGAATCTCCATGAATCTCCTGTATGAGTCTCCATTAATCTTCTCAATGAACCTCCATAAATCTCCATGAATCTCCATGAACCTACACCATGAATATCCTGTATGAATCTCCATGAATCCCCTCCATGAATCTCCATGAATCTCCATGAATCTCCATGAATGTCCACGAATCTCCATGAATCTCCTCGATGAATCTCCTCCATGAATCTCCTGTATGAATCTCCATGAATCTCCATGAACCTCCATGAACCTCCTCCATGATACTCCTGTATGAATCTCCATGAATCTCCTCCATGAATCTCCATGAATTTCCATGAATCTCCATGAATCTCCATTAATCTCCTCCATGAGCCTCCAAAAATTTCCATGAATCTCCACGAATCTCCATGAATCTCTATGAATCTCCATGAATCTCCATGAATGTCCACGAATCTCCATGAATCTCCTCGATGAATCACCTGTATGAATCTCCATGAATCTCCATGAATCTCCATGAATCTCCTCCATGAACCTCCATAAATCTCCATGAATCTCTATGAATCTCCACGAATCTCCATGAATCTCCATGAATCTCCATGAATCTCCGTGAATCTCCATGAATCTCCTCCATGAATCTCCATGAATCTCCATGAATCTCCATGAACCTCCTCCATAAATCTCCATGAATCTCCATCAATCTAGTCTAACCCTATCCATGAACCTTGTCCATGTATCTCCATGAATTTCCATTAATCTCCATGAATCTCCATGAATCTCCTCCATGAATCTCCATAAATCTCCATGAATCTCCTCCATGAATCTCCATGAATCTCCATGAATCTCCATGAATCTCCATGAATCTCCATGAATCTCCATGAATCTCCATGAATGTCCTCCATGAATCTCCATAAATCTCCATGAATCTCCATGAATCTCCATGAATCTCCATGAATCTCCATGAACCTCCTCCATGAATCTCCATGAATCTCCTGTATGAATCTCCTGTATGAATCTCCATGAATCTCCTCCATGAATCTCCATGAATCTCCATGAATCTCCATGAATCTCCATGAACCTCCTCCATGAATCTCCTGTATGAATCTCCATGAATCTCCATGCATCTCCATTAATCTCCTCCATGAGCCTCCAAAAATTTCCATGAACCTCCACGAATCTCCATGAATCTCCATGAATCTCCATGAATGTCCACGAATCTCCATGAATCTCCTCGATGAATCTCCTGTATGAATCTCCATGAATCTCCTCCATGAATCTCCATGAATCTCCATGAATCTCCTCCATGAACCTCCATAAATCTCCATGAATCTCCATGAATCTCCATGAATCTCCACGAATCTCCATGAATCTCCATGAATCTCCATGAATGTCCACGAATCTCCATGAATCTCCTCGATGAATCTCCTCCATGAATCTCCTGTATGAATCACCATGAATCTCCATGAACCTACATGAACCTCCTCCATGAATCTCCTGTATGAATCTCCATGAATCTCCTCCATGAATCTCCATGAATTTCCATGAATCTCCATGAATCTCCATTAATCTCCTCCATGAGCCTCCAAAAATTTTCATGAATCTCCACGAATCTCCACGAATCTCCATGAATCTCCATGAATCTCCATGAATGTCCACGAATCTCCATGAATCTCCTCGATGAATCTCCTGTATGAATCTCCATGAATCTCCTCCATGAATCTCCATGAATCTCCATGAATCTCCTCCATGAACCTCCATAAATCTCCATGAATCTCCATGAATCTCCATGAATCTCCATGAATCTCCATGAATCTCCATGAATCTCCACGAATCTCCATGAATCTCCATGAATCTCCTCCATGAATCTCCTGTATGAATCTCCAGGAATCTCCATGAATCTCCATGAATCTCCACGAATCTCCATGAATCTCCATGAATCTCCATGAATGTCCACGAATCTCCATGAATCTCCTCGATGAATCTCCTCCATGAATCTCCTGTATGAATCTCCATGAATCTCCATGAACCTCCATGAACCTCCTCCATGAATCTCCTGTATGAATCTCCATGAATTTCCATGAATCTCCATGAATCTCTATTAATCTCCTCCATGAGCCTCCAAAAATTTCCATGAATCTCCACGAATCTCCATGAATCTCCATGAATCTCCATGAATGTCCACGAATCTCCATGAATCTCCTCGATGAATCTCCTGTATGAATCTCCATGAATCTCCTCCATGAATCTCCATGAATCTCCATGAATCTCCTCCATGAACCTCCATAAATCTCCATGAATCTCCATGAATCTCCTCCATGAACCTCCATAAATCTCCATGAATCTCCATGAATCTCCATGAATCTCCCCCATGAACCTCCATAAATCTCCATGAATCTCCATGAATGTCCATGAATCTCCATGAATCTCCATGAATCTCCATGAATCTCCACGAATCTCCATGAATCTCCTGTATGAGTCTCCATTAATCTTCTCAATGAACCTCCATAAATCTCCATGAATCTCCATGAACCTCCACCATGAATATCCTGTATGAATCTCCATGAATCCCCTCCATGAATCTCCATGAATTTCCATGAATCTCCATGCATCTCCATTAATCTCCTCCATGAGCCTCCAAAAATTTCCATGAACCTCCACGAATCTCCACGAATCTCCATGAATCTCCATGAATCTCCATGAATCTCCATGAATCTCCATGAATCTCCTCCATGAATCTCCTGTACGAATCTCCATGAATCTCCATGAACCTCCTCCATGAATCTCCTGTATGAATCTCCATGAATCTCCTCCATGAATCTCCATAAATGTCCATGAATCTCCATGAATCTCCATTAATCTCCTCCATGAGCCTCCAAAAATTTCCATGAATCTCCACGAATCTCCATGAATCTCCATGAATCTCCATGAATCTCCATGAATCTCCTCAATGAATCTCCATAAATCTCCATGCATCTCCTCCATGAATCTCCATGAATCTCCATGAATCTCCATGAATCTCCATGAATCTCTATGAACCTCCTCCATGAATCTCCAGGAATCTCCATGAATCTCCATGAATCTCCTGTATGAATCTCCATGAATCTCCATGAATCTCCTGTATGCATCTCCATGAATCTCCTCCATGAATCTCCATGAATCTCCATGAATCTCCTCCATGAACCTCCACGAATCTCCATGAATCTCCGTGAATCTCCATGAATCTCCATGAATCTCCGTGAATCTCCATGAACCTCCTCCATAAATCTCCATGAATCTCCATCAATCTAGTCTAACCCTATCCATGAACCTTGTCCTTGTATCTCCATGAATTTCCATTAATCTCCATGAATCTCCATGAATCTCCTCCATGAATCTCCATAAATCTCCATGAATCTCCTCCATGAATCTCCATGAATCTCCATGAATCTCCATGAATCTCTATGAACCTCCTCCATGAATCTCCAGGAATCTCCATGAATCTCCATGAATCTCCTGTATGAATCTCCATGAATCTCCATGAATCTCCTGTATGCATCTCCATGAATCTCCTCCATGAATCTCCATGAATCTCCATGAATCTCCTCCATGAACCTCCACGAATCTCCATGAATCTCCGTGAATCTCCATGAATCTCCATGAATCTCCGTGAATCTCCATGAACCTCCTCCATAAATTTCCATGAATCTCCATCAATCTAGTCTAACCCTATCCATGAACCTTGTCCATGTATCTCCATGAATTTCCATTAATCTCCATGAATCTCCATGAATCTCCTCCATGAATCTCCATAAATCTCCATGAATCTCCTCCATGAATCTCCATGAATCTCCATGAATCTCCATGAATCTCCATGAATCTCCATGAATCTCCATGAATCTCCATGAATCTCCATGAATCTCCATGAATGTCCTCCATGAATCTCCATAAATCTCCATGAATCTCCATGAATCACCATGAATCTCCACGAATCTCCATGAATCTCCTGTATGAGTCTCCATTAATCTTCTCAATGAACCTCCATAAATCTCCATGAATCTCCATGAACCTCCACCATGAATATCCTGTATGAATCTCCATGAATCCCCTCCATGAATCTCCATGAATTTCCATGAATCTCCATGCATCTCCATTAATCTCCTCCATGAGCCTCCAAAAATTTCCATGGACCTCCACGAATCTCCATGAATCTCCATGAATCTCCATGAATGTCCACGAATCTCCATGAATCTCCTCGATGAATCTCCTGTATGAATCTCCATGAATCTCCTCCATGAATCTCCATGAATCTCCTCCATGAACCTCCATAAATCTCCATGAATCTCCATGAATCTCCATGAATCTCCACGAATCTCCATGAATCTCCATGAATCTCCATGAATGTCCACGAATCTCCATGAATCTCCTCGATGAATCTGCTCCATGAATCTCCTGTATGAATCTCCATGAATCTCCATGAACCTCCATGAACCTCCTCCATGATACTCCTGTATGAATCTCCATGAATCTCCTCCATGAATCTCCATGAATTTCCATGAATCTCCATGAATCTCCATTAATCTCCTCCATGAGCCTCCAAAAATTTCCATGAATCTCCACGAATCTCCATGAATCTCTATGAATCTCCATGAATCTCCATGAATGTCCACGAATCTCCATGAATCTCCTCGATGAATCACCTGTATGAATCTCCATGAATCTCCATGAATCTCCATGAATCTCCTCCATGAACCTCCATAAATCTCCATGAATCTCTATGAATCTCCACGAATCTCCATGAATCTCCATGAATCTCCATGAATCTCCATGAATCTCCATGAATCTCCTCCATGAATCTCCATGAATCTCCATGAATCTCCATGAATCTCCATGAATCTCCTCCATGAATCTCCAGTACGAATCTCCATGAATCTCCATGAACCTCCTCCATGAATCTCCTGTATGAATCTCCATGAATCTCCTCCATGAATCTCCATAAATGTCCATGAATCTCCATGAATCTCCATTAATCTCCTCCATGAGCCTCCAAAAATTTCCATGAATCTCCACGAATCTCCATGAATCTCCATGAATCTCCATGAATCTCCATGAATCTCCTCAATGAATCTCCATAAATCTCCATGAATCTCCATGAACCTCCTCCATGAATCTCCATAAATCTCCATGAATCTCCTCCATGAATCTCCATGAATCTCCATGAATCTCCATGAATCTCCATGAATCTCCATGAATCTCCATGAATGTCCTCCATGAATCTCCATAAATCTCCATGAATCTCCATGAATCACCATGAATCTCCACGAATCTCCATGAATCTCCTGTATGAGTCTCCATTAATCTTCTCAATGAACCTCCATAAATCTCCATGAATCTCCATGAACCTCCACCATGAATATCCTGTATGAATCTCCATGAATCCCCTCCATGAATCTCCATGAATTTCCATGAATCTCCATGCATCTCCATTAATCTCCTCCATGAGCCTCCAAAAATTTCCATGGACCTCCACGAATCTCCATGAATCTCCATGAATCTCCATGAATGTCCACGAATCTCCATGAATCTCCTCGATGAATCTCCTGTATGAATCTCCATGAATCTCCTCCATGAATCTCCATGAATCTCCATGAATCTCCTCCATGAACCTCCATAAATCTCCATGAATCTCCATGAATCTCCATGAATCTCCACGAATCTCCATGAATCTCCATGAATCTCCATGAATGTCCACGAATCTCCATGAATCTCCTCGATGAATCTCCTCCATGAATCTCCTGTATGAATCTCCATGAATCTCCATGAACCTCCATGAACCTCCTCCATGATACTCCTGTATGAATCTCCATGAATCTCCTCCATGAATCTCCATGAATATCCATGAATCTCCATGAATCTCCATTAATCTCCTCCATGAGCCTCCAAAAATTTCCATGAATCTCCACGAATCTCCATGAATCTCTATGAATCTCCATGAATCTCCATGAATGTCCACGAATCTCCATGAATCTCCTCGATGAATCACCTGTATGAATCTCCATGAATCTCCATGAATCTCCATGAATCTCCTCCATGAACCTCCATAAATCTCCATGAATCTCTATGAATCTCCACGAATCTCCATGAATCTCCATGAATCTCCATGAATCTCCGTGAATCTCCATGAATCTCCTCCATGAATCTCCATGAATCTCCATGAATCTCCATGAATCTCCATGAATCTCCTCCATGAATCTCCAGTACGAATCTCCATGAATCTCCATGAACCTCCTCCATGAATCTCCTGTATGAATCTCCATGAATCTCCTCCATGAATCTCCATAAATGTCCATGAATCTCCATGAATCTCCATTAATCTCCTCCATGAGCCTCCAAAAATTTCCATGAATCTCCACGAATCTCCATGAATCTCCATGAATCTCCATGAATCTCCATGAATCTCCTCAATGAATCTCCATAAATCTCCATGCATCTCCTCCATGAATCTCCATGAATCTCCATGAATCTCCATGAATCTCCATGAATCTCTATGAACCTCCTCCATGAATCTCCATGAATCTCCATGAATCTCCATGAATCTCCTGTATGAATCTCCATGAATCTCCATGAATCTCCTGTATGCATCTCCATGAATCTCCTCCATGAATCTCCATGAATCTCCATGAATCTCCATGAATCTCCTCCATGAACCTCCACGAATCTCCATGAATCTCCGTGAATCTCCATGAATCTCCATGAATCTCCATGAATCTCCATGAACCTCCTCCATAAATCTCCATGAATCTCCATCAATCTAGTCTAACCCTATCCATGAACCTTGTCCATGTATCTCCATGAATTTCCATTAATCTCCATGAATCTCCATGAATCTCCTCCATGAATCTCCATAAATCTCCATGAATCTCCTCCATGAATCTCCATGAATCTCCATGAATCTCCATGAATCTCCATGAATCTCCATGAATCTCCATGAATCTCCATGAATGTCCTCCATGAATCTCCATAAATCTCCATGAATCTCCATGAATCTCCATGAATCTCCATGAATCTCCATCAACCTCCTCCATGAATCTCCATGAATCTCCTGTATGAATCTCCTGTATGAATCTCCATGAATCTCCATGAATCTCCATGAATCTCCATGAATCTCCATGAATCTAAATGATTCCCCTCCATGAACCTCCTGTATGAATCTCCTGTATGAATATCCATGAATCTCCTCCATGAATCTCCATGAATTTCCATGAATCTCCATGAATCTCACATTAATCTCCTCCATGAGCCTCCAAAAATTTCCATGAATCTCCACGAATCTCCATGAATCTCCTCGATGAATCTCCTCCATGAATCTCCTGTATGAATCTCCATGAATCTCCACGAATCTCCATGAATCTCCATGAATCTCCATGAATGTCCACGAATCTCCATGAATCTCCTCGATGAATCTCCTCCATGAATCTCCTGTATGAATCTCCACGAATCTCCATGAACCTCCATGAACCTCCTCCACGAATCTCCTGTATGAATCTCCATGAATCTCCTCCAAAAATCTCCATGAATTTCAAAGAATCTCCATGCATCTCCATTAATCTCCTCCATGAGCCTCCAAAAATTTCCATGATTCTCCACGAATCTCCATGAATCTCCATGAATCTCCATGAATGTCCACGAATCTCCATGAATCTCCTCGATGAATCTCCTGTATGAATCTCCATGAATCTCCATGAATCTCCATGAATCTCCTCCATGAACCTCCATAAATCTCCATGAATCTCCATGAATCTCCATGAATCTCCATGAATCTCCATGAATCTCCAGGAATCTCCACGAATCTCCATGAATCTCCTCCATGAATCTCCTGTATGAATCTCCATGAATCTCCATGAATCTCCATGAATCTCCTCCATGAACCTCCATAAATCTCCATGAATCTCCATGAATCTCCACGAATCTCCGTGAATCTCCGTGAATCTCCATGAATCTCCATGAATCTCCATGAATCTCCATGAACCTCCTCCATAAATCTCCATGAATCTCCATGAATCGCCTCTATACATATCCATGAACCTCGTCCATGAATCTCCATGAATCTCCGTGCATCTCCATGAATTTCCATTAATCTCCATGAATCTCCATGAATCTCCTCCATGAATCTCCATAAATCTCCATGAATCTCCTCCATGAATCTCCATGAATCTCCATGAATATCCATGAATCTCCATGAATCTCCATGAATCTCCATGAACCTCCTCCATGAATCTCCATGAATCTCCATGGATCTCCTGTATGAATCTCCACGAATCTCCATGAATCTCCATGAATCTCCATGAATCTCCATGAATCTCCTGTATGAATCTCCATGAATCTCCTCCATGAACCTCCTGTATGAATCTCCATGAACCTCCATGAACCTCCTCTATGAATCTCCATGTATCACCATGAAACTCCATGAATCTCCATGAATCTCCATGAATTTCCATGAATCTCCTGTATGAATCTCCAAGAATCTCCTCCATGAATCTCCATGAATCTCCATGAATCTCCATGAATCTAAATGAATCCCCTCCATGAACCTCCTGTATGAATCTCCTGTATGAATATCCATGAATCTCCTCCATGAATCTCCATGAATTTCCATGAATCTCCATGAATCTCCATTAATCTCCTCCATGAGCCTCCAAAAATTTCCATGAATCTCCACGAATCTCCATGAATCTCCATGAATCTCCATGAATGTCCACGAATCTCCATGAATCTCCATGAATGTCCTCCATGAATCTCCATAAATCTCCATGAATCTCCATGAATCTCCATGAATCTCCACGAATCTCCATGAATCTCCTGTATGAGTCTCCATTAATCTTCTCAATGAACCTCCATAAATCTCCATGAATCTCCATGAATCTCCATGAATCTCCACGAATCTCCATGAATCTCCATGAATCTCCATGAATCTCCTCGATGAATCTCCTCCATGAATCTCCTGTATGAATCTCCATGAATCTCCATGAACCTCCATGAATCTCCTCCATGAATCTCCATGAATCTCCATGAATCTCCATGAATCTCCATGAATCTCCTCCATGAATCTCCAGTACGAATCTCCATGAATCTCCATGAACCTCCTCCATGAATCTCCTGTATGAATATCCATGCATCTCCTCCATGAATCTCCATGAATCTCCATGAATCTCCATGAATCTCCATGAATCTCTATGAACCTCCTCCATGAATCTCCATGAATCTCCATGAATCTCCATGAATCTCCTGTATGAATCTCCATGAATCTCCATGAATCTCCTGTATGCATCTCCATGAATCTCCTCCATGAATCTCCATGAATCTCCATGAATCTCCTCCATGAACCTCCACGAATCTCCATGAATCTCCGTGAATCTCCATGAATCTCCATGAATCTCCATGAACCTCCTCCATAAATCTCCATGAATCTCCATCAATCTAGTCTAACCCTATCCATGAACCTTGTCCATGTATCTCCATGAATTTCCATTAATCTCCATGAATCTCCATGAATCTCCATGAATCTCCATGCATCTCCATTAATCTCGTCCATGAGCCTCCAAAAATTTCCATGAATCTCCACGAATCTCCATGAATCTCCATGAATCTCCATGAATGTCCACGAATCTCCATGAATCTCCTCGATGAATCTCCTGTATGAATCTCCATGAATCTCCATGAATCTCCATGAATCTCCTCCATGAACCTCCATAAATCTCCATGAATTTCCATGAATCTCCATGAATCTCCATTAATCTCCTCCATGAGCCTCCAAAAATTTCCATGAATCTCCACGAATCTCCATGAATCTCCATGAATCTCCATGAATGTCCACGAATCTCCATGAATCTCCTCGATGAATCTCCTGTATGCATCTCCATGAATCTCCATGAATCTCCATGAATCTCCTCCATGAACCTCCATAAATCTCCATGAATCTCCATGAATCTCCATGAATCTCCATGAATCTCCATGAATCTCCATGAATCTCCATGATTCTCCACGAATCTCCTCCATGAATCTCCTCCATGAATCTCCTGTATGAATCTCCATGAATCTCAATGAATCTCCATGAACCTCCTCCATGAATCTCCACGAATCTCCATGAATCTCCTCGATGAATCTCCTGTATGAATCTCCATGAATCTCCTCCATGAATCTCCATGAATCTCCATGAATGTCCACGAATCTCCATGAATCTCCTCGATGAATCTCCTCCATGAATCTCCTGTATGAATCTCCACGAATCTCCATGAACCTCCATGAACCTCCTCCACGAATCTCCTGTATGAATCTCCATGAATCTCCTCCAAAAATCTCCATGAATTTCAAAGAATCTCCATGCATCTCCATTAATCTCCTCCATGAGCCTCCAAAAATTTCCATGATTCTCCACGAATCTCCATGAATCTCCATGAATCTCCATGAATGTCCACGAATCTCCATGAATCTCCTCGATGAATCTCCTGTATGAATCTCCATGAATCTCCATGAATCTCCATGAATCTCCTCCATGAACCTCCATAAATCTCCATGAATCTCCATGAATCTCCATGAATCTCCATGAATCTCCATGAATCTCCAGGAATCTCCACGAATCTCCATGAATCTCCTCCATGAATCTCCTGTATGAATCTCCATGAATCTCCATGAATCTCCATGAATCTCCTCCATGAACCTCCATAAATCTCCATGAATCTCCATGAATCTCCACGAATCTCCGTGAATCTCCGTGAATCTCCATGAATCTCCATGAATCTCCATGAATCTCCATGAACCTCCTCCATAAATCTCCATGAATCTCCATGAATCGCCTCTATACATATCCATGAACCTCGTCCATGAATCTCCATGAATCTCCGTGCATCTCCATGAATTTCCATTAATCTCCATGAATCTCCATGAATCTCCTCCATGAATCTCCATAAATCTCCATGAATCTCCTCCATGAATCTCCATGAATCTCCATGAATATCCATGAATCTCCATGAATCTCCATGAATCTCCATGAACCTCCTCCATGAATCTCCATGAATCTCCATGGATCTCCTGTATGAATCTCCACGAATCTCCATGAATCTCCATGAATCTCCATGAATCTCCATGAATCTCCTGTATGAATCTCCATGAATCTCCTCCATGAACCTCCTGTATGAATCTCCATGAACCTCCATGAACCTCCTCTATGAATCTCCATGTATCACCATGAAACTCCATGAATCTCCATGAATCTCCATGAATTTCCATGAATCTCCTGTATGAATCTCCAAGAATCTCCTCCATGAATCTCCATGAATCTCCATGAATCTCCATGAATCTAAATGAATCCCCTCCATGAACCTCCTGTATGAATCTCCTGTATGAATATCCATGAATCTCCTCCATGAATCTCCATGAATTTCCATGAATCTCCATGAATCTCCATTAATCTCCTCCATGAGCCTCCAAAAATTTCCATGAATCTCCACGAATCTCCATGAATCTCCATGAATCTCCATGAATGTCCACGAATCTCCATGAATCTCCATGAATGTCCTCCATGAATCTCCATAAATCTCCATGAATCTCCATGAATCTCCATGAATCTCCACGAATCTCCATGAATCTCCTGTATGAGTCTCCATTAATCTTCTCAATGAACCTCCATAAATCTCCATGAATCTCCATGAATCTCCATGAATCTCCACGAATCTCCATGAATCTCCATGAATCTCCATGAATCTCCTCGATGAATCTCCTCCATGAATCTCCTGTATGAATCTCCATGAATCTCCATGAACCTCCATGAATCTCCTCCATGAATCTCCATGAATCTCCATGAATCTCCATGAATCTCCATGAATCTCCTCCATGAATCTCCAGTACGAATCTCCATGAATCTCCATGAACCTCCTCCATGAATCTCCTGTATGAATATCCATGCATCTCCTCCATGAATCTCCATGAATCTCCATGAATCTCCATGAATCTCCATGAATCTCTATGAACCTCCTCCATGAATCTCCATGAATCTCCATGAATCTCCATGAATCTCCTGTATGAATCTCCATGAATCTCCATGAATCTCCTGTATGCATCTCCATGAATCTCCTCCATGAATCTCCATGAATCTCCATGAATCTCCTCCATGAACCTCCACGAATCTCCATGAATCTCCGTGAATCTCCATGAATCTCCATGAATCTCCATGAACCTCCTCCATAAATCTCCATGAATCTCCATCAATCTAGTCTAACCCTATCCATGAACCTTGTCCATGTATCTCCATGAATTTCCATTAATCTCCATGAATCTCCATGAATCTCCATGAATCTCCATGCATCTCCATTAATCTCGTCCATGAGCCTCCAAAAATTTCCATGAATCTCCACGAATCTCCATGAATCTCCATGAATCTCCATGAATGTCCACGAATCTCCATGAATCTCCTCGATGAATCTCCTGTATGAATCTCCATGAATCTCCATGAATCTCCATGAATCTCCTCCATGAACCTCCATAAATCTCCATGAATTTCCATGAATCTCCATGAATCTCCATTAATCTCCTCCATGAGCCTCCAAAAATTTCCATGAATCTCCACGAATCTCCATGAATCTCCATGAATCTCCATGAATGTCCACGAATCTCCATGAATCTCCTCGATGAATCTCCTGTATGCATCTCCATGAATCTCCATGAATCTCCATGAATCTCCTCCATGAACCTCCATAAATCTCCATGAATCTCCATGAATCTCCATGAATCTCCATGAATCTCCATGAATCTCCATGAATCTCCATGATTCTCCACGAATCTCCTCCATGAATCTCCTCCATGAATCTCCTGTATGAATCTCCATGAATCTCAATGAATCTCCATGAACCTCCTCCATGAATCTCCACGAATCTCCATGAATCTCCTCGATGAATCTCCTGTATGAATCTCCATGAATCTCCTCCATGAATCTCCATGAATCTCCATGAATCTCCTCCATGAACCTCCATAAATCTCCATGAATCTCCATGAATTTCCATGAATCTCCATGAATCTCCATGAATCTCCATGAATCTCCATGAATCTCCATGAATCTCCATGAATCTCCATGAACCTCCTCCATGAATCTCCATGAATCTCCTGTATGAATCTCCATGAATCTCCTCCATGAATCTCCATGAATCTCCATGAATCTCCATGAATCTCCATGAATTTCCATGAATCTCCTGTATGAATCTCCATGAATCTCCTCCATGAATCTCCATGAATCTGCATGAATCTCCACGAATCAAAATGAATCCCCTCCATGAACCTCCTGTATGAATCTCCTGTATGAATCTCCATGAATCTCCTCCATGAATCTCCATGAATTTCCATGAATCTCCATGAATCTCCATTAATCTCCTCCATGAGCCTCCAAAAATTTCCATGAATCTCCACGAATCTCCATGAATCTCCATGAATCTCCATGAATGTCCACGAATCTCCATGAATCTCCTCGATGAATCTCCTGTATGCATCTCCATGAATCTCCATGAATCTCCATGAATCTCCTCCATGAACCTCCATAAATCTCCATGAATCTCCATGAATCTCCATGAATCTCCATGAATCTCCATGAATCTCCATGATTCTCCACGAATCTCCATGAATCTCCTCCATGAATCTCCTGTATGAATCTCCATGAATCTCCATGAATCTCCATGAACCTCCTCCATGAATCTCCACGAATCTCCATGAATCTCCTCGATGAATCTCCTGTATGAATCTCCATGAATCTCCTCCATGAATCTCCATGAATCTCCATGAATCTCCTCCATGAACCTCCATAAATCTCCATGAATCACCATGAATTTCCATGAATCTCCATGAATCTCCATGAATCTCCATGAATCCCCTCCATGAATCTCCATGAATTTCCATAAATCTCCATGCATCTCCATTAATCTCCTCCATGAGCCTCCAAAAATTTCCATGAACCTCCACGAATCTCCATGAATCTCCATGAATCTCCATGAATGTCCACGAATCTCCATGAATCTCCTCGATGAATCTCCTGTATGAATCTCCATGAATCTCCTCCATGAATCTCCATGAATCTCCATGAATCTCCTCCATGAATCTCCATAAATCTCCATGAATCTCCTCCATGAATCTCCATGAATCTCCATGAATCTCCATGAATCTCCATGAATCTCCATGAATCTCCATGAATCTCCATGAATGTCCTCCATGAATCTCCATAAATCTCCATGAATCTCCATGAATCACCATGAATCTCCACGAATCTCCATGAATCTCCTGTATGAGTCTCCATTAATCTTCTCAATGAACCTCCATAAATCTCCATGAATCTCCATGAACCTCCACCATGAATATCCTGTATGAATCTCCATGAATCCCCTCCATGAATCTCCATGAATTTCCATGAATCTCCATGCATCTCCATTAATCTCCTCCATGAGCCTCCAAAAATTTCCATGGACCTCCACGAATCTCCATGAATCTCCATGAATCTCCATGAATGTCCACGAATCTCCATGAATCTCCTCGATGAATCTCCTGTATGAATCTCCATGAATCTCCTCCATGAATCTCCATGAATCTCCTCCATGAACCTCCATAAATCTCCATGAATCTCCATGAATCTCCATGAATCTCCACGAATCTCCATGAATCTCCATGAATCTCCATGAATGTCCACGAATCTCCATGAATCTCCTCGATGAATCTGCTCCATGAATCTCCTGTATGAATCTCCATGAATCTCCATGAACCTCCATGAACCTCCTCCATGATACTCCTGTATGAATCTCCATGAATCTCCTCCATGAATCTCCATGAATTTCCATGAATCTCCATGAATCTCCATTAATCTCCTCCATGAGCCTCCAAAAATTTCCATGAATCTCCACGAATCTCCATGAATCTCTATGAATCTCCATGAATCTCCATGAATGTCCACGAATCTCCATGAATCTCCTCGATGAATCACCTGTATGAATCTCCATGAATCTCCATGAATCTCCATGAATCTCCTCCATGAACCTCCATAAATCTCCATGAATCTCTATGAATCTCCACGAATCTCCATGAATCTCCATGAATCTCCATGAATCTCCATGAATCTCCATGAATCTCCTCCATGAATCTCCATGAATCTCCATGAATCTCCATGAATCTCCATGAATCTCCTCCATGAATCTCCAGTACGAATCTCCATGAATCTCCATGAACCTCCTCCATGAATCTCCTGTATGAATCTCCATGAATCTCCTCCATGAATCTCCATAAATGTCCATGAATCTCCATGAATCTCCATTAATCTCCTCCATGAGCCTCCAAAAATTTCCATGAATCTCCACGAATCTCCATGAATCTCCATGAATCTCCATGAATCTCCATGAATCTCCTCAATGAATCTCCATAAATCTCCATGAATCTCCATGAACCTCCTCCATGAATCTCCATAAATCTCCATGAATCTCCTCCATGAATCTCCATGAATCTCCATGAATCTCCATGAATCTCCATGAATCTCCATGAATCTCCATGAATGTCCTCCATGAATCTCCATAAATCTCCATGAATCTCCATGAATCACCATTAATCTCCACGAATCTCCATGAATCTCCTGTATGAGTCTCCATTAATCTTCTCAATGAACCTCCATAAATCTCCATGAATCTCCATGAACCTCCACCATGAATATCCTGTATGAATCTCCATGAATCCCCTCCATGAATCTCCATGAATTTCCATGAATCTCCATGCATCTCCATTAATCTCCTCCATGAGCCTCCAAAAATTTCCATGGACCTCCACGAATCTCCATGAATCTCCATGAATCTCCATGAATGTCCACGAATCTCCATGAATCTCCTCGATGAATCTCCTGTATGAATCTCCATGAATCTCCTCCATGAATCTCCATGAATCTCCATGAATCTCCTCCATGAACCTCCATAAATCTCCATGAATCTCCATGAATCTCCATGAATCTCCACGAATCTCCATGAATCTCCATGAATCTCCATGAATGTCCACGAATCTCCATGAATCTCCTCGATGAATCTCCTCCATGAATCTCCTGTATGAATCTCCATGAATCTCCATGAACCTCCATGAACCTCCTCCATGATACTCCTGTATGAATCTCCATGAATCTCCTCCATGAATCTCCATGAATATCCATGAATCTCCATGAATCTCCATTAATCTCCTCCATGAGCCTCCAAAAATTTCCATGAATCTCCACGAATCTCCATGAATCTCTATGAATCTCCATGAATCTCCATGAATGTCCACGAATCTCCATGAATCTCCTCGATGAATCACCTGTATGAATCTCCATGAATCTCCATGAATCTCCATGAATCTCCTCCATGAACCTCCATAAATCTCCATGAATCTCTATGAATCTCCACGAATCTCCATGAATCTCCATGAATCTCCATGAATCTCCGTGAATCTCCATGAATCTCCTCCATGAATCTCCATGAATCTCCATGAATCTCCATGAATCTCCATGAATCTCCTCCATGAATCTCCAGTACGAATCTCCATGAATCTCCATGAACCTCCTCCATGAATCTCCTGTATGAATCTCCATGAATCTCCTCCATGAATCTCCATAAATGTCCATGAATCTCCATGAATCTCCATTAATCTCCTCCATGAGCCTCCAAAAATTTCCATGAATCTCCACGAATCTCCATGAATCTCCATGAATCTCCATGAATCTCCATGAATCTCCTCAATGAATCTCCATAAATCTCCATGCATCTCCTCCATGAATCTCCATGAATCTCCATGAATCTCCATGAATCTCCATGAATCTCTATGAACCTCCTCCATGAATCTCCATGAATCTCCATGAATCTCCATGAATCTCCTCCATGAACCTCCACGAATCTCCATGAATCTCCGTGAATCTCCATGAATCTCCATGAATCTCCATGAATCTCCATGAACCTCCTCCATAAATCTCCATGAATCTCCATCAATCTAGTCTAACCCTATCCATGAACCTTGTCCATGTATCTCCATGAATTTCCATTAATCTCCATGAATCTCCATGAATCTCCTCCATGAATCTCCATAAATCTCCATGAATCTCCTCCATGAATCTCCATGAATCTCCATGAATCTCCATGAATCTCCATGAATCTCCATGAATCTCCATGAATGTCCTCCATGAATCTCCATAAATCTCCATGAATCTCCATGAATCTCCATGAATCTCCATGAATCTCCATCAACCTCCTCCATGAATCTCCATGAATCTCCTGTATGAATCTCCTGTATGAATCTCCATGAATCTCCATGAATCTCCATGAATCTCCATGAATCTCCATGAATCTAAATGATTCCCCTCCATGAACCTCCTGTATGAATCTCCTGTATGAATATCCATGAATCTCCTCCATGAATCTCCATGAATTTCCATGAATCTCCATGAATCTCACATTAATCTCCTCCATGAGCCTCCAAAAATTTCCATGAATCTCCACGAATCTCCATGAATCTCCTCGATGAATCTCCTCCATGAATCTCCTGTATGAATCTCCATGAATCTCCACGAATCTCCATGAATCTCCATGAATCTCCATGAATGTCCACGAATCTCCATGAATCTCCTCGATGAATCTCCTCCATGAATCTCCTGTATGAATCTCCATGAATCTCCATGAATCTCCATGAATCTCCATGAATCTCCAGGAATCTCCACGAATCTCCATGAATCTCCTCCATGAATCTCCTGTATGAATCTCCATGAATCTCCATGAATCTCCATGAATCTCCTCCATGAACCTCCATAAATCTCCATGAATCTCCATGAATCTCCACGAATCTCCGTGAATCTCCGTGAATCTCCATGAATCTCCATGAATCTCCATGAATCTCCATGAACCTCCTCCATAAATCTCCATGAATCTCCATGAATCGCCTCTATACATATCCATGAACCTCGTCCATGAATCTCCATGAATCTCCGTGCATCTCCATGAATTTCCATTAATCTCCATGAATCTCCATGAATCTCCTCCATGAATCTCCATAAATCTCCATGAATCTCCTCCATGAATCTCCATGAATCTCCATGAATCTCCATGAATCTCCATGAACCTCCTCCATAAATCTCCATGAATCTCCATGAATCGCCTCTATACATATCCATGAACCTCCTCCATGAATCTCCATGAATCTCCATGGATCTCCTGTATGAATCTCCACGAATCTCCATGAATCTCCATGAATCTCCATGAATCTCCATGAATCTCCTGTATGAATCTCCATGAATCTCCTCCATGAACCTCCTGTATGAATCTCCATGAACCTCCATGAACCTCCTCTATGAATCTCCATGTATCACCATGAAACTCCATGAATCTCCATGAATCTCCATGAATTTCCATGAATCTCCTGTATGAATCTCCAAGAATCTCCTCCATGAATCTCCATGAATCTCCATGAATCTCCATGAATCTAAATGAATCCCCTCCATGAACCTCCTGTATGAATCTCCTGTATGAATATCCATGAATCTCCTCCATGAATCTCCATGAATTTCCATGAATCTCCATGAATCTCCATTAATCTCCTCCATGAGCCTCCAAAAATTTCCATGAATCTCCACGAATCTCCATGAATCTCCATGAATCTCCATGAATGTCCACGAATCTCCATGAATCTCCATGAATGTCCTCCATGAATCTCCATAAATCTCCATGAATCTCCATGAATCTCCATGAATCTCCACGAATCTCCATGAATCTCCTGTATGAGTCTCCATTAATCTTCTCAATGAACCTCCATAAATCTCCATGAATCTCCATGAATCTCCATGAATCTCCACGAATCTCCATGAATCTCCATGAATCTCCATGAATCTCCTCGATGAATCTCCTCCATGAATCTCCTGTATGAATCTCCATGAATCTCCATGAACCTCCATGAATCTCCTCCATGAATCTCCATGAATCTCCATGAATCTCCATGAATCTCCATGAATCTCCTCCATGAATCTCCAGTACGAATCTCCATGAATCTCCATGAACCTCCTCCATGAATCTCCTGTATGAATCTCCATGAATCTCCTCCATGAATCTCCATAAATGTCCATGAATCTCCATTAATCTCCTCCATGAGCCTCCAAAAATTTCCATGAATCTCCATGAATCTCCTCAATGAATCTCCATAAATCTCCATGCATCTCCTCCATGAATCTCCATGAATCTCCATGAATCTCCATGAATCTCCATGAATCTCTATGAACCTCCTCCATGAATCTCCATGAATCTCCATGAATCTCCATGAATCTCCTGTATGAATCTCCATGAATCTCCATGAATCTCCTGTATGCATCTCCATGAATCTCCTCCATGAATCTCCATGAATCTCCATGAATCTCCTCCATGAACCTCCACGAATCTCCATGAATCTCCGTGAATCTCCATGAATCTCCATGAATCTCCATGAATCTCTATGAACCTCCTCCATGAATCTCCATGAATCTCCATGAATCTCCATGAATCTCCTGTATGAATCTCCATGAATCTCCATGAATCTCCTGTATGCATCTCCATGAATCTCCTCCATGAATCTCCACGAATCTCCATGAATCTCCATGAATCTCCATGAATGTCCACGAATCTCCATGAATCTCCTCGATGAATCTCCTGTATGAATCTCCATGAATCTCCATGAATCTCCATGAATCTCCTCCATGAACCTCCATAAATCTCCATGAATTTCCATGAATCTCCATGAATCTCCATTAATCTCCTCCATGAGCCTCCAAAAATTTCCATGAATCTCCACGAATCTCCATGAATCTCCATGAATCTCCATGAATGTCCACGAATCTCCATGAATCTCCCCGATGAATCTCCTGTATGCATCTCCATGAATCTCCATGAATCTCCATGAATCTCCTCCATGAACCTCCATAAATCTCCATGAATCTCCATGAATCTCCATGAATCTCCATGAATCTCCATGAATCTCCATGAATCTCCATGATTCTCCACGAATCTCCTCCATGAATCTCCTCCATGAATCTCCTGTATGAATCTCCATGAATCTCAATGAATCTCCATGAACCTCCTCCATGAATCTCCACGAATCTCCATGAATCTCCTCGATGAATCTCCTGTATGAATCTCCATGAATCTCCTCCATGAATCTCCATGAATCTCCATGAATCTCCTCCATGAACCTCCATAAATCTCCATGAATCTCCATGAATTTCCATGAATCTCCATGAATCTCCATGAATCTCCATGAATCTCCATGAATCTCCATGAATCTCCATGAATCTCCATGAACCTCCTCCATGAATCTCCATGAATCTCCTGTATGAATCTCCATGAATCTCCTCCATGAATCTCCATGAATCTCCATGAATCTCCATGAATCTCCATGAATTTCCATGAATCTCCTGTATGAATCTCCATGAATCTCCTCCATGAATCTCCATGAATCTGCATGAATCTCCACGAATCAAAATGAATCCCCTCCATGAACCTCCTGTATGAATCTCCTGTATGAATCTCCATGAATCTCCTCCATGAATCTCCATGAATTTCCATGAATCTCCATGAATCTCCATTAATCTCCTCCATGAGCCTCCAAAAATTTCCATGAATCTCCACGAATCTCCATGAATCTCCATGAATCTCCATGAATGTCCACGAATCTCCATGAATCTCCTCGATGAATCTCCTGTATGCATCTCCATGAATCTCCATGAATCTCCATGAATCTCCTCCATGAACCTCCATAAATCTCCATGAATCTCCATGAATCTCCATGAATCTCCATGAATCTCCATGAATCTCCATGATTCTCCACGAATCTCCATGAATCTCCTCCATGAATCTCCTGTATGAATCTCCATGAATCTCCATGAATCTCCATGAACCTCCTCCATGAATCTCCACGAATCTCCATGAATCTCCTCGATGAATCTCCTGTATGAATCTCCATGAATCTCCTCCATGAATCTCCATGAATCTCCATGAATCTCCTCCATGAACCTCCATAAATCTCCATGAATCTCCATGAATTTCCATGAATCTCCATGAATCTCCATGAATCTCCATGAATCCCCTCCATGAATCTCCATGAATTTCCATAAATCTCCATGCATCTCCATTAATCTCCTCCATGAGCCTCCAAAAATTTCCATGAACCTCCACGAATCTCCATGAATCTCCATGAATCTCCATGAATGTCCACGAATCTCCATGAATCTCCTCGATGAATCTCCTGTATGAATCTCCATGAATCTCCTCCATGAATCTCCATGAATCTCCATGAATCTCCTCCATTAACCTCCATAAATCTCCATGAATCTCCATGAATCTCCATGAATCTCCACGAATCTCCATGAATCTCCATGAATCTCCATGAATGTCCACGAATCTCCATGAATCTCCTCGATGAATCTCCTCCATGAATCTCCTGTATGAATCACCATGAATCTCCATGAACCTCCATGAACCTCCTCCATGAATCTCCTGTATGAATCTCCATGAATCTCCTCCATGAATCTCCATGAATTTCCATGAATCTCCATGAATCTCCATTAATCTCCTCCATGAGCCTCCAAAAATTTCCATGAATCTCCACGAATCTCCACGAATCTCCATGAATCTCCATGAATCTCCATGAATGTCCACGAATCTCCATGAATCTCCTCGATGAATCTCCTGTATGAATCTCCATGAATCTCCATGAATCTCCATGAATTTCCTCCATGAACCTCCATAAATCTCCACGAATCTCCATGAATCTCCATGAATCTCCTCCATGAATCTCCTGTATGAATCTCCAGGAATCTCCATGAATCTCCATGAACCTCCTCCATGAATCTCCACGAATCTCCATGAATCTCCAGGAATCTCCATGAATGTCCACGAATCTCCATGAATCTCCTAGATGAATCTCCTCCATGAATCTCCTGTATGAATCTCCATGAATCTCCATGAACCTCCATGAACCTCCTCCATGAATCTCCTGTATGAATCTCCATGAATTTCCATGAATCTCCATGAATCTCTATTAATCTCCTCCATGAGCCTCCAAAAATTTCCATGAATCTCCACGAATCTCCATGAATCTCCATGAATCTCCATGAATGTCCACGAATCTCCATGAATCTCCTCGATGAATCTCCTGTATGAATCTCCATGAATCTCCTCCATGAATCTCCATGAATCTCCATGAATCTCCTCCATGAACCTCCACGAATCTCCATGAATCTCCGTGAATCTCCATGAATCTCCATGAATCTCCATGAACCTCCTCCATAAATCTCCATGAATCTCCATCAATCTAGTCTAACCCTATCCATGAACCTTGTCCATGTATCTCCATGAATTTCCATTAATCTCCATGAATCTCCATGAATCTCCATGAATCTCCATGCATCTCCATTAATCTCGTCCATGAGCCTCCAAAAATTTCCATGAATCTCCACGAATCTCCATGAATCTCCATGAATCTCCATGAATGTCCACGAATCTCCATGAATCTCCTCGATGAATCTCCTGTATGAATCTCCATGAATCTCCATGAATCTCCATGAATCTCCTCCATGAACCTCCATAAATCTCCATGAATTTCCATGAATCTCCATGAATCTCCATTAATCTCCTCCATGAGCCTCCAAAAATTTCCATGAATCTCCACGAATCTCCATGAATCTCCATGAATCTCCATGAATGTCCACGAATCTCCATGAATCTCCTCGATGAATCTCCTGTATGCATCTCCATGAATCTCCATGAATCTCCATGAATCTCCTCCATGAACCTCCATAAATCTCCATGAATCTCCATGAATCTCCATGAATCTCCATGAATCTCCATGAATCTCCATGAATCTCCATGATTCTCCACGAATCTCCTCCATGAATCTCCTCCATGAATCTCCTGTATGAATCTCCATGAATCTCAATGAATCTCCATGAACCTCCTCCATGAATCTCCACGAATCTCCATGAATCTCCTCGATGAATCTCCTGTATGAATCTCCATGAATCTCCTCCATGAATCTCCATGAATCTCCATGAATCTCCTCCATGAACCTCCATAAATCTCCATGAATCTCCATGAATTTCCATGAATCTCCATGAATCTCCATGAATCTCCATGAATCTCCATGAATCTCCATGAATCTCCATGAATCTCCATGAACCTCCTCCATGAATCTCCATGAATCTCCTGTATGAATCTCCATGAATCTCCTCCATGAATCTCCATGAATCTCCATGAATCTCCATGAATCTCCATGAATTTCCATGAATCTCCTGTATGAATCTCCATGAATCTCCTCCATGAATCTCCATGAATCTGCATGAATCTCCACGAATCAAAATGAATCCCCTCCATGAACCTCCTGTATGAATCTCCTGTATGAATCTCCATGAATCTCCTCCATGAATCTCCATGAATTTCCATGAATCTCCATGAATCTCCATTAATCTCCTCCATGAGCCTCCAAAAATTTCCATGAATCTCCACGAATCTCCATGAATCTCCATGAATCTCCATGAATGTCCACGAATCTCCATGAATCTCCTCGATGAATCTCCTGTATGCATCTCCATGAATCTCCATGAATCTCCATGAATCTCCTCCATGAACCTCCATAAATCTCCATGAATCTCCATGAATCTCCATGAATCTCCATGAATCTCCATGAATCTCCATGATTCTCCACGAATCTCCATGAATCTCCTCCATGAATCTCCTGTATGAATCTCCATGAATCTCCATGAATCTCCATGAACCTCCTCCATGAATCTCCACGAATCTCCATGAATCTCCTCGATGAATCTCCTGTATGAATCTCCATGAATCTCCTCCATGAATCTCCATGAATCTCCATGAATCTCCTCCATGAACCTCCATAAATCTCCATGAATCACCATGAATTTCCATGAATCTCCATGAATCTCCATGAATCTCCATGAATCCCCTCCATGAATCTCCATGAATTTCCATAAATCTCCATGCATCTCCATTAATCTCCTCCATGAGCCTCCAAAAATTTCCATGAACCTCCACGAATCTCCATGAATCTCCATGAATCTCCATGAATGTCCACGAATCTCCATGAATCTCCTCGATGAATCTCCTGTATGAATCTCCATGAATCTCCTCCATGAATCTCCATGAATCTCCATGAATCTCCTCCATGAATCTCCATAAATCTCCATGAATCTCCTCCATGAATCTCCATGAATCTCCATGAATCTCCATGAATCTCCATGAATCTCCATGAATCTCCATGAATCTCCATGAATGTCCTCCATGAATCTCCATAAATCTCCATGAATCTCCATGAATCACCATGAATCTCCACGAATCTCCATGAATCTCCTGTATGAGTCTCCATTAATCTTCTCAATGAACCTCCATAAATCTCCATGAATCTCCATGAACCTCCACCATGAATATCCTGTATGAATCTCCATGAATCCCCTCCATGAATCTCCATGAATTTCCATGAATCTCCATGCATCTCCATTAATCTCCTCCATGAGCCTCCAAAAATTTCCATGGACCTCCACGAATCTCCATGAATCTCCATGAATCTCCATGAATGTCCACGAATCTCCATGAATCTCCTCGATGAATCTCCTGTATGAATCTCCATGAATCTCCTCCATGAATCTCCATGAATCTCCTCCATGAACCTCCATAAATCTCCATGAATCTCCATGAATCTCCATGAATCTCCACGAATCTCCATGAATCTCCATGAATCTCCATGAATGTCCACGAATCTCCATGAATCTCCTCGATGAATCTGCTCCATGAATCTCCTGTATGAATCTCCATGAATCTCCATGAACCTCCATGAACCTCCTCCATGATACTCCTGTATGAATCTCCATGAATCTCCTCCATGAATCTCCATGAATTTCCATGAATCTCCATGAATCTCCATTAATCTCCTCCATGAGCCTCCAAAAATTTCCATGAATCTCCACGAATCTCCATGAATCTCTATGAATCTCCATGAATCTCCATGAATGTCCACGAATCTCCATGAATCTCCTCGATGAATCACCTGTATGAATCTCCATGAATCTCCATGAATCTCCATGAATCTCCTCCATGAACCTCCATAAATCTCCATGAATCTCTATGAATCTCCACGAATCTCCATGAATCTCCATGAATCTCCATGAATCTCCATGAATCTCCATGAATCTCCTCCATGAATCTCCATGAATCTCCATGAATCTCCATGAATCTCCATGAATCTCCTCCATGAATCTCCAGTACGAATCTCCATGAATCTCCATGAACCTCCTCCATGAATCTCCTGTATGAATCTCCATGAATCTCCTCCATGAATCTCCATAAATGTCCATGAATCTCCATGAATCTCCATTAATCTCCTCCATGAGCCTCCAAAAATTTCCATGAATCTCCACGAATCTCCATGAATCTCCATGAATCTCCATGAATCTCCATGAATCTCCTCAATGAATCTCCATAAATCTCCATGAATCTCCATGAACCTCCTCCATGAATCTCCATAAATCTCCATGAATCTCCTCCATGAATCTCCATGAATCTCCATGAATCTCCATGAATCTCCATGAATCTCCATGAATCTCCATGAATGTCCTCCATGAATCTCCATAAATCTCCATGAATCTCCATGAATCACCATTAATCTCCACGAATCTCCATGAATCTCCTGTATGAGTCTCCATTAATCTTCTCAATGAACCTCCATAAATCTCCATGAATCTCCATGAACCTCCACCATGAATATCCTGTATGAATCTCCATGAATCCCCTCCATGAATCTCCATGAATTTCCATGAATCTCCATGCATCTCCATTAATCTCCTCCATGAGCCTCCAAAAATTTCCATGGACCTCCACGAATCTCCATGAATCTCCATGAATCTCCATGAATGTCCACGAATCTCCATGAATCTCCTCGATGAATCTCCTGTATGAATCTCCATGAATCTCCTCCATGAATCTCCATGAATCTCCATGAATCTCCTCCATGAACCTCCATAAATCTCCATGAATCTCCATGAATCTCCATGAATCTCCACGAATCTCCATGAATCTCCATGAATCTCCATGAATGTCCACGAATCTCCATGAATCTCCTCGATGAATCTCCTCCATGAATCTCCTGTATGAATCTCCATGAATCTCCATGAACCTCCATGAACCTCCTCCATGATACTCCTGTATGAATCTCCATGAATCTCCTCCATGAATCTCCATGAATATCCATGAATCTCCATGAATCTCCATTAATCTCCTCCATGAGCCTCCAAAAATTTCCATGAATCTCCACGAATCTCCATGAATCTCTATGAATCTCCATGAATCTCCATGAATGTCCACGAATCTCCATGAATCTCCTCGATGAATCACCTGTATGAATCTCCATGAATCTCCATGAATCTCCATGAATCTCCTCCATGAACCTCCATAAATCTCCATGAATCTCTATGAATCTCCACGAATCTCCATGAATCTCCATGAATCTCCATGAATCTCCGTGAATCTCCATGAATCTCCTCCATGAATCTCCATGAATCTCCATGAATCTCCATGAATCTCCATGAATCTCCTCCATGAATCTCCAGTACGAATCTCCATGAATCTCCATGAACCTCCTCCATGAATCTCCTGTATGAATCTCCATGAATCTCCTCCATGAATCTCCATAAATGTCCATGAATCTCCATGAATCTCCATTAATCTCCTCCATGAGCCTCCAAAAATTTCCATGAATCTCCACGAATCTCCATGAATCTCCATGAATCTCCATGAATCTCCATGAATCTCCTCAATGAATCTCCATAAATCTCCATGCATCTCCTCCATGAATCTCCATGAATCTCCATGAATCTCCATGAATCTCCATGAATCTCTATGAACCTCCTCCATGAATCTCCATGAATCTCCATGAATCTCCATGAATCTCCTCCATGAACCTCCACGAATCTCCATGAATCTCCGTGAATCTCCATGAATCTCCATGAATCTCCATGAATCTCCATGAACCTCCTCCATAAATCTCCATGAATCTCCATCAATCTAGTCTAACCCTATCCATGAACCTTGTCCATGTATCTCCATGAATTTCCATTAATCTCCATGAATCTCCATGAATCTCCTCCATGAATCTCCATAAATCTCCATGAATCTCCTCCATGAATCTCCATGAATCTCCATGAATCTCCATGAATCTCCATGAATCTCCATGAATCTCCATGAATGTCCTCCATGAATCTCCATAAATCTCCATGAATCTCCATGAATCTCCATGAATCTCCATGAATCTCCATCAACCTCCTCCATGAATCTCCATGAATCTCCTGTATGAATCTCCTGTATGAATCTCCATGAATCTCCATGAATCTCCATGAATCTCCATGAATCTCCATGAATCTAAATGATTCCCCTCCATGAACCTCCTGTATGAATCTCCTGTATGAATATCCATGAATCTCCTCCATGAATCTCCATGAATTTCCATGAATCTCCATGAATCTCACATTAATCTCCTCCATGAGCCTCCAAAAATTTCCATGAATCTCCACGAATCTCCATGAATCTCCTCGATGAATCTCCTCCATGAATCTCCTGTATGAATCTCCATGAATCTCCACGAATCTCCATGAATCTCCATGAATCTCCATGAATGTCCACGAATCTCCATGAATCTCCTCGATGAATCTCCTCCATGAATCTCCTGTATGAATCTCCATGAATCTCCATGAATCTCCATGAATCTCCATGAATCTCCAGGAATCTCCACGAATCTCCATGAATCTCCTCCATGAATCTCCTGTATGAATCTCCATGAATCTCCATGAATCTCCATGAATCTCCTCCATGAACCTCCATAAATCTCCATGAATCTCCATGAATCTCCACGAATCTCCGTGAATCTCCGTGAATCTCCATGAATCTCCATGAATCTCCATGAATCTCCATGAACCTCCTCCATAAATCTCCATGAATCTCCATGAATCGCCTCTATACATATCCATGAACCTCGTCCATGAATCTCCATGAATCTCCGTGCATCTCCATGAATTTCCATTAATCTCCATGAATCTCCATGAATCTCCTCCATGAATCTCCATAAATCTCCATGAATCTCCTCCATGAATCTCCATGAATCTCCATGAATCTCCATGAATCTCCATGAACCTCCTCCATAAATCTCCATGAATCTCCATGAATCGCCTCTATACATATCCATGAACCTCCTCCATGAATCTCCATGAATCTCCATGGATCTCCTGTATGAATCTCCACGAATCTCCATGAATCTCCATGAATCTCCATGAATCTCCATGAATCTCCTGTATGAATCTCCATGAATCTCCTCCATGAACCTCCTGTATGAATCTCCATGAACCTCCATGAACCTCCTCTATGAATCTCCATGTATCACCATGAAACTCCATGAATCTCCATGAATCTCCATGAATTTCCATGAATCTCCTGTATGAATCTCCAAGAATCTCCTCCATGAATCTCCATGAATCTCCATGAATCTCCATGAATCTAAATGAATCCCCTCCATGAACCTCCTGTATGAATCTCCTGTATGAATATCCATGAATCTCCTCCATGAATCTCCATGAATTTCCATGAATCTCCATGAATCTCCATTAATCTCCTCCATGAGCCTCCAAAAATTTCCATGAATCTCCACGAATCTCCATGAATCTCCATGAATCTCCATGAATGTCCACGAATCTCCATGAATCTCCATGAATGTCCTCCATGAATCTCCATAAATCTCCATGAATCTCCATGAATCTCCATGAATCTCCACGAATCTCCATGAATCTCCTGTATGAGTCTCCATTAATCTTCTCAATGAACCTCCATAAATCTCCATGAATCTCCATGAATCTCCATGAATCTCCACGAATCTCCATGAATCTCCATGAATCTCCATGAATCTCCTCGATGAATCTCCTCCATGAATCTCCTGTATGAATCTCCATGAATCTCCATGAACCTCCATGAATCTCCTCCATGAATCTCCATGAATCTCCATGAATCTCCATGAATCTCCATGAATCTCCTCCATGAATCTCCAGTACGAATCTCCATGAATCTCCATGAACCTCCTCCATGAATCTCCTGTATGAATCTCCATGAATCTCCTCCATGAATCTCCATAAATGTCCATGAATCTCCATTAATCTCCTCCATGAGCCTCCAAAAATTTCCATGAATCTCCATGAATCTCCTCAATGAATCTCCATAAATCTCCATGCATCTCCTCCATGAATCTCCATGAATCTCCATGAATCTCCATGAATCTCCATGAATCTCTATGAACCTCCTCCATGAATCTCCATGAATCTCCATGAATCTCCATGAATCTCCTGTATGAATCTCCATGAATCTCCATGAATCTCCTGTATGCATCTCCATGAATCTCCTCCATGAATCTCCATGAATCTCCATGAATCTCCTCCATGAACCTCCACGAATCTCCATGAATCTCCGTGAATCTCCATGAATCTCCATGAATCTCCATGAATCTCTATGAACCTCCTCCATGAATCTCCATGAATCTCCATGAATCTCCATGAATCTCCTGTATGAATCTCCATGAATCTCCATGAATCTCCTGTATGCATCTCCATGAATCTCCTCCATGAATCTCCACGAATCTCCATGAATCTCCATGAATCTCCATGAATGTCCACGAATCTCCATGAATCTCCTCGATGAATCTCCTGTATGAATCTCCATGAATCTCCATGAATCTCCATGAATCTCCTCCATGAACCTCCATAAATCTCCATGAATTTCCATGAATCTCCATGAATCTCCATTAATCTCCTCCATGAGCCTCCAAAAATTTCCATGAATCTCCACGAATCTCCATGAATCTCCATGAATCTCCATGAATGTCCACGAATCTCCATGAATCTCCCCGATGAATCTCCTGTATGCATCTCCATGAATCTCCATGAATCTCCATGAATCTCCTCCATGAACCTCCATAAATCTCCATGAATCTCCATGAATCTCCATGAATCTCCATGAATCTCCATGAATCTCCATGAATCTCCATGATTCTCCACGAATCTCCTCCATGAATCTCCTCCATGAATCTCCTGTATGAATCTCCATGAATCTCAATGAATCTCCATGAACCTCCTCCATGAATCTCCACGAATCTCCATGAATCTCCTCGATGAATCTCCTGTATGAATCTCCATGAATCTCCTCCATGAATCTCCATGAATCTCCATGAATCTCCTCCATGAACCTCCATAAATCTCCATGAATCTCCATGAATTTCCATGAATCTCCATGAATCTCCATGAATCTCCATGAATCTCCATGAATCTCCATGAATCTCCATGAATCTCCATGAACCTCCTCCATGAATCTCCATGAATCTCCTGTATGAATCTCCATGAATCTCCTCCATGAATCTCCATGAATCTCCATGAATCTCCATGAATCTCCATGAATTTCCATGAATCTCCTGTATGAATCTCCATGAATCTCCTCCATGAATCTCCATGAATCTGCATGAATCTCCACGAATCAAAATGAATCCCCTCCATGAACCTCCTGTATGAATCTCCTGTATGAATCTCCATGAATCTCCTCCATGAATCTCCATGAATTTCCATGAATCTCCATGAATCTCCATTAATCTCCTCCATGAGCCTCCAAAAATTTCCATGAATCTCCACGAATCTCCATGAATCTCCATGAATCTCCATGAATGTCCACGAATCTCCATGAATCTCCTCGATGAATCTCCTGTATGCATCTCCATGAATCTCCATGAATCTCCATGAATCTCCTCCATGAACCTCCATAAATCTCCATGAATCTCCATGAATCTCCATGAATCTCCATGAATCTCCATGAATCTCCATGATTCTCCACGAATCTCCATGAATCTCCTCCATGAATCTCCTGTATGAATCTCCATGAATCTCCATGAATCTCCATGAACCTCCTCCATGAATCTCCACGAATCTCCATGAATCTCCTCGATGAATCTCCTGTATGAATCTCCATGAATCTCCTCCATGAATCTCCATGAATCTCCATGAATCTCCTCCATGAACCTCCATAAATCTCCATGAATCTCCATGAATTTCCATGAATCTCCATGAATCTCCATGAATCTCCATGAATCCCCTCCATGAATCTCCATGAATTTCCATAAATCTCCATGCATCTCCATTAATCTCCTCCATGAGCCTCCAAAAATTTCCATGAACCTCCACGAATCTCCATGAATCTCCATGAATCTCCATGAATGTCCACGAATCTCCATGAATCTCCTCGATGAATCTCCTGTATGAATCTCCATGAATCTCCTCCATGAATCTCCATGAATCTCCATGAATCTCCTCCATTAACCTCCATAAATCTCCATGAATCTCCATGAATCTCCATGAATCTCCACGAATCTCCATGAATCTCCATGAATCTCCATGAATGTCCACGAATCTCCATGAATCTCCTCGATGAATCTCCTCCATGAATCTCCTGTATGAATCACCATGAATCTCCATGAACCTCCATGAACCTCCTCCATGAATCTCCTGTATGAATCTCCATGAATCTCCTCCATGAATCTCCATGAATTTCCATGAATCTCCATGAATCTCCATTAATCTCCTCCATGAGCCTCCAAAAATTTCCATGAATCTCCACGAATCTCCACGAATCTCCATGAATCTCCATGAATCTCCATGAATGTCCACGAATCTCCATGAATCTCCTCGATGAATCTCCTGTATGAATCTCCATGAATCTCCATGAATCTCCATGAATTTCCTCCATGAACCTCCATAAATCTCCACGAATCTCCATGAATCTCCATGAATCTCCTCCATGAATCTCCTGTATGAATCTCCAGGAATCTCCATGAATCTCCATGAACCTCCTCCATGAATCTCCACGAATCTCCATGAATCTCCAGGAATCTCCATGAATGTCCACGAATCTCCATGAATCTCCTAGATGAATCTCCTCCATGAATCTCCTGTATGAATCTCCATGAATCTCCATGAACCTCCATGAACCTCCTCCATGAATCTCCTGTATGAATCTCCATGAATTTCCATGAATCTCCATGAATCTCTATTAATCTCCTCCATGAGCCTCCAAAAATTTCCATGAATCTCCACGAATCTCCATGAATCTCCATGAATCTCCATGAATGTCCACGAATCTCCATGAATCTCCTCGATGAATCTCCTGTATGAATCTCCATGAATCTCCTCCATGAATCTCCATGAATCTCCATGAATCTCCTCCATGAACCTCCATGAATCTCCATGAATTTCCATGAATCTCCACGAATCTCCATGAATCTCCATGAATCTCCATGAATGTCCACGAATCTCCATGAATCTCCTCGATGAATCTCCTCCATGAATCTCCTGTATGAATCTCCATGAATCTCCATGAACCTCCATGAACCTCCTCCATGATTCTCCTGTATGAATCTCCATGAATCTCCTCCATGAATCTCCATGAATTTCCATGAATCTCCATGAATCTCCATTAATCTCCTCCATGAGCCTCCAAAAATTTCCATGAATCTCCACGAATCTCCATGAATCTCCATGAATCTCCATGAATCTCCATGAATGTCCACGAATCTCCATGAATCTCCTCGATGAATCTCCTGTATGAATCTCCATGAATCTCCATGAATCTCCATGAATCTCCTCCATGAACCTCCATAAATCTCCATGAATTTCCATGAATCTCCATGAATCTCCATTAATCTCCTCCATGAGCCTCCAAAAATTTCCATGAATCTCCACGAATCTCCATGAATCTCCATGAATCTCCATGAATGTCCACGAATCTCCATGAATCTCCTCGATGAATCTCCTGTATGCATCTCCATGAATCTCCATGAATCTCCATGAATCTCCTCCATGAACCTCCATAAATCTCCATGAATCTCCATGAATCTCCATGAATCTCCATGAATCTCCATGAATCTCCATGAATCTCCATGATTCTCCACGAATCTCCTCCATGAATCTCCTGTATGAATCTCCATGAATCTCAATGAATCTCCATGAACCTCCTCCATGAATCTCCACGAATCTCCATGAATCTCCTCGATGAATCTCCTGTATGAATCTCCATGAATCTCCTCCATGAATCTCCATGAATCTCCATGAATCTCCTCCATGAACCTCCATAAATCTCCATGAATCTCCATGAATTTCCATGAATCTCCATGAATCTCCATGAATCTCCATGAATCTCCATGAATCTCCATGAATCTCCATGAATCTCCATGAACCTCCTCCATGAATCTCCATGAATCTCCTGTATGAATCTCCATGAATCTCCTCCATGAATCTCCATGAATCTCCATGAATCTCCATGAATCTCCATGAATTTCCATGAATCTCCTGTATGAATCTCCATGAATCTCCTCCATGAATCTCCATGAATCTGCATGAATCTCCACGAATCAAAATGAATCCCCTCCATGAACCTCCTGTATGAATCTCCTGTATGAATCTCCATGAATCTCCTCCATGAATCTCCATGAATTTCCATGAATCTCCATGAATCTCCATTAATCTCCTCCATGAGCCCCCAAAAATTTCCATGAATCTCCACGAATCTCCATGAATCTCCATGAATCTCCATGAATGTCCACGAATCTCCATGAATCTCCTCGATGAATCTCCTGTATGCATCTCCATGAATCTCCATGAATCTCCATGAATCTCCTCCATGAACCTCCATAAATCTCCATGAATCTCCATGAATCTCCATGAATCTCCATGAATCTCCATGATTCTCCACGAATCTCCATGAATCTCCTCCATGAATCTCCTGTATGAATCTCCATGAATCTCCATGAATCTCCATGAACCTCCTCCATGAATCTCCACGAATCTCCATGAATCTCCTCGATGAATCTCCTCCATGAATCTCCTGTATGAATCACCATGAATCTCCATGAACCTCCATGAACCTCCTCCATGAATCTCCTGTATGAATCTCCATGAATCTCCTCCATGAATCTCCATGAATTTCCATGAATCTCCATGAATCTCCATTAATCTCCTCCATGAGCCTCCAAAAATTTCCATGAATCTCCACGAATCTCCACGAATCTCCATGAATCTCCATGAATCTCCATGAATGTCCACGAATCTCCATGAATCTCCTCGATGAATCTCCTCCATGAATCTCCTGTATGAATCACCATGAATCTCCATGAACCTCCATGAACCTCCTCCATGAATCTCCTGTATGAATCTCCATGAATCTCCTCCATGAATCTCCATGAATTTCCATGAATCTCCATGAATCTCCATTAATCTCCTCCATGAGCCTCCAAAAATTTCCATGAATCTCCACGAATCTCCACGAATCTCCATGAATCTCCATGAATCTCCATGAATGTCCACGAATCTCCATGAATCTCCTCGATGAATCTCCTGTATGAATCTCCATGAATCTCCATGAATCTCCATGAATTTCCTCCATGAACCTCCATAAATCTCCACGAATCTCCATGAATCTCCATGAATCTCCTCCATGAATCTCCTGTATGAATCTCCAGGAATCTCCATGAATCTCCATGAACCTCCTCCATGAATCTCCACGAATCTCCATGAATCTCCAGGAATCTCCATGAATGTCCACGAATCTCCATGAATCTCCTAGATGAATCTCCTCCATGAATCTCCTGTATGAATCTCCATGAATCTCCATGAACCTCCATGAACCTCCTCCATGAATCTCCTGTATGAATCTCCATGAATTTCCATGAATCTCCATGAATCTCTATTAATCTCCTCCATGAGCCTCCAAAAATTTCCATGAATCTCCACGAATCTCCATGAATCTCCATGAATCTCCATGAATGTCCACGAATCTCCATGAATCTCCTCGATGAATCTCCTGTATGAATCTCCATGAATCTCCTCCATGAATCTCCATGAATCTCCATGAATCTCCTCCATGAACCTCCATGAATCTCCATGAATCTCCATGAATCTCCACGAATCTCCATGAATCTCCATGAATCTCCATGAATGTCCACGAATCTCCATGAATCTCCTCGATGAATCTCCTCCATGAATCTCCTGTATGAATCTCCATGAATCTCCATGAACCTCCATGAACCTCCTCCATGATTCTCCTGTATGAATCTCCATGAATCTCCTCCATGAATCTCCATGAATTTCCATGAATCTCCATGAATCTCCATTAATCTCCTCCATGAGCCTCCAAAAATTTCCATGAATCTCCACGAATCTCCATGAATCTCCATGAATCTCCATGAATCTCCATGAATGTCCACGAATCTCCATGAATCTCCTCGATGAATCTCCTGTATGAATCTCCATGAATCTCCATGAATCTCCATGAATCTCCTCCATGAACCTCCATAAATCTCCATGAATTTCCATGAATCTCCATGAATCTCCATTAATCTCCTCCATGAGCCTCCAAAAATTTCCATGAATCTCCACGAATCTCCATGAATCTCCATGAATCTCCATGAATGTCCACGAATCTCCATGAATCTCCTCGATGAATCTCCTGTATGCATCTCCATGAATCTCCATGAATCTCCATGAATCTCCTCCATGAACCTCCATAAATCTCCATGAATCTCCATGAATCTCCATGAATCTCCATGAATCTCCATGAATCTCCATGAATCTCCATGATTCTCCACGAATCTCCTCCATGAATCTCCTGTATGAATCTCCATGAATCTCAATGAATCTCCATGAACCTCCTCCATGAATCTCCACGAATCTCCATGAATCTCCTCGATGAATCTCCTGTATGAATCTCCATGAATCTCCTCCATGAATCTCCATGAATCTCCATGAATCTCCTCCATGAACCTCCATAAATCTCCATGAATCTCCATGAATTTCCATGAATCTCCATGAATCTCCATGAATCTCCATGAATCTCCATGAATCTCCATGAATCTCCATGAATCTCCATGAACCTCCTCCATGAATCTCCATGAATCTCCTGTATGAATCTCCATGAATCTCCTCCATGAATCTCCATGAATCTCCATGAATCTCCATGAATCTCCATGAATTTCCATGAATCTCCTGTATGAATCTCCATGAATCTCCTCCATGAATCTCCATGAATCTGCATGAATCTCCACGAATCAAAATGAATCCCCTCCATGAACCTCCTGTATGAATCTCCTGTATGAATCTCCATGAATCTCCTCCATGAATCTCCATGAATTTCCATGAATCTCCATGAATCTCCATTAATCTCCTCCATGAGCCCCCAAAAATTTCCATGAATCTCCACGAATCTCCATGAATCTCCATGAATCTCCATGAATGTCCACGAATCTCCATGAATCTCCTCGATGAATCTCCTGTATGCATCTCCATGAATCTCCATGAATCTCCATGAATCTCCTCCATGAACCTCCATAAATCTCCATGAATCTCCATGAATCTCCATGAATCTCCATGAATCTCCATGATTCTCCACGAATCTCCATGAATCTCCTCCATGAATCTCCTGTATGAATCTCCATGAATCTCCATGAATCTCCATGAACCTCCTCCATGAATCTCCACGAATCTCCATGAATCTCCTCGATGAATCTCCTGTATGAATCTCCATGAATCTCCTCCATGAATCTCCATGAATCTCCATGAATCTCCTCCATGAACCTCCATAAATCTCCATGAATCTCCATGAATTTCCATGAATCTCCATGAATCTCCATGAATCCCCTCCATGAATCTCCATGAATTTCCATAAATCTCCATGCATCTCCATTAATCTCCTCCATGAGCCTCCAAAAATTTCCATGAACCTCCACGAATCTCCATGAATCTCCATGAATCTCCATGAATGTCCACGAATCTCCATGAATCTCCTCGATGAATCTCCTGTATGAATCTCCATGAATCTCCTCCATGAATCTCCATGAATCTCCATGAATCTCCTCCATTAACCTCCATAAATCTCCATGAATCTCCATGAATCTCCATGAATCTCCACGAATCTCCATGAATCTCCATGAATCTCCATGAATGTCCACGAATCTCCATGAATCTCCTCGATGAATCTCCTCCATGAATCTCCTGTATGAATCACCATGAATCTCCATGAACCTCCATGAACCTCCTCCATGAATCTCCTGTATGAATCTCCATGAATCTCCTCCATGAATCTCCATGAATTTCCATGAATCTCCATGAATCTCCATTAATCTCCTCCATGAGCCTCCAAAAATTTCCATGAATCTCCACGAATCTCCACGAATCTCCATGAATCTCCATGAATCTCCATGAATGTCCACGAATCTCCATGAATCTCCTCGATGAATCTCCTGTATGAATCTCCATGAATCTCCTCCATGAATCTCCATGAATCTCCATGAATTTCCTCCATGAACCTCCATAAATCTCCACGAATCTCCATGAATCTCCATGAATCTCCTCCATGAATCTCCTGTATGAATCTCCAGGAATCTCCATGAATCTCCATGAACCTCCTCCATGAATCTCCACGAATCTCCATGAATCTCCAGGAATCTCCATGAATGTCCACGAATCTCCATGAATCTCCTAGATGAATCTCCTCCATGAATCTCCTGTATGAATCTCCATGAATCTCCATGAACCTCCATGAACCTCCTCCATGAATCTCCTGTATGAATCTCCATGAATTTCCATGAATCTCCATGAATCTCTATTAATCTCCTCCATGAGCCTCCAAAAATTTCCATGAATCTCCACGAATCTCCATGAATCTCCATGAATCTCCATGAATGTCCACGAATCTCCATGAATCTCCTCGATGAATCTCCTGTATGAATCTCCATGAATCTCCTCCATGAATCTCCATGAATCTCCATGAATCTCCTCCATGAACCTCCATGAATCTCCATGAATCTCCATGAATCTCCACGAATCTCCATGAATCTCCATGAATCTCCATGAATGTCCACGAATCTCCATGAATCTCCTCGATGAATCTCCTCCATGAATCTCCTGTATGAATCTCCATGAATCTCCATGAACCTCCATGAACCTCCTCCATGATTCTCCTGTATGAATCTCCATGAATCTCCTCCATGAATCTCCATGAATTTCCATGAATCTCCATGAATCTCCATTAATCTCCTCCATGAGCCTCCAAAAATTTCCATGAATCTCCACGAATCTCCATGAATCTCCATGAATCTCCATGAATCTCCATGAATGTCCACGAATCTCCATGAATCTCCTCGATGAAGCTCCTGTATGAATCTCCGTGAATCTCCATGAATCTCCATGAATCTCCTCCATGAACCTCCATAAATCTCCATGAATCTCTATGAATCTCCACGAATCTCCATGAATCTCCGTGAATCTCCATGAATCTCCATGAATCTCCATGAACCTCCTCCATAAATCTCCATGAATCTCCATGAATCTCCACGAATCTCCATGAATCTCCTCCATGAATCTCCTGTATGAATCTCCATGAATCTCCATGAATCTCCATGAACCTCCTCCATGAATCTCCATGAACCTCCTCCATGAATCTTCATGAATCTCCATGAATCTCCACGAATCTCCATGAATCTCCATGAATCTCCATGAATGTCCACGAATCTCCATGAATCTCCTCGATGAATCTCCTGTATGAATCTCCATGAATCTCCTCCATGAATCTCCATGAATCTCCATGAATCTCCTCCATGAACCTCCATAAATCTCCATGAATCTCCATGAATCTCCATGAATCTCCATGAATCTCCATGATTCTCCACGAATCTCCATGAATCTCCTCCATGAATCTCCTGTATGAATCTCCATGAATCTCCATGAATCTCCATGAACCTCCTCCATGAATCTCCACGAATCTCCATGAATCTCCTCGATGAATCTCCTGTATGAATCTCCATGAATCTCCTCCATGAATCTCCATGAATCTCCATGAATCTCCTCCATGAACCTCCATAAATCTCCACGAATCTCCATGAATTTCCATGAATCTCCATGAATCTCCATGAATCTCCATGAATCTCCACGAATCTCCATGAATCTCCTCCATGAATCTCCTGTATGAGTCTCCATTAATCTTCTCAATGAAACTCCAGAAATCTCCATGAATCTCCATGAACCTCCTCCATGAATCTCCTGTATGAATCTCCATGAATCCCCTCCATGAATCTCCATGAATTTCCATGAATCTCCATGCATCTCCATTAATCTCCTCCATGAGCCTCCAAAAATTTCCATGAACCTCCACGAATCTCCATGAATCTCCATGAATCTCCATGAATGTCCACGAATCTCCATGAATCTCCTCGATGAATCTCCTGTATGAATCTCCATGAATCTCCTCCATGAATCTCCATGAATCTCCATGAATCTCCTCCATGAACCTCCATAAATCTCCATGAATCTCCATGAATCTCCATGAATCTCCACGAATCTCCATGAATCTCCATGAATCTCCATGAATGTTCACGAATCTCCATGAATCTCCTCGATGAATCTCCTCCATGAATCTCCTCCATGAATCTCCATGAATCTCCATGAATCTCCTCCATGAACCTCCATAAATCTCCATGAATCTCCGTGAATCTCCATGAATCTCCATGAATCTCCATGAATCTCCATGAATCTCCACGAATCTCCATGAATCTCCATGAATCTCCTCCATGAATCTCCTGTATGAATCTCCATGAATCTCCATGAATCTCCATGAACCTCCTCCATGAAGCTCCACGAATCTCCATGAATCTCCATGAATCTCCATGAATGTCCACGAATCTCCATGAATCTCCTCGATGAATCTCCTCCATGAATCTCCTGTATGAATCTCCATGAATCTCCATGAACCTCCATGAACCTCCTCCATGAATCTCCTGTATGAATCTCCATGAATTTCCATGAATCTCCATGAATCTCCATTAATCTCCTCCATGAATCTCCATGAATTTCCATAAATCTCCATGCATCTCCATTAATCTCCTCCATGAGCCTCCAAAAATTTCCATGAACCTCCACGAATCTCCATGAATCTCCATGAATCTCCATGAATGTCCACGAATCTCCATGAATCTCCTCGATGAATCTCCTGTATGAATCTCCATGAATCTCCTCCATGAATCTCCATGAATCTCCATGAATCTCCTCCATTAACCTCCATAAATCTCCATGAATCTCCATGAATCTCCATGAATCTCCATGAATCTCCACGAATCTCCATGAATCTCCATGAATCTCCATGAATGTCCACGAATCTCCATGAATCTCCTCGATGAATCTCCTCCATGAATCTCCTGTATGAATCACCATGAATCTCCATGAACCTCCATGAACCTCCTCCATGAATCTCCTGTATGAATCTCCATGAATCTCCTCCATGAATCTCCATGAATTTCCATGAATCTCCATGAATCTCCATTAATCTCCTCCATGAGCCTCCAAAAATTTCCATGAATCTCCACGAATCTCCACGAATCTCCATGAATCTCCATGAATCTCCATGAATGTCCACGAATCTCCATGAATCTCCTCGATGAATCTCCTGTATGAATCTCCATGAATCTCCTCCATGAATCTCCATGAATCTCCATGAATCTAAATGAATCCCCTCCATGAACCTCCTGTATGAATCTCCTGTATGAATCTCCATGAATCTCCTCCATGAATCTCCATGAATTTCCATGAATCTCCATGAATCTCCATTAATCTCCTCCATGAGCCTCCAAAAATTTCCATGAATCTCCACGAATCTCCATGAATCTCCATGAATCTCCATGAATGTCCACGAATCTCCATGAATCTCCTCCATGAATCTCCTGTATGAATCTCCATGAATCTCCATGAACCTCCATGAACCTCCTCCATGAATCTCCTGTATGAATCTCCATGAATTTCCATGAATCTCCATGAATCTCCATTAATCTCCTCCATGAGCCTCCAAAAATTTCCATGAATCTCCACGAATCTCCATGAATCTCCATGAATCTCCATGAATGTACACGAATCTCCATGAATCTCCTCGATGAATCTCCTGTATGCATCTCCATGAATCTCCATGAATCTCCATGAATCTCCTCCATGAACCTCCATAAATCTCCATGAATCTCCATGAATCTCCATGAATCTCCATGAATCTCCATGATTCTCCACGAATCTCCATGAATCTCCTCCATGAATCTCCTGTATGAATCTCCATGAATCTCCATGAATCTCCATGAACCTCCTCCATGAATCTCCACGAATCTCCATGAATCTCCTCGATGAATCTCCTGTATGAATCTCCATGAATCTCCTCCATGAATCTCCATGAATCTCCATGAATCTCCTCCATGAACCTCCATAAATCTCCATGAATCTCCATGAATTTCCATGAATCTCCATGAATCTCCATGAATCTCCATGAATCCCCTCCATGAATCTCCATGAATTTCCATAAATCTCCATGCATCTCCATTAATCTCCTCCATGAGCCTCCAAAAATTTCCATGAACCTCCACGAATCTCCATGAATCTCCATGAATCTCCATGAATGTCCACGAATCTCCATGAATCTCCTCGATGAATCTCCTGTATAAATCTCCATGAATCTCCTCCATGAATCTCCATGAATCTCCATGAATCTCCTCCATGAACCTCCATAAATCTCCATGAATCTCCATGAATCTCCATGAATCTCCACGAATCTCCATGAATCTCCATGAATCTCCATGAATGTCCACGAATCTCCATGAATCTCCTCGATGAATCTCCTCCATGAATCTCCTGTATGAATCACCATGAATCTCCATGAACCTCCATGAACCTCCTCCATGAATCTCCTGTATGAATCTCCATGAATCTCCTCCATGAATCTCCATGAATTTCCATGAATCTCCATGAATCTCCATTAATCTCCTCCATGAGCCTCCAAAAATTTCCATGAATCTCCACGAATCTCCACGAATCTCCATGAATCTCCATGAATCTCCATGAATGTCCACGAATCTCCATGAATCTCCTCGATGAATCTCCTGTATGAATCTCCATGAATCTCCTCCATGAATCTCCATGAATCTCCATGAATTTCCTCCATGAACCTCCATAAATCTCCACGAATCTCCATGAATCTCCATGAATCTCCTCCATGAATCTCCTGTATGAATCTCCAGGAATCTCCATGAATCTCCATGAACCTCCTCCATGAATCTCCACGAATCTCCATGAATCTCCATGAATCTCCATGAATGTCCACGAATCTCCATGAATCTCCTCGATGAATCTCCTCTATGAATCTCCTGTATGAATCTCCATGAATCTCCATGAACCTCCATGAACCTCCTCCATGAATCTCCTGTATGAATCTCCATGAATTTCCATGAATCTCCATGAATCTCTATTAATCTCCTCCATGAGCCTCCAAAAATTTCCATGAATCTCCACGAATCTCCATGAATCTCCATGAATCTCCATGAATGTCCACGAATCTCCATGAATCTCCTCGATGAATCTTCTGTATGAATCTCCATGAATCTCCTCCATGAATCTCCATGAATCTCCATGAATCTCCTCCATGAACCTCCATAAATCTCCATGAATCTCCATGAATCTCCATGAATCTCCACGAATCTCCATGAATCTCCATGAATCTCCATGAATGTCCACGAATCTCCATGAATCTCCTCGATGAATCTCCTCCATGAATCTCCTGTATGAATCTCCATGAATCTCCATGAACCTCCATGAACCTCCTCCATGATTCTCCTGTATGAATCTCCATGAATCTCCTCCATGAATCTCCATGAATTTCCATGAATCTCCATGAATCTCCATGAATCTCCATGAATCTCCACGAATCTCCATGAATCTCCATGAATCTCCTCCATGAATCTCCTGTATGAATCTCCATGAATCTCCATGAATCTCCATGAACCTCCTCCATGAAGCTCCACGAATCTCCATGAATCTCCATGAATCTCCATGAATGTCCACGAATCTCCATGAATCTCCTCGATGAATCTCCTCCATGAATCTCCTGTATGAATCTCCATGAATCTCCATGAACCTCCATGAACCTCCTCCATGAATCTCCTGTATGAATCTCCATGAATTTCCATGAATCTCCATGAATCTCCATTAATCTCCTCCATGAATCTCCATGAATTTCCATAAATCTCCATGCATCTCCATTAATCTCCTCCATGAGCCTCCAAAAATTTCCATGAACCTCCACGAATCTCCATGAATCTCCATGAATCTCCATGAATGTCCACGAATCTCCATGAATCTCCTCGATGAATCTCCTGTATGAATCTCCATGAATCTCCTCCATGAATCTCCATGAATCTCCATGAATCTCCTCCATTAACCTCCATAAATCTCCATGAATCTCCATGAATCTCCATGAATCTCCATGAATCTCCACGAATCTCCATGAATCTCCATGAATCTCCATGAATGTCCACGAATCTCCATGAATCTCCTCGATGAATCTCCTCCATGAATCTCCTGTATGAATCACCATGAATCTCCATGAACCTCCATGAACCTCCTCCATGAATCTCCTGTATGAATCTCCATGAATCTCCTCCATGAATCTCCATGAATTTCCATGAATCTCCATGAATCTCCATTAATCTCCTCCATGAGCCTCCAAAAATTTCCATGAATCTCCACGAATCTCCACGAATCTCCATGAATCTCCATGAATCTCCATGAATGTCCACGAATCTCCATGAATCTCCTCGATGAATCTCCTGTATGAATCTCCATGAATCTCCTCCATGAATCTCCATGAATCTCCATGAATCTAAATGAATCCCCTCCATGAACCTCCTGTATGAATCTCCTGTATGAATCTCCATGAATCTCCTCCATGAATCTCCATGAATTTCCATGAATCTCCATGAATCTCCATTAATCTCGTCCATGAGCCTCCAAAAATTTCCATGAATCTCCACGAATCTCCATGAATCTCCATGAATCTCCATGAATGTCCACGAATCTCCATGAATCTCCTCCATGAATCTCCTGTATGAATCTCCATGAATCTCCATGAACCTCCATGAACCTCCTCCATGAATCTCCTGTATGAATCTCCATGAATTTCCATGAATCTCCATGAATCTCCATTAATCTCCTCCATGAGCCTCCAAAAATTTCCATGAATCTCCACGAATCTCCATGAATCTCCATGAATCTCCATGAATGTACACGAATCTCCATGAATCTCCTCGATGAATCTCCTGTATGCATCTCCATGAATCTCCATGAATCTCCATGAATCTCCTCCATGAACCTCCATAAATCTCCATGAATCTCCATGAATCTCCATGAATCTCCATGAATCTCCATGATTCTCCACGAATCTCCATGAATCTCCTCCATGAATCTCCTGTATGAATCTCCATGAATCTCCATGAATCTCCATGAACCTCCTCCATGAATCTCCACGAATCTCCATGAATCTCCTCGATGAATCTCCTGTATGAATCTCCATGAATCTCCTCCATGAATCTCCATGAATCTCCATGAATCTCCTCCATGAACCTCCATAAATCTCCATGAATCTCCATGAATTTCCATGAATCTCCATGAATCTCCATGAATCTCCATGAATCCCCTCCATGAATCTCCATGAATTTCCATAAATCTCCATGCATCTCCATTAATCTCCTCCATGAGCCTCCAAAAATTTCCATGAACCTCCACGAATCTCCATGAATCTCCATGAATCTCCATGAATGTCCACGAATCTCCATGAATCTCCTCGATGAATCTCCTGTATGAATCTCCATGAATCTCCTCCATGAATCTCCATGAATCTCCATGAATTTCCTCCATGAACCTCCATAAATCTCCACGAATCTCCATGAATCTCCATGAATCTCCTCCATGAATCTCCTGTATGAATCTCCAGGAATCTCCATGAATCTCCATGAACCTCCTCCATGAATCTCCACGAATCTCCATGAATCTCCATGAATCTCCATGAATGTCCACGAATCTCCATGAATCTCCTCGATGAATCTCCTCTATGAATCTCCTGTATGAATCTCCATGAATCTCCATGAACCTCCATGAACCTCCTCCATGAATCTCCTGTATGAATCTCCATGAATTTCCATGAATCTCCATGAATCTCTATTAATCTCCTCCATGAGCCTCCAAAAATTTCCATGAATCTCCACGAATCTCCATGAATCTCCATGAATCTCCATGAATGTCCACGAATCTCCATGAATCTCCTCGATGAATCTTCTGTATGAATCTCCATGAATCTCCTCAATGAATCTCCATGAATCTCCATGAATCTCCTCCATGAACCTCCATAAATCTCCATGAATCTCCATGAATCTCCATGAATCTCCACGAATCTCCATGAATCTCCATGAATCTCCATGAATGTCCACGAATCTCCATGAATCTCCTCGATGAATCTCCTCCATGAATCTCCTGTATGAATCTCCATGAATCTCCATGAACCTCCATGAACCTCCTCCATGATTCTCCTGTATGAATCTCCATGAATCTCCTCCATGAATCTCCATGAATTTCCATGAATCTCCATGAATCTCCATTAATCTCCTCCATGAGCCTCCAAAAATTTCCATGAATCTCCACGAATCTCCATGAACCTCCATAAATCTCCATGAATCTCTATGAATCTCCACGAATCTCCATGAATCTCCGTGAATCTCCATGAATCTCCATGAATCTCCATGAATCTCCATGAACCTCCTCCATAAATCTCCATGAATCTCCATGAATCTCCACGAATCTCCATGAATCTCCTCCATGAATCTCCTGTATGAATCTCCATGAATCTCCATGAATCTCCATGAACCTCCTCCATGAATCTCCATGAACCTCCTCCATGAATCTTCATGAATCTCCATGAATCTCCACGAATCTCCATGAATCTCCATGAATCTCCATGAATGTCCACGAATCTCCATGAATCTCCTCCATGAATCTCCTGTATGAATCTCCATGAATCTCCATGAACCTCCATGAACCTCCTCCATGAATCTCCTGTATGAATCTCCATGAATTTCCATGAATCTCCATGAATCTCTATTAATCTCCTCCATGAGCCTCCAAAAATTTCCATGAATCTCCACGAATCTCCATGAATCTCCATGAATCTCCATGAATGTCCACGAATCTCCATGAATCTCCTCGATGAATCTCCTGTATGAATCTCCATGAATCTCCTCCATGAATCTCCATGAATCTCCATGAATCTCCTCCATGAACCTCCATAAATCTCCATGAATCTCCATGAATCTCCATGAATCTCCACGAATCTCCATGAATCTCCATGAATCTCCATGAATGTCCACGAATCTCCATGAATCTCCTCGATGAATCTCCTCCATGAATCTCCTGTATGAATCTCCATGAATCTCCATGAACCTCCATGAACCTCCTCCATGATTGTCCTGTATGAATCTCCATGAATCTCCTCCATGAATCTCCATGAATTTCCATGAATCTCCATGAATCTCCATTAATCTCCTCCATGAGCCTCCAAAAATTTCCATGAATCTCCACGAATCTCCATGAATCTCCATGAATCTCCATGAATCTCCATGAATGTCCACGAATCTCCATGAATCTCCTCGATGAAGCTCCTGTATGAATCTCCGTGAATCTCCATGAATCTCCATGAATCTCCTCCATGAACCTCCATAAATCTCCATGAATCTCTATGAATCTCCACGAATCTCCATGAATCTCCGTGAATCTCCATGAATCTCCATGAATCTCCATGAACCTCCTCCATAAATCTCCATGAATCTCCATGAATCTCCACGAATCTCCATGAATCTCCTCCATGAATCTCCTGTATGAATCTCCATGAATCTCCATGAATCTCCATGAACCTCCTCCATGAATCTCCATGAACCTCCTCCATGAATCTTCATGAATCTCCATGAATCTCCACGAATCTCCATGAATCTCCATGAATCTCCATGAATGTCCACGAATCTCCATGAATCTCCTCGATGAATCTCCTGTATGAATCTCCATGAATCTCCTCCATGAATCTCCATGAATCTCCATGAATCTCCATGAATCTCCTCCATGAACCTCCATAAATCTCCATGAATCTCCATGAATCTCCATGAATCTCCATGAATCTCCATGATTCTCCACGAATCTCCATGAATCTCCTCCATGAATCTCCTGTATGAATCTCCATGAATCTCCATGAATCTCCATGAACCTCCTCCATGAATCTCCTGTATGAATCTCCATGAATCTCCTCCATGAATCTCCATGAATCTCCATGAATTTCCTCCATGAACCTCCATAAATCTCCACGAATCTCCATGAATCTCCATGAATCTCCTCCATGAATCTCCTGTATGAATCTCCAGGAATCTCCATGAATCTCCATGAACCTCCTCCATGAATCTCCACGAATCTCCATGAATCTCCATGAATCTCCATGAATGTCCACGAATCTCCATGAATCTCCTCGATGAATCTCCTCCATGAATCTCCTGTATGAATCTCCATGAATCTCCATGAACCTCCATGAACCTCCTCCATGAATCTCCTGTATGAATCTCCATGAATTTCCATGAATCTCCATGAATCTCTATTAATCTCCTCCATGAGCCTCCAAAAATTTCCATGAATCTCCACGAATCTCCATGAATCTCCATGAATCTCCATGAATGTCCACGAATCTCCATGAATCTCCTCGATGAATCTCCTGTATGAATCTCCATGAATCTCCTCCATGAATCTCCATGAATCTCCATGAATCTCCTCCATGAACCTCCATAAATCTCCATGAATCTCCATGAATCTCCATGAATCTCCACGAATCTCCATGAATCTCCATGAATCTCCATGAATGTCCACGAATCTCCATGAATCTCCTCGATGAATCTCCTCCATGAATCTCCTGTATGAATCTCCATGAATCTCCATGAACCTCCATGAACCTCCTCCATGATTCTCCTGTATGAATCTCCATGAATCTCCTCCATGAATCTCCATGAATTTCCATGAATCTCCATGAATCTCCATTAATCTCCTCCATGAGCCTCCAAAAATTTCCATGAATCTCCACGAATCTCCATGAACCTCCATAAATCTCCATGAATCTCTATGAATCTCCACGAATCTCCATGAATCTCCGTGAATCTCCATGAATCTCCATGAATCTCCATGAACCTCCTCCATAAATCTCCATGAATCTCCATGAATCTCCACGAATCTCCATGAATCTCCTCCATGAATCTCCTGTATGAATCTCCATGAATCTCCATGAATCTCCATGAACCTCCTCCATGAATCTCCATGAACCTCCTCCATGAATCTTCATGAATCTCCATGAATCTCCACGAATCTCCATGAATCTCCATGAATCTCCATGAATGTCCACGAATCTCCATGAATCTCCTCCATGAATCTCCTGTATGAATCTCCATGAATCTCCATGAACCTCCATGAACCTCCTCCATGAATCTCCTGTATGAATCTCCATGAATTTCCATGAATCTCCATGAATCTCTATTAATCTCCTCGATGAGCCTCCAAAAATTTCCATGAATCTCCACGAATCTCCATGAATCTCCATGAATCTCCATGAATGTCCACGAATCTCCATGAATCTCCTCGATGAATCTCCTGTATGAATCTCCATGAATCTCCTCCATGAATCTCCATGAATCTCCATGAATCTCCTCCATGAACCTCCATAAATCTCCATGAATCTCCATGAATCTCCATGAATCTCCACGAATCTCCATGAATCTCCATGAATCTCCATGAATGTCCACGAATCTCCATGAATCTCCTCGATGAATCTCCTCCATGAATCTCCTGTATGAATCTCCATGAATCTCCATGAACCTCCATGAACCTCCTCCATGATTCTCCTGTATGAATCTCCATGAATCTCCTCCATGAATCTCCATGAATTTCCATGAATCTCCATGAATCTCCATTAATCTCCTCCATGAGCCTCCAAAAATTTCCATGAATCTCCACGAATCTCCATGAATCTCCATGAATCTCCATGAATCTCCATGAATGTCCACGAATCTCCATGAATCTCCTCGATGAAGCTCCTGTATGAATCTCCGTGAATCTCCATGAATCTCCATGAATCTCCTCCATGAACCTCCATAAATCTCCATGAATCTCTATGAATCTCCACGAATCTCCATGAATCTCCGTGAATCTCCATGAATCTCCATGAATCTCCATGAACCTCCTCCATAAATCTCCATGAATCTCCATGAATCTCCACGAATCTCCATGAATCTCCTCCATGAATCTCCTGTATGAATCTCCATGAATCTCCATGAATCTCCATGAACCTCCTCCATGAATCTCCATGAACCTCCTCCATGAATCTTCATGAATCTCCATGAATCTCCACGAATCTCCATGAATCTCCATGAATCTCCATGAATGTCCACGAATCTCCATGAATCTCCTCGATGAATCTCCTGTATGAATCTCCATGAATCTCCTCCATGAATCTCCATGAATCTCCATGAATCTCCTCCATGAACCTCCATAAATCTCCATGAATCTCCATGAATCTCCATGAATCTCCATGAATCTCCATGAATCTCCATGATTCTCCACGAATCTCCATGAATCTCCTCCATGAATCTCCTGTATGAATCTCCATGAATCTCCATGAATCTCCATGAACCTCCTCCATGAATCTCCACGAATCTCCATGAATCTCCTCGATGAATCTCCTGTATGAATCTCCATGAATCTCCTCCATGAATCTCCATGAATCTCCATGAATCTCCTCCATGAACCTCCATAAATCTCCACGAATCTCCATGAATTTCCATGAATCTCCATGAATCTCCATGAATCTCCATGAATTTCCACGAATCTCCATGAATCTCCTCCATGAATCTCCTGTATGAGTCTCCATTAATCTTCTCAATGAACCTCCATAAATCTCCATGAATCTCCATGAACCTCCTCCATGAATCTCCTGTATGAATCTCCATGAATCCCCTCCATGAATCTCCATGAATTTCCATGAATGTCCATGCATCTCCATTAATCTCCTCCATGAGCCTCCAAAAATTTCCATGAACCTCCACGAATCTCCATGAATCTCCATGAATCTCCATGAATGTCCACGAATCTCCATGAATCTCCTCGATGAATCTCCTGTATGAATCTCCATGAATCTCCTCCATGAATCTCCATGAATCTCCATGAATCTCCTCCATGAACCTCCATAAATCTCCATGAATCTCCATGAATCTCCATGAATCTCCACGAATCTCCATGAATCTCCATGAATCTCCATGAATGTTCACGAATCTCCATGAATCTCCTCGATGAATCTCCTCCATGAATCTCCTGTATGAATCTCCATGAATCTCCATGAACCTCCATGAACCTCCTCCATGAATCTCCTGTATGAATCTCCATGAATCTCCTCCATGAATCTCCATGAATTTCCATGAATCTCCATGAATCTCCATTAATCTCCTCCATGAGCCTCCAAAAATTTCCATGAATCTCCACGAATCTCCATGAATCTCCATGAATCTCCATGAATGTCCACGAATCTCCATGAATCTCCTCGATGAATCTCCTGTATGAATCTCCATGAATCTCCTCCATGAATCTCCATGAATCTCCATGAATCTCCTCCATGAACCTCCATAAATCTCCATGAATCTCCGTGAATCTCCATGAATCTCCATGAATCTCCATGAATCTCCATGAATCTCCACGAATCTCCATGAATCTCCATGAATCTCCTCCATGAATCTCCTGTATGAATCTCCATGAATCTCCATGAATCTCCATGAACCTCCTCCATGAAGCTCCACGAATCTCCATGAATCTCCATGAATCTCCATGAATGTCCACGAATCTCCATGAATCTCCTCGATGAATCTCCTCCATGAATCTCCTGTATGAATCTACATGAATCTCCATGAACCTCCATGAACCTCCTCCATGAATCTCCTGTATGAATCTCCATGAATTTCCATGAATCTCCATGAATCTCCATTAATCTCCTCCATGAGCCTCCAAAAATTTCCATGAATCTCCACGAATCTCCATGAATCTCCATGAATCTCCATGAATGTCCACGAATCTCCATGAATCTCCTCGATGAATCTCCTGTATGAATCTCCATGAATCTCCATGAATCTCCATGAATCTCCTCCATGAACCTCCATAAATCTCCATGAATCTCCATGAATCTCCATGAATCTCCATGAATCTCCATGAATCTCCATGAATCTCCACGAATCTCCATGAATCTCCTCCATGAATCTCCTGTCTGAATCTCCATGAATCTCCATGAATCTCCATGAACCTCCTCCATGAATCTCCACGAATCTCCATGAATCTCCTCGATGAATCTCCTGTATGAATCTCCATGAATCTCCTCCATGAATCTCCATGAATCTCCATGAATCTCCTCCATGAACCTCCATAAATCTGCATGAATCTCCATGAATGTCCATGAATCTCCATGAATCTCCATGAATCTCCATGAATCTCCACGAATCTCCATGAATCTCCTGTATGAGGCTCCATTAATCTTCTCAATGAACCTCCATAAATCTCCATGAATCTCCATGAACCTCCTCCATGAATCTCCATGAATCCCCTCCATGAATCTCCATGAATTTCCATGAATCTCCATGCATCTCCATTAATCTCCTCCATGAGCCTCCAAAAATTTCCATGAACCTCCATGAATCTCCATGAATGTTCTCCATGAATCTCCATAAATCTCCATGAATCTCCATGAATCTCCATGAATCTCCATGAATCTCCATGAATCTCCTCCATGAATCTGCATGAATCTCCATGAATCTCCATGAATCTCCATGAATCTCCATGAATCTAAATGAATCCTCTCCATGAACCTCCTGTATGAATCTCCATGAATCTCCTCCATGAATCTCCATGAGTCTCCATTAATCTCCTCAATGAACCTCCATAAATCTCCATGAATCTCAATGAACCTCCTCCATGAATCTCCATGTATCTCCATGAAACTCCATGAATCTCCATGAATCTCCATGAATTTCCATGAATCTCCTGTATGAATCTCCATGAATCTCCTCCATGAATCTCCATGAATCTCCATGAATCTCCATGAATCTCCATGAATCTCCATGAATCTCCATGAATCTCCATGAATCTAAATGAATCGTCTCCATGAACCTCCTGTATGAATCTCCATGAATCTCCTCCATGAATCTCCATGAGTCTCCATTAATCTCCTCAATGAACCTCCATAAATCTCCATGAATCTCAATGAACCTCCTCCATGAATCTCCATGTATCTCCATGAAACTCCATGAATCTCCATGAATCTCCATGAATTTCCATGAATCTCCTGTATGAATCTCCATGAATCTCCTCCATGAATCTCCATGAATCTCCATCAATCTCCATGAATCTCCATGAATCTCCATGAACCTCCTCCATGAATCTCCATGAATCTCCATGAATTTTCTCTATAAATATCCATCAACCTCCTCCATGAATCTCCATGAATCTCAATGAATCTCCTCCATGAATCTGCATGAATCTCCATGAATCTCCATGAATCTCCATGAATCTCCATGAATCTAAATGAATCCTCTCCATGAACCTCCTGTATGAATCTCCATGAATCTCCTCGATGAATCTCCATGAGTCTCCATTAATCTCCTCAATGAACCTCCATAAATCTCCATGAATCTCAATGAACCTCCTCCATGAATCTCCATGTATCTCCATGAAACTCCATGAATCTCCATGAATCTCCATGAATCTCACATTAATCTCCTCCATGAGCCTCCAAAAATTTCCATGAATCTCCACGAATCTCCATGAATCTCCATGAATCTCCATGAATGTCCACGAATCTCCATGAATCTCCTCGATCAATCTCCTCCATGAATCTCCTGTATGAATCTCCATGAATCTCCACGAATCTCCATGAATCTCCATGAATCTCCATGAATGTCCACGAATCTCCATGAATCTCCTCGATAAATCTCCTCCATGAATCTCCTGTATGAATCTCCACGAATCTCCATGAACCTCCATGAACCTCCTCCATGAATCTCCTGTATGAATCTCCATGAATCTCCTCCAAAAATCTCCATGAATTTCCATGAATCTCCATGCATCTCCATTAATCTCCTCCATGAGCCTCCAAAAATTTCCATGAATCTCCACGAATCTCCATGAATCTCCATGAATCTCCATGAATCTCCTCGATGAATCTCCTGTATGAATCTCCATGAATCTCCATGAATCTCCATGAATCTCCTCCATGAACCTCCATAAATCTCCATGAATCTCCATGAATCTCCATGAATCTCCACGAATCTCCATGAATCTCCTCCATGAATCTCCTGTATGAATCTCCATGAATCTCCATGAATCTCCATGAATCTCCTCCATGAACCTCCATAAATCTCCATGAATCTCCATGAATCTCCACGAATCTCCGTGAATCTCCGTGAATCTCCATGAATCTCCATGAATCTCCATGAATCTCCATGAACCTCCTCCATAAATCTCCATGAATCTCCATGAATCGCCTCTATACATATCCATGAACCTCGTCCATGAATCTCCATGAATCTCCGTGAATCTCCATGAATTTCCATTAATCTCCATGAATCTCCATGAATCTCCTCCATGAATCTCCATAAATCTCCATGAATCTCCTCCATGAACCTCCATAAATCTCCATGAATCTCCATGAATCTCCATGAATCTCCACGAATCTCCATGAATCTCCATGAATCTCCATGAATGTTCACGAATCTCCATGAATCTCCTCGATGAATCTCCTCCATGAATCTCCGGTATGAATCTCCATGAATCTCCATGAACCTCCATGAACCTCCTCCATGAATCTCCTGTATGAATCTCCATGAATCTCCTCCATGAATCTCCATGAATTTCCATGAATCTCCATGAATCTCCATTAATCTCCTCCATGAGCCTCCAAAAATTTCCATGAATCTCCACGAATCTCCATGAATCTCCATGAATCTCCATGAATGTCCACGAATGTCCATGAATCTCCTCGATGAATCTCCTGTATGAATCTCCATGAATCTCCTCCATGAATCTCCATGAATCTCCATGAATCTCCTCCATGAACCTCCATAAATCTCCATGAATCTCCGTGAATCTCCATGAATCTCCATGAATCTCCATGAATCTCCATGAATCTCCACGAATCTCCATGAATCTCCATGAATCTCCTCCATGAATCTCCTGTATGAATCTCCATGAATCTCCATGAATCTCCATGAACCTCCTCCATGAAGCTCCACGAATCTCCATGAATCTCCATGAATCTCCATGAATGTCCACGAATCTCCATGAATCTCCTCGATGAATCTCCTCCATGGATCTCCTGTATGAATCTCCATGAATCTCCATGAACCTCCATGAACCTCCTCCATGAATCTCCTGTATGAATCTCCATGAATCTCCATGAATCTCCTCCATGAACCTCCATAAATCTCCATGAATCTCCATGAATCTCCATGAATCTCCATGAATCTCCATGAATCTCCATGAATCTCCACGAATCTCCATGAATCTCCTGTATGAGGCTCCATTAATCTTCTCAATGAACCTCCATAAATCTCCATGAATCTCCATGAACCTCCTCCATGAATCTCCATGAATCCCCTCCATGAATCTCCATGAATTTCCATGAATCTCCATGCATCTCCATTAATCTCCTCCATGAGCCTCCAAAAATTTCCATGAACCTCCATGAATCTCCATGAATGTCCTCCATGAATCTCCATAAATCTCCATGAATCTCCATGAATCTCCATGAATCTCCATGAATCTCCATGAACCTCCTCCATGAATCTCCATGAATCTCCATGAATTTTCTCTATAAATATCCATCAACCTCCTCCATGAATCTCCATGAATCTCAATGAATCTCCTCCATGAATCTGCATGAATCTCCATGAATCTCCATGAATCTCCATGAATCTAAATGAATCCTCTCCATGAACCTCCTGTATGAATCTCCATGAATCTCCTCCATGAATCTCCATGAGTCTCCATTAATCTCCTCAATGAACCTCCATAAATCTCCATGAATCTCAATGAACCTCCTCCATGAATCTCCATGTATCTCCATGAAACTCCATGAATCTCCATGAATCTCCATGAATTTCCATGAATCTCCTGTATGAATCTCCATGTATCTCCTCCATGAATATAAATGAATCCTCTCCATGAACCTCCTGTATGAATCTCCATGAATCTCCTCCATGAATCTCCATGAGTCTCCATTAATCTCCTCAATGAACCTCCATAAATCTCCATGAATCTCAATGAACCTCCTCCATGAATCTCCATGTATCTCCATGAAACTCCATGAATCTCCATGAATCTCCATGAATTTCCATGAATCTCATGTATGAATCTCCATGAATCTCCTGCATGAATCTCCATGAATCTCCATGAATCTCCATGAATCTCCATGAATCTCCATGAATCTAAATGAATCCCCTCCATGAACCTCCTGTATGAATCGCCTGTATGAATCTCCATGAATCTCCTCCATGAATCTCCATGAATTTCCATGAATCTCCATGAATCTCACATTAATCTCCTCCATGAGCCTCCAAAAATTTCCATGAATCTCCACGAATCTCCATGAATCTCCATGAATCTCCATGAATGTCCACGAATCTCCATGAATCTCCTCGATCAATCTCCTCCATGAATCTCCTGTATGAATCTCCATGAATCTCCACGAATCTCCATGAATCTCCATGAATCTCTATGAATGTCCACGAATCTCCATGAATCTCCTCGATGAATCTCCTCCATGAATCTCCTGTATGAATCTCCACGAATCTCCATGAACCTCCATGAACCTCCTCCATGAATCTCCTGTATGAATCTCCATGAATCTCCTCCAAAAATCTCCATGAATTTCCATGAATCTCCATGCATCTCCATTAATCTCCTCCATGAGCCTCCAAAAATTTCCATGAATCTCCACGAATCTCCATGAATCTCCATGAATATCCATGAATGTCCACGAATCTCCATGAATATCCTCGATGAATATCCTCGATGAATCTCCTGTATGAATCTCCATGAATCTCCATGAATCTCCTCCATGAACCTCCATAAATCTCCATGAATCTCCATGAATCTCCATGAATCTCCACGAATCTCCATGAATCTCCTCCATGAATCTCCTGTATGAATCTCCATGAATCTCCATGAATCTCCATGAATCTCCTCCATGAACCTCCATAAATCTCCATGAATCTCCATGAATCTCCACGAATCTCCGTGAATCTCCGTGAATCTCCATGAATCTCCATGAATCTCCATGAATCTCCATGAACCTCCTCCATAAATCTCCATGAATCTCCATGAATCGCCTCTATACATATCCATGAACCTCGTCCATGAATCTCCATGAATCTCCGTGAATCTCCATGAATTTCCATTAATCTCCATGTATCTCCATGAATCTCCTCCATGAATCTCCATAAATCTCCATGAATCTCCTCCATGAATCTCCATGAATCTCCATGAATATCCATGAATATCCATGAATCTCCATGAATCTCCATGAATCTCCATGAACCTCCTCCATGAATCTCCATGAATCTCCATGGATCTCCTGTATGAATCTCCACGAATCTCCATGAATCTCCATGAATCTCCATGAATCTCCATGAATCTCCTGTATGAATCTCCATGAATCTCCTCCATGAATCTCCTGTATGAATCTCCATGAATCTCCATGAACCTCCTCCATGAATCTCCTGTATGAATCTCCATGAATCTCCATGAACCTCCATGAACCTCCTCTATGAATCTCCATGTATCACCATGAAACTCCATGAATCTCCATGAATCTCCATGAATTTCCATGAATCTCCTGTATGAATCTCCATGAATCTCCTCCATGAATCTCCATGAATCTCCATGAATCTCCATGAATCTAAATGAATCCCCTCCATGAACCTCCTGTTTGAATCTCCTGTATGAATCTCCATGAATCTCCTCCATGAATCTCCATGAATTTCCATGAATCTCCATGAATCTCCATTAATCTCCTCCATGAGCCTCCAAAAATTTCCATGAATCTCCACGAATCTAAATGAATCTCCATGAATCTCCATGAATGTCCACGAATCTCCATGAATCTCCTCGATGAATCTCCTGTATGAATCTCCTCCATGAATCTCCATGAATCTCCATGAATCTCCTCCATGAACCTCCATAAATCTCCATGAATCTCCATGAATCTCCATGAATCTCCATGAATGTCCACGAATCTCCATGAATCTCCTCGATGAATCTCCTGTATGAACCTCCATGAACCTCCTCCATGAATCTCCATGAATCTCCATGAATGTCCTCCATGAATCTCCATAAATCTCCATGAATCTCCACGAATCTCCATGAATCTCCATGAATCTCCATGAATCTAAATGAATCCTCTCCATGAACCTCCTGTATGAATCTCCATGAATCTCCTGTATGAATCTCCATGAATCTCCATGAATCCCCATGAACCTCCTCCATGAATCTCCATGTATCTGCATGAATCTCCATGAATCTCCATGAATCTCCATGAATCTCCATGAATCTCCATGAATTTCCATGAATCTCCATGAATCTCCATTAATCTCCTCCATGAGCCTCCAAAAATTTCCATGAATCTCCACGAATCTCCATGAATCTCCATGAATCTCCATGAATCTCCATGAATCTCCATGAATTTCCATGAATCTCCATGAATCTCCATTAATCTCCTCCATGAGCCTCCAAAAATTTCCATGAATCTCCACGAATCTCCATGAATCTCCATGAATCTCCATGAATGTCCACGAATCTCCATGAATCTCCTCGATGAATCTCCTGTATGAATCTCCATGAATCTCCTCCATGGATCTCCATGAATCTCCATGAATCTCCTCCATGAACCTCCATAAATCTCCATGAATCTCCATGAATTTCCATGAATCTCCATGAATCTCCATGAATCTCCATGAATCCCCTCCATGAATCTCCATGAATTTCCATGAATCTCCATGCATCTCCATTAATCTCCTCCATGAGCCTCCAAAAATTTCCATGAACCTCCACGAATCTCCATGAATCTCCATGAATCTCCATGAATGTCCACGAATCTCCATGAATCTCCTCGATGAATCTCCTGTATGAATCTCCATGAATCTCCTCCATGAATCTCCATGAATCTCCATGAATCTCCTCCATGAACCTCCATAAATCTCCATGAATCTCCATGAATCTCCATGAATCTCCACGAATCTCCATGAATCTCCATGAATGTCCACGAATCTCCATGAATCTCCTCGATGAATCTCCTCCATGAATCTCCTGTATGAATCTCCATGAATCTCCTGTATGAATCTCCATGAATTTCCATGAATCTCCATGAATCTCCATTAATCTCCTCCATGAGCCTCCAAAAATTTCCATGAATCTCCACGAATCTCCATGAATCTCCATGAATCTCCATGAATGTCCACGAATCTCCATGAATCTCCTCGATGAATCTCCTGTATGAATCTCCATGAATCTCCTCCATGAATCTCCATGAATCTCCATGAATCTCCTCCATGAACCTCCATAAATCTCCATGAATCTCCATGAATCTCCATGAATCTCCATGAATCTCCATGAATCTCCATGAATCTCCTGTATGAATCTCCATGAATCTCCTCCATGAATCTCCTGTATGAATCTCCATGAATCTCCATGAACCTCCTCCATGAATCTCCTGTATGAATCTCCATGAATCTCCATGAACCTCCATGAACCTCCTCTATGAATCTCCATGTATCACCATGAAACTCCATGAATCTCCATGAATCTCCATGAATTTCCATGAATCTCCTGTATGAATCTCCATGAATCTCCTCCATGAATCTCCATGAATCTCCATGAATCTCCATGAATCTAAATGAATCCCCTCCATGAACCTCCTGTTTGAATCTCCTGTATGAATCTCCATGAATCTCCTCCATGAATCTCCATGAATTTCCATGAATCTCCATGAATCTCCATTAATCTCCTCCATGAGCCTCCAAAAATTTCCATGAATCTCCACGAATCTAAATGAATCTCCATGAATCTCCATGAATGTCCACGAATCTCCATGAATCTCCTCGATGAATCTCCTGTATGAATCTCCTCCATAAATCTCCATGAATCTCCATGAATCTCCATGAATCTCCATGAATCTCCATGAATCTCCATGATTCTCCACGAATCTCCATGAATCTCCTCCATGAATCTCCTGTATGAATCTCCATGAATCTCCATGTATCTCCATGAACCTCCTCCATGAATCTCCATGAACCTCCATGAACCTCCTCCATGAATCTCCTGTATGAATCTCCATGAATCTCCACGAATCTCCTCCATGAACCTCCATAAATCTCCATGAATCTCCATGAATCTCCATGAATCTCCATGAATCTCCATGAATCTCCATGAATCTCCATTAATCTCCTCCATGAGCCTCCAAAAATTTCCATGAATCTCCACGAATCTCCATGAATCTCCATGAATCTCCATGAATCTCCTCCATGAACCTCCATAAATCTCCATGAATCTCCATGAATCTCCATGAATCTCCATGAATCTCCATGAATCTCCATGAATCTCCACGAATCTCCATGAATCTCCTCCATGAATCTCCTGTATGAATCTCCATGAATCTCCATGAATCTCCATGAACCTCCTCCATGAATCTCCACGAATCTCCATGAATCTCCTCGATGAATCTCCTGTATGAATCTCCATGAATCTCCTCCATGAATCTCCATGAATCTCCTCCATGAACCTCCATAAATCTCCATGAATCTCCATGAATTTCCATGAATCTCCATGAATCTCCATGAATCTCCATGAATCCCCTCCATGAATCTCCATGAATTTCCATGAATCTCCATGCATCTCCATTAATCTCCTCCATGAGCCTCCAAAAATTTCCATGAACCTCCACGAATCTCCATGAATCTCCATGAATCTCCATGAATGTCCACGAATCTCCATGAATCTCCTCGATGAATCTCCTGTATGAATCTCCATGAATCTCCTCCATGAATCTCCATGAATCTCCTCCATGAACCTCCATAAATCTCCATGAACCTCCATGAACCTCCTCCATGAATCTCCTGTATGAATCACCATGAATCTCCACGAATCTCCTCCATGAACCTCCATAAATCTCCATGAATCTCCATGAATCTCCATGAATCTCCATGAATCTCCATGAATCTCCATTAATCTCCTCCATGAGCCTCCAAAAATTTCCATGAATCTCCACGAATCTCCATGAATCTCCATGAATCTCCATGAATGTCCACGAATCTCCATGAATCTCCTCCATGAATCTCCTGTATGAATCTCCATGAATCTCCATGAACCTCCATGAACCTCCTCCATGAATCTCCTGTATGAATCTCCATGAATTTCCATGAATCTCCATGAATCTCCATTAATCTCCTCCATGAGCCTCCAAAAATTTCCATGAATCTCCACGAATCTCCATGAATCTCCATGAATCTCCATGAATGTCCACGAATCTCCATGAATCTCCTCGATGAATCTCCTGTATGCATCTCCATGAATCTCCATGAATCTCCATGAATCTCCTCCATGAACCTCCATAAATCTCCATGAATCTCCATGAATCTCCATGAATCTCCATGAATCTCCATGAATCTCCATGAATCTCCATGATTCTCCACGAATCTCCATGAATCTCCTCCATGAATCTCCTGTATGAATCTCCATGAATCTCCATGAATCTCCATGAACCTCCTCCATGAATCTCCACGAATCTCCATGAATCTCCTCGATGAATCTCCTGTATGAATCTCCATGAATCTCCTCCATGAATCTCCATGAATCTCCATGAATCCCCTCCATGAATCTCCATGAATTTCCATGAATCTCCATGCATCTCCATTAATCTCCTCCATGAGCCTCCAAAAATTTCCATGAACCTCCACGAATCTCCATGAATCTCCATGAATCTCCATGAATGTCCACGAATCTCCATGAATCTCCTCGATGAATCTCCTGTATGAATCTCCATGAATCTCCTCGATGAATCTCCTGTATGAATCTCCATGAATCTCCTCCATGAATCTCCATGAATCTCCATGAATCTCCTCCATGAACCTCCATAAATCTCCATAAATCTCCATGAATCTCCATGAATCTCCATGAATCTCCATGAATATCCATGAATCTCCATGAATCTCCACGAATCTCCATGAATCTCCATGAATCTCCTCCATGAATCTCCTGTATGAATCTCCAGGAATCTCCATGAATCTCCATGAACCTCCTCCATGAATCTCCACGAATCTCCATGAATCTCCATGAATCTCCATGAATGTCCACGAATCTCCATGAATCTCCTCGATGAATCTCCTCCATGAATCTCCTGTATGAATCTCCATGAATCTCCATGAACCTCCATGAACCTCCTCCATGAATCTCCTGTATGAATCTCCATGAATTTCCATGAATCTCCATGAATCTCCATTAATCTCCTCCATGAGCCTCCAAAAATTTCCATGAATCTCCACGAATCTCCATAAATCTCCATGAATCTCCATGAATCTCCATGAATCTCCATGAATCTCCATGAATCTCCATGAATCTCCACGAATCTCCATGAATCTCCATGAATCTCCTCCATGAATCTCCTGTATGAATCTCCAGGAATCTCCATGAATCTCCATGAACCTCCTCCATGAATCTCCACGAATCTCCATGAATCTCCATGAATCTCCATGAATGTAGACGAATCTCCATGAATCTCCTCGATGAATCTCCTCCATGAATCTCCTGTATGAATCTCCATGAATCTCCATGAACCTCCATGAACCTCCTCCATGAATCTCCTGTATGAATCTCCATGAATTTCCATGAATCTCCATGAATCTCCATTAATCTCCTCCATGAGCCTCCAAAAATTTCCATGAATCTCCACGAATCTCCATGAATCTCCATGAATCTCCATGAATGTCCACGAATCTCCATGAATCCCCTCGATGAATCTCCTGTATGAAGATCCATGAATCTCCTCCATGAATCTCCATGAATCTCCATGAATCTCCTCCATAAACCTCCATAAATCTCCATGAATCTCCATGAATCTCCATGAATCTCCATGAATCTCCATGAATCTCCATGAATCTCCACGAATCTCCATGAATCTCCTCCATGAATCTCCTGTATGAATCTCCATGAATCTCCATGAACCTCCTCCATGCATCTCCTCCATGAATTTCCACGAATCTCTATGAATCTCCTCGTTGAATCTCCTGTATGAATCTCCATGAATCTCCTCCATGAATCTCCATGAATCTCCATGAATCTCCTCCATGAACCTCCATAAATCTCCATGAATCTCCATGAATGTCCATGAATCTCGATGAATCTCCATGAATCTCCATGAATCTCCACGAATCTCCATGAATCTCCTGTATGAGTCTCCATTAATCTTCTCAATGAACCTCCATAAATCTCGATGAATTTCCATGAACCTCCACCATGAATATCCTGTATGAATCTCCATGAATCCCCTCCATGAATCTCCATGAATTTCCATGAATCTCCATGCAACTCCATTAATCTCCTCCATGAGCCTCCAAAAATTTCCATGAACCTCCACGAATCTCCACGAATCTCCATGAATCTCCTCGATGAATCTCCTCCATGAATCTCCTGTATGAATCTCCATGAATCTCCATGAACCTCCATGATCCTCCTCCATGATTCTCCTGTATGAATCTCCATGAATCTCCTCCATGAATCTCCATGAATTTCCATGAATCTCCATGAATCTCCATTAATCTCCTCCATGAGCCTCCAAAAATTTCCATGAATCTCCACGAATCTCCATGAATCTCCATGAATCTCCATGAATCTCCATGAATGTCCACGAATCTCCATGAATCTCCTGTATGAATCTCCATGAATCTCCATGAATCTCCATGAATCTCCTCCATGCACCTCCATAAATCTCCATGAATCTCCATGAATCTCCATGAATCTCCATGAATCTCCATGAATCTCCATGAATGTCCACGAATCTCCATGAATCTCCTGTATGAATCTCCATGAATCTCCTCCATGAATCTCCATGAATCTCCATGAATCTCCTCCATGAACCTCCATAAATCTCCATGAATCTCCATGAATCTCCATGAATCTCCACGAATCTCCATGAATCTCCATGAATCTCCATGAATGTCCACGAATCTCCATGAATCTCCTCGATGAATCTCCTCCATGAATCTCCATGAATCTCCATGAACCTCCATGAACCTCCTCCATGAATCTCCTGTATGAATCTCCATGAATCTCCTTCATGAATCTCCATGAATTTCCATGAATCTCCATGAATCTCCATTAATCCCCTCAATGAGCCTCCAAAAATTTCCATGAATCTCCACGAATCTCCACGAATCTCCATGAATCTCCATGAATGTCCACGAATCTCCATGAATCTCCTCGATGAATCTCCATGAATCTCCATGAATCTCCTCCATGAACCTCCATAAATCTCCATGAATCTCCATGAATCTCCATGAATCTCCATGAATCTCCATGAATCTCCATGAATCTCCACGAATCTCCATGAATCTCCATGAATCTCCATGAATCTCCTCCATGAATCTCCATGAATCTCCATGAATCTCCTCCATGAACCTCCATAAATCTCCATGAATCTCCATGAATCTCCATGAATATCCATGAATCTCCATGAATCTCCATGAATCTCCACGAATCTCCATGAATCTCCATGAATCTCCTCCATGAATCTCCATGAATCTCCATGAATCTCCTCCATGAACCTCCATAAATCTCCATGAATCTCCATGAATCTCCATGAATATCCATGAATGTCCATGAACCTCCTCCATCAATCTCCACGAATCTCCATGAATCTCCATGAATCTCCATGAATCTCCACGAATCTCCTCCATGAACCTCCACGAATCTCCATGAATCTCCGTGAATCTCCATGAATCTCCATGAATCTCCATGAATCTCCATGAACCTCCTCCATGAATCACCATGAATCTCCATGAATTTTCTTTATAAATATCCATGAACCTCCTCCATGAATCTCCATGAATCTCAATGAATCTCCTCCATGAATCTGCATGAATCTCCATGAATCTCCATGAATCTCCATGAATCTCCATGAATCTAAATGAATCCTCTCCATGAACCTCCTGTATGAATCTCCATGAATCTCCTCCATGAATCTCCATGAGTCTCCATTAATCTCCTCAATGAACCTCCATAAATCTCCATGAATCTCCATGAACCTCCTCCATGAATCTCCTGTATGAATCTCCATGAATCTCCATGAATCTCCACCATGAACCTCCATAAATCTCCATGAATCTCCATGAATCTCCATGAATCTCCATGAATCTCCATGAATCTCCATGAATCTCCATGAATCTCCATGAATCTCCACGAATCTCCATGAATCTCCTCCATGAATCTCCTGTATGAATCTCCATGAATCTCCATGAATCTCCATGAACCTCCTCCATGAATCTCCATGAATCTGCATGAATCTCCATGAATCTCCATGAATCTCCATGAATCTCCATGAATCTCCATTAATCTCCTCCATGAGCCTCCAAAAATTTCCATGAATCTCCACGAATCTCCATGAATGTCCACGAATCTCCATGAATCTCCTCCATGAATCTCCTGTATGAATCTCCATGAATCTCCATGAATCTCCATGAATCTCCACGAATCTCCATGAATCTCCTGTATGAGTCTCCATTAATCTTCTCAATGAACCTCCATAAATCTCGATGAATTTCCATGAACCTCCACCATGAATATCCTGTATGAATCTCCATGAATCCCCTCCATGAATCTCCATGAATCTCCATGAATCTCCTCCATGAACCTCCATAAATCTCCATGAATCTCCATGAATCTCCATGAATCTCCACGAATCTCCATGAATCTCCATGAATCTCCATGAATGTCCACGAATCTCCATGAATCTCCTCGATGAATCTCCTCCATGAATCTCCTGTATGAATCTCCATGAATCTCCATGAACCTCCATGAACCTCCTCCATGATTCTCCTGTATGAATCTCCATGAATCTCCTCCATGAATCTCCATGAATTTCCATGAATCTCCATGAATCTCCATTAATCTCCTCCATGAGCCTCCAAAAATTTCCATGAATCTCCACGAATCTCCATGAATCTCCATGAATCTCCATGAATCTCCATGAATGTCCACGAATCTCCATGAATCTCCTGTATGAATCTCCATGAATCTCCATGAATCTCCATGAATCTCCTCCATGCACCTCCATAAATCTCCATGAATCTCCACGAATCTCCATGAATCTCCATGAATCTCCATGAATGTCCACGAATCTCCATGAATCTCCTCGATGAATCTCCTCCATGAATCTCCATGAATCTCCATGAACCTCCATGAACCTCCTCCATGAATCTCCTGTATGAATCTCCATGAATCTCCTTCATGAATCTCCATGAATTTCCATGAATCTCCATGAATCTCCATTAATCCCCTCAATGAGCCTCCAAAAATTTCCATGAATCTCCACGAATCTCCATGAATCTCCATGAATCTCCATGAATGTCCACGAATATCCATGAATCTCCTCGATGAATCTCCATGAATCTCCATGAATCTCCTCCATGAACCTCCATAAATCTCCATGAATCTCCATGAATCTCCATGAATCTCCATGAATCTCCATGAATCTCCATGAATCTCCACGAATCTCCATGAATCTCCATGAATCTCCATGAACCTCCTCCATGAATCTCCACGAATCTCCATGAATCTCCTCGATGAATCTCCTGTATGAATCTCCATGAATCTCCTCCATGAATCTCCATGAATCTCCATGAATCTCCTCCATGAACCTCCATAAATCTCCATGAATCTCCATGAATCTCCATGAATATCCATGAATCTCCATGAATCTCCATGAATCTCCACGAATCTCCATGAATCTCCATGAATCTCCTCCATGAATCTCCATGAATCTCCATGAATCTCCTCCATGAACCTCCATAAATCTCCATGAATCTCCATGAATCTCCATGAATATCCATGAATGTCCATGAACCTCCTCCATCAATCTCCACGAATCTCCATGAATCTCCATGAATCTCCATGAATCTCCACGAATCTCCTCCATGAACCTCCACGAATCTCCATGAATCTCCGTGAATCTCCATGAATCTCCATGAATCTCCATGAATCTCCATGAACCTCCTCCATGAATCACCATGAATCTCCATGAATTTTCTTTATAAATATCCATGAACCTCCTCCATGAATCTCCATGAATCTCAATGAATCTGCATGAATCTCCATGAATCTCCATGAATCTCCATGAATCTCCATGAATCTAAATGAATCCTCTCCATGAACCTCCTGTATGAATCTCCATGAATCTCCTCCATGAATCTCCATGAGTCTCCATTAATCTCCTCAATGAACCTCCATAAATCTCCATGAATCTCCATGAACCTCCTCCATGAATCTCCTGTATGAATCTCCATGAATCTCCATGAATCTCCACCATGAACCTCCATAAATCTCCATGAATCTCCATGAATCTCCATGAATCTCCATGAATCTCCATGAATCTCCATGAATCTCCATGAATCTCCATGAATCTCCACGAATCTCCATGAATCTCCTCCATGAATCTCCTGTATGAATCTCCATGAATCTCCATGAATCTCCATGAACCTCCTCCATGAATCTCCATGAATCTGCATGAATCTCCATGAATCTCCATGAATCTCCATGAATCTCCATGAATCTCCATGAATCTCCATGAATCTCCATGAATCTCCATTAATCTCCTCCATGAGCCTCCAAAAATTTCCATGAATCTCCACGAATCTCCATGAATCTCCATGAATCTCCATGAATGTCCACGAATCTCCATGAATCTCCTCCATGAATCTCCTGTATGAATCTCCATGAATCTCCATGAACCTCCATGAACCTAATCCATGAATCTCCTGTATGAATCTCCATGAATTTCCATGAATCTCCATGAATCTCCATTAATCTCCTCCATGAGCCTCCAGAATTTCCATGAATCTCCACGAATCTCCATGAATCTCCATGAATCTCCATGAATGTCCACGAATCTCCATGAAACTCCTCGATGAATCTCCTGTATGCATCTCCATGAATCTCCATGAATCTCCATGAATCTCCTCCATGAACCTCCATAAATCTCCATGAATCTCCATGAATCTCCATGAATCTCCATGAATCTCCATGAATCTCCATGATTCTCCACGAATCTCCATGAATCTCCTCCATGAATCTCCTGTATGAATCTCCATGAATCTCCATGAATCTCCATGAACCTCCTCCATGAATCTCCACGAATCTCCATGAATCTCCTCGATGAATCTCCTGTATGAATCTCCATGAATCTCCTCCATGAATCTCCATGAATCTCCACGAATCTCCTCCATGAACCTCCATAAATCTCCATGAATCTCCATGAATTTCCATGAATCTCCATGAATCTCCATGAATCTCCATGAATCCCCTCTATGAATCTCCATGAATTTCCATGAATCTCCATGCATCTCCATTAATCTCCTCCATGAGCCTCCAAAAATTTCCATGAACCTCCACGAATCTCCATGAATCTCCATGAATCTCCATGAATGTCCACGAATCTCCATGAATCTCCTCGATGAATCTCCTGTATGAATCTCCATGAATCTCCTCCATGAATCTCCATGAATCTCCATGAATCTCCTCCATGAACCTCCATAAATCTCCATGAATCTCCATGAATCTCCATGAATCACCACGAATCTCCATGAATCTCCTAGATGAATCTCCTCCATGAATCTCCTGTATGAATCTCCATGAATCTCCATGAACCTCCATGAACCTCCTCCATGAATCTCCTGTATGAATCTCCATGAATCTCCTCCATGAATCTCCATGAATTTCCATGAATCTCCATGAATCTCCATTAATCTCCTCCATGAGCCTCCAAAAATTTCCATGAATCTCCACGAATCTCCATGAACCTCCTCCATGAATCTCCACGAATCTCCATGAATCTCCATGAATCTCCATGAATCTCCACGAATCTCCTCCATGAACCTCCACGAATCTCCATGAATCTCCGTGAATCTCCATGAATCTCCATGAATCTCCATGAATCTCCATGAACCTCCTCCATGAATCACCATGAATCTCCATGAATTTTCTCTATAAATATCCATGAACCTCCTCCATGAATATCCATGAATCTCAATGAATCTCCTCCATGAATCTGCATGAATCTCCATGAATCTCCATGAATCTCCATGAATCTAAATGAATCCTCTCCATGAACCTCCTGTATGAATCTCCATGAATCTCCTGTATGAATCTCCATGAATCTCCATGAATCTCCATGAACCTCCTCCATGAATCTCCATGAATCTGCACGAATCTCCATGAATCTCCATGAATCTCCATGAATCTCCATGAATCTCCATGAATCTCCATGAATCTCCATGAATGTCCACGAATCTCCATGAATCTCCTCGATGAATCTCCTGTATGAATCTCCATGAATCTCCTCCATGAATCTCCATGAATCTCCATGAATCTCGTCCATGAACCTCCATAAATCTCCATGAATCTCCATGAATCTCCATGAAACTCCACGAATCTCCATGAATCTCCATGAATCTCCATGAATGTCCACGAATCTCCATGAATCTCCTCGATGAATCTCCTCCATGAATCTCCTGTATGAATCTCCATGAATCTCCATGAACCTCCATGAACCTCCTCCATGAATCTCCTGTATGAATCTCCATGAATCTCCTCCATGAATCTCCATGAATTTCCATGAATCTCCATGAATCTCCATTAATCTCCTCCATGAGCCTCCAAAAATTTCCATGAATCTCCACGAATCTCCATGAATCTCCATGAATCTCCATGAATCTCCTCCATGAACCTCCATAAATATCCATGAATCTCCACGAATCTCCATGAATCTCCATGAATGTCCACGAATCTCCATGAATCTCCTCGATGAATCTCCTCCATGAATCTCCTGTATGAATCTCCATGAATCTCCATGAACCTCCATGAACCTCCTCCATGAATCTCCTGTATGAATCTCCATGAATCTCCTCCATGAATCTCCATGAATTTCCATGAATCTCCATGAATCTCCATTAATCTCCTCCATGAGCCTCCAAAAATTTCCATGAATCTCCACGAATCTCCATGAATCTCCATGAATCTCCATGAATCTCCTCCATGAACCTCCATAAATATCCATGAATCTCCATGAATGTCCATGAATCTCCATGAATCTCCATGAATCTCCATGAATCTCCACGAATCTCCATGAATCTCCTGTATGAGTCTCCATTAATCTTCTCAATGAACCTCCATAAATCTCCATGAATCTCCATGAACCTCCACCATGAATATCCTGTATGAATCTCCATGAATCCCCTCCATGAATCTCCATGAATGTCCACGAATCTCCATGAATCTCCTCGATGAATGTCCTCCATGAATCTCCTGTATGAATCTCCATGAATCTCCATGAACCTCCATGAACCTCCATGAACCTCCTCCATGATTCTCCTGTATGAATCTCCATGACTCTCCTCCATGAATCTCCATGAATTTCCATGAATCTCCATGAATCTCCATGAACCTCCTCCATGAATCTCCATGAATCTCCTCGATGAATCTCCTCCATGAATCTCCTGTATGAATCTCCATGAATCTCCATGAACCTCCATGAAACTCCTCCATGAATCTCCATGAATCTCCATGAATGTCCTCCATGAATCTCCATAAATCTCCATGAATCTCCACGAATCTCCATGAATCTCCATGAATCTCCATGAATCTAAATGAATCCTCTCCATGAACCTCCTGTATGAATCTCCATGAATCTCCTGTATGAATCTCCATGAATCTCCATGAATCTCCATGAACCTCCTCCATGAATCTCCATGAATCTGCATGAATCTCCATGAATCTCCATGAATTTCCATGAATCTCCATGAATCTCCATGAATCTCCATGAACCTCCTCCATGAATCTCCATGTATCTGCATGAATCTCCATGAATCTCCATGAATCTCCATGAATCTCCATGAATCTCCATGAATTTCCATGAATCTCCATGAATCTCCATTAATCTCCTCCATGAGCCTCCAAAAATTTCCATGAATCTCCACGAATCTCCATGAATCTCCATGAATCTCCATGAATGTCCACGAATCTCCATGAATCTCCTCGATGAATCTCCTGTATGAATCTCCATGAATCTCCTCCATGGATCTCCATGAATCTCCATGAATCTCCTCCATGAACCTCCATAAATCTCCATGAATCTCCATGAATTTCCATGAATCTCCATGAATCTCCATGAATCTCCATGAATCCCCTCCATGAATCTCCATGAATTTCCATGAATCTCCATGCATCTCCATTAATCTCCTCCATGAGCCTCCAAAAATTTCCATGAACCTCCACGAATCTCCATGAATCTCCATGAATCTCCATGAATGTCCACGAATCTCCATGAATCTCCTCGATGAATCTCCTGTATGAATCTCCATGAATCTCCTCCATGAATCTCCATGAATCTCCATGAATCTCCTCCATGAACCTCCATAAATCTCCATGAATCTCCATGAATCTCCATGAATCTCCACGAATCTCCATGAATCTCCATGAATGTCCACGAATCTCCATGAATCTCCTCGATGAATCTCCTCCATGAATCTCCTGTATGAATCTCCATGAATCTCCATGAACCTCCATGAACCTCCTCCATGAATCTCCTGTATGAATCTCCATGAATTTCCATGAATCTCCATGAATCTCCATTAATCTCCTCCATGAGCCTCCAAAAATTTCCATGAATCTCCACGAATCTCCATGAATCTCCATGAATCTCCATGAATGTCCACGAATCTCCATGAATCTCCTCGATGAATCTCCTGTATGGATCTCCATGAATCTCCTCCATGAATCTCCATGAATCTCCATGAATCTCCTCCATGAACCTCCATAAATCTCCATGAATCTCCATGAATCTCCATGAATCTCCATGAATCTCCATGAATCTCCATGAATCTCCATGAATCTCCATGAATGTCCACGAATCTCCATGAATCACCTCGATGAATCTCCTCCATGAATCTCCTGTATGAATCTCCATGAATCTCCATGAACCTCCATGAACCTCCTCCATGAATCTCCTGTATGAATCTCCATGAATCTCCTCCATGAATCTCCATGAATTTCCATGAATCTCCATGAATCTCCATTAATCTCCTCCATGAGCCTCCAAAAATTTCCATGAATCTCCACGAATCTCCATGAATCTCCATGAATCTCCATGAATGTCCACGAATCTCCATGAATCTCCTCGATGAATCTCCTGTATGAACCTCCATGAACCTCCTCCATGAATCTCCATGAATCTCCATGAATGTCCTCCATGAATCTCCATAAATCTCCATGAATCTCCACGAATCTCCATGAATCTCCATGAATCTCCATGAATCTAAATGAATCCTCTCCATGAACCTCCTGTATGAATCTCCATGAATCTCCTGTATGAATCTCCATGAACCTCCATGAATCTCCATGAACCTCCTCCATGAATCTCCATGTATCTGCATGAATCTCCATGAATCTCCATGAATCTCCATGAATCTCCATGAATCTCCATGAATTTCCATGAATCTCCATGAATCTCCATTAATCTCCTCCATGAGCCTCCAAAAATTTCCATGAATCTCCACGAATCTCCATGAATCTCCATGAATCTCCATGAATCTCCATGAATCTCCATGAATTTCCATGAATCTCCATGAATCTCCATTAATCTCCTCCATGAGCCTCCAAAAATTTCCATGAATCTCCACGAATCTCCATGAATCTCCATGAATCTCCATGAATGTCCACGAATCTCCATGAATCTCCTCGATGAATCTCCTGTATGAATCTCCATGAATCTCCTCCATGGATCTCCATGAATCTCCATGAATCTCCTCCATGAACCTCCATAAATCTCCATGAATCTCCATGAATTTCCATGAATCTCCATGAATCTCCATGAATCTCCATGAATCCCCTCCATGAATCTCCATGAATTTCCATGAATCTCCATGCATCTCCATTAATCTCCTCCATGAGCCTCCAAAAATTTCCATGAACCTCCACGAATCTCCATGAATCTCCATGAATCTCCATGAATCTCCTCCATGAACCTCCATAAATCTCCATGAATCTCCATGAATCTCCATGAATCTCCATGAATCTCCTGTATGAATCTCCATGAATCTCCTCCATGAATCTCCTGTATGAATCTCCATGAATCTCCATGAACCTCCTCCATGAATCTCCTGTATGAATCTCCATGAATCTCCATGAACCTCCATGAACCTCCTCTATGAATCTCCATGTATCACCATGAAACTCCATGAATCTCCATGAATCTCCATGAATTTCCATGAATCTCCTGTATGAATCTCCATGAATCTCCTCCATGAATCTCCATGAATCTCCATGAATCTCCATGAATCTAAATGAATCCCCTCCATGAACCTCCTGTTTGAATCTCCTGTATGAATCTCCATGAATCTCCTCCATGAATCTCCATGAATTTCCATGAATCTCCATGAATCTCCATTAATCTCCTCCATGAGCCTCCAAAAATTTCCATGAATCTCCACGAATCTAAATGAATCTCCATGAATCTCCATGAATGTCCACGAATCTCCATGAATCTCCTCGATGAATCTCCTGTATGAATCTCCTCCATAAATCTCCATGAATCTCCATGAATCTCCATGAATCTCCATGAATCTCCATGAATCTCCATGATTCTCCACGAATCTCCATGAATCTCCTCCATGAATCTCCTGTATGAATCTCCATGAATCTCCATGTATCTCCATGAACCTCCTCCATGAATCTCCATGAACCTCCATGAACCTCCTCCATGAATCTCCTGTATGAATCTCCATGAATCTCCACGAATCTCCTCCATGAACCTCCATAAATCTCCATGAATCTCCATGAATCTCCATGAATCTCCATGAATCTCCATGAATCTCCATGAATCTCCATTAATCTCCTCCATGAGCCTCCAAAAATTTCCATGAATCTCCACGAATCTCCATGAATCTCCATGAATCTCCATGAATGTCCACGAATCTCCATGAATCTCCTCCATGAATCTCCTGTATGAATCTCCATGAATCTCCATGAACCTCCATGAACCTCCTCCATGAATCTCCTGTATGAATCTCCATGAATTTCCATGAATCTCCATGAATCTCCATTAATCTCCTCCATGAGCCTCCAAAAATTTCCATGAATCTCCACGAATCTCCATGAATATCCATGAATCTCCATGAATGTCCACGAATCTCCATGAATCTCCTCGATGAATCTCCTGTATGCATCTCCATGAATCTCCATGAATCTCCATGAATCTCCTCCATGAACCTCCATAAATCTCCATGAATCTCCATGAATCTCCATGAATCTCCATGAATCTCCACGAATCTCCATGAATCTCCACGAATCTCCATGAATCTCCTCCATGAATCTCCTGTATGAATCTCCATGAATCTCCATGAATCTCCATGAACCTCCTCCATGAATCTCCACGAATCTCCATGAATCTCCTCGATGAATCTCCTGTATGAATCTCCATGAATCTCCTCCATGAATCTCCATGAATCTCCATGAATCTCCTCCATGAACCTCCATAAATCTCCATGAATCTCCATGAATTTCCATGAATCTCCATGAATCTCCATGAATCTCCATGAATCCCCTCCATGAATCTCCATGAATTTCCATGAATCTCCATGCATCTCCATTAATCTCCTCCATGAGCCTCCAAAAATTTCCATGAACCTCCACGAATCTCCATGAATCTCCATGAATCTCCATGAATGTCCACGAATCTCCATGAATCTCCTCGATGAATCTCCTGTATGAATCTCCATGAATCTCCATGAACCTCCATGAACCTCCTCCATGAATCTCCTGTATGAATCTCCATGAATTTCCATGAATCTCCATGAATCTCCATTAATCTCCTCCATGAGCCTCCAAAAATTTCCATGAATCTCCACGAATCTCCATGAATATCCATGAATCTCCATGAATGTCCACGAATCTCCATGAATCTCCTCGATGAATCTCCTGTATGCATCTCCATGAATCTCCATGAATCTCCATGAATCTCCTCCATGAACCTCCATAAATCTCCATGAATCTCCATGAATCTCCATGAATCTCCATGAATCTCCACGAATCTCCATGAATCTCCACGAATCTCCATGAATCTCCTCCATGAATCTCCTGTATGAATCTCCATGAATCTCCATGAATCTCCATGAACCTCCTCCATGAATCTCCACGAATCTCCATGAATCTCCTCGATGAATCTCCTGTATGAATCTCCATGAATCTCCTCCATGAATCTCCATGAATCTCCATGAATCTCCTCCATGAACCTCCATAAATCTCCATGAATCTCCATGAATTTCCATGAATCTCCATGAATCTCCATGAATCTCCATGAATCCCCTCCATGAATCTCCATGAATTTCCATGAATCTCCATGCATCTCCATTAATCTCCTCCATGAGCCTCCAAAAATTTCCATGAACCTCCACGAATCTCCATGAATCTCCATGAATCTCCATGAATGTCCACGAATCTCCATGAATCTCCTCGATGAATCTCCTGTATGAATCTCCATGAATCTCCATGAATCTCCTCCATGAACCTCCATAAATCTCCATGAATCTCCATGAATCTCCATGAATCTCCATGAATCTCCATGAATCTCCATGAATCTCCATGATTCTCCACGAATCTCCATGAATCTCCTCCATGAATCTCCTGTATGAATCTCCATGAATCTCCATGTATCTCCATGAACCTCCTCCATGAATCTCCATGAACCTCCATGAACCTCCTCCATGAATCTCCTGTATGAATCACCATGAATCTCCACGAATCTCCTCCATGAACCTCCATAAATCTCCATGAATCTCCATGAATCTCCATGAATCTCCATGAATCTCCATGAATCTCCATTAATCTCCTCCATGAGCCTCCAAAAATTTCCATGAATCTCCACGAATCTCCATGAATCTCCATGAATCTCCATGAATGTCCACGAATCTCCATGAATCTCCTCCATGAATCTCCTGTATGAATCTCCATGAATCTCCATGAACCTCCATGAACCTCCTCCATGAATCTCCTGTATGAATCTCCATGAATTTCCATGAATCTCCATGAATCTCCATTAATCTCCTCCATGAGCCTCCAAAAATTTCCATGAATCTCCACGAATCTCCATGAATCTCCATGAATCTCCATGAATGTCCACGAATCTCCATGAATCTCCTCGATGAATCTCCTGTATGCATCTCCATGAATCTCCATGAATCTCCATGAATCTCCTCCATGAACCTCCATAAATCTCCATGAATCTCCATGAATCTCCATGAATCTCCATGAATCTCCATGAATCTCCATGAATCTCCATGATTCTCCACGAATCTCCATGAATCTCCTCCATGAATCTCCTGTATGAATCTCCATGAATCTCCATGAATCTCCATGTATCTCCATGAACCTCCTCCATGAATCTCCATGAACCTCCATGAACCTCCTCCATGAATCTCCTGTATGAATCACCATGAATCTCCACGAATCTCCTCCATGAACCTCCATAAATCTCCATGAATCTCCATGAATCTCCATGAATCTCCATGAATCTCCATGAATCTCCATTAATCTCCTCCATGAGCCTCCAAAAATTTCCATGAATCTCCACGAATCTCCATGAATCTCCATGAATCTCCATGAATGTCCACGAATCTCCATGAATCTCCTCCATGAATCTCCTGTATGAATCTCCATGAATCTCCATGAACCTCCATGAACCTCCTCCATGAATCTCCTGTATGAATCTCCATGAATTTCCATGAATCTCCATGAATCTCCATTAATCTCCTCCATGAGCCTCCAAAAATTTCCATGAATCTCCACGAATCTCCATGAATCTCCATGAATCTCCATGAATGTCCACGAATCTCCATGAATCTCCTCGATGAATCTCCTGTATGCATCTCCATGAATCTCCATGAATCTCCATGAATCTCCTCCATGAACCTCCATAAATCTCCATGAATCTCCATGAATCTCCATGAATCTCCATGAATCTCCATGAACCTCCTCCATGAATCTCCACGAATCTCCATGAATCTCCTCGATGAATCTCCTGTATGAATCTCCATGAATCTCCTCCATGAATCTCCATGAATCTCCATGAATCTCCTCCATGAACCTCCATAAATCTCCATGAATCTCCATGAATTTCCATGAATCTCCATGAATCTCCATGAATCTCCATGAATCCCCTCCATGAATCTCCATGAATTTCCATGAATCTCCATGCATCTCCATTAATCTCCTCCATGAGCCTCCAAAAATTTCCATGAACCTCCACGAATCTCCATGAATCTCCATGAATCTCCATGAATGTCCACGAATCTCCATGAATCTCCTCGATGAATCTCCTGTATGAATCTCCATGAATCTCCTCGATGAATCTCCTGTATGAATCTCCATGAATCTCCTCCATGAATCTCCATGAATCTCCATGAATCTCCTCCATGAACCTCCATAAATCTCCATAAATCTCCATGAATCTCCATGAATCTCCATGAATCTCCATGAATATCCATGAATCTCCATGAATCTCCACGAATCTCCATGAATCTCCATGAATCTCCTCCATGAATCTCCTGTATGAATCTCCAGGAATCTCCATGAATCTCCATGAACCTCCTCCATGAATCTCCACGAATCTCCATGAATCTCCATGAATCTCCATGAATGTCCACGAATCTCCATGAATCTCCTCGATGAATCTCCTCCATGAATCTCCTGTATGAATCTCCATGAATCTCCATGAACCTCCATGAACCTCCTCCATGAATCTCCTGTATGAATCTCCATGAATTTCCATGAATCTCCATGAATCTCCATTAATCTCCTCCATGAGCCTCCAAAAATTTCCATGAATCTCCACGAATCTCCATAAATCTCCATGAATCTCCATGAATCTCCATGAATCTCCATGAATCTCCATGAATCTCCATGAATCTCCACGAATCTCCATGAATCTCCATGAATCTCCTCCATGAATCTCCTGTATGAATCTCCAGGAATCTCCATGAATCTCCATGAACCTCCTCCATGAATCTCCACGAATCTCCATGAATCTCCATGAATCTCCATGAATGTAGACGAATCTCCACGAATCTCCTCGATGAATCTCCTCCATGAATCTCCTGTATGAATCTCCATGAATCTCCATGAACCTCCATGAACCTCCTCCATGAATCTCCTGTATGAATCTCCATGAATTTCCATGAATCTCCATGAATCTCCATTAATCTCCTCCATGAGCCTCCAAAAATTTCCATGAATCTCCACGAATCTCCATGAATCTCCATGAATCTCCATGAATGTCCACGAATCTCCATGAATCTCCTCCATGAATCTCCTGTATGAATCTCCATGAATCTCCATGAACCTCCTCCATGCATCTCCTCCATGAATTTCCACGAATCTCTATGAATCTCCTCGTTGAATCTCCTGTATGAATCTCCATGAATCTCCTCCATGAATCTCCATGAATCTCCATGAATCTCCTCCATGAACCTCCATAAATCTCCATGAATCTCCATGAATGTCCATGAATCTCCATGAATCTCCATGAATCTCCATGAATCTCCACGAATCTCCATGAATCTCCTGTATGAGTCTCCATTAATCTTCTCAATGAACCTCCATAAATCTCGATGAATTTCCATGAACCTCCACCATGAATATCCTGTATGAATCTCCATGAATCCCCTCCATGAATCTCCATGAATTTCCATGAATCTCCATGCAACTCCATTAATCTCCTCCATGAGCCTCCAAAAATTTCCATGAACCTCCACGAATCTCCATGAATCTCCATGAATCTCCATGAATGTCCACGAATCTCCATGAATCTCCTCGATGAATCTCCTGTATGAATCTCCATGAATCTCCTCCATGAATCTCCATGAATCTCCATGAATCTCCTCCATGAACCTCCATAAATCTCCATGAATCTCCATGAATCTCCATGAATCTCCACGAATCTCCATGAATCTCCATGAATCTCCATGAATGTCCACGAATCTCCATGAATCTCCTCGATGAATCTCCTCCATGAATCTCCTGTATGAATCTCCATGAATCTCCATGAACCTCCATGAACCTCCTCCATGATTCTCCTGTATGAATCTCCATGAATCTCCTCCATGAATCTCCATGAATTTCCATGAATCTCCATGAATCTCCATTAATCTCCTCCATGAGCCTCCAAAAATTTCCATGAATCTCCACGAATCTCCATGAATCTCCATGAATCTCCATGAATCTCCATGAATGTCCACGAATCTCCATGAATCTCCTGTATGAATCTCCATGAATCTCCATGAATCTCCATGAATCTCCTCCATGCACCTCCATAAATCTCCATGAATCTCCATGAATCTCCATGAATCTCCATGAATCTCCATGAATGTCCACGAATCTCCATGAATCTCCTGTATGAATCTCCATGAATCTCCTCCATGAATCTCCATGAATCTCCATGAATCTCCTCCATGAACCTCCATAAATCTCCATGAATCTCCATGAATCTCCATGAATCTCCACGAATCTCCATGAATCTCCATGAATCTCCATGAATGTCCACGAATCTCCATGAATCTCCTCGATGAATCTCCTCCATGAATCTCCATGAATCTCCATGAACCTCCATGAACCTCCTCCATGAATCTCCTGTATGAATCTCCATGAATCTCCTTCATGAATCTCCATGAATTTCCATGAATCTCCATGAATCTCCATTAATCCCCTCAATGAGCCTCCAAAAATTTCCATGAATCTCCACGAATCTCCATGAATCTCCATGAATCTCCATGAATGTCCACGAATCTCCATGAATCTCCTCGATGAATCTCCATGAATCTCCATGAATCTCCTCCATGAACCTCCATAAATCTCCATGAATCTCCATGAATCTCCATGAATCTCCATGAATCTCCATGAATCTCCATGAATCTCCACGAATCTCCATGAATCTCCATGAATCTCCATGAATCTCCTCCATGAATCTCCATGAATCTCCATGAATCTCCTCCATGAACCTCCATAAATCTCCATGAATCTCCATGAATCTCCATGAATATCCATGAATCTCCATGAATCTCCATGAATCTCCACGAATCTCCATGAATCTCCATGAATCTCCTCCATGAATCTCCATGAATCTCCATGAATCTCCTCCATGAACCTCCATAAATCTCCATGAATCTCCATGAATCTCCATGAATATCCATGAATGTCCATGAACCTCCTCCATCAATCTCCACGAATCTCCATGAATCTCCATGAATCTCCATGAATCTCCACGAATCTCCTCCATGAACCTCCACGAATCTCCATGAATCTCCGTGAATCTCCATGAATCTCCATGAATCTCCATGAATCTCCATGAACCTCCTCCATGAATCACCATGAATCTCCATGAATTTTCTTTATAAATATCCATGAACCTCCTCCATGAATCTCCATGAATCTCAATGAATCTTCTCCATGAATCTGCATGAATCTCCATGAATCTCCATGAATCTCCATGAATCTCCATGAATCTAAATGAATCCTCTCCATGAACCTCCTGTATGAATCTCCATGAATCTCCTCCATGAATCTCCATGAGTCTCCATTAATCTCCTCAATGAACCTCCATAAATCTCCATGAATCTCCATGAACCTCCTCCATGAATCTCCTGTATGAATCTCCATGAATCTCCATGAATCTCCACCATGAACCTCCATAAATCTCCATGAATCTCCATGAATCTCCATGAATCTCCATGAATCTCCATGAATCTCCATGAATCTCCATGAATCTCCATGAATCTCCACGAATCTCCATGAATCTCCTCCATGAATCTCCTGTATGAATCTCCATGAATCTCCATGAATCTCCATGAACCTCCTCCATGAATCTCCATGAATCTGCATGAATCTCCATGAATCTCCATGAATCTCCATGAATCTCCATGAATCTCCATGAATCTCCATTAATCTCCTCCATGAGCCTCCAAAAATTTCCATGAATCTCCACGAATCTCCATGAATGTCCACGAATCTCCATGAATCTCCTCCATGAATCTCCTGTATGAATCTCCATGAATCTCCATGAATCTCCATGAATCTCCACGAATCTCCATGAATCTCCTGTATGAGTCCCCATTAATCTTCTCAATGAACCTCCATAAATCTCGATGAATTTCCATGAACCTCCACCATGAATATCCTGTATGAATCTCCATGAATCCCCTCCATGAATCTCCATGAATTTCCATGAATCTCCATGCAACTCCATTAATCTCCTCCATGAGCCTCCAAAAATTTCCATGAACCTCCACGAATCTCCATGAATCTCCATGAATCTCCATGAATGTCCACGAATCTCCATGAATCTCCTCGATGAATCTCCTGTATGAATCTCCATGAATCTCCTCCATGAATCTCCATGAATCTCCATGAATCTCCTCCATGAACCTCCATAAATCTCCATGAATCTCCATGAATCTCCATGAATCTCCACGAATCTCCATGAATCTCCATGAATCTCCATGAATGTCCACGAATCTCCATGAATCTCCTCGATGAATCTCCTCCATGAATCTCCTGTATGAATCTCCATGAATCTCCATGAACCTCCATGAACCTCCTCCATGATTCTCCTGTATGAATCTCCATGAATCTCCTCCATGAATCTCCATGAATTTCCATGAATCTCCATGAATCTCCATTAATCTCCTCCATGAGCCTCCAAAAATTTCCATGAATCTCCACGAATCTCCATGAATCTCCATGAATCTCCATGAATCTCCATGAATGTCCACGAATCTCCATGAATCTCCTGTATGAATCTCCATGAATCTCCATGAATCTCCATGAATCTCCTCCATGCACCTCCATAAATCTCCATGAATCTCCATGAATCTCCATGAATCTCCATGAATCTCCATGAATCTCCATGAATGTCCACGAAACTCCATGAATCTCCTGTATGAATCTCCATGAATCTCCTCCATGAATCTCCATGAATCTCCATGAATCTCCTCCATGAACCTCCATAAATCTCCATGAATCTCCATGAATCTCCATGAATCTCCACGAATCTCCATGAATCTCCATGAATCTCCATGAATGTCCACGAATCTCCATGAATCTCCTCGATGAATCTCCTCCATGAATCTCCATGAATCTCCATGAACCTCCATGAACCTCCTCCATGAATCTCCTGTATGAATCTCCATGAATCTCCTTCATGAATCTCCATGAATTTCCATGAATCTCCATGAATCTCCATTAATCCCCTCAATGAGCCTCCAAAAATTTCCATGAATCTCCACGAATCTCCATGAATCTCCATGAATCTCCATGAATGTCCACGAATCTCCATGAATCTCCTCGATGAATCTCCATGAATCTCCATGAATCTCCTCCATGAACCTCCATAAATCTCCATGAATCTCCATGAATCTCCATGAATCTCCATGAATCTCCATGAATCTCCATGAATCTCCACGAATCTCCATGAATCTCCATGAATCTCCATGAACCTCCTCCATGAATCTCCACGAATCTCCATGAATCTCCTCGATGAATCTCCTGTATGAATCTCCATGAATCTCCTCCATGAATCTCCATGAATCTCCATGAATCTCCTCCATGAACCTTCATAAATCTCCATGAATCTCCATGAATCTCCATGAATATCCATGAATCTCCATGAATCTCCATGAATCTCCACGAATCTCCATGAATCTCCATGAATCTCCTCCATGAATCTCCATGAATCTCCATGAATCTCCTCCATGAACCTCCATAAATCTCCATGAATCTCCATGAATCTCCATGAATATCCATGAATGTCCATGAACCTCCTCCATCAATCTCCACGAATCTCCATGAATCTCCATGAATCTCCATGAATCTCCACGAATCTCCTCCATGAACCTCCACGAATCTCCATGAATCTCCGTGAATCTCCATGAATCTCCATGAATCTCCATGAATCTCCATGAACCTCCTCCATGAATCACCATGAATCTCCATGAATTTTCTTTATAAATATCCATGAACCTCCTCCATGAATCTCCATGAATCTCAATGAATCTGCATGAATCTCCATGAATCTCCATGAATCTCCATGAATCTCCATGAATCTAAATGAATCCTCTCCATGAACCTCCTGTATGAATCTCCATGAATCTCCTCCATGAATCTCCATGAGTCTCCATTAATCTCCTCAATGAACCTCCATAAATCTCCATGAATCTCCATGAACCTCCTCCATGAATCTCCTGTATGAATCTCCATGAATCTCCATGAATCTCCACCATGAACCTCCATAAATCTCCATGAATCTCCATGAATCTCCATGAATCTCCATGAATCTCCATGAATCTCCATGAATCTCCATGAATCTCCATGAATCTCCACGAATCTCCATGAATCTCCTCCATGAATCTCCTGTATGAATCTCCATGAATCTCCATGAATCTCCATGAATCTCCTCCATGAACCTCCATAAATCTCCATGAATCTCCATGAATCTCCATGAATCTCCACGAATCTCCATGAATCTCCATGAATCTCCATGAATGTCCACGAATCTCCATGAATCTCCTCGATGAATCTCCTCCATGAATCTCCATGAATCTCCATGAACCTCCATGAACCTCCTCCATGAATCTCCTGTATGAATCTCCATGAATCTCCTTCATGAATCTCCATGAATTTCCATGAATCTCCATGAATCTCCATTAATCCCCTCAATGAGCCTCCAAAAATTTCCATGAATCTCCACGAATCTCCATGAATCTCCATGAATCTCCATGAATGTCCACGAATCTCCATGAATCTCCTCGATGAATCTCCATGAATCTCCATGAATCTCCTCCATGAACCTCCATAAATCTCCATGAATCTCCATGAATCTCCATGAATCTCCATGAATCTCCATGAATCTCCATGAATCTCCACGAATCTCCATGAATCTCCATGAATCTCCATGAACCTCCTCCATGAATCTCCACGAATCTCCATGAATCTCCTCGATGAATCTCCTGTATGAATCTCCATGAATCTCCTCCATGAATCTCCATGAATCTCCATGAATCTCCTCCATGAACCTTCATAAATCTCCATGAATCTCCATGAATCTCCATGAATATCCATGAATCTCCATGAATCTCCATGAATCTCCACGAATCTCCATGAATCTCCATGAATCTCCTCCATGAATCTCCATGAATCTCCATGAATCTCCTCCATGAACCTCCATAAATCTCCATGAATCTCCATGAATCTCCATGAATATCCATGAATGTCCATGAACCTCCTCCATCAATCTCCACGAATCTCCATGAATCTCCATGAATCTCCATGAATCTCCACGAATCTCCTCCATGAACCTCCACGAATCTCCATGAATCTCCGTGAATCTCCATGAATCTCCATGAATCTCCATGAATCTCCATGAACCTCCTCCATGAATCACCATGAATCTCCATGAATTTTCTTTATAAATATCCATGAACCTCCTCCATGAATCTCCATGAATCTCAATGAATCTGCATGAATCTCCATGAATCTCCATGAATCTCCATGAATCTCCATGAATCTAAATGAATCCTCTCCATGAACCTCCTGTATGAATCTCCATGAATCTCCTCCATGAATCTCCATGAGTCTCCATTAATCTCCTCAATGAACCTCCATAAATCTCCATGAATCTCCATGAACCTCCTCCATGAATCTCCTGTATGAATCTCCATGAATCTCCATGAATCTCCACCATGAACCTCCATAAATCTCCATGAATCTCCATGAATCTCCATGAATCTCCATGAATCTCCATGAATCTCCATGAATCTCCATGAATCTCCATGAATCTCCACGAATCTCCATGAATCTCCTCCATGAATCTCCTGTATGAATCTCCATGAATCTCCATGAATCTCCATGAACCTCCTCCATGAATCTCCATGAATCTGCATGAATCTCCATGAATCTCCATGAATCTCCATGAATCTCCATGAATCTCCATGAATCTCCATGAATCTCCATGAATCTCCATTAATCTCCTCCATGAGCCTCCAAAAATTTCCATGAATCTCCACGAATCTCCATGAATCTCCATGAATCTCCATGAATGTCCACGAATCTCCATGAATCTCCTCCATGAATCTCCTGTATGAATCTCCATGAATCTCCATGAACCTCCATGAACCTAATCCATGAATCTCCTGTATGAATCTCCATGAATTTCCATGAATCTCCATGAATCTCCATTAATCTCCTCCATGAGCCTCCAAAAATTTCAATGAATCTCCACGAATCTCCATGAATCTCCATGAATCTCCATGAATGTCCACGAATCTCCATGAAACTCCTCGATGAATCTCCTGTATGCATCTCCATGAATCTCCATGAATCTCCATGAATCTCCTCCATGAACCTCCATAAATCTCCATGAATCTCCATGAATCTCCATGAATCTCCATGAATCTCCATGAATCTCCATGATTCTCCACGAATCTCCATGAATCTCCTCCATGAATCTCCTGTATGAATCTCCATGAATCTCCATGAATCTCCATGAACCTCCTCCATGAATCTCCACGAATCTCCATGAATCTCCTCGATGAATCTCCTGTATGAATCTCCATGAATCTCCTCCATGAATCTCCATGAATCTCCACGAATCTCCATGAATCTCCATGAATCCCCTCCATGAATCTCCATGAATTTCCATGAATCTCCATGCATCTCCATTAATCTCCTCCATGAGCCTCCAAAAATTTCCATGAATCTCCACGAATCTCCATGAATCTCCATGAATCTCCATGAATGTCCACGAATCTCCATGAATCTCCTCGATGAATCTCCATGAATCTCCATGAATCTCCTCCATGAACCTCCATAAATCTCCATGAATCTCCATGAATCTCCATGAATCTCCATGAATCTCCATGAATCTCCATGAATCTCCACGAATCTCCATGAATCTCCATGAATCTCCATGAACCTCCTCCATGAATCTCCACGAATCTCCATGAATCTCCTCGATGAATCTCCTGTATGAATCTCCATGAATCTCCTCCATGAATCTCCATGAATCTCCATGAATCTCCTCCATGAACCTCCATAAATCTCCATGAATCTCCATGAATCTCCATGAATATCCATGAATCTCCATGAATCTCCATGAATCTCCACGAATCTCCATGAATCTCCATGAATCTCCTCCATGAATCTCCATGAATCTCCATGAATCTCCTCCATGAACCTCCATAAATCTCCATGAATCTCCATGAATCTCCATGAATATCCATGAATGTCCATGAACCTCCTCCATCAATCTCCACGAATCTCCATGAATCTCCATGAATCTCCATGAATCTCCACGAATCTCCTCCATGAACCTCCACGAATCTCCATGAATCTCCGTGAATCTCCATGAATCTCCATGAATCTCCATGAATCTCCATGAACCTCCTCCATGAATCACCATGAATCTCCATGAATTTTCTTTATAAATATCCATGAACCTCCTCCATGAATCTCCATGAATCTCAATGAATCTGCATGAATCTCCATGAATCTCCATGAATCTCCATGAATCTCCATGAATCTAAATGAATCCTCTCCATGAACCTCCTGTATGAATCTCCATGAATCTCCTCCATGAATCTCCATGAGTCTCCATTAATCTCCTCAATGAACCTCCATAAATCTCCATGAATCTCCATGAACCTCCTCCATGAATCTCCTGTATGAATCTCCATGAATCTCCATGAATCTCCACCATGAACCTCCATAAATCTCCATGAATCTCCATGAATCTCCATGAATCTCCATGAATCTCCATGAATCTCCATGAATCTCCATGAATCTCCATGAATCTCCACGAATCTCCATGAATCTCCTCCATGAATCTCCTGTATGAATCTCCATGAATCTCCATGAATCTCCATGAACCTCCTCCATGAATCTCCATGAATCTGCATGAATCTCCATGAATCTCCATGAATCTCCATGAATCTCCATGAATCTCCATGAATCTCCATGAATCTCCATGAATCTCCATTAATCTCCTCCATGAGCCTCCAAAAATTTCCATGAATCTCCACGAATCTCCATGAATCTCCATGAATCTCCATGAATGTCCACGAATCTCCATGAATCTCCTCGATGAATCTCCATGAATCTCCATGAATCTCCTCCATGAACCTCCATAAATCTCCATGAATCTCCATGAATCTCCATGAATCTCCATGAATCTCCATGAATCTCCATGAATCTCCACGAATCTCCATGAATCTCCATGAATCTCCATGAACCTCCTCCATGAATCTCCACGAATCTCCATGAATCTCCTCGATGAATCTCCTGTATGAATCTCCATGAATCTCCTCCATGAATCTCCATGAATCTCCATGAATCTCCTCCATGAACCTCCATAAATCTCCATGAATCTCCATGAATCTCCATGAATATCCATGAATGTCCATGAACCTCCTCCATCAATCTCCACGAATCTCCATGAATCTCCATGAATCTCCATGAATCTCCACGAATCTCCTCCATGAACCTCCACGAATCTCCATGAATCTCCGTGAATCTCCATGAATCTCCATGAATCTCCATGAATCTCCATGAACCTCCTCCATGAATCACCATGAATCTCCATGAATTTTCTTTATAAATATCCATGAACCTCCTCCATGAATCTCCATGAATCTCAATGAATCTGCATGAATCTCCATGAATCTCCATGAATCTCCATGAATCTCCATGAATCTAAATGAATCCTCTCCATGAACCTCCTGTATGAATCTCCATGAATCTCCTCCATGAATCTCCATGAGTCTCCATTAATCTCCTCAATGAACCTCCATAAATCTCCATGAATCTCCATGAACCTCCTCCATGAATCTCCTGTATGAATCTCCATGAATCTCCATGAATCTCCACCATGAACCTCCATAAATCTCCATGAATCTCCATGAATCTCCATGAATCTCCATGAATCTCCATGAATCTCCATGAATCTCCATGAATCTCCATGAATCTCCACGAATCTCCATGAATCTCCTCCATGAATCTCCTGTATGAATCTCCATGAATCTCCATGAATCTCCATGAACCTCCTCCATGAATCTCCATGAATCTGCATGAATCTCCATGAATCTCCATGAATCTCCATGAATCTCCATGAATCTCCATGAATCTCCATGAATCTCCATGAATCTCCATTAATCTCCTCCATGAGCCTCCAAAAATTTCCATGAATCTCCACGAATCTCCATGAATCTCCATGAATCTCCATGAATGTCCACGAATCTCCATGAATCTCCTCGATGAATCTCCATGAATCTCCATGAATCTCCTCCATGAACCTCCATAAATCTCCATGAATCTCCATGAATCTCCATGAATCTCCATGAATCTCCATGAATCTCCATGAATCTCCACGAATCTCCATGAATCTCCATGAATCTCCATGAACCTCCTCCATGAATCTCCACGAATCTCCATGAATCTCCTCGATGAATCTCCTGTATGAATCTCCATGAATCTCCTCCATGAATCTCCATGAATCTCCATGAATCTCCTCCATGAACCTCCATAAATCTCCATGAATCTCCATGAATCTCCATGAATATCCATGAATCTCCATGAATCTCCATGAATCTCCACGAATCTCCATGAATCTCCATGAATCTCCTCCATGAATCTCCATGAATCTCCATGAATCTCCTCCATGAACCTCCATAAATCTCCATGAATCTCCATGAATCTCCATGAATATCCATGAATGTCCATGAACCTCCTCCATCAATCTCCACGAATCTCCATGAATCTCCATGAATCTCCATGAATCTCCACGAATCTCCTCCATGAACCTCCACGAATCTCCATGAATCTCCGTGAATCTCCATGAATCTCCATGAATCTCCATGAATCTCCATGAACCTCCTCCATGAATCACCATGAATCTCCATGAATTTTCTTTATAAATATCCATGAACCTCCTCCATGAATCTCCATGAATCTCAATGAATCTGCATGAATCTCCATGAATCTCCATGAATCTCCATGAATCTCCATGAATCTAAATGAATCCTCTCCATGAACCTCCTGTATGAATCTCCATGAATCTCCTCCATGAATCTCCATGAGTCTCCATTAATCTCCTCAATGAACCTCCATAAATCTCCATGAATCTCCATGAACCTCCTCCATGAATCTCCTGTATGAATCTCCATGAATCTCCATGAATCTCCACCATGAACCTCCATAAATCTCCATGAATCTCCATGAATCTCCATGAATCTCCATGAATCTCCATGAATCTCCATGAATCTCCATGAATCTCCATGAATCTCCACGAATCTCCATGAATCTCCTCCATGAATCTCCTGTATGAATCTCCATGAATCTCCATGAATCTCCATGAACCTCCTCCATGAATCTCCATGAATCTGCATGAATCTCCATGAATCTCCATGAATCTCCATGAATCTCCATGAATCTCCATGAATCTCCATGAATCTCCATGAATCTCCATGAATCTGCATGAATCTCCATGAATCTCCATGAATCTCCATGAATCTCCATGAATCTCCATGAATCTCCATGAATGTCCACGAATCTCCATGAATCTCCTCGATGAATCTCCATGAATCTCCATGAATCTCCTCCATGAACCTCCATAAATCTCCATGAATCTCCATGAATCTCCATGAATCTCCATGAATCTCCATGAATCTCCATGAATCTCCACGAATCTCCATGAATCTCCATGAATCTCCATGAACCTCCTCCATGAATCTCCACGAATCTCCATGAATCTCCTCGATGAATCTCCTGTATGAATCTCCATGAATCTCCTCCATGAATCTCCATGAATCTCCATGAATCTCCTCCATGAACCTCCATAAATCTCCATGAATCTCCATGAATCTCCATGAATATCCATGAATCTCCATGAATCTCCATGAATCTCCACGAATCTCCATGAATCTCCATGAATCTCCTCCATGAATCTCCATGAATCTCCATGAATCTCCTCCATGAACCTCCATAAATCTCCATGAATCTCCATGAATCTCCATGAATATCCATGAATGTCCATGAACCTCCTCCATCAATCTCCACGAATCTCCATGAATCTCCATGAATCTCCATGAATCTCCACGAATCTCCTCCATGAACCTCCACGAATCTCCATGAATCTCCGTGAATCTCCATGAATCTCCATGAATCTCCATGAATCTCCATGAACCTCCTCCATGAATCACCATGAATCTCCATGAATTTTCTTTATAAATATCCATGAACCTCCTCCATGAATCTCCATGAATCTCAATGAATCTGCATGAATCTCCATGAATCTCCATGAATCTCCATGAATCTCCATGAATCTAAATGAATCCTCTCCATGAACCTCCTGTATGAATCTCCATGAATCTCCTCCATGAATCTCCATGAGTCTCCATTAATCTCCTCAATGAACCTCCATAAATCTCCATGAATCTCCATGAACCTCCTCCATGAATCTCCTGTATGAATCTCCATGAATCTCCATGAATCTCCACCATGAACCTCCATAAATCTCCATGAATCTCCATGAATCTCCATGAATCTCCATGAATCTCCATGAATCTCCATGAATCTCCATGAATCTCCATGAATCTCCACGAATCTCCATGAATCTCCTCCATGAATCTCCTGTATGAATCTCCATGAATCTCCATGAATCTCCATGAACCTCCTCCATGAATCTCCATGAATCTGCATGAATCTCCATGAATCTCCATGAATCTCCATGAATCTCCATGAATCTCCATGAATCTCCATGAATCTCCATGAATCTCCATTAATCTCCTCCATGAGCCTCCAAAAATTTCCATGAATCTCCACGAATCTCCATGAATCTCCATGAATCTCCATGAATGTCCACGAATCTCCATGAATCTCCTCCATGAATCTCCTGTATGAATCTCCATGAATCTCCATGAACCTCCATGAACCTAATCCATGAATCTCCTGTATGAATCTCCATGAATTTCCATGAATCTCCATGAATCTCCATTAATCTCCTCCATGAGCCTCCAAAAATTTCCATGAATCTCCACGAATCTCCATGAATCTCCATGAATCTCCATGAATGTCCACGAATCTCCATGAAACTCCTCGATGAATCTCCTGTATGCATCTCCATGAATCTCCATGAATCTCCATGAATCTCCTCCATGAACCTCCATAAATCTCCATGAATCTCCATGAATCTCCATGAATCTCCATGAATCTCCATGAATCTCCATGATTCTCCACGAATCTCCATGAATCTCCTCCATGAATCTCCTGTATGAATCTCCATGAATCTCCATGAATCTCCATGAACCTCCTCCATGAATCTCCACGAATCTCCATGAATCTCCTCGATGAATCTCCTGTATGAATCTCCATGAATCTCCTCCATGAATCTCCATGAATCTCCACGAATCTCCTCCATGAACCTCCATAAATCTCCATGAATCTCCATGAATTTCCATGAATCTCCATGAATCTCCATGAATCTCCATGAATCCCCTCCATGAATCTCCATGAATTTCCATGAATCTCCATGCATCTCCATTAAGCTCCTCCATGAGCCTCCAAAAATTTCCATGAACCTCCACGAATCTCCATGAATCTCCATGAATCTCCATGAATGTCCACGAATCTCCATGAATCTCCTCGATGAATCTCCTGTATGAATCTCCATGAATCTCCTCCATGAATCTCCATGAATCTCCATGAATCTCCTCCATGAACCTCCATAAATCTCCATGAATCTCCATGAATCTCCATGAATCACCACGAATCTCCATGAATCTCCTAGATGAATCTCCTCCATGAATCTCCTGTATGAATCTCCATGAATCTCCATGAACCTCCATGAACCTCCTCCATGAATCTCCTGTATGAATCTCCATGAATCACCTCCATGAATCTCCATGAATTTCCATGAATCTCCATGAATCTCCATTAATCTCCTCCATGAGCCTCCAAAAATTTCCATGAATCTCCACGAATCTCCATGAACCTCCTCCATGAATCTCCACGAATCTCCATGAATCTCCATGAATCTCCATGAATCTCCACGAATCTCCTCCATGAACCTCCACGAATCTCCATGAATCTCCGTGAATCTCCATGAATCTCCATGAATCTCCATGAATCTCCATGAACCTCCTCCATGAATCACCATGAATCTCCATGAATTTTCTCTATAAATATCCATGAACCTCCTCCATGAATCTCCATGAATCTCAATGAATCTCCTCCATGAATCTGCATGAATCTCCATGAATCTCCATGAATCTCCATGAATCTAAATGAATCCTCTCCATGAACCTCCTGTATGAATCTCCATGAATCTCCTGTATGAATCTCCATGAATCTCCATGAATCTCCATGAACCTCCTCCATGAATCTCCATGAATCTGCATGAATCTCCATGAATCTCCATGAATCTCCATGAATCTCCATGAATCTCCATGAATCTCCATGAATCTCCATGAATCCCCATTAATCTCCTCCATGAGCCTCCAAAAATTTCCATGAATCTCCACGAATCTCCATGAATCTCCATGAATCTCCATGAATGTCCACGAATCTCCATGAATCTCCTCGATGAATCTCCTGTATGAATCTCCATGAATCTCCTCCATGGATCTCCATGAATCTCCATGAATCTCCTCCATGAACCTCCATAAATCTCCATGAATCTCCATGAATTTCCATGAATCTCCATGAATCTCCATGAATCTCCATGAATCCCCTCCATGAATCTCCATGAATTTCCATGAATCTCCATGCATCTCCATTAATCTCCTCCATGAGCCTCCAAAAATTTCCATGAACCTCCACGAATCTCCATGAATCTCCATGAATCTCCATGAATGTCCACGAATCTCCATGAATCTCCTCGATGAATCTCCTGTATGAATCTCCATGAATCTCCTCCATGAATCTCCATGAATCTCCATGAATCTCCTCCATGAACCTCCATAAATCTCCATGAATCTCCATGAATCTCCATGAATCTCCACGAATCTCCATGAATCTCCATGAATGTCCACGAATCTCCATGAATCTCCTCGATGAATCTCCTCCATGAATCTCCTGTATGAATCTCCATGAATCTCCATGAACCTCCATGAACCTCCTCCATGAATCTCCTGTATGAATCTCCATGAATTTCCATGAATCTCCATGAATCTCCATTAATCTCCTCCATGAGCCTCCAAAAATTTCCATGAATCTCCACGAATCTCCATGAATCTCCATGAATCTCCATGAATGTCCACGAATCTCCATGAATCTCCTCGATGAATCTCCTGTATGAATCTCCATGAATCTCCTCCATGAATCTCCATGAATCTCCATGAATCTCCTCCATGAACCTCCATAAATCTCCATGAATCTCCTCCATGAACCTCCATAAATCTCCATGAATCTCCATGAATCTCCATGAATCTCCATGAATCTCCATGAATCTCCATGAATCTCCACGAATCTCCATGAATCTCCTGTATGAATCTCCAGGAATCTCCATGAATTTCCATGAACCTCCTCCATGAATCTCCACGAATCTCCATGAATCTCCATGAATCTCCATGAATGTCCACGAATCTCCATGAATCTCCTCGATGAATCTCCTCCATGAATCTCCTGTATGAATCTCCATGAATCTCCATGAACCTCCATGAACCTCCTCCATGAATCTCCTGTATGAATCTCCATGAATTTCCATGAATCTAAATGAATCTCCATTAATCTCCTCCATGAGCCTCCAAAAATTTCCATGAATCTCCACGAATCTCCATGAATCTCCATGAATCTCCATGAATGTCCACGAATCTCCATGAATCTCCTCGATGAATCTCCTGTATGAATCTCCTCCATGAATCTCCATGAATCTCCATGAATCTCCTCCATGAACCTCCATAAATCTCCATGAATCTCCATGAATCTCCATGAATCTCCATGAATCTCCTCCATGAACCTCCATAAATCTCCATGAATCTCCATGAATCTCCATGAATCTCCACGAATCTCCATGAATCTCCATGAATCTCCATGAATGTCCACGAATCTCCATGAATCTCCTCGATGAATCTCCTCCATGAATCTCCTGTATGAATCTCCATGAATCTCCATGAACCTCCATGAACCTCCTCCATGAATCTCCTGTATGAATCTCCATGAATCTCCTCCATGAATCTCCATGAATCTCCATGAATCTCCATTAATCTCCTCCATGAGCCTCCAAAAATTTCCATGAATCTCCACGAATCTCCATGAACCTCCTCCATGAATCTCCACGAATCTCCATGAATCTCCATGAATCTCCATGAATCTCCACGAATCTCCTCCATGAACCTCCACGAATCTCCATGAATCTCCGTGAATCTCCATGAATCTCCATGAATCTCCATGAATCTCCATGAACCTCCTCCATGAATCACCATGAATCTCCATGAATTTTCTCTATAAATATCCATGAACCTCCTCCATGAATCTCCATGAATCTCAATGAATCTCCTCCATGAATCTGCATGAATCTCCATGAATCTCCATGAATCTCCATGAATCTCCATGAATCTAAATGAATCCTCTCCATGAACCTCCTGTATGAATCTCCATGAATCTCCTCCATGAATCTCCATGAGTCTCCATTAATCTCCTCAATGAACCTCCATAAATCTCCATGAATCTCCATGAACCTCCTCCATGAATCTCCTGTATGAATCTCCATGAATCTCCATGAATCTCCACCATGAACCTCCATAAATCTCCATGAATCTCCATGAATCTCCATGAATCTCCATGAATCTCCATGAATCTCCATGAATCTCCATGAATCTCCACGAATCTCCATGAATCTCCATGAATCTCCATGAACCTCCTCCATGAATCTCCATGAATCTGCATGAATCTCCATGAATCTCCATGAATCTCCATGAATCTCCATGAATCTCCATGAATCTCCATGAATCCCCATTAATCTCCTCCATGAGCCTCCAAAAATTTCCATGAATCTCCACGAATCTCCATGAATCTCCATGAATCTCCATGAATGTCGCCGAATCTCCATGAATCTCCTCCATGAATCTCCTGTATGAATCTCCATGAATCTCCATGAACCTCCATGAACCTCCTCCATGAACCTCCATAAATCTCCATGAATCTCCATGAATCTCCATGAATCTCCATGAATCTCCATGAATCTCCATGATTCTCCACGAATCTCCATGAATCTCCTCCATGAATCTCCTGTATGAATCTCCATGAAACTCCATGAATCTCCATGAACCTCCTCCATGAATCTCCACGAATCTCCATGAATCTCCTCGATGAATCTCCTGTATGAATCTCCATGAATCTCCTCCATGAATCTCCATGAATCTCCATGAATCTCCTCCATGAACCTCCATAAATCTCCATGAATCTCCATGAATTTCCATGAATCTCCATGAATCTCCATGAATCTCCAGGAATCCCCTCCATGAATCTCCATGAATTTCCATGAATCTCCATGCATCTCCATTAATCTCCTCCATGAGCCTCCAAAAATTTCCATGAACCTCCACGAATCTCCATGAATCTCCATGAATCTCCATGAATGTCCACGAATCTCCATGAATCTCCTCGATGAATCTCCTGTATGAATCTCCATGAATCTCCTCCATGAATCTCCATGAATCTCCATGAATCTCGTCCATGAACCTCCATAAATCTCCATGAATCTCCATGAATCTCCATGAAACTCCACGAATCTCCATGAATCTCCATGAATCTCCATGAATGTCCACGAATCTCCATGAATCTCCTCGATGAATCTCCTCCATGAATCTCCTGTATGAATCTCCATGAATCTCCATGAACCTCCATGAACCTCCTCCATGAATCTCCTGTATGAATCTCCATGAATCTCCTCCATGAATCTCCATGAATTTCCATGAATCTCCATGAATCTCCATTAATCTCCTCCATGAGCCTCCAAAAATTTCCATGAATCTCCACGAATCTCCATGAATCTCCATGAATCTCCATGAATCTCCTCCATGAACCTCCATAAATATCCATGAATCTCCACGAATCTCAATGAATCTCCATGAATGTCCACGAATCTCCATGAATCTCCTCGATGAATCTCCTCCATGAATCTCCTGTATGAATCTCCATGAATCTCCATGAACCTCCATGAACCTCCTCCATGAATCTCCTGTATGAATCTCCATGAATCTCCTCCATGAATCTCCATGAATTTCCATGAATCTCCATGAATCTCCATTAATCTCCTCCATGAGCCTCCAAAAATTTCCATGAATCTCCACGAATCTCCATGAATCTCCATGAATCTCCATGAATCTCCTCCATGAACCTCCATAAATATCCATGAATCTCCATGAATGTCCATGAATCTCCATGAATCTCCATGAATCTCCATGAATCTCCACGAATCTCCATGAATCTCCTGTATGAGTCTCCATTAATCTTCTCAATGAACCTCCATAAATCTCCATGAATCTCCATGAACCTCCACCATGAATATCCTGTATGAATCTCCATGAATCCCCTCCATGAATCTCCATGAATGTCCACGAATCTCCATGAATCTCCTCGATGAATGTCCTCCATGAATCTCCTGTATGAATCTCCATGAATCTCCATGAACCTCCATGAACCTCCTCCATGATTCTCCTGTATGAATCTCCATGACTCTCCTCCATGAATCTCCATGAATTTCCATGAATCTCCATGAATCTCCATGAACCTCCTCCATGAATCTCCATGAATCTCCTCGATGAATCTCCTCCATGAATCTCCTGTATGAATCTCCATGAATCTCCATGAACCTCCATGAAACTCCTCCATGAATCTCCATGAATCTCCATGAATGTCCTCCATGAATCTCCATAAATCTCCATGAATCTCCACGAATCTCCATGAATCTCCATGAATCTCCATGAATCTAAATGAATCCTCTCCATGAACCTCCTGTATGAATCTCCATGAATCTCCTGTATGAATCTCCATGAATCTCCATGAATCTCCATGAACCTCCTCCATGAATCTCCATGAATCTGCATGAATCTCCATGAATCTCCATGAATCTCCATGAATTTCCATGAATCTCCATGAATCTCCATGAACCTCCTCCATGAATCTCCATGAATCTCCTCGATGAATCTCCTCCATGAATCTCCTGTATGAATCTCCATGAATCTCCATGAACCTCCATGAAACTCCTCCATGAATCTCCATGAATCTCCATGAATGTCCTCCATGAATCTCCATAAATCTCCATGAATCTCCACGAATCTCCATGAATCTCCATGAATCTCCATGAATCTAAATGAATCCTCTCCATGAACCTCCTGTATGAATCTCCATGAATCTCCTGTATGAATCTCCATGAATCTCCATGAATCTCCATGAACCTCCTCCATGAATCTCCATGAATCTGCATGAATCTCCATGAATCTCCATGAATTTCCATGAATCTCCATGAATCTCCATGAATCTCCATGAACCTCCTCCATGAATCTCCATGTATCTGCATGAATTTCCATGAATCTCCATGCATCTCCATTAATCTCCTCCATGAGCCTCCAAAAATTTCCATGAACCTCCACGAATCTCCATGAATCTCCATGAATCTCCATGAATGTCCACGAATCTCCATGAATCTCCTCGATGAATCTCCTGTATGAATCTCCATGAATCTCCTCCATGAATCTCCATGAATCTCCATGAATCTCCTCCATGAACCTCCATAAATCTCCATGAATCTCCATGAATCTCCATGAATCTCCACGAATCTCCATGAATCTCCATGAATGTCCACGAATCTCCATGAATCTCCTCGATGAATCTCCTCCATGAATCTCCTGTATGAATCTCCATGAATCTCCATGAACCTCCATGAACCTCCTCCATGAATCTCCTGTATGAATCTCCATGAATTTCCATGAATCTCCATGAATCTCCATTAATCTCCTCCATGAGCCTCCAAAAATTTCCATGAATCTCCACGAATCTCCATGAATCTCCATGAATCTCCATGAATGTCCACGAATCTCCATGAATCTCCTCGATGAATCTCCTGTATGAATCTCCATGAATCTCCTCCATGAATCTCCATGAATCTCCATGAATCTCCTCCATGAACCTCCATAAATCTCCATGAATCTCCTCCATGAACCTCCATAAATCTCCATGAATCTCCATGAATCTCCATGAATCTCCATGAATCTCCATGAATCTCCATGAATCTCCACGAATCTCCATGAATCTCCTGTATGAATCTCCAGGAATCTCCATGAATTTCCATGAACCTCCTCCATGAATCTCCACGAATCTCCATGAATCTCCATGAATCTCCATGAATGTCCACGAATCTCCATGAATCTCCTCGATGAATCTCCTCCATGAATCTCCTGTATGAATCTCCATGAATCTCCATGAACCTCCATGAACCTCCTCCATGAATCTCCTGTATGAATCTCCATGAATTTCCATGAATCTAAATGAATCTCCATTAATCTCCTCCATGAGCCTCCAAAAATTTCCATGAATCTCCACGAATCTCCATGAATCTCCATGAATCTCCATGAATGTCCACGAATCTCCATGAATCTCCTCGATGAATCTCCTGTATGAATCTCCTCCATGAATCTCCATGAATCTCCATGAATCTCCTCCATGAACCTCCATAAATCTCCATGAATCTCCATGAATCTCCATGAATCTCCATGAATCTCCTCCATGAACCTCCATAAATCTCCATGAATCTCCATGAATCTCCATGAATCTCCACGAATCTCCATGAATCTCCATGAATCTCCATGAATGTCCACGAATCTCCATGAATCTCCTCGATGAATCTCCTCCATGAATCTCCTGTATGAATCTCCATGAATCTCCATGAACCTCCATGAACCTCCTCCATGAATCTCCTGTATGAATCTCCATGAATCTCCTCCATGAATCTCCATGAATCTCCATGAATCTCCATTAATCTCCTCCATGAGCCTCCAAAAATTTCCATGAATCTCCACGAATCTCCATGAACCTCCTCCATGAATCTCCACGAATCTCCATGAATCTCCATGAATCTCCATGAATCTCCACGAATCTCCTCCATGAACCTCCACGAATCTCCATGAATCTCCGTGAATCTCCATGAATCTCCATGAATCTCCATGAATCTCCATGAACCTCCTCCATGAATCACCATGAATCTCCATGAATTTTCTCTATAAATATCCATGAACCTCCTCCATGAATCTCCATGAATCTCAATGAATCTCCTCCATGAATCTGCATGAATCTCCATGAATCTCCATGAATCTCCATGAATCTCCATGAATCTAAATGAATCCTCTCCATGAACCTCCTGTATGAATCTCCATGAATCTCCTCCATGAATCTCCATGAGTCTCCATTAATCTCCTCAATGAACCTCCATAAATCTCCATGAATCTCCATGAACCTCCTCCATGAATCTCCTGTATGAATCTCCATGAATCTCCATGAATCTCCACCATGAACCTCCATAAATCTCCATGAATCTCCATGAATCTCCATGAATCTCCATGAATCTCCATGAATCTCCATGAATCTCCATGAATCTCCACGAATCTCCATGAATCTCCATGAATCTCCATGAACCTCCTCCATGAATCTCCATGAATCTGCATGAATCTCCATGAATCTCCATGAATCTCCATGAATCTCCATGAATCTCCATGAATCTCCATGAATCCCCATTAATCTCCTCCATGAGCCTCCAAAAATTTCCATGAATCTCCACGAATCTCCATGAATCTCCATGAATCTCCATGAATGTCGCCGAATCTCCATGAATCTCCTCCATGAATCTCCTGTATGAATCTCCATGAATCTCCATGAACCTCCATGAACCTCCTCCATGAACCTCCATAAATCTCCATGAATCTCCATGAATCTCCATGAATCTCCATGAATCTCCATGAATCTCCATGATTCTCCACGAATCTCCATGAATCTCCTCCATGAATCTCCTGTATGAATCTCCATGAAACTCCATGAATCTCCATGAACCTCCTCCATGAATCTCCACGAATCTCCATGAATCTCCTCGATGAATCTCCTGTATGAATCTCCATGAATCTCCTCCATGAATCTCCATGAATCTCCATGAATCTCCTCCATGAACCTCCATAAATCTCCATGAATCTCCATGAATTTCCATGAATCTCCATGAATCTCCATGAATCTCCAGGAATCCCCTCCATGAATCTCCATGAATTTCCATGAATCTCCATGCATCTCCATTAATCTCCTCCATGAGCCTCCAAAAATTTCCATGAACCTCCACGAATCTCCATGAATCTCCATGAATCTCCATGAATGTCCACGAATCTCCATGAATCTCCTCGATGAATCTCCTGTATGAATCTCCATGAATCTCCTCCATGAATCTCCATGAATCTCCATGAATCTCGTCCATGAACCTCCATAAATCTCCATGAATCTCCATGAATCTCCATGAAACTCCACGAATCTCCATGAATCTCCATGAATCTCCATGAATGTCCACGAATCTCCATGAATCTCCTCGATGAATCTCCTCCATGAATCTCCTGTATGAATCTCCATGAATCTCCATGAACCTCCATGAACCTCCTCCATGAATCTCCTGTATGAATCTCCATGAATCTCCTCCATGAATCTCCATGAATTTCCATGAATCTCCATGAATCTCCATTAATCTCCTCCATGAGCCTCCAAAAATTTCCATGAATCTCCACGAATCTCCATGAATCTCCATGAATCTCCATGAATCTCCTCCATGAACCTCCATAAATATCCATGAATCTCCACGAATCTCAATGAATCTCCATGAATGTCCACGAATCTCCATGAATCTCCTCGATGAATCTCCTCCATGAATCTCCTGTATGAATCTCCATGAATCTCCATGAACCTCCATGAACCTCCTCCATGAATCTCCTGTATGAATCTCCATGAATCTCCTCCATGAATCTCCATGAATTTCCATGAATCTCCATGAATCTCCATTAATCTCCTCCATGAGCCTCCAAAAATTTCCATGAATCTCCACGAATCTCCATGAATCTCCATGAATCTCCATGAATCTCCTCCATGAACCTCCATAAATATCCATGAATCTCCATGAATGTCCATGAATCTCCATGAATCTCCATGAATCTCCATGAATCTCCACGAATCTCCATGAATCTCCTGTATGAGTCTCCATTAATCTTCTCAATGAACCTCCATAAATCTCCATGAATCTCCATGAACCTCCACCATGAATATCCTGTATGAATCTCCATGAATCCCCTCCATGAATCTCCATGAATGTCCACGAATCTCCATGAATCTCCTCGATGAATGTCCTCCATGAATCTCCTGTATGAATCTCCATGAATCTCCATGAACCTCCATGAACCTCCTCCATGATTCTCCTGTATGAATCTCCATGACTCTCCTCCATGAATCTCCATGAATTTCCATGAATCTCCATGAATCTCCATGAACCTCCTCCATGAATCTCCATGAATCTCCTCGATGAATCTCCTCCATGAATCTCCTGTATGAATCTCCATGAATCTCCATGAACCTCCATGAAACTCCTCCATGAATCTCCATGAATCTCCATGAATGTCCTCCATGAATCTCCATAAATCTCCATGAATCTCCACGAATCTCCATGAATCTCCATGAATCTCCATGAATCTAAATGAATCCTCTCCATGAACCTCCTGTATGAATCTCCATGAATCTCCTGTATGAATCTCCATGAATCTCCATGAATCTCCATGAACCTCCTCCATGAATCTCCATGAATCTGCATGAATCTCCATGAATCTCCATGAATTTCCATGAATCTCCATGAATCTCCATGAATCTCCATGAACCTCCTCCATGAATCTCCATGTATCTGCATGAATCTCCATGAATCTCCATGAATCTCCATGAACCTCCTCCATGAATCTCCATGTATCTGCATGAATCTCCATGAATCTCCATGAATCTCCATGAATCTCCATGAATCTCCATGAATTTCCATGAATCTCCATGAATCTCCATTAATCTCCTCCATGAGCCTCCAAAAATTTCCATGAATCTCCACGAATCTCCATGAATCTCCATGAATCTCCATGAATCTCCATGAATCTCCATGAATTTCCATGAATCTCCATGAATCTCCATTAATCTCCTCCATGAGCCTCCAAAAATTTCCATGAATCTCCACGAATCTCCATGAATCTCCATGAATCTCCATGAATGTCCACGAATCTCCATGAATCTCCTCGATGAATCTCCTGTATGAATCTCCATGAATCTCCTCCATGGATCTCCATGAATCTCCATGAATCTCCTCCATGAACCTCCATAAATCTCCATGAATCTCCATGAATTTCCATGAATCTCCATGAATCTCCATGAATCTCCATGAATCCCCTCCATGAATCTCCATGAATTTCCATGAATCTCCATGCATCTCCATTAATCTCCTCCATGAGCCTCCAAAAATTTCCATGAACCTCCACGAATCTCCATGAATCTCCATGAATCTCCATGAATGTCCACGAATCTCCATGAATCTCCTCGATGAATCTCCTGTATGAATCTCCATGAATCTCCTCCATGAATCTCCATGAATCTCCATGAATCTCCTCCATGAACCTCCATAAATCTCCATGAATCTCCATGAATCTCCATGAATCTCCACGAATCTCCATGAATCTCCATGAATGTCCACGAATCTCCATGAATCTCCTCGATGAATCTCCTGTATGAATCTCCATGAATCTCCTCCATGAATCTCCATGAATCTCCTCCATGAACCTCCATAAATCTCCATGAATCTCCTCCATGAACCTCCATAAATCTCCATGAATCTCCATGAATCTCCATGAATCTCCATGAATCTCCATGAATCTCCATGAATCTCCACGAATCTCCATGAATCTCCTGTATGAATCTCCAGGAATCTCCATGAATCTCCATGAACCTCCTCCATGAATCTCCACGAATCTCCATGAATCTCCATGAATCTCCATGAATGTCCACGAATCTCCATGAATCTCCTCGATGAATCTCCTCCATGAATCTCCTGTATGAATCTCCATGAATCTCCATGAACCTCCATGAACCTCCTCCATGAATCTCCTGTATGAATCTCCATGAATTTCCATGAATCTAAATGAATCTCCATTAATCTCCTCCATGAGCCTCCAAAAATTTCCATGAATCTCCACGAATCTCCATGAATCTCCATGAATCTCCATGAATGTCCACGAATCTCCATGAATCTCCTCGATGAATCTCCTGTATGAATCTCCTCCATGAATCTCCATGAATCTCCATGAATCTCCTCCATGAACCTCCATAAATCTCCATGAATCTCCATGAATCTCCATGAATCTCCATGAATCTCCTCCATGAACCTCCATAAATCTCCATGAATCTCCATGAATCTCCATGAATCTCCACGAATCTCCATGAATCTCCATGAATCTCCATGAATGTCCACGAATCTCCATGAATCTCCTCGATGAATCTCCTCCATGAATCTCCTGTATGAATCTCCATGAATCTCCATGAACCTCCATGAACCTCCTCCATGAATCTCCTGTATGAATCTCCATGAATCTCCTCCATGAATCTCCATGAATTTCCATGAATCTCCATGAATCTCCATTAATCTCCTCCATGAGCCTCCAAAAATTTCCATGAATCTCCACGAATCTCCATGAACCTCCTCCATGAATCTCCATGAATCTCCATGAAACTCCACGAATCTCCATGAATCTCCATGAATCTCCATGAATGTCCACGAATCTCCATGAATCTCCTCGATGAATCTCCTCCATGAATCTCCTGTATGAATCTCCATGAATCTCCATGAACCTCCATGAACCTCCTCCATGAATCTCCTGTATGAATCTCCATGAATCTCCTCCATGAATCTCCATGAATTTCCATGAATCTCCATGAATCTCCATTAATCTCCTCCATGAGCCTCCAAAAATTTCCATGAATCTCCACGAATCTCCATGAATCTCCATGAATCTCCATGAATCTCCTCCATGAACCTCCATAAATATCCATGAATCTCCACGAATCTCAATGAATCTCCATGAATGTCCACGAATCTCCATGAATCTCCTCGATGAATCTCCTCCATGAATCTCCTGTATGAATCTCCATGAATCTCCATGAACCTCCATGAACCTCCTCCATGAATCTCCTGTATGAATCTCCATGAATCTCCTCCATGAATCTCCATGAATTTCCATGAATCTCCATGAATCTCCATTAATCTCCTCCATGAGCCTCCAAAAATTTCCATGAATCTCCACGAATCTCCATGAATCTCCATGAATCTCCATGAATCTCCTCCATGAACCTCCATAAATATCCATGAATCTCCATGAATGTCCATGAATCTCCATGAATCTCCATGAATCTCCATGAATCTCCACGAATCTCCATGAATCTCCTGTATGAGTCTCCATTAATCTTCTCAATGAACCTCCATAAATCTCCATGAATCTCCATGAACCTCCACCATGAATATCCTGTATGAATCTCCATGAATCCCCTCCATGAATCTCCATGAATGTCCACGAATCTCCATGAATCTCCTCGATGAATGTCCTCCATGAATCTCCTGTATGAATCTCCATGAATCTCCATGAACCTCCATGAACCTCCTCCATGATTCTCCTGTATGAATCTCCATGACTCTCCTCCATGAATCTCCATGAATTTCCATGAATCTCCATGAATCTCCATGAACCTCCTCCATGAATCTCCATGAATCTCCTCGATGAATCTCCTCCATGAATCTCCTGTATGAATCTCCATGAATCTCCATGAACCTCCATGAAACTCCTCCATGAATCTCCATGAATCTCCATGAATGTCCTCCATGAATCTCCATAAATCTCCATGAATCTCCACGAATCTCCATGAATCTCCATGAATCTCCATGAATCTAAATGAATCCTCTCCATGAACCTCCTGTATGAATCTCCATGAATCTCCTGTATGAATCTCCATGAATCTCCATGAATCTCCATGAACCTCCTCCATGAATCTCCATGAATCTGCATGAATCTCCATGAATCTCCATGAATTTCCATGAATCTCCATGAATCTCCATGAATCTCCATGAACCTCCTCCATGAATCTCCATGTATCTGCATGAATCTCCATGAATCTCCATGAATCTCCATGAATCTCCATGAATCTCCATGAATTTCCATGAATCTCCATGAATCTCCATTAATCTCCTCCATGAGCCTCCAAAAATTTCCATGAATCTCCACGAATCTCCATGAATCTCCATGAATCTCCATGAATGTCCACGAATCTCCATGAATCTCCTCGATGAATCTCCTGTATGAATCTCCATGAATCTCCTCCATGGATCTCCATGAATCTCCATGAATCTCCTCCATGAACCTCCATAAATCTCCATGAATCTCCATGAATTTCCATGAATCTCCATGAATCTCCATGAATCTCCATGAATCCCCTCCATGAATCTCCATGAATTTCCATGAATCTCCATGCATCTCCATTAATCTCCTCCATGAGCCTCCAAAAATTTCCATGAACCTCCACGAATCTCCATGAATCTCCATGAATCTCCATGAATGTCCACGAATCTCCATGAATCTCCTCGATGAATCTCCTGTATGAATCTCCATGAATCTCCTCCATGAATCTCCATGAATCTCCATGAATCTCCTCCATGAACCTCCATAAATCTCCATGAATCTCCATGAATCTCCATGAATCTCCACGAATCTCCATGAATCTCCATGAATGTCCACGAATCTCCATGAATCTCCTCGATGAATCTCCTCCATGAATCTCCTGTATGAATCTCCATGAATCTCCATGAACCTCCATGAACCTCCTCCATGAATCTCCTGTATGAATCTCCATGAATTTCCATGAATCTCCATGAATCTCCATTAATCTCCTCCATGAGCCTCCAAAAATTTCCATGAATCTCCACGAATCTCCATGAATCTCCATGAATCTCCATGAATGTCCACGAATCTCCATGAATCTCCTCGATGAATCTCCTGTATGGATCTCCATGAATCTCCTCCATGAATCTCCATGAATCTCCATGAATCTCCTCCATGAACCTCCATAAATCTCCATGAATCTCCATGAATCTCCATGAATCTCCATGAATCTCCATGAATCTCCATGAATCTCCATGAATCTCCATGAATGTCCACGAATCTCCATGAATCACCTCGATGAATCTCCTGTATGAATCTCCATGAATCTCCATGAACCTCCATGAACCTCCTCCATGAATCTCCTGTATGAATCTCCATGAATCTCCTCCATGAATCTCCATGAATTTCCATGAATCTCCATGAATCTCCATTAATCTCCTCCATGAGCCTCCAAAAATTTCCATGAATCTCCACGAATCTCCATGAATCTCCATGAATCTCCATGAATGTCCACGAATCTCCATGAATCTCCTCGATGAATCTCCTGTATGAACCTCCATGAACCTCCTCCATGAATCTCCATGAATCTCCATGAATGTCCTCCATGAATCTCCATAAATCTCCATGAATCTCCACGAATCTCCATGAATCTCCATGAATCTCCATGAATCTAAATGAATCCTCTCCATGAACCTCCTGTATGAATCTCCATGAATCTCCTGTATGAATCTCCATGAATCTCCATGAATCTCCATGAACCTCCTCCATGAATCTCCATGTATCTGCATGAATCTCCATGAATCTCCATGAATCTCCATGAATCTCCATGAATCTCCATGAATTTCCATGAATCTCCATGAATCTCCATTAATCTCCTCCATGAGCCTCCAAAAATTTCCATGAATCTCCACGAATCTCCATGAATCTCCATGAATCTCCATGAATCTCCATGAATCTCCATGAATTTCCATGAATCTCCATGAATCTCCATTAATCTCCTCCATGAGCCTCCAAAAATTTCCATGAATCTCCACGAATCTCCATGAATCTCCATGAATCTCCATGAATGTCCACGAATCTCCATGAATCTCCTCGATGAATCTCCTGTATGAATCTCCATGAATCTCCTCCATGGATCTCCATGAATCTCCATGAATCTCCTCCATGAACCTCCATAAATCTCCATGAATCTCCATGAATTTCCATGAATCTCCATGAATCTCCATGAATCTCCATGAATCCCCTCCATGAATCTCCATGAATTTCCATGAATCTCCATGCATCTCCATTAATCTCCTCCATGAGCCTCCAAAAATTTCCATGAACCTCCACGAATCTCCATGAATCTCCATGAATCTCCATGAATGTCCACGAATCTCCATGAATCTCCTCGATGAATCTCCTGTATGAATCTCCATGAATCTCCTCCATGAATCTCCATGAATCTCCATGAATCTCCTCCATGAACCTCCATAAATCTCCATGAATCTCCATGAATCTCCATGAATCTCCACGAATCTCCATGAATCTCCATGAATGTCCACGAATCTCCATGAATCTCCTCGATGAATCTCCTGTATGAATCTCCATGAATCTCCTCCATGAATCTCCATGAATCTCCTCCATGAACCTCCATAAATCTCCATGAATCTCCTCCATGAACCTCCATAAATCTCCATGAATCTCCATGAATCTCCATGAATCTCCATGAATCTCCATGAATCTCCATGAATCTCCACGAATCTCCATGAATCTCCTGTATGAATCTCCAGGAATCTCCATGAATCTCCATGAACCTCCTCCATGAATCTCCACGAATCTCCATGAATCTCCATGAATCTCCATGAATGTCCACGAATCTCCATGAATCTCCTCGATGAATCTCCTCCATGAATCTCCTGTATGAATCTCCATGAATCTCCATGAACCTCCATGAACCTCCTCCATGAATCTCCTGTATGAATCTCCATGAATTTCCATGAATCTAAATGAATCTCCATTAATCTCCTCCATGAGCCTCCAAAAATTTCCATGAATCTCCACGAATCTCCATGAATCTCCATGAATCTCCATGAATGTCCACGAATCTCCATGAATCTCCTCGATGAATCTCCTGTATGAATCTCCTCCATGAATCTCCATGAATCTCCATGAATCTCCTCCATGAACCTCCATAAATCTCCATGAATCTCCATGAATCTCCATGAATCTCCATGAATCTCCTCCATGAACCTCCATAAATCTCCATGAATCTCCATGAATCTCCATGAATCTCCACGAATCTCCATGAATCTCCATGAATCTCCATGAATGTCCACGAATCTCCATGAATCTCCTCGATGAATCTCCTCCATGAATCTCCTGTATGAATCTCCATGAATCTCCATGAACCTCCATGAACCTCCTCCATGAATCTCCTGTATGAATCTCCATGAATCTCCTCCATGAATCTCCATGAATTTCCATGAATCTCCATGAATCTCCATTAATCTCCTCCATGAGCCTCCAAAAATTTCCATGAATCTCCACGAATCTCCATGAACCTCCTCCATGAATCTCCACGAATCTCCATGAATCTCCATGAATCTCCATGAATCTCCACGAATCTCCTCCATGAACCTCCACGAATCTCCATGAATCTCCGTGAATCTCCATGAATCTCCATGAATCTCCATGAATCTCCATGAACCTCCTCCATGAATCACCATGAATCTCCATGAATTTTCTCTATAAATATCCATGAACCTCCTCCATGAATCTCCATGAATCTCAATGAATCTCCTCCATGAATCTGCATGAATCTCCATGAATCTCCATGAATCTCCATGAATCTCCATGAATCTAAATGAATCCTCTCCATGAACCTCCTGTATGAATCTCCATGAATCTCCATGAGTCTCCATTAATCTCCTCAATGAACCTCCATAAATCTCCATGAATCTCCATGAACCTCCTCCATGAATCTCCTGTATGAATCTCCATGAATCTCCATGAATCTCCACCATGAACCTCCATAAATCTCCATGAATCTCCATGAATCTCCATGAATCTCCATGAATCTCCATGAATCTCCATGAATCTCCATGAATCTCCACGAATCTCCATGAATCTCCATGAATCTCCATGAACCTCCTCCATGAATCTCCATGAATCTGCATGAATCTCCATGAATCTCCATGAATCTCCATGAATCTCCATGAATCTCCATGAATCTCCATGAATCCCCATTAATCTCCTCCATGAGCCTCCAAAAATTTCCATGAATCTCCACGAATCTCCATGAATCTCCATGAATCTCCATGAATGTCGCCGAATCTCCATGAATCTCCTCCATGAATCTCCTGTATGAATCTCCATGAATCTCCATGAACCTCCATGAACCTCCTCCATGAACCTCCATAAATCTCCATGAATCTCCATGAATCTCCATGAATCTCCATGAATCTCCATGAATCTCCATGATTCTCCACGAATCTCCATGAATCTCCTCCATGAATCTCCTGTATGAATCTCCATGAAACTCCATGAATCTCCATGAACCTCCTCCATGAATCTCCACGAATCTCCATGAATCTCCTCGATGAATCTCCTGTATGAATCTCCATGAATCTCCTCCATGAATCTCCATGAATCTCCATGAATCTCCTCCATGAACCTCCATAAATCTCCATGAATCTCCATGAATTTCCATGAATCTCCATGAATCTCCATGAATCTCCATGAATCCCCTCCATGAATCTCCATGAATTTCCATGAATCTCCATGCATCTCCATTAATCTCCTCCATGAGCCTCCAAAAATTTCCATGAACCTCCACGAATCTCCATGAATCTCCATGAATCTCCATGAATGTCCACGAATCTCCATGAATCTCCTCGATGAATCTCCTGTATGAATCTCCATGAATCTCCTCCATGAATCTCCATGAATCTCCATGAATCTCGTCCATGAACCTCCATAAATCTCCATGAATCTCCATGAATCTCCATGAAACTCCACGAATCTCCATGAATCTCCATGAATCTCCATGAATGTCCACGAATCTCCATGAATCTCCTCGATGAATCTCCTCCATGAATCTCCTGTATGAATCTCCATGAATCTCCATGAACCTCCATGAACCTCCTCCATGAATCTCCTGTATGAATCTCCATGAATCTCCTCCATGAATCTCCATGAATTTCCATGAATCTCCATGAATCTCCATTAATCTCGTCCATGAGCCTCCAAAAATTTCCATGAATCTCCACGAATCTCCATGAATCTCCATGAATCTCCATGAATCTCCTCCATGAACCTCCATAAATATCCATGAATCTCCACGAATCTCCATGAATCTCCATGAATGTCCACGAATCTCCATGAATCTCCTCGATGAATCTCCTCCATGAATCTCCTGTATGAATCTCCATGAATCTCCATGAACCTCCATGAACCTCCTCCATGAATCTCCTGTATGAATCTCCATGAATCTCCTCCATGAATCTCCATGAATTTCCATGAATCTCCATGAATCTCCATTAATCTCCTCCATGAGCCTCCAAAAATTTCCATGAATCTCCACGAATCTCCATGAATCTCCATGAATCTCCATGAATCTCCTGCATGAACCTCCATAAATATCCATGAATCTCCATGAATGTCCATGAATCTCCATGAATCTCCATGAATCTCCATGAATCTCCATGAATCTCCATGAATGTCCACGAATCTCCATGAATCACCTCGATGAATCTCCTGTATGAATCTCCATGAATCTCCATGAACCTCCATGAACCTCCTCCATGAATCTCCTGTATGAATCTCCATGAATCTCCTCCATGAATCTCCATGAATTTCCATGAATCTCCATGAATCTCCATTAATCTCCTCCATGAGCCTCCAAAAATTTCCATGAATCTCCACGAATCTCCATGAATCTCCATGAATCTCCATGAATGTCCACGAATCTCCATGAATCTCCTCGATGAATCTCCTGTATGAACCTCCATGAACCTCCTCCATGAATCTCCATGAATCTCCATGAATGTCCTCCATGAATCTCCATAAATCTCCATGAATCTCCACGAATCTCCATGAATCTCCATGAATCTCCATGAATCTAAATGAATCCTCTCCATGAACCTCCTGTATGAATCTCCATGAATCTCCTGTATGAATCTCCATGAATCTCCATGAATCTCCATGAACCTCCTCCATGAATCTCCATGTATCTGCATGAATCTCCATGAATCTCCATGAATCTCCATGAATCTCCATGAATCTCCATGAATTTCCATGAATCTCCATGAATCTCCATTAATCTCCTCCATGAGCCTCCAAAAATTTCCATGAATCTCCACGAATCTCCATGAATCTCCATGAATCTCCATGAATCTCCATGAATCTCCATGAATTTCCATGAATCTCCATGAATCTCCATTAATCTCCTCCATGAGCCTCCAAAAATTTCCATGAATCTCCACGAATCTCCATGAATCTCCATGAATCTCCATGAATGTCCACGAATCTCCATGAATCTCCTCGATGAATCTCCTGTATGAATCTCCATGAATCTCCTCCATGGATCTCCATGAATCTCCATGAATCTCCTCCATGAACCTCCATAAATCTCCATGAATCTCCATGAATTTCCATGAATCTCCATGAATCTCCATGAATCTCCATGAATCCCCTCCATGAATCTCCATGAATTTCCATGAATCTCCATGCATCTCCATTAATCTCCTCCATGAGCCTCCAAAAATTTCCATGAACCTCCACGAATCTCCATGAATCTCCATGAATCTCCATGAATGTCCACGAATCTCCATGAATCTCCTCGATGAATCTCCTGTATGAATCTCCATGAATCTCCTCCATGAATCTCCATGAATCTCCATGAATCTCCTCCATGAACCTCCATAAATCTCCATGAATCTCCATGAATCTCCATGAATCTCCACGAATCTCCATGAATCTCCATGAATGTCCACGAATCTCCATGAATCTCCTCGATGAATCTCCTGTATGAATCTCCATGAATCTCCTCCATGAATCTCCATGAATCTCCTCCATGAACCTCCATAAATCTCCATGAATCTCCTCCATGAACCTCCATAAATCTCCATGAATCTCCATGAATCTCCATGAATCTCCATGAATCTCCATGAATCTCCATGAATCTCCACGAATCTCCATGAATCTCCTGTATGAATCTCCAGGAATCTCCATGAATCTCCATGAACCTCCTCCATGAATCTCCACGAATCTCCATGAATCTCCATGAATCTCCATGAATGTCCACGAATCTCCATGAATCTCCTCGATGAATCTCCTCCATGAATCTCCTGTATGAATCTCCATGAATCTCCATGAACCTCCATGAACCTCCTCCATGAATCTCCTGTATGAATCTCCATGAATTTCCATGAATCTAAATGAATCTCCATTAATCTCCTCCATGAGCCTCCAAAAATTTCCATGAATCTCCACGAATCTCCATGAATCTCCATGAATCTCCATGAATGTCCACGAATCTCCATGAATCTCCTCGATGAATCTCCTGTATGAATCTCCTCCATGAATCTCCATGAATCTCCATGAATCTCCTCCATGAACCTCCATAAATCTCCATGAATCTCCATGAATCTCCATGAATCTCCATGAATCTCCTCCATGAACCTCCATAAATCTCCATGAATCTCCATGAATCTCCATGAATCTCCACGAATCTCCATGAATCTCCATGAATCTCCATGAATGTCCACGAATCTCCATGAATCTCCTCGATGAATCTCCTCCATGAATCTCCTGTATGAATCTCCATGAATCTCCATGAACCTCCATGAACCTCCTCCATGAATCTCCTGTATGAATCTCCATGAATCTCCTCCATGAATCTCCATGAATTTCCATGAATCTCCATGAATCTCCATTAATCTCCTCCATGAGCCTCCAAAAATTTCCATGAATCTCCACGAATCTCCATGAACCTCCTCCATGAATCTCCACGAATCTCCATGAATCTCCATGAATCTCCATGAATCTCCACGAATCTCCTCCATGAACCTCCACGAATCTCCATGAATCTCCGTGAATCTCCATGAATCTCCATGAATCTCCATGAATCTCCATGAACCTCCTCCATGAATCACCATGAATCTCCATGAATTTTCTCTATAAATATCCATGAACCTCCTCCATGAATCTCCATGAATCTCAATGAATCTCCTCCATGAATCTGCATGAATCTCCATGAATCTCCATGAATCTCCATGAATCTCCATGAATCTAAATGAATCCTCTCCATGAACCTCCTGTATGAATCTCCATGAATCTCCATGAGTCTCCATTAATCTCCTCAATGAACCTCCATAAATCTCCATGAATCTCCATGAACCTCCTCCATGAATCTCCTGTATGAATCTCCATGAATCTCCATGAATCTCCACCATGAACCTCCATAAATCTCCATGAATCTCCATGAATCTCCATGAATCTCCATGAATCTCCATGAATCTCCATGAATCTCCATGAATCTCCACGAATCTCCATGAATCTCCATGAATCTCCATGAACCTCCTCCATGAATCTCCATGAATCTGCATGAATCTCCATGAATCTCCATGAATCTCCATGAATCTCCATGAATCTCCATGAATCTCCATGAATCCCCATTAATCTCCTCCATGAGCCTCCAAAAATTTCCATGAATCTCCACGAATCTCCATGAATCTCCATGAATCTCCATGAATGTCGCCGAATCTCCATGAATCTCCTCCATGAATCTCCTGTATGAATCTCCATGAATCTCCATGAACCTCCATGAACCTCCTCCATGAACCTCCATAAATCTCCATGAATCTCCATGAATCTCCATGAATCTCCATGAATCTCCATGAATCTCCATGATTCTCCACGAATCTCCATGAATCTCCTCCATGAATCTCCTGTATGAATCTCCATGAAACTCCATGAATCTCCATGAACCTCCTCCATGAATCTCCACGAATCTCCATGAATCTCCTCGATGAATCTCCTGTATGAATCTCCATGAATCTCCTCCATGAATCTCCATGAATCTCCATGAATCTCCTCCATGAACCTCCATAAATCTCCATGAATCTCCATGAATTTCCATGAATCTCCATGAATCTCCATGAATCTCCATGAATCCCCTCCATGAATCTCCATGAATTTCCATGAATCTCCATGCATCTCCATTAATCTCCTCCATGAGCCTCCAAAAATTTCCATGAACCTCCACGAATCTCCATGAATCTCCATGAATCTCCATGAATGTCCACGAATCTCCATGAATCTCCTCGATGAATCTCCTGTATGAATCTCCATGAATCTCCTCCATGAATCTCCATGAATCTCCATGAATCTCGTCCATGAACCTCCATAAATCTCCATGAATCTCCATGAATCTCCATGAAACTCCACGAATCTCCATGAATCTCCATGAATCTCCATGAATGTCCACGAATCTCCATGAATCTCCTCGATGAATCTCCTCCATGAATCTCCTGTATGAATCTCCATGAATCTCCATGAACCTCCATGAACCTCCTCCATGAATCTCCTGTATGAATCTCCATGAATCTCCTCCATGAATCTCCATGAATTTCCATGAATCTCCATGAATCTCCATTAATCTCCTCCATGAGCCTCCAAAAATTTCCATGAATCTCCACGAATCTCCATGAATCTCCATGAATCTCCATGAATCTCCTCCATGAACCTCCATAAATATCCATGAATCTCCACGAATCTCCATGAATCTCCATGAATGTCCACGAATCTCCATGAATCTCCTCGATGAATCTCCTCCATGAATCTCCTGTATGAATCTCCATGAATCTCCATGAACCTCCATGAACCTCCTCCATGAATCTCCTGTATGAATCTCCATGAATCTCCTCCATGAATCTCCATGAATTTCCATGAATCTCCATGAATCTCCATTAATCTCCTCCATGAGCCTCCAAAAATTTCCATGAATCTCCACGAATCTCCATGAATCTCCATGAATCTCCATGAATCTCCTCCATGAACCTCCATAAATATCCATGAATCTCCATGAATGTCCATGAATCTCCATGAATCTCCATGAATCTCCATGAATCTCCACGAATCTCCATGAATCTCCTGTATGAGTCTCCATTAATCTTCTCAATGAACCTCCATAAATCTCCATGAATCTCCATGAACCTCCACCATGAATATCCTGTATGAATCTCCATGAATCCCCTCCATGAATCTCCATGAATGTCCACGAATCTCCATGAATCTCCTCGATGAATGTCCTCCATGAATCTCCTGTATGAATCTCCATGAATCTCCATGAACCTCCATGAACCTCCTCCATGATTCTCCTGTATGAATCTCCATGACTCTCCTCCATGAATCTCCATGAATTTCCATGAATCTCCATGAATCTCCATGAACCTCCTCCATGAATCTCCATGAATCTCCTCGATGAATCTCCTCCATGAATCTCCTGTATGAATCTCCATGAATCTCCATGAACCTCCATGAAACTCCTCCATGAATCTCCATGAATCTCCATGAATGTCCTCCATGAATCTCCATAAATCTCCATGAATCTCCACGAATCTCCATGAATCTCCATGAATCTCCATGAATCTAAATGAATCCTCTCCATGAACCTCCTGTATGAATCTCCATGAATCTCCTGTATGAATCTCCATGAATCTCCATGAATCTCCATGAACCTCCTCCATGAATCTCCATGAATCTGCATGAATCTCCATGAATCTCCATGAATTTCCATGAATCTCCATGAATCTCCATGAATCTCCATGAACCTCCTCCATGAATCTCCATGTATCTGCATGAATCTCCATGAATCTCCATGAATCTCCATGAATCTCCATGAATCTCCATGAATTTCCATGAATCTCCATGAATCTCCATTAATCTCCTCCATGAGCCTCCAAAAATTTCCATGAATCTCCACGAATCTCCATGAATCTCCATGAATCTCCATGAATGTCCACGAATCTCCATGAATCTCCTCGATGAATCTCCTGTATGAATCTCCATGAATCTCCTCCATGGATCTCCATGAATCTCCATGAATCTCCTCCATGAACCTCCATAAATCTCCATGAATCTCCATGAATTTCCATGAATCTCCATGAATCTCCATGAATCTCCATGAATCCCCTCCATGAATCTCCATGAATTTCCATGAATCTCCATGCATCTCCATTAATCTCCTCCATGAGCCTCCAAAAATTTCCATGAACCTCCACGAATCTCCATGAATCTCCATGAATCTCCATGAATGTCCACGAATCTCCATGAATCTCCTCGATGAATCTCCTGTATGAATCTCCATGAATCTCCTCCATGAATCTCCATGAATCTCCATGAATCTCCTCCATGAACCTCCATAAATCTCCATGAATCTCCATGAATCTCCATGAATCTCCACGAATCTCCATGAATCTCCATGAATGTCCACGAATCTCCATGAATCTCCTCGATGAATCTCCTCCATGAATCTCCTGTATGAATCTCCATGAATCTCCATGAACCTCCATGAACCTCCTCCATGAATCTCCTGTATGAATCTCCATGAATTTCCATGAATCTCCATGAATCTCCATTAATCTCCTCCATGAGCCTCCAAAAATTTCCATGAATCTCCACGAATCTCCATGAATCTCCATGAATCTCCATGAATGTCCACGAATCTCCATGAATCTCCTCGATGAATCTCCTGTATGGATCTCCATGAATCTCCTCCATGAATCTCCATGAATCTCCATGAATCTCCTCCATGAACCTCCATAAATCTCCATGAATCTCCATGAATCTCCATGAATCTCCATGAATCTCCATGAATCTCCATGAATCTCCATGAATGTCCACGAATCTCCATGAATCACCTCGATGAATCTCCTGTATGAATCTCCATGAATCTCCATGAACCTCCATGAACCTCCTCCATGAATCTCCTGTATGAATCTCCATGAATCTCCTCCATGAATCTCCATGAATTTCCATGAATCTCCATTAATCTCCTCCATGAGCCTCCAAAAATTTCCATGAATCTCCACGAATCTCCATGAATCTCCATGAATCTCCATGAATGTCCACGAATCTCCATGAATCTCCTCGATGAATCTCCTGTATGAACCTCCATGAACCTCCTCCATGAATCTCCATGAATCTCCATGAATGTCCTCCATGAATCTCCATAAATCTCCATGAATCTCCACGAATCTCCATGAATCTCCATGAATCTCCATGAATCTAAATGAATCCTCTCCATGAACCTCCTGTATGAATCTCCATGAATCTCCTGTATGAATCTCCATGAATCTCCATGAATCTCCATGAACCTCCTCCATGAATCTCCATGTATCTGCATGAATCTCCATGAATCTCCATGAATCTCCATGAATCTCCATGAATCTCCATGAATTTCCATGAATCTCCATGAATCTCCATTAATCTCCTCCATGAGCCTCCAAAAATTTCCATGAATCTCCACGAATCTCCATGAATCTCCATGAATCTCCATGAATCTCCATGAATCTCCATGAATTTCCATGAATCTCCATGAATCTCCATTAATCTCCTCCATGAGCCTCCAAAAATTTCCATGAATCTCCACGAATCTCCATGAATCTCCATGAATCTCCATGAATGTCCACGAATCTCCATGAATCTCCTCGATGAATCTCCTGTATGAATCTCCATGAATCTCCTCCATGGATCTCCATGAATCTCCATGAATCTCCTCCATGAACCTCCATAAATCTCCATGAATCTCCATGAATTTCCATGAATCTCCATGAATCTCCATGAATCTCCATGAATCCCCTCCATGAATCTCCATGAATTTCCATGAATCTCCATGCATCTCCATTAATCTCCTCCATGAGCCTCCAAAAATTTCCATGAACCTCCACGAATCTCCATGAATCTCCATGAATCTCCATGAATGTCCACGAATCTCCATGAATCTCCTCGATGAATCTCCTGTATGAATCTCCATGAATCTCCTCCATGAATCTCCATGAATCTCCATGAATTTCCTCCATGAACCTCCATAAATCTCCATGAATCTCCATGAATCTCCATGAATCTCCACGAATTTCCATGAATCTCCATGAATGTCCACGAATCTCCATGAATCTCCTCGATGAATCTCCTCCATGAATCTCCTGTATGAATCTCCATGAATCTCCATGAACCTCCATGAACCTCCTCCATGAATCTCCTGTATGAATCTCCATAAATTTCCATGAATCTCCATGAATCTCCATTAATCTCCTCCATGAGCCTCCAAAAATTTCCATGAATCTCCACGAATCTCCATGAATCTCCATGAATCTCCATGAATGTCCACGAATCTCCATGAATCTCCTCGATGAATCTCCTGTATGAATCTCCATGAATCTCCTCCATGAATCTCCATGAATCTCCATGAATCTCCTCCATGAACCTCCATAAATCTCCATGAATCTCCATGAATCTCCATGAATCTCCATGAATCTCCATGAATCTCCATGAATCTCCACGAATCTCCATGAATCTCCATGAATCTCCTCCATGAATCTCCTGTATGAATCTCCATGAACCTCCTCCATGAATCTCCACGAATCTCCATGAATCTCCATGAATCTCCATGAATGTCCACGAATCTCCATGAATCACCTCGATGAATCTCCTCCATGAATCTCCTGTATGAATCTCCATGAATCTCAATGAACCTCCATGAACCTCCTCCATGAATCTCCTGTATGAATCTCCATGAATCTCCTCCATGAATCTCCATGAATTTCCATGAATCTCCATGAATCTCCATTAATCTCCTCCATGAGCCTCCAAAAATTTCCATGAATCTCCACGAATCTCCATGAATCTCCATGAATCTCCATGAATGTCCACGAATCTCCATGAATCTCCTCGATGAATCTCCTGTATGAATCTCCATGAATCTCCTCCATGAATCTCCATGAATCTCCATGATTCTCCTCCATGAACCTCCATAAATCTCCATGAATCTCCATGAATCTCCATGAATCTCCAAGAATCTCCATGAATCTCCATGAATCTCCACGAATCTCCATGAATCTCCATGAATCTCCTCCATGAATCTCCTGTATGAATCTCCAGGAATCTCCATGAATCTCCATGAACCTCCTCCATGAATCTCCACGAATCTCCATGAATCTCCATGAATCTCCATGAATGTCCACGAATCTCCATGAATCTCCTCGATGAATCTCCTCCATGAATCTCCTGTATGAATCTCCATGAATCTCCATGAACCTCCATGAACCTCCTCCATGAATCTCCTGTATGAATCTCCATGAATTTCCATGAATCTCCATGAATCTCCATTAATCTCCTCCATGAGCCTCCAAAAATTTCCATGAATCTCCACGAATCTCCATGAATCTCCATGAATCTCCATGAATGTCCACGAATCTCCATGAATCTCCTCGATGAATCTCCTGTATGAATCTCCTCCATGAATCTCCATGAATCTCCATGAATCTCCTCCATGAACCTCCATAAATCTCCATGAATCACCATGAATCTCCATGAATCTCCATGAATCTCCTCCATGAACCTCCATAAATCTCCATGAATCTCCATGAATCTCCATGAATGTCCACGAATCTCCATGAATCACCTCGATGAATCTCCTGTATGAATCTCCATGAATCTCCATGAACCTCCATGAACCTCCTCCATGAATCTCCTGTATGAATCTCCATGAATCTCCTCCATGAATCTCCATGAATTTCCATGAATCTCCATGAATCTCCATTAATCTCCTCCATGAGCCTCCAAAAATTTCCATGAATCTCCACGAATCTCCATGAACCTCCTCCATGAATCTCCACGAATCTCCATGAATCTCCATGAATCTCCATGAATCTCCATGAATCTCCATGAATCTCCATGAATCTCCATGAATCTCCATGAATCTCCATGAATCTCCATGAATGTCCACGAATCTCCATGAATCTCCTCGATGAATCTCCTGTATGGATCTCCATGAATCTCCTCCATGAATCTCCATGAATCTCCATGAATCTCCTCCATGAACCTCCATAAATCTCCATGAATCTCCATGAATCTCCATGAATCTCCATGAATCTCCATGAATCTCCATGAATCTCCATGAATCTCCATGAATGTCCACGAATCTCCATGAATCACCTCGATGAATCTCCTGTATGAATCTCCATGAATCTCCATGAACCTCCATGAACCTCCTCCATGAATCTCCTGTATGAATCTCCATGAATCTCCTCCATGAATCTCCATGAATTTCCATGAATCTCCATGAATCTCCATTAATCTCCTCCATGAGCCTCCAAAAATTTCCATGAATCTCCACGAATCTCCATGAATCTCCATGAATCTCCATGAATGTCCACGAATCTCCATGAATCTCCTCGATGAATCTCCTGTATGAACCTCCATGAACCTCCTCCATGAATCTCCATGAATCTCCATGAATGTCCTCCATGAATCTCCATAAATCTCCATGAATCTCCACGAATCTCCATGAATCTCCATGAATCTCCATGAATCTAAATGAATCCTCTCCATGAACCTCCTGTATGAATCTCCATGAATCTCCTGTATGAATCTCCATGAATCTCCATGAATCTCCATGAACCTCCTCCATGAATCTCCATGTATCTGCATGAATCTCCATGAATCTCCATGAATCTCCATGAATCTCCATGAATCTCCATGAATTTCCATGAATCTCCATGAATCTCCATTAATCTCCTCCATGAGCCTCCAAAAATTTCCATGAATCTCCACGAATCTCCATGAATCTCCATGAATCTCCATGAATGTCCACGAATCTCCATGAATCTCCTCGATGAATCTCCTGTATGAATCTCCATGAATCTCCTCCATGGATCTCCATGAATCTCCATGAATCTCCTCCATGAACCTCCATAAATCTCCATGAATCTCCATGAATTTCCATGAATCTCCATGAATCTCCATGAATCTCCATGAATCCCCTCCATGAATCTCCATGAATTTCCATGAATCTCCATGCATCTCCATTAATCTCCTCCATGAGCCTCCAAAAATTTCCATGAACCTCCACGAATCTCCATGAATCTCCATGAATCTCCATGAATGTCCACGAATCTCCATGAATCTCCTCGATGAATCTCCTGTATGAATCTCCATGAATCTCCTTCATGAATCTCCATGAATCTCCATGAATCTCCTCCATGAACCTCCATAAATCTCCATGAATCTCCATGAATCTCCATGAATCTCCACGAATCTCCATGAATCTCCATGAATGTCCACGAATCTCCATGAATCTCCTCGATGAATCTCCTGTATGAATCTCCATGAATCTCCTCCATGAATCTCCATGAATCTCCATGATTCTCCTCCATGAACCTCCATAAATCTCCATGAATCTCCATGAATCTCCATGAATCTCCAAGAATCTCCATGAATCTCCATGAATCTCCACGAATCTCCATGAATCTCCATGAATCTCCTCCATGAATCTCCTGTATGAATCTCCAGGAATCTCCATGAATCTCCATGAACCTCCTCCATGAATCTCCACGAATCTCCATGAATCTCCATGAATCTCCATGAATGTCCACGAATCTCCATGAATCTCCTCGATGAATCTCCTCCATGAATCTCCTGTATGAATCTCCATGAATCTCCATGAACCTCCATGAACCTCCTCCATGAATCTCCTGTATGAATCTCCATGAATTTCCATGAATCTCCATGAATCTCCATTAATCTCCTCCATGAGCCTCCAAAAATTTCCATGAATCTCCACGAATCTCCATGAATCTCCATGAATCTCCATGAATGTCCACGAATCTCCATGAATCTCCTCGATGAATCTCCTGTATGAATCTCCTCCATGAATCTCCATGAATCTCCATGAATCTCCTCCATGAACCTCCATAAATCTCCATGAATCACCATGAATCTCCATGAATCTCCATGAATCTCCTCCATGAACCTCCATAAATCTCCATGAATCTCCATGAATCTCCATGAATGTCCACGAATCTCCATGAATCACCTCGATGAATCTCCTGTATGAATCTCCATGAATCTCCATGAACCTCCATGAACCTCCTCCATGAATCTCCTGTATGAATCTCCATGAATCTCCTCCATGAATCTCCATGAATTTCCATGAATCTCCATGAATCTCCATTAATCTCCTCCATGAGCCTCCAAAAATTTCCATGAATCTCCACGAATCTCCATGAACCTCCTCCATGAATCTCCACGAATCTCCATGAATCTCCATGAATCTCCATGAATCTCCATGAATCTCCATGAATCTCCATGAATCTCCATGAATCTCCATGAATGTCCACGAATCTCCATGAATCTCCTCGATGAATCTCCTGTATGGATCTCCATGAATCTCCTCCATGAATCTCCATGAATCTCCATGAATCTCCTCCATGAACCTCCATAAATCTCCATGAATCTCCATGAATCTCCATGAATCTCCATGAATCTCCATGAATCTCCATGAATCTCCATGAATCTCCATGAATGTCCACGAATCTCCATGAATCACCTCGATGAATCTCCTGTATGAATCTCCATGAATCTCCATGAACCTCCATGAACCTCCTCCATGAATCTCCTGTATGAATCTCCATGAATCTCCTCCATGAATCTCCATGAATTTCCATGAATCTCCATGAATCTCCATTAATCTCCTCCATGAGCCTCCAAAAATTTCCATGAATCTCCACGAATCTCCATGAATCTCCATGAATCTCCATGAATGTCCACGAATCTCCATGAATCTCCTCGATGAATCTCCTGTATGAACCTCCATGAACCTCCTCCATGAATCTCCATGAATCTCCATGAATGTCCTCCATGAATCTCCATAAATCTCCATGAATCTCCACGAATCTCCATGAATCTCCATGAATCTCCATGAATCTAAATGAATCCTCTCCATGAACCTCCTGTATGAATCTCCATGAATCTCCTGTATGAATCTCCATGAATCTCCATGAATCTCCATGAACCTCCTCCATGAATCTCCATGTATCTGCATGAATCTCCATGAATCTCCATGAATCTCCATGAATCTCCATGAATCTCCATGAATTTCCATGAATCTCCATGAATCTCCATTAATCTCCTCCATGAGCCTCCAAAAATTTCCATGAATCTCCACGAATCTCCATGAATCTCCATGAATCTCCATGAATCTCCATGAATCTCCATGAATTTCCATGAATCTCCATGAATCTCCATTAATCTCCTCCATGAGCCTCCAAAAATTTCCATGAATCTCCACGAATCTCCATGAATCTCCATGAATCTCCATGAATGTCCACGAATCTCCATGAATCTCCTCGATGAATCTCCTGTATGAATCTCCATGAATCTCCTCCATGGATCTCCATGAATCTCCATGAATCTCCTCCATGAACCTCCATAAATCTCCATGAATCTCCATGAATTTCCATGAATCTCCATGAATCTCCATGAATCTCCATGAATCCCCTCCATGAATCTCCATGAATTTCCATGAATCTCCATGCATCTCCATTAATCTCCTCCATGAGCCTCCAAAAATTTCCATGAACCTCCACGAATCTCCATGAATCTCCATGAATCTCCATGAATGTCCACGAATCTCCATGAATCTCCTCGATGAATCTCCTGTATGAATCTCCATGAATCTCCTCCATGAATCTCCATGAATCTCCATGAATCTCCTCCATGAACCTCCATAAATCTCCATGAATCTCCATGAATCTCCATGAATCTCCACGAATCTCCATGAATCTCCATGAATGTCCACGAATCTCCATGAATCTCCTCGATGAATCTCCTCCATGAATCTCCTGTATGAATCTCCATGAATCTCCATGAACCTCCATGAACCTCCTCCATGAATCTCCTGTATGAATCTCCATGAATTTCCATGAATCTCCATGAATCTCCATTAATCTCCTCCATGAGCCTCCAAAAATTTCCATGAATCTCCACGAATCTCCATGAATCTCCATGAATCTCCATGAATGTCCACGAATCTCCATGAATCTCCTCGATGAATCTCCTGTATGAATCTCCATGAATCTCCTCCATGAATCTCCATGAATCTCCATGAATCTCCTCCATGAACCTCCATAAATCTCCATGAATCTCCATGAATCTCCATGAATCTCCATGAATCTCCATGAATCTCCATGAATCTCCACGAATCTCCATGAATCTCCATGAATCTCCTCCATGAATCTCCTGTATGAATCTCCATGAACCTCCTCCATGAATCTCCACGAATCTCCATGAATCTCCATGAATCTCCATGAATGTCCACGAATCTCCATGAATCACCTCGATGAATCTCCTCCATGAATCTCCTGTATGAATCTCCATGAATCTCAATGAACCTCCATGAACCTCCTCCATGAATCTCCTGTATGAATCTCCATGAATCTCCTCCATGAATCTCCATGAATTTCCATGAATCTCCATGAATCTCCATTAATCTCCTCCATGAGCCTCCAAAAATTTCCATGAATCTCCACGAATCTCCATGAATCTCCATGAATCTCCATGAATGTCCACGAATCTCCATGAATCTCCTCGATGAATCTCCTGTATGAATCTCCATGAATCTCCTCCATGAATCTCCATGAATCTCCATGATTCTCCTCCATGAACCTCCATAAATCTCCATGAATCTCCATGAATCTCCATGAATCTCCAAGAATCTCCATGAATCTCCATGAATCTCCACGAATCTCCATGAATCTCCATGAATCTCCTCCATGAATCTCCTGTATGAATCTCCAGGAATCTCCATGAATCTCCATGAACCTCCTCCATGAATCTCCACGAATCTCCATGAATCTCCATGAATCTCCATGAATGTCCACGAATCTCCATGAATCTCCTCGATGAATCTCCTCCATGAATCTCCTGTATGAATCTCCATGAATCTCCATGAACCTCCATGAACCTCCTCCATGAATCTCCTGTATGAATCTCCATGAATTTCCATGAATCTCCATGAATCTCCATTAATCTCCTCCATGAGCCTCCAAAAATTTCCATGAATCTCCACGAATCTCCATGAATCTCCATGAATCTCCATGAATGTCCACGAATCTCCATGAATCTCCTCGATGAATCTCCTGTATGAATCTCCTCCATGAATCTCCATGAATCTCCATGAATCTCCTCCATGAACCTCCATAAATCTCCATGAATCACCATGAATCTCCATGAATCTCCATGAATCTCCTCCATGAACCTCCATAAATCTCCATGAATCTCCATGAATCTCCATGAATCTCCACGAATCTCCATGAATCTCCATGAATCTCCATGAATGTCCACGAATCTCCATGAATCTCCTCGATGAATCTCCTCCATGAATCTCCTGTATGAATCTCCATGAATCTCCATGAACCTCCATGAACCTCCTCCATGAATCTCCTGTATGAATCTCCATGAATCTCCTCCATGAATCTCCATGAACTTCCATGAATCTCCATGAATCTCCATTAATCTCCTCCATGAGCCTCCAAAAATTTCCATGAACCTCCACGAATCTCCATGAATCTCCATGAATCTCCATGAATGTCCACGAATCTCCATGAATCTCCTCGATGAATCTCCTGTATGAATCTCCATGAATCTCCTCCATGAGCCTCCAAAAATTTCCATGAATCTCCACGAATCTCCATGAATCTCCATGAATCTCCATGAATGTCCACGAATCTCCATGAATCTCCTCGATGAATCTCCTGTATGAATCTCCATGAATCTCCTCCATGAATCTCCATGAATCTCCATGATTCTCCTCCATGAACCTCCATAAATCTCCATGAATCTCCATGAATCTCCATGAATCTCCAAGAATCTCCATGAATCTCCATGAATCTCCACGAATCTCCATGAATCTCCATGAATCTCCTCCATGAATCTCCTGTATGAATCTCCAGGAATCTCCATGAATCTCCATGAACCTCCTCCATGAATCTCCACGAATCTCCATGAATCTCCATGAATCTCCATGAATGTCCACGAATCTCCATGAATCTCCTCGATGAATCTCCTCCATGAATCTCCTGTATGAATCTCCATGAATCTCCATGAACCTCCATGAACCTCCTCCATGAATCTCCTGTATGAATCTCCATGAATTTCCATGAATCTCCATGAATCTCCATTAATCTCCTCCATGAGCCTCCAAAAATTTCCATGAATCTCCACGAATCTCCATGAATCTCCATGAATCTCCATGAATGTCCACGAATCTCCATGAATCTCCTCGATGAATCTCCTGTATGAATCTCCTCCATGAATCTCCATGAATCTCCATGAATCTCCTCCATGAACCTCCATAAATCTCCATGAATCACCATGAATCTCCATGAATCTCCATGAATCTCCTCCATGAACCTCCATAAATCTCCATGAATCTCCATGAATCTCCATGAATGTCCACGAATCTCCATGAATCACCTCGATGAATCTCCTGTATGAATCTCCATGAATCTCCATGAACCTCCATGAACCTCCTCCATGAATCTCCTGTATGAATCTCCATGAATCTCCTCCATGAATCTCCATGAATTTCCATGAATCTCCATGAATCTCCATTAATCTCCTCCATGAGCCTCCAAAAATTTCCATGAATCTCCACGAATCTCCATGAACCTCCTCCATGAATCTCCACGAATCTCCATGAATCTCCATGAATCTCCATGAATCTCCATGAATCTCCATGAATCTCCATGAATCTCCATGAATCTCCATGAATGTCCACGAATCTCCATGAATCTCCTCGATGAATCTCCTGTATGGATCTCCATGAATCTCCTCCATGAATCTCCATGAATCTCCATGAATCTCCTCCATGAACCTCCATAAATCTCCATGAATCTCCATGAATCTCCATGAATCTCCATGAATCTCCATGAATCTCCATGAATCTCCATGAATCTCCATGAATGTCCACGAATCTCCATGAATCACCTCGATGAATCTCCTGTATGAATCTCCATGAATCTCCATGAACCTCCATGAACCTCCTCCATGAATCTCCTGTATGAATCTCCATGAATCTCCTCCATGAATCTCCATGAATTTCCATGAATCTCCATGAATCTCCATTAATCTCCTCCATGAGCCTCCAAAAATTTCCATGAATCTCCACGAATCTCCATGAATCTCCATGAATCTCCATGAATGTCCACGAATCTCCATGAATCTCCTCGATGAATCTCCTGTATGAACCTCCATGAACCTCCTCCATGAATCTCCATGAATCTCCATGAATGTCCTCCATGAATCTCCATAAATCTCCATGAATCTCCACGAATCTCCATGAATCTCCATGAATCTCCATGAATCTAAATGAATCCTCTCCATGAACCTCCTGTATGAATCTCCATGAATCTCCTGTATGAATCTCCATGAATCTCCATGAATCTCCATGAACCTCCTCCATGAATCTCCATGTATCTGCATGAATCTCCATGAATCTCCATGAATCTCCATGAATCTCCATGAATCTCCATGAATTTCCATGAATCTCCATGAATCTCCATTAATCTCCTCCATGAGCCTCCAAAAATTTCCATGAATCTCCACGAATCTCCATGAATCTCCATGAATCTCCATGAATCTCCATGAATCTCCATGAATTTCCATGAATCTCCATGAATCTCCATTAATCTCCTCCATGAGCCTCCAAAAATTTCCATGAATCTCCACGAATCTCCATGAATCTCCATGAATCTCCATGAATGTCCACGAATCTCCATGAATCTCCTCGATGAATCTCCTGTATGAATCTCCATGAATCTCCTCCATGGATCTCCATGAATCTCCATGAATCTCCTCCATGAACCTCCATAAATCTCCATGAATCTCCATGAATTTCCATGAATCTCCATGAATCTCCATGAATCTCCATGAATCCCCTCCATGAATCTCCATGAATTTCCATGAATCTCCATGCATCTCCATTAATCTCCTCCATGAGCCTCCAAAAATTTCCATGAACCTCCACGAATCTCCATGAATCTCCATGAATCTCCATGAATGTCCACGAATCTCCATGAATCTCCTCGATGAATCTCCTGTATGAATCTCCATGAATCTCCTCCATGAATCTCCATGAATCTCCATGAATCTCCTCCATGAACCTCCATAAATCTCCATGAATCTCCATGAATCTCCATGAATCTCCACGAATCTCCATGAATCTCCATGAATGTCCACGAATCTCCATGAATCTCCTCGATGAATCTCCTCCATGAATCTCCTGTATGAATCTCCATGAATCTCCATGAACCTCCATGAACCTCCTCCATGAATCTCCTGTATGAATCTCCATGAATTTCCATGAATCTCCATGAATCTCCATTAATCTCCTCCATGAGCCTCCAAAAATTTCCATGAATCTCCACGAATCTCCATGAATCTCCATGAATCTCCATGAATGTCCACGAATCTCCATGAATCTCCTCGATGAATCTCCTGTATGAATCTCCATGAATCTCCTCCATGAATCTCCATGAATCTCCATGAATCTCCTCCATGAACCTCCATAAATCTCCATGAATCTCCATGAATCTCCATGAATCTCCATGAATCTCCATGAATCTCCATGAATCTCCACGAATCTCCATGAATCTCCATGAATCTCCTCCATGAATCTCCTGTATGAATCTCCATGAACCTCCTCCATGAATCTCCACGAATCTCCATGAATCTCCATGAATCTCCATGAATGTCCACGAATCTCCATGAATCACCTCGATGAATCTCCTCCATGAATCTCCTGTATGAATCTCCATGAATCTCAATGAACCTCCATGAACCTCCTCCATGAATCTCCTGTATGAATCTCCATGAATCTCCTCCATGAATCTCCATGAATTTCCATGAATCTCCATGAATCTCCATTAATCTCCTCCATGAGCCTCCAAAAATTTCCATGAATCTCCACGAATCTCCATGAATCTCCATGAATCTCCATGAATGTCCACGAATCTCCATGAATCTCCTCGATGAATCTCCTGTATGAATCTCCATGAATCTCCTCCATGAATCTCCATGAATCTCCATGATTCTCCTCCATGAACCTCCATAAATCTCCATGAATCTCCATGAATCTACATGAATCTCCAAGAATCTCCATGAATCTCCATGAATCTCCACGAATCTCCATGAATCTCCATGAATCTCCTCCATGAATCTCCTGTATGAATCTCCAGGAATCTCCATGAATCTCCATGAACCTCCTCCATGAATCTCCACGAATCTCCATGAATCTCCATGAATCTCCATGAATGTCCACGAATCTCCATGAATCTCCTCGATGAATCTCCTCCATGAATCTCCTGTATGAATCTGCATGAATCTCCATGAACCTCCATGAACCTCCTCCATGAATCTCCTGTATGAATCTCCATGAATTTCCATGAATCTCCATGAATCTCCATTAATCTCCTCCATGAGCCTCCAAAAATTTCCATGAATCTCCACGAATCTCCATGAATCTCCATGAATCTCCATGAATGTCCACGAATCTCCATGAATCTCCTCGATGAATCTCCTGTATGAATCTCCTCCATGAATCTCCATGAATCTCCATGAATCTCCTCCATGAACCTCCATAAATCTCCATGAATCACCATGAATCTCCATGAATCTCCATGAATCTCCTCCATGAACCTCCATAAATCTCCATGAATCTCCATGAATCTCCATGAATCTCCACGAATCTCCATGAATCTCCATGAATCTCCATGAATGTCCACGAATCTCCATGAATCTCCTCGATGAATCTCCTCCATGAATCTCCTGTATGAATCTCCATGAATCTCCATGAACCTCCATGAACCTCCTCCATGAATCTCCTGTATGAATCTCCATGAATCTCCTCCATGAATCTCCATGAATTTCCATGAATCTCCATGAATCTCCATTAATCTCCTCCATGAGCCTCCAAAAATTTCCATGAATCTCCACGAATCTCCATGAACCTCCTCCATGAATCTCCACGAATCTCCATGAATCTCCATGAATCTCCATGAATCTCCACGAATCTCCTCCATGAACCTCCACGAATCTCCATGAATCTCCGTGAATCTCCATGAATCTCCATGAATCTCCATGAATCTCCATGAACCTCCTCAATGAATCACCATGAATCTCCATGAATTTTCTCTATAAATATCCATGAACCTCCTCCATGAATCTCCATGAATCTCAATGAATCTCCTCCATGAATCTGCATGAATCTCCATGAATCTCCATGAATCTCCATGAATCTCCATGAATCTAAATGAATCCTCTCCATGAACCTCCTGTATGAATCTCCATGAATCTCCTCCATGAATCTCCATGAGTCTCCATTAATCTCCTCAATGAACCTCCATAAATCTCCATGAATCTCCATGAACCTCCTCCATGAATCTCCTGTATGAATCTTCACGAATCTCCATGAATCTCCACCATGAACCTCCATAAATCTCCATGAATCTCCATGAATCTCCATGAATCTCCATGAATCTCCATGAATCTCCATGAATCTCCATGAATCTCCACGAATCTCCATGAATCTCCATGAATCCCCATTAATCTCCTCCATGAGCCTCCAAAAATTTCCATGAATCTCCACGAATCTCCATGAATCTCCATGAATCTCCATGAATGTCCACGAATCTCCATGAATCTCCTCCATGAATCTCCTGTATGAATCTCCATGAATCTCCATGAACCTCCATGAACCTCCTCCATGAATCTCCTGTATGAATCTCCATGAATTTCCATGAATCTCCATGAATCTCAATTAATCTCCTCCATGAGCCTCCAAAAATTTCCATGAATCTCCACGAATCTCCATGAATCTCCATGAATCTCCATGAATGTCCACGAATCTCCATGAATCTCCTCGATGAATCTCCTGTATGCATCTCCATGAATCTCCATGAATCTCCATGAATCTCCTCCATGAACCTCCATAAATCTCCATGAATCTCCATGAATCTCCATGAATCTCCATGAATCTCCATGAATCTCCATGATTCTCCACGAATCTCCATGAATCTCCTCCATGAATCTCCTGTATGAATCTCCATGAAACTCCATGAATCTCCATGAACCTCCTCCATGAATCTCCACGAATCTCCATGAATCTCCTCGATGAATCTCCTGTATGAATCCCTATGAATCTCCTCCATGAATCTCCATGAATCTCCATGAATCTCCTCCATGAACCTCCATAAATCTCCATGAATCTCCATGAATTTCCATGAATCTCCATGAATCTCCATGAATCTCCATGAATCCCCTCCATGAATCTCCATGAATTTCCATGAATCTCCATGCATCTCCATTAATCTCCTCCATGAGCCTCCAAAAATTTCCATGAACCTCCACGAATCTCCATGAATCTCCATGAATCTCCATGAATGTCCACGAATCTCCATGAATCTCCTCGATGAATCTCCTGTATGAATCTCCATGAATCTCCTCCATGAATCTCCATGAATCTCCATGAATCTCCTCCATGAACCTCCATAAATCTCCATGAATCTCCATGAATCTCCTCCATGAACCTCCATAAATCTCCATGAATCTCCATGAATCTCCATGAAACTCCACGAATCTCCATGAATCTCCATGAATCTCCATGAATGTCCACCAATCTCCATGAATCTCCTCGATGAATCTCCTCCATGAATCTCCTGTATGAATCTCCATGAATCACCATGAACCTCCATGAACCTCCTCCATGAATCTCCTGTATGAATCTCCATGAATCTCCTGTATGAATCTCCATGAATTTCCATGAATCTCCATGAATCTCAATTAATCTCCTCCATGAGCCTCCAAAAATTTCCATGAATCTCCACGAATCTCCATGAATCTCCATGAATCTCCATGAATGTCCACGAATCTCCATGAATCTCCTCGATGAATCTCCTGTATGCATCTCCATGAATCTCCATGAATCTCCATGAATCTCCTCCATGAACCTCCATAAATCTCCATGAATCTCCATGAATCTCCATGAATCTCCATGAATCTCCATGAATCTCCATGATTCTCCACGAATCTCCATGAATCTCCTCCATGAATCTCCTGTATGAATCTCCATGAAACTCCATGAATCTCCATGAACCTCCTCCATGAATCTCCACGAATCTCCATGAATCTCCTCGATGAATCTCCTGTATGAATCCCTATGAATCTCCTCCATGAATCTCCATGAATCTCCATGAATCTCCTCCATGAACCTCCATAAATCTCCATGAATCTCCATGAATTTCCATGAATCTCCATGAATCTCCATGAATCTCCATGAATCCCCTCCATGAATCTCCATGAATTTCCATGAATCTCCATGCATCTCCATTAATCTCCTCCATGAGCCTCCAAAAATTTCCATGAACCTCCACGAATCTCCATGAATCTCCATGAATCTCCATGAATGTCCACGAATCTCCATGAATCTCCTCGATGAATCTCCTGTATGAATCTCCATGAATCTCCTCCATGAATCTCCATGAATCTCCATGAATCTCCTCCATGAACCTCCATAAATCTCCATGAATCTCCATGAATCTCCATGAAACTCCACGAATCTCCATGAATCTCCATGAATCTCCATGAATGTCCACGAATCTCCATGAATCTCCTCGATGAATCTCCTCCATGAATCTCCTGTGTGAATCTCCATGAATCTCCATGAACCTCCATGAACCTCCTCCATGAATCTCCTGTATGAATCTCCATGAATCTCCTCCATGAATCTCCATGAATTTCCATGAATCTCCATGAATCTCCATTAATCTCCTCCATGAGCCTTCAAAAATTTCCATGAATCTCCACGAATCTCCATGAATCTCCATGAATCTCCATGAATGTCCACGAATCTCCATGAATCTCCTCGATGAATCTCCTGTATGAATCTCCATGAATCTCCTCCATGAATCTCCATGAATCTCCATGAATCTCCTCCATGAACCTCCATAAATCTCCATGAATCTCCATGAATCTCCATGAATCTCCATGAATCTCCATGAATCTCCTCCATGAATCTCCTGTATGAATCTCCAGGAATCTCCATGAATCTCCATGAACCTCCTCCATGAATCTCCACGAATCTCCATGAATCTCCATGAATCTCCATGAATGTCCACGAATCTCCATGAATCTCCTCGATGAATCTCCTCCATGAATCTCCTGTATGAATCTCCATGAATCTCCATGAACCTCCATGAACCTCCTCCATGAATCTCCTGTATGAATCTCCATGAATTTCCATGAATCTCCATGAATCTCCATTAATCTCCTCCATGAGCCTCCAAAAATTTCCATGAATGTCCACGAATCTCCATGAATCTCCTCGATGAATCTCCTGTATGAATCTCCTCCATGAATCTCCATGAATCTCCATGAATCTCCTCCATGAACCTCCATAAATCTCCATGAATCTCCATGAATCTCCATGAATCTCCATGAATCTCCATGAATCTCCATGAATCTCCACGAATCTCCATGAATCTCCTCCATGAATCTCCTGTATGAATCTCCATGAACCTCCTCCATGAATTTCCACGAATCTCTATGAATCTCCTCGTTGAATCTCCTGTATGAATCTCCATGAATCTCCTCCATGAATCTCCATGAATCTCCATGAATCTCCTCCATGAACCTCCATAAATCTCCATGAATCTCCATGAATGTCCATGAATCTCCATGAATCTCCATGAATCTCCATGAATCTCCACGAATCTCCATGAATCTCCTGTATGAGTCTCCATTAATCTTCTCAATGAACCTCCATAAATCTCCATGAATCTCCATGAACCTCCACCATGAATATCCTGTATGAATCTCCATGAATCCCCTCCATGAATCTCCATGAATGTCCACGAATCTCCATGAATCTCCTCGATGAATCTCCTCCATGAATCTCCTGTATGAATCTCCATGAATCTCCATGAACCTCCATGAACCTCCTCCATGATTCTCCTGTATGAATCTCCATGACTCTCCTCCATGAATCTCCATGAATTTCCATGAATCTCCATGAATCTCCATGAACCTCCTCCATGAATCTCCATGAATCTCCTCGATGAATCTCCTCCATGAATCTCCTGTATGAATCTCCATGAATCTCCATGAACCTCCATGAACCTCCTCCATGAATCTCCATGAATCTCCATGAATGTCCTCCATGAATCTCCATAAATCTCCATGAATCTCCACGAATCTCCATGAATCTCCATGAATCTCCATGAATCTCCTGTATGAATCTCCATGAATCTCCATGAATCTCCTGTATGCATCTCCATGAATCTCCTCCATGAATCTCCATGAATCTCCATGAATCTCCTCCATGAACCTCCACGAATCTCCATGAATCTCCGTGAATCTCCATGAATCTCCATAAATCTCCATGAATCTCCATGAACCTCCACCATAAATCTCCATGAATCTCCATCAATCTAGTCTAACCCTATCCATGAACCTTGTCCATGAATCTCCATGAATCTCCGTGAATCTCCATGAATTTCCATTAATCTCCATGAATCTCCATGAATCTCCTCCATGAATCTCCTCCATGAATCTCCATGAATCTCCATGAATCTCCATGAATCTCCATGAATCTCCATGAATCTCCATGAATCTCCATTAATCTCCTCAATGAACCTCCATAAATCTCCATGAATCTCCATGAACCTCCTCCATGAATCTCCTGTATGAATCTCCATGAATCTCCTCCATGAATCTCCATGAATCTCCATGAATCTCCATGAATCTCCATGAATCTCCATGAATCTCCATGAATGTCCTCCATGAATCTCCATAAATCTCGATGAATCTCCATGAATCTCCATGAATCTCCATGAATCTCCATGAATCTCCATGAATCTAAATGAATCCTCTCCATGAACCTCCTGTATGAATCTCCATGAATCTCCTCCATGAATCTCCATGAGTCTCCATTAATCTCCTCAATGAACCTCCATAAATCTCCATGAATCTCCATGAACCTCCTCCATGAATCTGCATGAATCTCCATGAATCTCCATGAATCTCCATGAATCTCCATGAATCTAAATGAATCCTCTCCATGAACCTCCTGTATGAATCTCCATGAATCTCCTCCATGAATCTCCATGAGTCTCCATTAATCTCCTCAATGAACCTCCATAAATCTCCATGAATCTCCATGAACCTCCTCCATGAATCTCCTGTATGAATCTCCATGAATCTCCTCCATGAATCTCCATGAATCTCCACCATGAACCTCCATAAATCTCCATGAATCTCCATGAATCTCCATGAATCTCCATGAATCTCCATGAATCTCCATGAATCTCCACGAATCTCCATGAATCTCCTCCATGAATCTCCTGTATGAATCTCCATGAATCTCCATGAATCTCCATGAACCTCCTCCATGAATCTCCATGAATCTGCATGAATCTCCATGAATCTCCTCCATGAACCTCCACGAATCTCCATGAATCTCCGTGAATCTCCATGAATTTCCATGAATCTCCATGAATCTCCATAAATCTCCATGAATCTCCATGAATGTCCTCCATGAATCTCCAATAAATCTCCATGAATCTCCATGAATCTCCATGAATCTCCATGAATCTCCATGAATCTCCATGAATCTCCATGAACCTCCTCCATGAATCTCCATGAATCTCCATGAATTTTCTCTATAAATATCCATGAACCTCCTCCATGAATCTCAATGAATCTCCTCCATGAATCTGCATGAATCTCCATGAATCTCCATGAATCTCCATTAATCTCCTCCATGAGCCTCCAAAAATTTCCATGAATCTCCACGAATCTCCATGAATCTCCATGAATCTCCATGAATGTCCACGAATCTCCATGAATCTCCTCGATGAATCTCCTGTATGAATCTCCATGAATCTCCTCCATGAATCTCCATGAATCTCCATGAATCTCCTCCATGAATCTCCATGAGTCTCCATTAATCTCCTCAATGAACCTCCATAAATCTCCATGAATCTCAATGAACCTCCTCCATGAATCTCCTGTATGAATCTCCATGAATCTCCTCCATGAATCTCCATGAATCTCCATGAATCTCCATGAATCTCCATGAATCTCCATGAATCTCCATAAATCTCCATGAATCTCCATGAATCTCCATGAATCTCCATGAATCTCCATGAACCTCCTCCATGAATCTCCATGAATCTCCATGAATTTTCTCTATAAATATCCATCAACCTCCTCCATGAATCTCCATGAATCTCAATGAATCTCCTCCATGAATCTGCATGAATTTCCATGAATCTCCATGAATCTCCATGAATCTCCATGAATCTAAATGAATCCTCTCCATGAACCTCCTGTATGAATCTCCATGAATCTCCTCCATGAATCTCCATGAGTCTCCATTAATCTCCTCAATGAACCTCCATAAATCTCCATGAATCTCCATGAACCTCCTCCATGAATCTCCATGAATCTCCTCCATGAATCTCCATGAATCTCCACCATGAACCTCCATAAATCTCCATGAATCTCCATGAATCTCCATGAATCTCCATGAATCTCCATGAATCTCCATGAATCTCCACGAATCTCCATGAATCTCCTCCATGAATCTCCTGTATGAATCTCCATGAAGCTCCATGAACCTCCTCCATGATTCTCCTGTATGAATCTCCATGACTCTCCTCCATGAATCTCCATGAATTTCCATGAATCTCCATGAATCTCCATGAACCTCCTCCATGAATCTCCATGAATCTCCTCGATGAATCTCCTCCATGAATCTCCTGTATGAATCTCCATGAATCCCCTCCATGAATCTCCATGAATGTCCACGAATCTCCATGAATCTCCTCGATGAATCTCCTCCATGAATCTCCTGTATGAATCTCCATGAATCTCCATGAACCACCATGAACCTCCTCCATGATTCTCCTGTATGAATCTCCATGACTCTCCTCCATGAATCTCCATGAATTTCCATGAATCTCCATGAATCTCCATGAACCTCCTCCATGAATCTCCATGAATCTCCTCGATGAATCTCCTCCATGAATCTCCTGTATGAATCTCCATGAATCTCCATGAACCTCCATGAACCTCCTCCATGAATCTCCATGAATCTCCATGAATGTCCTCCATGAATCTCCATAAATCTCCATGAATCTCCACGAATCTCCATGAATCTCCATGAATCTCCATGAATCTCCTGTATGAACCTCCATGAATCTCCATGAATCTCCTGTATGCATCTCCATGAATCTCCATGAATCTCCATGAATCTCCTCCATGAACCTCCACGAATCTCCATGAATCTCCGTGAATCTCCATGAATCTCCATAAATCTCCATGAATCTCCATGAACCTCCACCATAAATCTCCATGAATCTCCATCAATCTAGTCTAACCCTATCCATGAACCTTGTCCATGAATCTCCATGAATCTCCGTGAATCTCCATGAATTTCCATTAATCTCCATGAATCTCCATGAATCTCCTCCATGAATCTCCTCCATGAATCTCCATGAATCTCCATGAATCTCCATGAATCTCCATGAATCTCCATGAATCTCCATGAATCTCCATTAATCTCCTCAATGAACCTCCATAAATCTCCATGAATCTCCATGAACCTCCTCCATGAATCTCCTGTATGAATCTCCATGAATCTCCTCCATGAATCTCCACGAATCTCCATGAATCTCCTCGATGAATCTCCTGTATGAACCTCCATGAACCTCCTCCATGAATCTCCATGAATCTCCATGAATGTCCTCCATGAATCTCCATAAATCTCCATGAATCTCCACGAATCTCCATGAATCTCCATGAATCTCCATGAATCTAAATGAATCCTCTCCATGAACCTCCTGTATGAATCTCCATGAATCTCCTGTATGAATCTCCATGAATCTCCATGAATCTCCATGAACCTCCTCCATGAATCTCCATGTATCTGCATGAATCTCCATGAATCTCCATGAATCTCCATGAATCTCCATGAATCTCCATGAATTTCCATGAATCTCCATGAATCTCCATTAATCTCCTCCATGAGCCTCCAAAAATTTCCATGAATCTCCACGAATCTCCATGAATCTCCATGAATCTCCATGAATCTCCATGAATCTCCATGAATTTCCATGAATCTCCATGAATCTCCATTAATCTCCTCCATGAGCCTCCAAAAATTTCCATGAATCTCCACGAATCTCCATGAATCTCCATGAATCTCCATGAATGTCCACGAATCTCCATGAATCTCCTCGATGAATCTCCTGTATGAATCTCCATGAATCTCCTCCATGGATCTCCATGAATCTCCATGAATCTCCTCCATGAACCTCCATAAATCTCCATGAATCTCCATGAATTTCCATGAATCTCCATGAATCTCCATGAATCTCCATGAATCCCCTCCATGAATCTCCATGAATTTCCATGAATCTCCATGCATCTCCATTAATCTCCTCCATGAGCCTCCAAAAATTTCCATGAACCTCCACGAATCTCCATGAATCTCCATGAATCTCCATGAATGTCCACGAATCTCCATGAATCTCCTCGATGAATCTCCTGTATGAATCTCCATGAATCTCCTCCATGAATCTCCATGAATCTCCATGAATCTCCTCCATGAACCTCCATAAATCTCCATGAATCTCCATGAATCTCCATGAATCTCCACGAATCTCCATGAATCTCCATGAATGTCCACGAATCTCCATGAATCTCCTCGATGAATCTCCTCCATGAATCTCCTGTATGAATCTCCATGAATCTCCATGAACCTCCATGAACCTCCTCCATGAATCTCCTGTATGAATCTCCATGAATTTCCATGAATCTCCATGAATCTCCATTAATCTCCTCCATGAGCCTACAAAAATTTCCATGAATCTCCACGAATCTCCATGAATCTCCATGAATCTCCATGAATGTCCACGAATCTCCATGAATCTCCTCGATGAATCTCCTGTATGAATCTCCATGAATCTCCTCCATGAATCTCCATGAATCTCCATGAATCTCCTCCATGAACCTCCATAAATCTCCATGAATCTCCATGAATCTCCATGAATCTCCATGAATCTCCATGAATCTCCATGAATCTCCACGAATCTCCATGAATCTCCATGAATCTCCTCCATGAATCTCCTGTATGAATCTCCATGAACCTCCTCCATGAATCTCCACGAATCTCCATGAATCTCCATGAATCTCCATGAATGTCCACGAATCTCCATGAATCACCTCGATGAATCTCCTCCATGAATCTCCTGTATGAATCTCCATGAATCTCAATGAACCTCCATGAACCTCCTCCATGAATCTCCTGTATGAATCTCCATGAATCTCCTCCATGAATCTCCATGAATTTCCATGAATCTCCATGAATCTCCATTAATCTCCTCCATGAGCCTCCAAAAATTTCCATGAATCTCCACGAATCTCCATGAATCTCCATGAATCTCCATGAATGTCCACGAATCTCCATGAATCTCCTCGATGAATCTCCTGTATGAATCTCCATGAATCTCCTCCATGAATCTCCATGAATCTCCATGATTCTCCTCCATGAACCTCCATAAATCTCCATGAATCTCCATGAATCTCCATGAATCTCCAAGAATCTCCATGAATCTCCATGAATCTCCACGAATCTCCATGAATCTCCATGAATCTCCTCCATGAATCTCCTGTATGAATCTCCAGGAATCTCCATGAATCTCCATGAACCTCCTCCATGAATCTCCACGAATCTCCATGAATCTCCATGAATCTCCATGAATGTCCACGAATCTCCATGAATCTCCTCGATGAATCTCCTCCATGAATCTCCTGTATGAATCTCCATGAATCTCCATGAACCTCCATGAACCTCCTCCATGAATCTCCTGTATGAATCTCCATGAATTTCCATGAATCTCCATGAATCTCCATTAATCTCCTCCATGAGCCTCCAAAAATTTCCATGAATCTCCACGAATCTCCATGAATCTCCATGAATCTCCATGAATGTCCACGAATCTCCATGAATCTCCTCGATGAATCTCCTGTATGAATCTCCTCCATGAATCTCCATGAATCTCCATGAATCTCCTCCATGAACCTCCATAAATCTCCATGAATCACCATGAATCTCCATGAATCTCCATGAATCTCCTCCATGAACCTCCATAAATCTCCATGAATCTCCATGAATCTCCATGAATCTCCACGAATCTCCATGAATCTCCATGAATCTCCATGAATGTCCACGAATCTCCATGAATCTCCTCGATGAATCTCCTCCATGAATCTCCTGTATGAATCTCCATGAATCTCCATGAACCTCCATGAACCTCCTCCATGAATCTCCTGTATGAATCTCCATGAATCTCCTCCATGAATCTCCATGAATTTCCATGAATCTCCATGAATCTCCATTAATCTCCTCCATGAGCCTCCAAAAATTTCCATGAATCTCCACGAATCTCCATGAACCTCCTCCATGAATCTCCACGAATCTCCATGAATCTCCATGAATCTCCATGAATCTCCACGAATCTCCTCCATGAACCTCCACGAATCTCCATGAATCTCCGTGAATCTCCATGAATCTCCATGAATCTCCATGAATCTCCATGAACCTCCTCAATGAATCACCATGAATCTCCATGAATTTTCTCTATAAATATCCATGAACCTCCTCCATGAATCTCCATGAATCTCAATGAATCTCCTCCATGAATCTGCATGAATCTCCATGAATCTCCATGAATCTCCATGAATCTCCATGAATCTAAATGAATCCTCTCCATGAACCTCCTGTATGAATCTCCATGAATCTCCTCCATGAATCTCCATGAGTCTCCATTAATCTCCTCAATGAACCTCCATAAATCTCCATGAATCTCCATGAACCTCCTCCATGAATCTCCTGTATGAATCTTCACGAATCTCCATGAATCTCCACCATGAACCTCCATAAATCTCCATGAATCTCCATGAATCTCCATGAATCTCCATGAATCTCCATGAATCTCCATGAATCTCCATGAATCTCCACGAATCTCCATGAATCTCCATGAATCCCCATTAATCTCCTCCATGAGCCTCCAAAAATTTCCATGAATCTCCACGAATCTCCATGAATCTCCATGAATCTCCATGAATGTCCACGAATCTCCATGAATCTCCTCCATGAATCTCCTGTATGAATCTCCATGAATCTCCATGAACCTCCATGAACCTCCTCCATGAATCTCCTGTATGAATCTCCATGAATTTCCATGAATCTCCATGAATCTCAATTAATCTCCTCCATGAGCCTCCAAAAATTTCCATGAATCTCCACGAATCTCCATGAATCTCCATGAATCTCCATGAATGTCCACGAATCTCCATGAATCTCCTCGATGAATCTCCTGTATGCATCTCCATGAATCTCCATGAATCTCCATGAATCTCCTCCATGAACCTCCATAAATCTCCATGAATCTCCATGAATCTCCATGAATCTCCATGAATCTCCATGAATCTCCATGATTCTCCACGAATCTCCATGAATCTCCTCCATGAATCTCCTGTATGAATCTCCATGAAACTCCATGAATCTCCATGAACCTCCTCCATGAATCTCCACGAATCTCCATGAATCTCCTCGATGAATCTCCTGTATGAATCCCTATGAATCTCCTCCATGAATCTCCATGAATCTCCATGAATCTCCTCCATGAACCTCCATAAATCTCCATGAATCTCCATGAATTTCCATGAATCTCCATGAATCTCCATGAATCTCCATGAATCCCCTCCATGAATCTCCATGAATTTCCATGAATCTCCATGCATCTCCATTAATCTCCTCCATGAGCCTCCAAAAATTTCCATGAACCTCCAAGAATCTCCATGAATCTCCATGAATCTCCATGAATGTCCACGAATCTCCATGAATCTCCTCGATGAATCTCCTGTATGAATCTCCATGAATCTCCTCCATGAATCTCCATGAATCTCCATGAATCTCCTCCATGAACCTCCATAAATCTCCATGAATCTCCATGAATCTCCTCCATGAACCTCCATAAATCTCCATGAATCTCCATGAATCTCCATGAAACTCCACGAATCTCCATGAATCTCCATGAATCTCCATGAATGTCCACCAATCTCCATGAATCTCCTCGATGAATCTCCTCCATGAATCTCCTGTATGAATCTCCATGAATCACCATGAACCTCCATGAACCTCCTCCATGAATCTCCTGTATGAATCTCCATGAATCTCCTGTATGAATCTCCATGAATTTCCATGAATCTCCATGAATCTCAATTAATCTCCTCCATGAGCCTCCAAAAATTTCCATGAATCTCCACGAATCTCCATGAATCTCCATGAATCTCCATGAATGTCCACGAATCTCCATGAATCTCCTCGATGAATCTCCTGTATGCATCTCCATGAATCTCCATGAATCTCCATGAATCTCCTCCATGAACCTCCATAAATCTCCATGAATCTCCATGAATCTCCATGAATCTCCATGAATCTCCATGAATCTCCATGATTCTCCACGAATCTCCATGAATCTCCTCCATGAATCTCCTGTATGAATCTCCATGAAACTCCATGAATCTCCATGAACCTCCTCCATGAATCTCCACGAATCTCCATGAATCTCCTCGATGAATCTCCTGTATGAATCCCTATGAATCTCCTCCATGAATCTCCATGAATCTCCATGAATCTCCTCCATGAACCTCCATAAATCTCCATGAATCTCCATGAATTTCCATGAATCTCCATGAATCTCCATGAATCTCCATGAATCCCCTCCATGAATCTCCATGAATTTCCATGAATCTCCATGCATCTCCATTAATCTCCTCCATGAGCCTCCAAAAATTTCCATGAACCTCCACGAATCTCCATGAATCTCCATGAATCTCCATGAATGTCCACGAATCTCCATGAATCTCCTCGATGAATCTCCTGTATGAATCTCCATGAATCTCCTCCATGAATCTCCATGAATCTCCATGAATCTCCTCCATGAACCTCCATAAATCTCCATGAATCTCCATGAATCTCCATGAAACTCCACGAATCTCCATGAATCTCCATGAATCTCCATGAATGTCCACGAATCTCCATGAATCTCCTCGATGAATCTCCTCCATGAATCTCCTGTGTGAATCTCCATGAATCTCCATGAACCTCCATGAACCTCCTCCATGAATCTCCTGTATGAATCTCCATGAATCTCCTCCATGAATCTCCATGAATTTCCATGAATCTCCATGAATCTCCATTAATCTCCTCCATGAGCCTTCAAAAATTTCCATGAATCTCCACGAATCTCCATGAATCTCCATGAATCTCCATGAATGTCCACGAATCTCCATGAATCTCCTCGATGAATCTCCTGTATGAATCTCCATGAATCTCCTCCATGAATCTCCATGAATCTCCATGAATCTCCTCCATGAACCTCCATAAATCTCCATGAATCTCCATGAATCTCCATGAATCTCCATGAATCTCCATGAATCTCCTCCATGAATCTCCTGTATGAATCTCCAGGAATCTCCATGAATCTCCATGAACCTCCTCCATGAATCTCCACGAATCTCCATGAATCTCCATGAATCTCCATGAATGTCCACGAATCTCCATGAATCTCCTCGATGAATCTCCTCCATGAATCTCCTGTATGAATCTCCATGAATCTCCATGAACCTCCATGAACCTCCTCCATGAATCTCCTGTATGAATCTCCATGAATTTCCATGAATCTCCATGAATCTCCATTAATCTCCTCCATGAGCCTCCAAAAATTTCCATGAATGTCCACGAATCTCCATGAATCTCCTCGATGAATCTCCTGTATGAATCTCCTCCATGAATCTCCATGAATCTCCATGAATCTCCTCCATGAACCTCCATAAATCTCCATGAATCTCCATGAATCTCCATGAATCTCCATGAATCTCCATGAATCTCCATGAATCTCCACGAATCTCCATGAATCTCCTCCATGAATCTCCTGTATGAATCTCCATGAATCTCCATGAATCTCCATGAACCTCCTCCATGAATTTCCACGAATCTCTATGAATCTCCTCGTTGAATCTCCTGTATGAATCTCCATGAATCTCCTCCATGAATCTCCATGAATCTCCATGAATCTCCTCCATGAACCTCCATAAATCTCCATGAATCTCCATGAATGTCCATGAATCTCCATGAATCTCCATGAATCTCCATGAATCTCCACGAATCTCCATGAATCTCCTGTATGAGTCTCCATTAATCTTCTCAATGAACCTCCATAAATCTCCATGAATCTCCATGAACCTCCACCATGAATATCCTGTATGAATCTCCATGAATCCCCTCCATGAATCTCCATGAATGTCCACGAATCTCCATGAATCTCCTCGATGAATCTCCTCCATGAATCTCCTGTATGAATCTCCATGAATCTCCATGAACCTCCATGAACCTCCTCCATGATTCTCCTGTATGAATCTCCATGACTCTCCTCCATGAATCTCCATGAATTTCCATGAATCTCCATGAATCTCCATGAACCTCCTCCATGAATCTCCATGAATCTCCTCGATGAATCTCCTCCATGAATCTCCTGTATGAATCTCCATGAATCTCCATGAACCTCCATGAACCTCCTCCATGAATCTCCATGAATCTCCATGAATGTCCTCCATGAATCTCCATAAATCTCCATGAATCTCCACGAATCTCCATGAATCTCCATGAATCTCCATGAATCTCCTGTATGAATCTCCATGAATCTCCATGAATCTCCTGTATGCATCTCCATGAATCTCCTCCATGAATCTCCATGAATCTCCATGAATCTCCTCCATGAACCTCCACGAATCTCCATGAATCTCCGTGAATCTCCATGAATCTCCATAAATCTCCATGAATCTCCATGAACCTCCACCATAAATCTCCATGAATCTCCATCAATCTAGTCTAACCCTATCCATGAACCTTGTCCATGAATCTCCATGAATCTCCGTGAATCTCCATGAATTTCCATTAATCTCCATGAATCTCCATGAATCTCCTCCATGAATCTCCTCCATGAATCTCCATGAATCTCCATGAATCTCCATGAATCTCCATGAATCTCCATGAATCTCCATGAATCTCCATTAATCTCCTCAATGAACCTCCATAAATCTCCATGAATCTCCATGAACCTCCTCCATGAATCTCCTGTATGAATCTCCATGAATCTCCTCCATGAATCTCCATGAATCTCCATGAATCTCCATGAATCTCCATGAATCTCCATGAATCTCCATGAATGTCCTCCATGAATCTCCATAAATCTCGATGAATCTCCATGAATCTCCATGAATCTCCATGAATCTCCATGAATCTCCATGAATCTAAATGAATCCTCTCCATGAACCTCCTGTATGAATCTCCATGAATCTCCTCCATGAATCTCCATGAGTCTCCATTAATCTCCTCAATGAACCTCCATAAATCTCCATGAATCTCCATGAACCTCCTCCATGAATCTGCATGAATCTCCATGAATCTCCATGAATCTCCATGAATCTCCATGAATCTAAATGAATCCTCTCCATGAACCTCCTGTATGAATCTCCATGAATCTCCTCCATGAATCTCCATGAGTCTCCATTAATCTCCTCAATGAACCTCCATAAATCTCCATGAATCTCCATGAACCTCCTCCATGAATCTCCTGTATGAATCTCCATGAATCTCCTCCATGAATCTCCATGAATCTCCACCATGAACCTCCATAAATCTCCATGAATCTCCATGAATCTCCATGAATCTCCATGAATCTCCATGAATCTCCATGAATCTCCACGAATCTCCATGAATCTCCTCCATGAATCTCCTGTATGAATCTCCATGAATCTCCATGAATCTCCATGAACCTCCTCCATGAATCTCCATGAATCTGCATGAATCTCCATGAATCTCCTCCATGAACCTCCACGAATCTCCATGAATCTCCGTGAATCTCCATGAATTTCCATGAATCTCCATGAATCTCCATAAATCTCCATGAATCTCCATGAATGTCCTCCATGAATCTCCAATAAATCTCCATGAATCTCCATGAATCTCCATGAATCTCCATGAATCTCCATGAATCTCCATGAATCTCCATGAACCTCCTCCATGAATCTCCATGAATCTCCATGAATTTTCTCTATAAATATCCATGAACCTCCTCCATGAATCTCAATGAATCTCCTCCATGAATCTGCATGAATCTCCATGAATCTCCATGAATCTCCATTAATCTCCTCCATGAGCCTCCAAAAATTTCCATGAATCTCCACGAATCTCCATGAATCTCCATGAATCTCCATGAATGTCCACGAATCTCCATGAATCTCCTCGATGAATCTCCTGTATGAATCTCCATGAATCTCCTCCATGAATCTCCATGAATCTCCATGAATCTCCTCCATGAATCTCCATGAGTCTCCATTAATCTCCTCAATGAACCTCCATAAATCTCCATGAATCTCAATGAACCTCCTCCATGAATCTCCTGTATGAATCTCCATGAATCTCCTCCATGAATCTCCATGAATCTCCATGAATCTCCATGAATCTCCATGAATCTCCATGAATCTCCATAAATCTCCATGAATCTCCATGAATCTCCATGAATCTCCATGAATCTCCATGAACCTCCTCCATGAATCTCCATGAATCTCCATGAATTTTCTCTATAAATATCCATCAACCTCCTCCATGAATCTCCATGAATCTCAATGAATCTCCTCCATGAATCTGCATGAATTTCCATGAATCTCCATGAATCTCCATGAATCTCCATGAATCTAAATGAATCCTCTCCATGAACCTCCTGTATGAATCTCCATGAATCTCCTCCATGAATCTCCATGAGTCTCCATTAATCTCCTCAATGAACCTCCATAAATCTCCATGAATCTCCATGAACCTCCTCCATGAATCTCCATGAATCTCCTCCATGAATCTCCATGAATCTCCACCATGAACCTCCATAAATCTCCATGAATCTCCATGAATCTCCATGAATCTCCATGAATCTCCATGAATCTCCACGAATCTCCATGAATCTCCTCCATGAATCTCCTGTATGAATCTCCATGAAGCTCCATGAACCTCCTCCATGATTCTCCTGTATGAATCTCCATGACTCTCCTCCATGAATCTCCATGAATTTCCATGAATCTCCATGAATCTCCATGAACCTCCTCCATGAATCTCCATGAATCTCCTCGATGAATCTCCTCCATGAATCTCCTGTATGAATCTCCATGAATCCCCTCCATGAATCTCCATGAATGTCCACGAATCTCCATGAATCTCCTCGATGAATCTCCTCCATGAATCTCCTGTATGAATCTCCATGAATCTCCATGAACCACCATGAACCTCCTCCATGATTCTCCTGTATGAATCTCCATGACTCTCCTCCATGAATCTCCATGAATTTCCATGAATCTCCATGAATCTCCATGAACCTCCTCCATGAATCTCCATGAATCTCCTCGATGAATCTCCTCCATGAATCTCCTGTATGAATCTCCATGAATCTCCATGAACCTCCATGAACCTCCTCCATGAATCTCCATGAATCTCCATGAATGTCCTCCATGAATCTCCATAAATCTCCATGAATCTCCACGAATCTCCATGAATCTCCATGAATCTCCATGAATCTCCTGTATGAATCTCCATGAATCTCCATGAATCTCCTGTATGCATCTCCATGAATCTCCATGAATCTCCATGAATCTCCTCCATGAACCTCCACGAATCTCCATGAATCTCCGTGAATCTCCATGAATCTCCATAAATCTCCATGAATCTCCATGAACCTCCACCATAAATCTCCATGAATCTCCATCAATCTAGTCTAACCCTATCCATGAACCTTGTCCATGAATCTCCATGAATCTCCGTGAATCTCCATGAATTTCCATTAATCTCCATGAATCTCCATGAATCTCCTCCATGAATCTCCTCCATGAATCTCCATGAATCTCCATGAATCTCCATGAATCTCCTGTATGAATCTCCATGAATCTCCATGAACCTCCATGAACCTCCTCCATGAATCTCCATGAATCTCCATGAATGTCCTCCATGAATCTCCATAAATCTCCATGAATCTCCTCCATGAACCTCCATAAATCTCCATGAATCTCCATGAATCTCCATGAATCTCCATGAATCTCCATGAATCTCCATGATTCTCCACGAATCTCCATGAATCTCCTCCATGAATCTCCTGTATGAATCTCCATGAAACTCCATGAATCTCCATGAACCTCCTCCATGAATCTCCACGAATCTCCATGAATCTCCTCGATGAATCTCCTGTATGAATCCCTATGAATCTCCTCCATGAATCTCCATGAATCTCCATGAATCTCCTCCATGAACCTCCATAAATCTCCATGAATCTCCATGAATTTCCATGAATCTCCATGAATCTCCATGAATCTCCATGAATCCCCTCCATGAATCTCCATGAATTTCCATGAATCTCCATGCATCTCCATTAATCTCCTCCATGAGCCTCCAAAAATTTCCATGAACCTCCACGAATCTCCATGAATCTCCATGAATCTCCATGAATGTCCACGAATCTCCATGAATCTCCTCGATGAATCTCCTGTATGAATCTCCATGAATCTCCTCCATGAATCTCCATGAATCTCCATGAATCTCCTCCATGAACCTCCATAAATCTCCATGAATCTCCATGAATCTCCATGAAACTCCACGAATCTCCATGAATCTCCATGAATCTCCATGAATGTCCACGAATCTCCATGAATCTCCTCGATGAATCTCCTCCATGAATCTCCTGTGTGAATCTCCATGAATCTCCATGAACCTCCATGAACCTCCTCCATGAATCTCCTGTATGAATCTCCATGAATCTCCTCCATGAATCTCCATGAATTTCCATGAATCTCCATGAATCTCCATTAATCTCCTCCATGAGCCTTCAAAAATTTCCATGAATCTCCACGAATCTCCATGAATCTCCATGAATCTCCATGAATGTCCACGAATCTCCATGAATCTCCTCGATGAATCTCCTGTATGAATCTCCATGAATCTCCTCCATGAATCTCCATGAATCTCCATGAATCTCCTCCATGAACCTCCATAAATCTCCATGAATCTCCATGAATCTCCATGAATCTCCATGAATCTCCATGAATCTCCTCCATGAATCTCCTGTATGAATCTCCAGGAATCTCCATGAATCTCCATGAACCTCCTCCATGAATCTCCACGAATCTCCATGAATCTCCATGAATCTCCATGAATGTCCACGAATCTCCATGAATCTCCTCGATGAATCTCCTCCATGAATCTCCTGTATGAATCTCCATGAATCTCCATGAACCTCCATGAACCTCCTCCATGAATCTCCTGTATGAATCTCCATGAATTTCCATGAATCTCCATGAATCTCCATTAATCTCCTCCATGAGCCTCCAAAAATTTCCATGAATGTCCACGAATCTCCATGAATCTCCTCGATGAATCTCCTGTATGAATCTCCTCCATGAATCTCCATGAATCTCCATGAATCTCCTCCATGAACCTCCATAAATCTCCATGAATCTCCATGAATCTCCATGAATCTCCATGAATCTCCATGAATCTCCATGAATCTCCACGAATCTCCATGAATCTCCTCCATGAATCTCCTGTATGAATCTCCATGAATCTCCATGAATCTCCATGAACCTCCTCCATGAATTTCCACGAATCTCTATGAATCTCCTCGTTGAATCTCCTGTATGAATCTCCATGAATCTCCTCCATGAATCTCCATGAATCTCCATGAATCTCCTCCATGAACCTCCATAAATCTCCATGAATCTCCATGAATGTCCATGAATCTCCATGAATCTCCATGAATCTCCATGAATCTCCACGAATCTCCATGAATCTCCTGTATGAGTCTCCATTAATCTTCTCAATGAACCTCCATAAATCTCCATGAATCTCCATGAACCTCCACCATGAATATCCTGTATGAATCTCCATGAATCCCCTCCATGAATCTCCATGAATGTCCACGAATCTCCATGAATCTCCTCGATGAATCTCCTCCATGAATCTCCTGTATGAATCTCCATGAATCTCCATGAACCTCCATGAACCTCCTCCATGATTCTCCTGTATGAATCTCCATGACTCTCCTCCATGAATCTCCATGAATTTCCATGAATCTCCATGAATCTCCATGAACCTCCTCCATGAATCTCCATGAATCTCCTCGATGAATCTCCTCCATGAATCTCCTGTATGAATCTCCATGAATCTCCATGAACCTCCATGAACCTCCTCCATGAATCTCCATGAATCTCCATGAATGTCCTCCATGAATCTCCATAAATCTCCATGAATCTCCACGAATCTCCATGAATCTCCATGAATCTCCATGAATCTCCTGTATGAATCTCCATGAATCTCCATGAATCTCCTGTATGCATCTCCATGAATCTCCTCCATGAATCTCCATGAATCTCCATGAATCTCCTCCATGAACCTCCACGAATCTCCATGAATCTCCGTGAATCTCCATGAATCTCCATAAATCTCCATGAATCTCCATGAACCTCCACCATAAATCTCCATGAATCTCCATCAATCTAGTCTAACCCTATCCATGAACCTTGTCCATGAATCTCCATGAATCTCCGTGAATCTCCATGAATTTCCATTAATCTCCATGAATCTCCATGAATCTCCTCCATGAATCTCCTCCATGAATCTCCATGAATCTCCATGAATCTCCATGAATCTCCATGAATCTCCATGAATCTCCATGAATCTCCATTAATCTCCTCAATGAACCTCCATAAATCTCCATGAATCTCCATGAACCTCCTCCATGAATCTCCTGTATGAATCTCCATGAATCTCCTCCATGAATCTCCATGAATCTCCATGAATCTCCATGAATCTCCATGAATCTCCATGAATCTCCATGAATGTCCTCCATGAATCTCCATAAATCTCGATGAATCTCCATGAATCTCCATGAATCTCCATGAATCTCCATGAATCTCCATGAATCTAAATGAATCCTCTCCATGAACCTCCTGTATGAATCTCCATGAATCTCCTCCATGAATCTCCATGAGTCTCCATTAATCTCCTCAATGAACCTCCATAAATCTCCATGAATCTCCATGAACCTCCTCCATGAATCTGCATGAATCTCCATGAATCTCCATGAATCTCCATGAATCTCCATGAATCTAAATGAATCCTCTCCATGAACCTCCTGTATGAATCTCCATGAATCTCCTCCATGAATCTCCATGAGTCTCCATTAATCTCCTCAATGAACCTCCATAAATCTCCATGAATCTCCATGAACCTCCTCCATGAATCTCCTGTATGAATCTCCATGAATCTCCTCCATGAATCTCCATGAATCTCCACCATGAACCTCCATAAATCTCCATGAATCTCCATGAATCTCCATGAATCTCCATGAATCTCCATGAATCTCCATGAATCTCCACGAATCTCCATGAATCTCCTCCATGAATCTCCTGTATGAATCTCCATGAATCTCCATGAATCTCCATGAACCTCCTCCATGAATCTCCATGAATCTGCATGAATCTCCATGAATCTCCTCCATGAACCTCCACGAATCTCCATGAATCTCCGTGAATCTCCATGAATTTCCATGAATCTCCATGAATCTCCATAAATCTCCATGAATCTCCATGAATGTCCTCCATGAATCTCCAATAAATCTCCATGAATCTCCATGAATCTCCATGAATCTCCATGAATCTCCATGAATCTCCATGAATCTCCATGAACCTCCTCCATGAATCTCCATGAATCTCCATGAATTTTCTCTATAAATATCCATGAACCTCCTCCATGAATCTCAATGAATCTCCTCCATGAATCTGCATGAATCTCCATGAATCTCCATGAATCTCCATTAATCTCCTCCATGAGCCTCCAAAAATTTCCATGAATCTCCACGAATCTCCATGAATCTCCATGAATCTCCATGAATGTCCACGAATCTCCATGAATCTCCTCGATGAATCTCCTGTATGAATCTCCATGAATCTCCTCCATGAATCTCCATGAATCTCCATGAATCTCCTCCATGAATCTCCATGAGTCTCCATTAATCTCCTCAATGAACCTCCATAAATCTCCATGAATCTCAATGAACCTCCTCCATGAATCTCCTGTATGAATCTCCATGAATCTCCTCCATGAATCTCCATGAATCTCCATGAATCTCCATGAATCTCCATGAATCTCCATGAATCTCCATAAATCTCCATGAATCTCCATGAATCTCCATGAATCTCCATGAATCTCCATGAACCTCCTCCATGAATCTCCATGAATCTCCATGAATTTTCTCTATAAATATCCATCAACCTCCTCCATGAATCTCCATGAATCTCAATGAATCTCCTCCATGAATCTGCATGAATTTCCATGAATCTCCATGAATCTCCATGAATCTCCATGAATCTAAATGAATCCTCTCCATGAACCTCCTGTATGAATCTCCATGAATCTCCTCCATGAATCTCCATGAGTCTCCATTAATCTCCTCAATGAACCTCCATAAATCTCCATGAATCTCCATGAACCTCCTCCATGAATCTCCATGAATCTCCTCCATGAATCTCCATGAATCTCCACCATGAACCTCCATAAATCTCCATGAATCTCCATGAATCTCCATGAATCTCCATGAATCTCCATGAATCTCCACGAATCTCCATGAATCTCCTCCATGAATCTCCTGTATGAATCTCCATGAAGCTCCATGAACCTCCTCCATGATTCTCCTGTATGAATCTCCATGACTCTCCTCCATGAATCTCCATGAATTTCCATGAATCTCCATGAATCTCCATGAACCTCCTCCATGAATCTCCATGAATCTCCTCGATGAATCTCCTCCATGAATCTCCTGTATGAATCTCCATGAATCCCCTCCATGAATCTCCATGAATGTCCACGAATCTCCATGAATCTCCTCGATGAATCTCCTCCATGAATCTCCTGTATGAATCTCCATGAATCTCCATGAACCACCATGAACCTCCTCCATGATTCTCCTGTATGAATCTCCATGACTCTCCTCCATGAATCTCCATGAATTTCCATGAATCTCCATGAATCTCCATGAACCTCCTCCATGAATCTCCATGAATCTCCTCGATGAATCTCCTCCATGAATCTCCTGTATGAATCTCCATGAATCTCCATGAACCTCCATGAACCTCCTCCATGAATCTCCATGAATCTCCATGAATGTCCTCCATGAATCTCCATAAATCTCCATGAATCTCCACGAATCTCCATGAATCTCCATGAATCTCCATGAATCTCCTGTATGAATCTCCATGAATCTCCATGAATCTCCTGTATGCATCTCCATGAATCTCCATGAATCTCCATGAATCTCCTCCATGAACCTCCACGAATCTCCATGAATCTCCGTGAATCTCCATGAATCTCCATAAATCTCCATGAATCTCCATGAACCTCCACCATAAATCTCCATGAATCTCCATCAATCTAGTCTAACCCTATCCATGAACCTTGTCCATGAATCTCCATGAATCTCCGTGAATCTCCATGAATTTCCATTAATCTCCATGAATCTCCATGAATCTCCTCCATGAATCTCCTCCATGAATCTCCATGAATCTCCATGAATCTCCATGAATCTCCATGAATCTCCATGAATCTCCATGAATCTCCATTAATCTCCTCAATGAACCTCCATAAATCTCCATGAATCTCCATGAACCTCCTCCATGAATCTCCTGTATGAATCTCCATGAATCTCCTCCATGAATCTCCATGAATCTCCATGAATCTCCATGAATCTCCATGAATCTCCATGAATGTCCTCCATGAATCTCCATAAATCTCGATGAATCTCCATGAATCTCCATGAATCTCCATGAATCTCCATGAATCTCCATGAATCTAAATGAATCCTCTCCATGAACCTCCTGTATGAATCTCCATGAATCTCCTCCATGAATCTCCATGAGTCTCCATTAATCTCCTCAATGAACCTCCATAAATCTCCATGAATCTCCATGAACCTCCTCCATGAATCTGCATGAATCTCCATGAATCTCCATGAATCTCCATGAATCTCCATGAATCTAAATGAATCCTCTCCATGAACCTCCTGTATGAATCTCCATGAATCTCCTCCATGAATCTCCATGAGTCTCCATTAATCTCCTCAATGAACCTCCATAAATCTCCATGAATCTCCATGAACCTCCTCCATGAATCTCCTGTATGAATCTCCATGAATCTCCTCCATGAATCTCCATGAATCTCCACCATGAACCTCCATAAATCTCCATGAATCTCCATGAATCTCCATGAATCTCCATGAATCTCCATGAATCTCCATGAATCTCCACGAATCTCCATGAATCTCCTCCATGAATCTCCTGTATGAATCTCCATGAATCTCCATGAATCTCCATGAACCTCCTCCATGAATCTCCATGAATCTGCATGAATCTCCATGAATCTCCATGAATCTCCATGAATCTCCATGAATCTTCTCCATGAATCTCCTGTACGAATCTCCATGAATCTCCTCCATCAATCTCAATGAATCTCCATGAATCTCCTCCATGAACCTCCATAAATCTCCATGAATCTCTATGAATCTCCACGAATCTCCATGAATCTCCGTGAATCTCCATGAATCTCCATGAATCTCCATGAACCTCCTCCATAAATCTCCATGAATCTCCATGAATCTCCTCTATAAATATCCACGAACATCGTCCATGAATCTCCAAGAATCTCCGTGAATTTCCATGAATTTCCATTAATTTCCATGAATCTCCATGAATCTCCTCAATGAATCCCCATAAATCTCCATGAATCTCCTCCATGAATCTCCATGAATCTCCATGAATCCCCATGAATCTCCATGAATCTCCATGAACCTCCTCCATGAATCTCCATGAATCTCCTCGATGAATCTCCTCCATGAATCTCCTGTATGAATCTCCATGAATCTCCATGAACCTCCATGAACCTCCTCCATGAATCTCCATGAATCTCCATGAATGTCCTCCATGAATCTCCATAAATCTCCATGAATCTCCACGAATCTCCATGAATCTCCATGAATCTCCATGAATCTCCTGTATGAATCTCCATGAATCTCCATGAATCTCCATGAATCTCCTCCATGAACCTCCACGAATCTCCATGAATCTCCGTGAATCTCCATGAATTTCCATGAATCTCCATGAATCTCCATAAATCTCCATGAATCTCCATGAATGTCCTCCATGAATCTCCAATAAATCTCCATGAATCTCCATGAATCTCCATGAATCTCCATGAATCTCCATGAATCTCCATGAATCTCCATGAACCTCCTCCATGAATCTCCATGAATCTCCATGAATTTTCTCTATAAATATCCATGAACCTCCTCCATGAATCTCAATGAATCTCCTCCATGAATCTGCATGAATCTCCATGAATCTCCATGAATCTCCATTAATCTCCTCCATGAGCCTCCAAAAATTTCCATGAATCTCCACGAATCTCCATGAATCTCCATGAATCTCCATGAATGTCCACGAATCTCCATGAATCTCCTCGATGAATCTCCTGTATGAATCTCCATGAATCTCCTCCATGAATCTCCATGAATCTCCATGAATCTCCTCCATGAATCTCCATGAGTCTCCATTAATCTCCTCAATGAACCTCCATAAATCTCCATGAATCTCAATGAACCTCCTCCATGAATCTCCTGTATGAATCTCCATGAATCTCCTCCATGAATCTCCATGAATCTCCATGAATCTCCATGAATCTCCATAAATCTCCATGAATCTCCATGAATCTCCATGAATCTCCATGAATTTTCTCTATAAATATCCATCAACCTCCTCCATGAATCTCCATGAATCTCAATGAATCTCCTCCATGAATCTGCATGAATCTCCATGAATCTCCATGAATCTCCATGAATCTCCATGAATCTAAATGAATCCTCTCCATGAACCTCCTGTATGAATCTCCATGAATCTCCTCCATGAATCTCCATGAGTCTCCATTAATCTCCTCAATGAACCTCCATAAATCTCCATGAATCTCCATGAACCTCCTCCATGAATCTCCATGAATCTCCTCCATGAATCTCCATGAATCTCCACCATGAACCTCCATAAATCTCCATGAATCTCCATGAATCTCCATGAATCTCCATGAATCTCCATGAATCTCCATGAATCTCCACGAATCTCCATGAATCTCCTCCATGAATCTCCTGTATGAATCTCCATGAAGCTCCATGAATCTCCATGAACCTCCTCCATGAATCTCCATGAATCTCCATGAATGTCCTCCATGAATCTCCATAAATCTCCATGAATCTCCACGAATCTCCATGAATCTCCATGAATCTCCATGAATCTCCTGTATGAATCTCCATGAATCCAAATGAATCTCCATGAATCTCCATGAACCTCCTCCATGAATCTCCATGAATCTCCTCGATGAATCTCCTGTATGAATCTCCATGAATCTCCATGAACCTCCATGAACCTCCTCCATGAATCTCCATGAATCTCCATGAATGTCCTCCATGAATCTCCATAAATCTCCATGAATCTCCACGAATCTCCATGAATCTCCATGAATCTCCATGAATCTCCTGTATAAATCTCCATGAATCTCCATGAATCTCCTGTATGCATCTCCATGAATCTCCTCCATGAATCTCCATGAATCTCCATGAATCTCCTCCATGAACCTCCACGAATCTCCATGAATCTCCGTGAATCTCCATGAATCTCCATGAATCTCCATGAATCTCCATGAACCTCCTCCATAAATCTCCATGAATCTCCATCAATCTAGTCTAACCCTATCCATGAACCTTGTCCATGAATCTCCATGAATCTCCGTGAATCTCCATGAATCTCCATGAACCTCCTCCATGAATCTCCATGAATCTCCATGAATTTTCTCTATAAATATCCATGAACCTCCTCCATGAATCTCCATGAATCTCAATGAATCTCCTCCATGAATCTGCATGAACCTCCATGAATCTCCATGAATCTCCATGAATCTCCATGAATCTCCATGAACCTCCTCCATGAATCTCCATGAATCTCCTCGATGAATCTCCTCCATGAATCTCCTGTATGAATCTCCATGAATCTCCATGAACCTCCATGAACCTCCTCCATGAATCTCCATGAATCTCCATGAATGTCCTCCATGAAATTCCATAAATCTCCATGAATCTCCACGAATCTCCATGAATCTCCATGGATCTCCATGAATCTCCTGTATAAATCTCCAAGAATCTCCATGAATCTCCTGTATGCATCTCCATGAATCTCCTCCATGAATCTCCATGAATCTCCATGAATCTCCGTGAATCTCCATGAATTTCCATGAATCTCCTGTATGCATCTCCATGAATCTCCTCCATGAATCTCCATGAATCTCCATGAATCTCCTCCATGAACCTCCACGAATCTCCGTGAATCTCCGTGAATCTCCATGAATCTACATGAATCTCCATGAATCTCCATGAACCTCCTCCATAAATCTCCATGAATCTCCATCAATCTAGTCTAACCCTATCCATGAACCTTGTCCATGAATCTCCATGAATCTCCGTGAATCTCCATGAATTTCCATTAATCTCCATGAATCTCCATGAATCTCCTCCATGAATCTCCTCCATGAATCTCCATGAATCTCCATGAATCTCCATGAATCTCCATGAATCTCCATGAATCTCCATGAATCTCCATAAATCTCCATGAATCTCCATGAATCTCCATGAATCTCCATGAATCTCCATGAACCTCCTCCATGAATCTCCATGAATCTCCATGAATTTTCTCTATAAATATCCATCAACCTCCTCCATGAATCTCCATGAATCTCCATGAATCTCCTCCATGAACCTCCACGAATCTCCGTGAATCTCCGTGAATCTCCATGAATCTACATGAATCTCCATGAATCTCCATGAACCTCCTCCATAAATCTCCATGAATCTCCATCAATCTAGTCTAACCCTATCCATGAACCTTGGCCATGAATCTCCATGAATCTCCGTGAATCTCCATGAATTTCCATTAATCTCCATGAATCTCCATGAATCTCCTCCATGAATCTCCTCCATGAATCTCCATGAATCTCCATGAATCTCCATGAATCTCCATGAATCTCCATGAATCTCCATAAATCTCCATGAATCTCCATGAATCTCCATGAATCTCCATGAATCTCCATGAACCTCCTCCATGAATCTCCATGAATCTCCATGAATTTTCTCTATAAATATCCATCAACCTCCTCCATGAATCTCCATGAATCTCAATGAATCTCCTCCATGAATCTGCATGAATCTCCATGAATCTCCATGAATCTCCATGAATCTCCATGAATCTAAATGAATCCTCTCCATGAACCTCCTGTATGAATCTCCATGAATCTCCTCCATGAATCTCCATGAGTCTCCATTAATCTCCTCAATGAACCTCCATAAATCTCCATGAATCTCCATGAACCTCCTCCATGAATCTCCTGTATGAATCTCCATGAATCTCCTCCATGAATCTCCATGAACCTCCTCCATAAATCTCCATGAATCTCCATCAATCTAGTCTAACCCTATCCATGAACCTTGTCCATGAATCTCCATGAATCTCCGTGAATCTCCATGAATCTCCATGAACCTCCTCCATGAATCTCCATGAATCTCCATGAATTTTCTCTATAAATATCCATGAACCTCCTCCATGAATCTCCATGAATCTCAATGAATCTCCTCCATGAATCTGCATGAATCTCCATGAATCTCCATGAATCTCCATGAATCTCCATGAATCTCCATGAACCACCTCCATGAATCTCCATGAATCTCCTCGATGAATCTCCTCCATGAATCTCCTGTATGAATCTCCATGAATCTCCATGAACCTCCATGAACCTCCTCCATGAATCTCCATGAATCTCCATGAATGTCCTCCATGAATCTCCATAAATCTCCATGAATCTCCACGAATCTCCATGAATCTCCATGAATCTCCATGAATCTCCTGTATAAATCTCCATGAATCTCCATGAATCTCCATGAATCTCCATGAATCTCCATGAATCTCCATGAATCTCCATGAATCTCCATGAACCTCCTCCATGAATCTCCATGAATCTCCTCGATGAATCTCCTCCATGAATCTCCTGTATGAATCTCCATGAATCTCCATGAACCTCCATGAACCTCCTCCATGAATCTTCATGAATCTCCTCCATGAATCTCCATGAATCTCCATGAATCTCCATGAATCTCCATGAATCTCCTCCATGAACCTCCACGAATCTCCATGAATCTCCGTGAATCTCCATGAATCTCCACGAATCTCCATGAATCTCCATGAACCTCCTCCATAAATCTCCATGAATCTCCATCAATCTAGTCTAACCCTATCCATGAACCTTGCCCATAAATCTCCATGAATCTCCATGAATCTCCACGAAACTCCACGAATCTCCATGAATCTCCATGAATCTCCATGAATGTCCACGAATCTCCATGAATCTCCTCGATGAATCTCCTCCATGAATCTCCTGTATGAATCTCCATGAATCTCCATGAACCTCCATGAACCTCCTCCATGAATCTCCTGTATGAATCTCCATGAATCTCCTCCATGAATCTCCATGAATTTCCATGAATCTCCATGAATCTCCATTAATCTCCTCCATGAGCCTCCAAAAATTTCCATGAATCTCCACGAATCTCCATGAATCTCCATGAATCTCCATGAATGTCCACGAACCTCCATGAATCTCCTCGATGAATCTCCTGTATGAATCTCCATGAATCTCCTCCATGAATCTCCATGAATCTCCATGAATCTCCTCCATGAACCTCCATAAATCTCCATGAATCTCCATGAATCTCCATGAATCTCCATGAATCTCCATGAATCTCCATGAATCTCCATGAATCTCCTCCATGAATCTCCTGTATGAATCTCCAGGAATCTCCATGAATCTCCATGAACCTCCTCCATGAATCTCCACGAATCTCCATGAATCTCCATGAATCTCCATGAATGTCCACGAATCTCCATGAATCTCCTCGATGAATCTCCTCCATGAATCTCCTGTATGAATCTCCATGAATCTCCATGAACCTCCATGAACCTCCTCCATGAATCTCCTGTATGAATCTCCATGAATTTCCATGAATCTCCATGAATCTCCATTAATCTCCTCCATGAGCCTCCAAAAATTTACATGAATGTCCACGAATCTCCATGAATCTCCTCGATGAATCTCCTGTATGAATCTCCTCCATGAATCTCCATGAATCTCCATGAATCTCCTCCATGAACCTCCATAAATCTCCATGAATCTCCATGAATCTCCATGAATCTCCATGAATCTCCATGAATCTCCATGAATCTCCACGAATCTCCATGAATCTCCTCCATGAATCTCCTGTATGAATCTCCATGAATCTCCATGAATCTCCATGAACCTCCTCCATGAATTTCCACGAATCTCTATGAATCTCCTCGTTGAATCTCCTGTATGAATCTCCATGAATCTCCTCCATGAATCTCCATGAATCTCCATGAATCTCCTCCATGAACCTCCATAAATCTCCATGAATCTCCATGAATGTCCATGAATCTCCATGAATCTCCATGAATCTCCATGAATCTCCACGAATCTCCATGAATCTCCTGTACGAGTCTCCATTAATCTTCTCAATGAACCTCCATAAATCTCCATGAATCTCCATGAACCTCCACCATGAATATCCTGTATGAATCTCCATGAATCCCCTCCATGAATCTCCATGAATGTCCACGAATCTCCATGAATCTCCTCGATGAATCTCCATGAATCTCCATGAATGTCCTCCATGAATCTCCATAAATCTCCATGAATCTCCACGAATCTCCATGAATCTCCATGAATCTCCATGAATCTCCTGTATGAATCTCCATGAATCTCCATGAATCTCCTGTATGCATCTCCATGAATCTCCTCCATGAATCTCCATGAATCTCCATGAATCTCCTCCATGAACCTCCACGAATCTCCATGAATCTCCGTGAATCTCCATGAATCTCCATAAATCTCCATGAATCTCCATGAACCTCCTCCATAAATCTCCATGAATCTCCATCAATCTAGTCTAACCCTATCCATGAACCTTGTCCATGAATCTCCATGAATCTCCGTGAATCTCCATGAATTTCCATTAATCTCCATGAATCTCCATGAATCTCCTCCATGAATCTCCTCCATGAATCTCCATGAATCTCCATGAATCTCCATGAATCTCCATGAATCTCCATGAATCTCCATGAATCTCCATTAATCTCCTCAATGAACCTCCATAAATCTCCATGAATCTCCATGAACCTCCTCCATGAATCTCCTGTATGAATCTCCATGAATCTCCTCCATGAATCTCCATGAATCTCCATGAATCTCCATGAATCTCCATGAATCTCCATGAATGTCCTCCATGAATCTCCATAAATCTCGATGAATCTCCATGAATCTCCATGAATCTCCATGAATCTCCATGAATCTCCATGAATCTAAATGAATCCTCTCCATGAACCTCCTGTATGAATCTCCATGAATCTCCTCCATGAATCTCCATGAGTCTCCATTAATCTCCTCAATGAACCTCCATAAATCTCCATGAATCTCCATGAACCTCCTCCATGAATCTGCATGAATCTCCATGAATCTCCATGAATCTCCATGAATCTCCATGAATCTAAATGAATCGTCTCCATGAACCTCCTGTATGAATCTCCATGAATCTCCTCCATGAATCTCCATGAGTCTCCATTAATCTCCTCAATGAACCTCCATAAATCTCCATGAATCTCCATGAACCTCCTCCATGAATCTCCTGTATGAATCTCCATGAATCTCCTCCATGAATCTCCATGAATCTCCACCATGAACATCCATAAATATCCATGAATCTCCATGAATCTCCATGAATCTCCATGAATCTCCATGAATCTCCACGAATCTCCATGAATCTCCTCCATGAATCTCCTGTATGAATCTCCATGAATCTCCATGAATCTCCATGAACCTCCTCCATGAATCTCCATGAATCTGCATGAATCTCCATGAATCTCCATGAATCTCCATGAATCTCCATGAATCTTCTCCATGAATCTCCTGTACGAATCTCCATGAATCTCCTCCATCAATCTCAATGAATCTCCATGAATCTCCTCCATGAACCTCCATAAATCTCCATGAATCTCTATGAATCTCCACGAATCTCCATGAATCTCCGTGAATCTCCATGAATCTCCATGAATCTCCATGAACCTCCTCCATAAATCTCCATGAATCTCCATGAATCTCCTCTATACATATCCACGAACATCGTCCATGAATCTCCAAGAATCTCCGTGAATTTCCATGAATTTCCATTAATTTCCATGAATCTCCATGAATCTCCTCAATGAATCCCCATAAATCTCCATGAATCTCCTCCATGAATCTCCATGAATCTCCATGAATCCCCATGAATCTCCATGAATCTCCATGAACCTCCTCCATGAATCTCCATGAATCTCCTCGATGAATCTCCTCCATGAATCTCCTGTATGAATCTCCATGAATCTCCATGAACCTCCATGAACCTCCTCCATGAATCTCCATGAATCTCCATGAATGTCCTCCATGAATCTCCATAAATCTCCATGAATCTCCACGAATCTCCATGAATCTCCATGAATCTCCATGAATCTCCTGTATGAATCTCCATGAATCTCCATGAATCTCCTGTATGCATCTCCATGAATCTCCTCCATGAATCTCCATGAATCTCCATGAATCTCCATGAATCTCCTCCATGAACCTCCACGAATCTCCATGAATCTCCGTGAATCTCCATGAATTTCCATGAATCTCCATGAATCTCCATAAATCTCCATGAATCTCCATGAATGTCCTCCATGAATCTCCAATAAATCTCCATGAATCTCCATGAATCTCCATGAATCTCCATGAATCTCCATGAATCTCCATGAATCTCCATGAACCTCCTCCATGAATCTCCATGAATCTCCATGAATTTTCTCTATAAATATCCATGAACCTCCTCCATGAATCTCAATGAATCTCCTCCATGAATCTGCATGAATCTCCATGAATCTCCATGAAGCTCCATTAATCTCCTCCATGAGCCTCCAAAAATTTCCATGAATCTCCACGAATCTCCATGAATCTCCATGAATCTCCATGAATGTCCACGAATCTCCATGAATCTCCTCGATGAATCTCCTGTATGAATCTCCATGAATCTCCTCCATGAATCTCCATGAATCTCCATGAATCTCCATGAACCTCCTCCATGAATCTCCTGTATGAATCTCCATGAATCTCCTCCATGAATCTCCATGAATCTCCACCATGAACCTCCATAAATCTCCATGAATCTCCATGAATCTCCATGAATCTCCATGAATCTCCATGAATCTCCATGAATCTCCACGAATCTCCATGAATCTCCTCCATGAATCTCCTGTATGAATCTCCATGAAGCTCCATGAATCTCCATGAACCTCCTCCATGAATCTCCATGAATCTCCATGAATGTCCTCCATGAATCTCCTGTATGAATCTCCATGAAGCTCCATGAATCTCCATGAACCTCCTCCATGAATCTCCATGAATCTCCATGAATGTCCTCCATGAATCTCCATAAATCTCCATGAATCTCCACGAATCTCCATGAATCTCCATGAATCTCCATGAATCTCCTGTATGAATCTCCATGAATCCAAATGAACCTCCATGAATCTCCATGAACCTCCTCCATGAATCTCCATGAATCTCCTCGATGAATCTCCTCCATGAATCTCCTGTATGAATCTCCATGAATCTCCATGAACCTCCATGAACCTCCTCCATGAATCTCCATGAATCTCCATGAATGTCCTCCATGAATCTCCATAAATCTCCATGAATCTCCACGAATCTCCATGAATCTCCATGAATCTCCATGAATCTCCTGTATGAATCTCCATGAATCTCCATGAATCTCCTGTATGCATCTCCATGAATCTCCTCCATGAATCTCCATGAATCTCCATGAATCTCCTCCATGAACCTCCACGAATCTCCATGAATCTCCGTGAATCTCCATGAATCTCCATGAATCTCCATGAATCTCCATGAACCTCCTCCATAAATCTCCATGAATCTCCATCAATCTAGTCTAACCCTATCCATGAACCTTGCCCATAAATCTCCATGAATCTCCGTGAATCTCCATGAAACTCCACGAATCTCCATGAATCTCCATGAATCTCCATGAATGTCCACGAATCTCCATGAATCTCCTCGATGAATCTCCTCCATGAATCTCCTGTATGAATCTCCATGAATCTCCATGAACCTCCATGAACCTCCTCCATGAATCTCCTGTATGAATCTCCATGAATCTCCTCCATGAATCTCCATGAATTTCCATGAATCTCCATGAATCTCCATTAATCTCCTCCATGAGCCTCCAAAAATTTCCATGAATCTCCACGAATCTCCATGAATCTCCATGAATCTCCATGAATGTCCACGAATCTCCATGAATCTCCTCGATGAATCTCCTGTATGAATCTCCATGAATCTCCTCCATGAATCTCCATGAATCTCCATGAATCTCCTCCATGAACCTCCATAAATCTCCATGAATCTCCATGAATCTCCATGAATCTCCATGAATCTCCATGAATCTCCATGAATCTCCATGAACCTCCTCCATGAATCTCCACGAATCTCCATGAATCTCCATGAATCTCCATGAATGTCCACGAATCTCCATGAATCTCCTCGATGAATCTCCTCCATGAATCTCCTGTATGAATCTCCATGAATCTCCATGAACCTCCATGAACCTCCTCCATGAATCTCCTGTATGAATCTCCATGAATTTCCATGAATCTCCATGAATCTCCATTAATCTCCTCCATGAGCCTCCAAAAATTTCCATGAATGTCCACGAATCTCCATGAATCTCCTCGATGAATCTCCTCCATGAATCTCCATGAATCTCCATGAATCTCCTCCATGAACCTCCATAAATCTCCATGAATCTCCATGAATCTCCATGAATCTCCATGAATCTCCATGAATCTCCATGAATCTCCTCCATGAATCTCCTGTATGAATCTCCATGAATCTCCATGAATCTCCATGAACCTCCTCCATGAATTTCCACGAATCTCTATGAATCTCCTCGTTGAATCTCCTGTATGAATCTCCATGAATCTCCTCCATGAATCTCCATGAATCTCCATGAATCTCCATGAATCTCCTCCATGAACCTCCATAAATCTCCATGAATCTCCATGAATGTCCATGAATCTCCATGAATCTCCATGAATCTCCATGAATCTCCACGAATCTCCATGAATCTCCTGTATGAGTCTCCATTAATCTTCTCAATGAACCTCCATAAATCTCCATGAATCTCCATGAACCTCCACCATGAATATCCTGTATGAATCTCCATGAATCCCCTCCATGAATCTCCATGAATGTCCACGAATCTCCATGAATCTCCTCGATGAATCTCCTCCATGAATCTCCTGTATGAATCTCCATGAATCTCCATGAACCTCCATGAACCTCCTCCATGATTCTCCTGTATGAATCTCCATGACTCTCCTCCATGAATCTCCATGAATTTCCATGAATCTCCATGAATCTCCATGAACCTCCTCCATGAATCTCCATGAATCTCCTCGATGAATCTCCTCCATGAATCTCCTGTATGAATCTCCATGAATCTCCATGAACCTCCATGAACCTCCTCCATGAATCTCCATGAATCTCCATGAATGTCCTCCATGAATCTCCATAAATCTCCATGAATCTCCACGAATCTCCATGAATCTCCATGAATCTCCATGAATCTCCTGTATGAATCTCCATGAATCTCCATGAATCTCCTGTATGCATCTCCATGAATCTCCTCCATGAATCTCCATGAATCTCCATGAATCTCCTCCATGAACCTCCACGAATCTCCATGAATCTCCGTGAATCTCCATGAATCTCCATAAATCTCCATGAATCTCCATGAACCTCCTCCATAAATCTCCATGAATCTCCATCAATCTAGTCTAACCCTATCCATGAACCTTATCCATGAATCTCCGTGAATCTCCATGAATTTCCATTAATCTCCATGAATCTCCATGAATCTCCTCCATGAATCTCCTCCATGAATCTCCATGAATCTCCATGAATCTCCATGAATCTCCATGAATCTCCATTAATCTCCTCAATGAACCTCCATAAATCTCCATGAATCTCCATGAACCTCCTCCATGAATCTCCTGTATGAAGCTCCATGAATCTCCTCCATGAATCTCCATGAATCTCCATGAATCTCCATGAATCTCCATGAATCTCCATGAATGTCCTCCATGAATCTCCATAAATCTCGATGAATCTCCATGAATCTCCATGAATCTCCATGAATCTCCATGAATCTCCATGAATCTAAATGAATCCTCTCCATGAACCTCCTGTATGAATCTCCATGAATCTCCTCCATGAATCTCCATGAGTCTCCATTAATCTCCTCAATGAACCTCCATAAATCTCCATGAATCTCCATGAACCTCCTCCATGAATCTGCATGAATCTCCATGAATCTCCATGAATCTCCATGAATCTCCATGAATCTAAATGAATCCTCTCCATGAACCTCCTGTATGAATCTCCATGAATCTCCTCCATGAATCTCCATGAGTCTCCATTAATCTCCTCAATGAACCTCCATAAATCTCCATGAATCTCCATGAACCTCCTCCATGAATCTCCTGTATGAATCTCCATGAATCTCCTCCATGAATCTCCATGAATCTCCACCATGAACCTCCATAAATCTCCATGAATCTCCATGAATCTCCATGAATCTCCATGAATCTCCATGAATCTCCATGAATCTCCACGAATCTCCATGAATCTCCTCCATGAATCTCCTGTATGAATCTCCATGAATCTCCATGAATCTCCATGAACCTCCTCCATGAATCTCCATGAATCTGCATGAATCTCCATGAATCTCCATGAATCTCCATGAATCTCCATGAATCTTCTCCATGAATCTCCTGTACGAATCTCCATGAATCTCCTCCATCAATCTCAATGAATCTCCATGAATCTCCTCCATGAACCTCCATAAATCTCCATGAATCTCTATGAATCTCCACGAATCTCCATGAATCTCCGTGAATCTCCATGAATCTCCATGAATCTCCATGAACCTCCTCCATAAATCTCCATGAATCTCCATGAATCTCCTCTATACATATCCACGAACATCGTCCATGAATCTCCAAGAATCTCCGTGAATTTCCATGAATTTCCATTAATTTCCATGAATCTCCATGAATCTCCTCAATGAATCCCCATAAATCTCCATGAATCTCCTCCATGAATCTCCATGAATCTCCATGAATCCCCATGAATCTCCATGAATCTCCATGAACCTCCTCCATGAATCTCCATGAATCTCCTCGATGAATCTCCTCCATGAATCTCCTGTATGAATCTCCATGAATCTCCATGAACCTCCATGAACCTCCTCCATGAATCTCCATGAATCTCCATGAATGTCCTCCATGAATCTCCATAAATCTCCATGAATCTCCACGAATCTCCATGAATCTCCATGAATCTCCATGAATCTCCTGTATGAATCTCCATGAATCTCCATGAATCTCCTGTATGCATCTCCATGAATCTCCTCCATGAATCTCCATGAATCTCCATGAATCTCCATGAATCTCCTCCATGAACCTCCACGAATCTCCATGAATCTCCGTGAATCTCCATGAATTTCCATGAATCTCCATGAATCTCCATAAATCTCCATGAATCTCCATGAATGTCCTCCATGAATCTCCAATAAATCTCCATGAATCTCCATGAATCTCCATGAATCTCCATGAATCTCCATGAATCTCCATGAATCTCCATGAACCTCCTCCATGATTCTCCTGTATGAATCTCCATGACTCTCCTCCATGAATCTCCATGAATTTCCATGAATCTCCATGAATCTCCATGAACCTCCTCCATGAATCTCCATGAATCTCCTCGATGAATCTCCTCCATGAATCTCCTGTATGAATCTCCATGAATCTCCATGAACCTCCATGAACCTCCTCCATGAATCTCCATGAATCTCCATGAATGTCCTCCATGAATCTCCATAAATCTCCATGAATCTCCACGAATCTCCATGAATCTCCATGAATCTCCATGAATCTCCTGTATGAATCTCCATGAATCTCCATGAATCTCCTGTATGCATCTCCATGAATCTCCTCCATGAATCTCCATGAATCTCCATGAATCTCCTCCATGAACCTCCACGAATCTCCATGAATCTCCGTGAATCTCCATGAATCTCCATAAATCTCCATGAATCTCCATGAACCTCCTCCATAAATCTCCATGAATCTCCATCAATCTAGTCTAACCCTATCCATGAACCTTGTCCATGAATCTCCGTGAATCTCCATGAATTTCCATTAATCTCCATGAATCTCCATGAATCTCCTCCATGAATCTCCTCCATGAATCTCCATGAATCTCCATGAATCTCCATGAATCTCCATGAATCTCCATTAATCTCCTCAATGAACCTCCATAAATCTCCATGAATCTCCATGAACCTCCTCCATGAATCTCCTGTATGAAGCTCCATGAATCTCCTCCATGAATCTCCATGAATCTCCATGAATCTCCATGAATCTCCATGAATCTCCATGAATGTCCTCCATGAATCTCCATAAATCTCGATGAATCTCCATGAATCTCCATGAATCTCCATGAATCTCCATGAATCTCCATGAATCTAAATGAATCCTCTCCATGAACCTCCTGTATGAATCTCCATGAATCTCCTCCATGAATCTCCATGAGTCTCCATTAATCTCCTCAATGAACCTCCATAAATCTCCATGAATCTCCATGAACCTCCTCCATGAATCTGCATGAATCTCCATGAATCTCCATGAATCTCCATGAATCTCCATGAATCTAAATGAATCCTCTCCATGAACCTCCTGTATGAATCTCCATGAATCTCCTCCATGAATCTCCATGAGTCTCCATTAATCTCCTCAATGAACCTCCATAAATCTCCATGAATCTCCATGAACCTCCTCCATGAATCTCCTGTATGAATCTCCATGAATCTCCTCCATGAATCTCCATGAATCTCCACCATGAACCTCCATAAATCTCCATGAATCTCCATGAATCTCCATGAATCTCCATGAATCTCCATGAATCTCCATGAATCTCCACGAATCTCCATGAATCTCCTCCATGAATCTCCTGTATGAATCTCCATGAATCTCCATGAATCTCCATGAACCTCCTCCATGAATCTCCATGAATCTGCATGAATCTCCATGAATCTCCATGAATCTCCATGAATCTCCATGAATCTTCTCCATGAATCTCCTGTACGAATCTCCATGAATCTCCTCCATCAATCTCAATGAATCTCCATGAATCTCCTCCATGAACCTCCATAAATCTCCATGAATCTCTATGAATCTCCACGAATCTCCATGAATCTCCGTGAATCTCCATGAATCTCCATGAATCTCCATGAACCTCCTCCATAAATCTCCATGAATCTCCATGAATCTCCTCTATACATATCCACGAACATCGTCCATGAATCTCCAAGAATCTCCGTGAATTTCCATGAATTTCCATTAATTTCCATGAATCTCCATGAATCTCCTCAATGAATCCCCATAAATCTCCATGAATCTCCTCCATGAATCTCCATGAATCTCCATGAATCCCCATGAATCTCCATGAATCTCCATGAACCTCCTCCATGAATCTCCATGAATCTCCTCGATGAATCTCCTCCATGAATCTCCTGTATGAATCTCCATGAATCTCCATGAACCTCCATGAACCTCCTCCATGAATCTCCATGAATCTCCATGAATGTCCTCCATGAATCTCCATAAATCTCCATGAATCTCCACGAATCTCCATGAATCTCCATGAATCTCCATGAATCTCCTGTATGAATCTCCATGAATCTCCATGAATCTCCTGTATGCATCTCCATGAATCTCCTCCATGAATCTCCATGAATCTCCATGAATCTCCATGAATCTCCTCCATGAACCTCCACGAATCTCCATGAATCTCCGTGAATCTCCATGAATTTCCATGAATCTCCATGAATCTCCATAAATCTCCATGAATCTCCATGAATGTCCTCCATGAATCTCCAATAAATCTCCATGAATCTCCATGAATCTCCATGAATCTCCATGAATCTCCATGAATCTCCATGAATCTCCATGAACCTCCTCCATGAATCTCCATGAATCTCCATGAATTTTCTCTATAAATATCCATGAACCTCCTCCATGAATCTCAATGAATCTCCTCCATGAATCTGCATGAATCTCCATGAATCTCCATGAATCTCCATTAATCTCCGTGAATCTCCATGAATCTCCACGAATCTCCATGAATCTCCATGAACCTCCTCCATAAATCTCCATGAATCTCCATCAATCTAGTCTAACCCTATCCATGAACCTTGCCCATAAATCTCCATGAATCTCCATGAATCTCCATGAAACTCCACGAATCTCCATGAATCTCCATGAATCTCCATGAATGTCCACGAATCTCCATGAATCTCCTCGATGAATCTCCTCCATGAATCTCCTGTATGAATCTCCATGAATCTCCATGAACCTCCATGAACCTCCTCCATGAATCTCCTGTATGAATCTCCATGAATCTCCTCCATGAATCTCCATGAATTTCCATGAATCTCCATGAATCTCCATTAATCTCCTCCATGAGCCTCCAAAAATTTCCATGAATCTCCACGAATCTCCATGAATCTCCATGAATCTCCATGAATGTCCACGAATCTCCATGAATCTACTCGATGAATCTCCTGTATGAATCTCCATGAATCTCCTCCATGAATCTCCATGAATCTCCATGAATCTCCTCCATGAACCTCCATAAATCTCCATGAATCTCCATGAATCTCCATGAATCTCCATGAATCTCCATGAATCTCCATGAATCTCCATGAACCTCCTCCATGAATCTCCACGAATCTCCATGAATCTCCATGAATCTCCATGAATGTCCACGAATCTCCATGAATCTCCTCGATGAATCTCCTCCATGAATCTCCTGTATGAATCTCCATGAATCTCCATGAACCTCCATGAACCTCCTCCATGAATCTCCTGTATGAATCTCCATGAATTTCCATGAATCTCCATGAATCTCCATTAATCTCCTCCATGAGCCTCCAAAAATTTCCATGAATGTCCACGAATCTCCATGAATCTCCTCGATGAATCTCCTGTATGAATCTCCTCCATGAATCTCCATGAATCTCCATGAATCTCCTCCATGAACCTCCATAAATCTCCATGAATCTCCATGAATCTCCATGAATCTCCATGAATCTCCATGAATCTCCATGAATCTCCACGAATCTCCATGAATCTCCTCCATGAATCTCCTGTATGAATCTCCATGAATCTCCATGAATCTCCATGAACCTCCTCCATGAATTTCCACGAATCTCTATGAATCTCCTCGTTGAATCTCCTGTATGAATCTCCATGAATCTCCTCCATGAATCTCCATGAATCTCCATGAATCTCCTCCATGAACCTCCATAAATCTCCATGAATCTCCATGAATGTCCATGAATCTCCATGAATCTCCATGAATCTCCATGAATCTCCACGAATCTCCATGAATCTCCTGTATGAGTCACCATTAATCTTCTCAATGAACCTCCATAAATCTCCATGAATCTCCATGAACCTCCACCATGAATATCCTGTATGAATCTCCATGAATCCCCTCCATGAATCTCCATGAATGTCCACGAATCTCCATGAATCTCCTCGATGAATCTCCTCCATGAATCTCCTGTATGAATCTCCATGAATCTCCATGAACCTCCATGAACCTCCTCCATGATTCTCCTGTATGAATCTCCATGACTCTCCTCCATGAATCTCCATGAATTTCCATGAATCTCCATGAATCTCCATGAACCTCCTGCATGAATCTCCATGAATCTCCTCGATGAATCTCCTCCATGAATCTCCTGTATGAATCTCCATGAATCTCCATGAACCTCCATGAACCTCCTCCATGAATCTCCATGAATCTCCATGAATGTCCTCCATGAATCTCCATAAATCTCCATGAATCTCCACGAATCTCCATGAATCTCCATGAATCTCCATGAATCTCCTGTATGAATCTCCATGAATCTCCATGAATCTCCTGTATGCATCTCCATGAATCTCCTCCATGAATCTCCATGAATCTCCATGAATCTCCTCCATGAACCTCCACGAATCTCCATGAATCTCCGTGAATCTCCATGAATCTCCATAAATCTCCATGAATCTCCATGAACCTCCTCCATAAATCTCCATGAATCTCCATCAATCTAGTCTAACCCTATCCATGAACCTTGTCCATGAATCTCCATGAATCTCCGTGAATCTCCATGAATTTCCATTAATCTCCATGAATCTCCATGAATCTCCTCCATGAATCTCCTCCATGAATCTCCATGAATCTCCATGAATCTCCATGAATCTCCATGAATCTCCATGAATCTCCATGAATCTCCATGAATCTCCATGAATCTCCATTAATCTCCTCAATGAACCTCCATAAATCTCCATGAATCTCCATGAACCTCCTCCATGAATCTCCTGTATGAATCTCCATGAATCTCCATGAACCTCCATGAACCTAATCCATGAATCTTCATGAATCTCCTCCATGAATCTCCATGAATCTCCATGAATCTCCATGAATCTCCATGAATCTCCATGAATCTCCTCCATGAACCTCCACGAATCTCCATGAATCTCCGTGAATCTCCATGAATCTCCACGAATCTCCATGAATCTCCATGAACCTCCTCCATAAATCTCCATGAATCTCCATCAATCTAGTCTAACCCTATCCATGAACCTTGCCCATAATCTCCACGAATCTCCATGAATCTCCACGAAACTCCACGAATCTCCATGAATCTCCATGAATCTCCATGAATGTCCACGAATCTCCATGAATCTCCTCGATGAATCTCCTCCATGAATCTCCTGTATGAATCTCCATGAATCTCCATGAACCTCCATGAACCTCCTCCATGAATCTCCTGTATGAATCTCCATGAATCTCCTCCATGAATCTCCATGAATTTCCATGAATCTCCATGAATCTCCATTAATCTCCTCCATGAGCCTCCAAAAATTTCCATGAATCTCCACGAATCTCCATGAATCTCCATGAATCTCCATGAATGTCCACGAATCTCCATGAATCTCCTCGATGAATCTCCTGTATGAATCTCCATGAATCTCCTCCATGAATCTCCATGAATCTCCATGAATCTCCTCCATGAACCTCCATAAATCTCCATGAATCTCCATGAATCTCCATGAATCTCCATGAATCTCCATGAATCTCCATGAATCTCCATGAATCTCCTCCATGAATCTCCTGTATGAATCTCCAGGAATCTCCATGAATCTCCATGAACCTCCTCCATGAATCTCCACGAATCTCCATGAATCTCCATGAATCTCCATGAATGTCCACGAATCTCCATGAATCTCCTCGATGAATCTCCTCCATGAATCTCCTGTATGAATCTCCATGAATCTCCATGAACCTCCATGAACCTCCTCCATGAATCTCCTGTATGAATCTCCATGAATTTCCATGAATCTCCATGAATCTCCATTAATCTCCTCCATGAGCCTCCAAAAATTTCCATGAATGTCCACGAATCTCCATGAATCTCCTCGATGAATCTCCTGTATGAATCTCCTCCATGAATCGCCATGAATCTCCATGAATCTCCTCCATGAACCTCCACCATGAATATCCTGTATGAATCTCCATGAATCCCCTCCATGAATCTCCATGAATGTCCACGAATCTCCATGAATCTCCTCGATGAATCTCCTCCATGAATCTCCTGTATGAATCTCCATGAATCTCCATGAACCTCCATGAACCTCCTCCATGATTCTCCTGTATGAATCTCCATGACTCTCCTCCATGAATCTCCATGAATTTCCATGAATCTCCATGAATCTCCATGAACCTCCTCCATGAATCTCCATGAATCTCCTCGATGAATCTCCTCCATGAATCTCCTGTATGAATCTCCATGAATCTCCATGAACCTCCATGAACCTCCTCCATGAATCTCCATGAATCTCCATGAATGTCCTCCATGAATCTCCATAAATCTCCATGAATCTCCACGAATCTCCATGAATCTCCATGAATCTCCATGAATCTCCTGTATGCATCTCCATGAATCTCCTCCATGAATCTCCATGAATCTCCATGAATCTCCTCCATGAACCTCCACGAATCTCCATGAATCTCCGTGAATCTCCATGAATCTCCATAAATCTCCATGAATCTCCATGAACCTCCTCTATAAATCTCCATGAATCTCCATCAATCTAGTCTAACCCTATCCATGAACCTTGTCCATGAATCTCCATGAATCTCCGTGAATCTCCATGAATTTCCATTAATCTCCATGAATCTCCATGAATCTCCTCCATGAATCTCCTCCATGAATCTCCATGAATCTCCATGAATCTCCATGAATCTCCATGAATCTCCATGAATCTCCATGAATCTCCATGAATCTCCATGAATCTCCATTAATCTCCTCAATGAACCTCCATAAATCTCCATGAATCTCCATGAACCTCCTCCATGAATCTCCTGTATGAATCTCCATGAATCTCCTCCATGAATCTCCATGAATCTCCATGAATCTCCATGAATCTCCATGAATCTCCATGAATGTCCTCCATGAATCTCCATAAATCTCGATGAATCTCCATGAATCTCCATGAATCTCCATGAATCTCCATGAATCTCCATGAATCTAAATGAATCCTCTCCATGAACCTCCTGTATGAATCTCCATGAATCTCCTCCATGAATCTCCATGAGTCTCCATTAATCTCCTCAATGAACCTCCATAAATCTCCATGAATCTCCATGAACCTCCTCCATGAATCTGCATGAATCTCCATGAATCTCCATGAATCTCCATGAATCTCCATGAATCTAAATGAATCCTCTCCATGAACCTCCTGTATGAATCTCCATGAATCTCCTCCATGAATCTCCATGAGTCTCCATTAATCTCCTCAATGAACCTCCATAAATCTCCATGAATCTCCATGAACCTCCTCCATGAATCTCCTGTATGAATCTCCATGAATCTCCTCCATGAATCTCCATGAATCTCCACCATGAACCTCCATAAATCTCCATGAATCTCCATGAATCTCCATGAATCTCCATGAATCTCCATGAATCTCCATGAATCTCCACGAATCTCCATGAATCTCCTCCATGAATCTCCTGTATGAATCTCCATGAATCTCCATGAATCTCCATGAACCTCCTCCATGAATCTCCATGAATCTGCATGAATCTCCATGAATCTCCATGAATCTCCATGAATCTCCATGAATCTTCTCCATGAATCTCCTGTACGAATCTCCATGAATCTCCTCCATCAATCTCAATGAATCTCCTCCATGAACCTCTATAAATCTCCATGAATCTCTATGAATCTCCACGAATCTCCATGAATCTCCGTGAATCTCCATGAATCTCCATGAATCTCCATGAACCTCCTCCATAAATCTCCATGAATCTCCATGAATCTCCTCTATACATATCCACGAACATCGTCCATGAATCTCCAAGAATCTCCGTGAATTTCCATGAATTTCCATTAATTTCCATGAATCTCCATGAATCTCCTCAATGAATCCCCATAAATCTCCATGAATCTCCTCCATGAATCTCCATGAATCTCCATGAATCCCCATGAATCTCCATGAATCTCCATGAACCTCCTCCATGAATCTCCATGAATCTCCTCGATGAATCTCCTCCATGAATCTCCTGTATGAATCTCCATGAATCTCCATGAACCTCCATGAACCTCCTCCATGAATCTCCATGAATCTCCATGAATGTCCTCCATGAATCTCCATAAATCTCCATGAATCTCCACGAATCTCAATGAATCTCCATGAATCTCCATGAATCTCCTGTATGAATCTCCATGAATCTCCATGAATCTCCTGTATGCATCTCCATGAATCTCCTCCATGAATCTCCATGAATCTCCATGAATCTCCATGAATCTCCTCCATGAACCTCCACGAATCTCCATGAATCTCCGTGAATCTCCATGAATTTCCATGAATCTCCATGAATCTCCATAAATCTCCATGAGTCTCCATGAATGTCCTCCATGAATCTCCAATAAATCTCCATGAATCTCCATGAATCTCCATGAATCTCCATGAATCTCCATGAATCTCCATGAATCTCCATGAACCTCCTCCATGAATCTCCATGAATCTCCATGAATTTTCTCTATAAATATCCATGAACCTCCTCCATGAATCTCAATGAATCTCCTCCATGAATCTGCATGAATCTCCATGAATCTCCATGAAGCTCCATTAATCTCCTCCATGAGCCTCCAAAAATTTCCATGAATCTCCACGAATCTCCATGAATCTCCATGAATCTCCATGAATGTCCACGAATCTCCATGAATCTCCTCGATGAATCTCCTGTATGAATCTCCATGAATCTCCTCCATGAATCTCCATGAATCTCCATGAATCTCCATGAACCTCCTCCATGAATCTCCTGTATGAATCTCCATGAATCTCCTCCATGAATCTCCATGAATCTCCACCATGAACCTCCATAAATCTCCATGAATCTCCATGAATCTCCATGAATCTCCATGAATCTCCATGAATCTCCATGAATCTCCACGAATCTCCATGAATCTCCTCCATGAATCTCCTGTATGAATCTCCATGAAGCTCCATGAATCTCCATGAACCTCCTCCATGAATCTCCATGAATCTCCATGAATGTCCTCCATGAATCTCCATAAATCTCCATGAATCTCCACGAATCTCCATGAATCTCCATGAATCTCCATGAATCTCCTGTATGAATCTCCATGAATCCAAATGAACCTCCATGAATCTCCATGAACCTCCTCCATGAATCTCCATGAATCTCCTCGATGAATCTCCTCCATGAATCTCCTGTATGAATCTCCATGAATCTCCATGAACCTCCATGAACCTCCTCCATGAATCTCCATGAATCTCCATGAATGTCCTCCATGAATCTCCATAAATCTCCATGAATCTCCACGAATCTCCATGAATCTCCATGAATCTCCATGAATCTCCTGTATGAATCTCCATGAATCTCCATGAATCTCCTGTATGCATCTCCATGAATCTCCTCCATGAATCTCCATGAATCTCCATGAATCTCCTCCATGAACCTCCACGAATCTCCATGAATCTCCGTGAATCTCCATGAATCTCCATGAATCTCCATGAATCTCCATGAACCTCCTCCATAAATCTCCATGAATCTCCATCAATCTAGTCTAACCCTATCCATGAACCTTGTCCATGAATCTCCATGAATCTCCGTGAATCTCCATGAATCTCCATGAACCTCCTCCATGAATCTCCATGAATCTCCATGAATTTTCTCTATAAATATCCATGAACCTCCTCCATGAATCTCCATGAATCTCAATGAATCTCCTCCATGAATCTGCATGAATCTCCATGAATCTCCATGAATCTCCATGAATCTCCATGAATCTCCATGAACCACCTCCATGAATCTCCATGAATCTCCTCGATGAATCTCCTCCATGAATCTCCTGTATGAATCTCCATGAATCTCCATGAACCTCCATGAACCTCCTCCATGAATCTCCATGAATCTCCATGAATGTCCTCCATGAATCTCCATAAATCTCCATGAATCTCCACGAATCTCCATGAATCTCCATGAATCTCCATGAATCTCCTGTATAAATCTCCATGAATCTCCATGAATCTCCATGAATCTCCATGAATCTCCATGAATCTCCATGAATCTCCATGAATCTCCATGAACCTCCTCCATGAATCTCCATGAATCTCCTCGATGAATCTCCTCCATGAATCTCCTGTATGAATCTCCATGAATCTCCATGAACCTCCATGAACCTCCTCCATGAATCTTCATGAATCTCCTCCATGAATCTCCATGAATCTCCATGAATCTCCATGAATCTCCATGAATCTCCATGAATCTCCTCCATGAACCTCCACGAATCTCCATGAATCTCCGTGAATCTCCATGAATCTCCACGAATCTCCATGAATCTCCATGAACCTCCTCCATAAATCTCCATGAATCTCCATCAATCTAGTCTAACCCTATCCATGAACCTTGCCCATAAATCTCCATGAATCTCCATGAATCTCCATGAAACTCCACGAATCTCCATGAATCTCCATGAATCTCCATGAATGTCCACGAATCTCCATGAATCTCCTCGATGAATCTCCTCCATGAATCTCCTGTATGAATCTCCATGAATCTCCATGAACCTCCATGAACCTCCTCCATGAATCTCCTGTATGAATCTCCATGAATCTCCTCCATGAATCTCCATGAATTTCCATGAATCTCCATGAATCTCCATTAATCTCCTCCATGAGCCTCCAAAAATTTCCATGAATCTCCACGAATCTCCATGAATCTCCATGAATCTCCATGAATGTCCACGAATCTCCATGAATCTCCTCGATGAATCTCCTGTATGAATCTCCATGAATCTCCTCCATGAATCTCCATGAATCTCCATGAATCTCCTCCATGAACCTCCATAAATCTCCATGAATCTCCATGAATCTCCATGAATCTCCATGAATCTCCATGAATCTCCATGAATCTCCATGAACCTCCTCCATGAATCTCCACGAATCTCCATGAATCTCCATGAATCTCCATGAATGTCCACGAATCTCCATGAATCTCCTCGATGAATCTCCTCCATGAATCTCCTGTATGAATCTCCATGAATCTCCATGAACCTCCATGAACCTCCTCCATGAATCTCCTGTATGAATCTCCATGAATTTCCATGAATCTCCATGAATCTCCATTAATCTCCTCCATGAGCCTCCAAAAATTTCCATGAATGTCCACGAATCTCCATGAATCTCCTCGATGAATCTCCTGTATGAATCTCCTCCATGAATCTCCATGAATCTCCATGAATCTCCTCCATGAACCTCCATAAATCTCCATGAATCTCCATGAATCTCCATGAATCTCCATGAATCTCCATGAATCTCCATGAATCTCCTCCATGAATCTCCTGTATGAATCTCCATGAATCTCCATGAATCTCCATGAACCTCCTCCATGAATTTCCACGAATCTCTATGAATCTCCTCGTTGAATCTCCTGTATGAATCTCCATGAATCTCCTCCATGAATCTCCATGAATCTCCATGAATCTCCATGAATCTCCTCCATGAACCTCCATAAATCTCCATGAATCTCCATGAATGTCCATGAATCTCCATGAATCTCCATGAATCTCCATGAATCTCCACGAATCTCCATGAATCTCCTGTATGAGTCTCCATTAATCTTCTCAATGAACCTCCATAAATCTCCATGAATCTCCATGAACCTCCACCATGAATATCCTGTATGAATCTCCATGAATCCCCTCCATGAATCTCCATGAATGTCCACGAATCTCCATGAATCTCCTCGATGAATCTCCTCCATGAATCTCCTGTATGAATCTCCATGAATCTCCATGAACCTCCATGAACCTCCTCCATGATTCTCCTGTATGAATCTCCATGACTCTCCTCCATGAATCTCCATGAATTTCCATGAATCTCCATGAATCTCCATGAACCTCCTCCATGAATCTCCATGAATCTCCTCGATGAATCTCCTCCATGAATCTCCTGTATGAATCTCCATGAATCTCCATGAACCTCCATGAACCTCCTCCATGAATCTCCATGAATCTCCATGAATGTCCTCCATGAATCTCCATAAATCTCCATGAATCTCCACGAATCTCCATGAATCTCCATGAATCTCCATGAATCTCCTGTATGAATCTCCATGAATCTCCATGAATCTCCTGTATGCATCTCCATGAATCTCCTCCATGAATCTCCATGAATCTCCATGAATCTCCTCCATGAACCTCCACGAATCTCCATGAATCTCCGTGAATCTCCATGAATCTCCATAAATCTCCATGAATCTCCATGAACCTCCTCCATAAATCTCCATGAATCTCCATCAATCTAGTCTAACCCTATCCATGAACCTTGTCCATGAATCTCCGTGAATCTCCATGAATTTCCATTAATCTCCATGAATCTCCATGAATCTCCTCCATGAATCTCCTCCATGAATCTCCATGAATCTCCATGAATCTCCATGAATCTCCATGAATCTCCATGAATCTCCATGAATCTCCATTAATCTCCTCAATGAACCTCCATAAATCTCCATGAATCTCCATGAACCTCCTCCATGAATCTCCTGTATGAATCTCCATGAATCTCCTCCATGAATGTCCATGAATCTCCATGAATCTCCATGAATCTCCATGAATCTCCATGAATGTCCTCCATGAATCTCCATAAATCTCGATGAATCTCCATGAATCTCCATGAATCTCCATGAATCTCCATGAATCTCCATGAATCTAAATGAATCCTCTCCATGAACCTCCTGTATGAATCTCCATGAATCTCCTCCATGAATCTCCATGAGTCTCCATTAATCTCCTCAATGAACCTCCATAAATCTCCATGAATCTCCATGAACCTCCTCCATGAATCTGCATGAATCTCCATGAATCTCCATGAATCTCCATGAATCTCCATGAATCTAAATGAATCCTCTCCATGAACCTCCTGTATGAATCTCCATGAATCTCCTCCATGAATCTCCATGAGTCTCCATTAATCTCCTCAATGAACCTCCATAAATCTCCATGAATCTCCATGAACCTCCTCCATGAATCTCCTGTATGAATCTCCATGAATCTCCTCCATGAATCTCCATGAATCTCCACCATGAACCTCCATAAATCTCCATGAATCTCCATGAATCTCCATGAATGTCCTCCATGAATCTCCAATAAATCTCCATGAATCTCCATGAATCTCCATGAATCTCCATGAATCTCCATGAATCTCCATGAATCTCCATGAACCTCCTCCATGAATCTCCATGAATCTCCATGAATCTCCTCCATGAACCTCCACGAATCTCCATGAATCTCCGTGAATCTCCATGAATCTCCATGAATCTCCATGAATCTCCATGAACCTCCTCCATAAATCTCCATGAATCTCCATCAATCTAGTCTAACCCTATCCATGAACCTTGTCCATGAATCTCCATGAATCTCCGTGAATCTCCATGAATCTCCATGAACCTCCTCCATGAATCTCCATGAATCTCCATGAATTTTCTCTATAAATATCCATGAACCTCCTCCATGAATCTCCATGAATCTCAATGAATCTCCTCCATGAATCTGCATGAATCTCCATGAATCTCCATGAATCTCCATGAATCTCCATGAATCTCCATGAACCACCTCCATGAATCTCCATGAATCTCCTCGATGAATCTCCTCCATGAATCTCCTGTATGAATCTCCATGAATCTCCATGAACCTCCATGAACCTCCTCCATGAATCTCCATGAATCTCCATGAATGTCCTCCATGAATCTCCATAAATCTCCATGAATCTCCACGAATCTCCATGAATCTCCATGAATCTCCATGAATCTCCTGTATAAATCTCCATGAATCTCCATGAATCTCCATGAATCTCCATGAATCTCCATGAATCTCCATGAATCTCCATGAATCTCCATGAACCTCCTCCATGAATCTCCATGAATCTCCTCGATGAATCTCCTCCATGAATCTCCTGTATGAATCTCCATGAATCTCCATGAACCTCCATGAACCTCCTCCATGAATCTTCATGAATCTCCTCCATGAATCTCCATGAATCTCCATGAATCTCCATGAATCTCCATGAATCTCCATGAATCTCCTCCATGAACCTCCACGAATCTCCATGAATCTCCGTGAATCTCCATGAATCTCCACGAATCTCCATGAATCTCCATGAACCTCCTCCATAAATCTCCATGAATCTCCATCAATCTAGTCTAACCCTATCCATGAACCTTGCCCATAAATCTCCATGAATCTCCATGAATCTCCATGAAACTCCACGAATCTCCATGAATCTCCATGAATCTCCATGAATGTCCACGAATCTCCATGAATCTCCTCGATGAATCTCCTCCATGAATCTCCTGTATGAATCTCCATGAATCTCCATGAACCTCCATGAACCTCCTCCATGAATCTCCTGTATGAATCTCCATGAATCTCCTCCATGAATCTCCATGAATTTCCATGAATCTCCATGAATCTCCATTAATCTCCTCCATGAGCCTCCAAAAATTTCCATGAATCTCCACGAATCTCCATGAATCTCCATGAATCTCCATGAATGTCCACGAATCTCCATGAATCTCCTCGATGAATCTCCTGTATGAATCTCCATGAATCTCCTCCATGAATCTCCATGAATCTCCATGAATCTCCTCCATGAACCTCCATAAATCTCCATGAATCTCCATGAATCTCCATGAATCTCCATGAATCTCCATGAATCTCCATGAATCTCCATGAACCTCCTCCATGAATCTCCACGAATCTCCATGAATCTCCATGAATCTCCATGAATGTCCACGAATCTCCATGAATCTCCTCGATGAATCTCCTCCATGAATCTCCTGTATGAATCTCCATGAATCTCCATGAACCTCCATGAACCTCCTCCATGAATCTCCTGTATGAATCTCCATGAATTTCCATGAATCTCCATGAATCTCCATTAATCTCCTCCATGAGCCTCCAAAAATTTCCATGAATGTCCACGAATCTCCATGAATCTCCTCGATGAATCTCCTGTATGAATCTCCTCCATGAATCTCCATGAATCTCCATGAATCTCCTCCATGAACCTCCATAAATCTCCATGAATCTCCATGAATCTCCATGAATCTCCATGAATCTCCATGAATCTCCATGAATCTCCTCCATGAATCTCCTGTATGAATCTCCATGAATCTCCATGAATCTCCATGAACCTCCTCCATGAATTTCCACGAATCTCTATGAATCTCCTCGTTGAATCTCCTGTATGAATCTCCATGAATCTCCTCCATGAATCTCCATGAATCTCCATGAATCTCCATGAATCTCCTCCATGAACCTCCATAAATCTCCATGAATCTCCATGAATGTCCATGAATCTCCATGAATCTCCATGAATCTCCATGAATCTCCACGAATCTCCATGAATCTCCTGTATGAGTCTCCATTAATCTTCTCAATGAACCTCCATAAATCTCCATGAATCTCCATGAACCTCCACCATGAATATCCTGTATGAATCTCCATGAATCCCCTCCATGAATCTCCATGAATGTCCACGAATCTCCATGAATCTCCTCGATGAATCTCCTCCATGAATCTCCTGTATGAATCTCCATGAATCTCCATGAACCTCCATGAACCTCCTCCATGATTCTCCTGTATGAATCTCCATGACTCTCCTCCATGAATCTCCATGAATTTCCATGAATCTCCATGAATCTCCATGAACCTCCTCCATGAATCTCCATGAATCTCCTCGATGAATCTCCTCCATGAATCTCCTGTATGAATCTCCATGAATCTCCATGAACCTCCATGAACCTCCTCCATGAATCTCCATGAATCTCCATGAATGTCCTCCATGAATCTCCATAAATCTCCATGAATCTCCACGAATCTCCATGAATCTCCATGAATCTCCATGAATCTCCTGTATGAATCTCCATGAATCTCCATGAATCTCCTGTATGCATCTCCATGAATCTCCTCCATGAATCTCCATGAATCTCCATGAATCTCCTCCATGAACCTCCACGAATCTCCATGAATCTCCGTGAATCTCCATGAATCTCCATAAATCTCCATGAATCTCCATGAACCTCCTCCATAAATCTCCATGAATCTCCATCAATCTAGTCTAACCCTATCCATGAACCTTGTCCATGAATCTCCGTGAATCTCCATGAATTTCCATTAATCTCCATGAATCTCCATGAATCTCCTCCATGAATCTCCTCCATGAATCTCCATGAATCTCCATGAATCTCCATGAATCTCCATGAATCTCCATGAATCTCCATGAATCTCCATTAATCTCCTCAATGAACCTCCATAAATCTCCATGAATCTCCATGAACCTCCTCCATGAATCTCCTGTATGAATCTCCATGAATCTCCTCCATGAATGTCCATGAATCTCCATGAATCTCCATGAATCTCCATGAATCTCCATGAATGTCCTCCATGAATCTCCATAAATCTCGATGAATCTCCATGAATCTCCATGAATCTCCATGAATCTCCATGAATCTCCATGAATCTAAATGAATCCTCTCCATGAACCTCCTGTATGAATCTCCATGAATCTCCTCCATGAATCTCCATGAGTCTCCATTAATCTCCTCAATGAACCTCCATAAATCTCCATGAATCTCCATGAACCTCCTCCATGAATCTGCATGAATCTCCATGAATCTCCATGAATCTCCATGAATCTCCATGAATCTAAATGAATCCTCTCCATGAACCTCCTGTATGAATCTCCATGAATCTCCTCCATGAATCTCCATGAGTCTCCATTAATCTCCTCAATGAACCTCCATAAATCTCCATGAATCTCCATGAACCTCCTCCATGAATCTCCTGTATGAATCTCCATGAATCTCCTCCATGAATCTCCATGAATCTCCACCATGAACCTCCATAAATCTCCATGAATCTCCATGAATCTCCATGAATCTCCATGAATCTCCATGAATCTCCATGAATCTCCACGAATGTCCATGAATCTCCTCCATGAATCTCCTGTATGAATCTCCATGAATCTCCATGAATCTCCATGAACCTCCTCCATGAATCTCCATGAATCTGCATGAATCTCCATGAATCTCCATGAATCTCCATGAATCTCCATGAATCTTCTCCATGAATCTCCTGTACGAATCTCCATGAATCTCCTCCATCAATCTCAATGAATCTCCATGAATCTCCTCCATGAACCTCCGTAAATCTCCATGAATCTCTATGAATCTCCACGAATCTCCATGAATCTCCGTGAATCTCCATGAATCTCCATGAATCTCCATGAACCTCCTCCATAAATCTCCATGAATCTCCATGAATCTCCTCTATACATATCCACGAACATCGTCCATGAATCTCCAAGAATCTCCGTGAATTTCCATGAATTTCCATTAATTTCCATGAATCTCCATGAATCTCCTCAATGAATCCCCATAAATCTCCATGAATCTCCTCCATGAATCTCCATGAATCTCCATGAATCCCCATGAATCTCCATGAATCTCCATGAACCTCCTCCATGAATCTCCATGAATCTCCTCGATGAATCTCCTCCATGAATCTCCTGTATGAATCTCCATGAATCTCCATGAACCTCCATGAACCTCCTCCATGAATCTCCATGAATCTCCATGAATGTCCTCCATGAATCTCCATAAATCTCCATGAATCTCCACGAATCTCCATGAATCTCCATGAATCTCCATGAATCTCCTGTATGAATCTCCATGAATCTCCATGAATCTCCTGTATGCATCTCCATGAATCTCCTCCATGAATCTCCATGAATCTCCATGAATCTCCATGAATCTCCTCCATGAACCTCCACGAATCTCCATGAATCTCCGTGAATCTCCATGAATTTCCATGAATCTCCATGAATCTCCATAAATCTCCATGAATCTCCATGAATGTCCTCCATGAATCTCCAATAAATCTCCATGAATCTCCATGAATCTCCATGAATCTCCATGAATCTCCATGAATCTCCATGAATCTCCATGAACCTCCTCCATGAATCTCCATGAATCTCCATGAATTTTCTCTATAAATATCCATGAACCTCCTCCATGAATCTCAATGAATCTCCTCCATGAATCTGCATGAATCTCCATGAATCTCCATGAATCTCCATTAATCTCCGTGAATCTCCATGAATCTCCACGAATCTCCATGAATCTCCATGAACCTCCTCCATAAATCTCCATGAATCTCCATCAATCTAGTCTAACCCTATCCATGAACCTTGCCCATAAATCTCCATGAATCTCCATGAATCTCCATGAAACTCCACGAATCTCCATGAATCTCCATGAATCTCCATGAATGTCCACGAATCTCCATGAATCTCCTCGATGAATCTCCTCCATGAATCTCCTGTATGAATCTCCATGAATCTCCATGAACCTCCATGAACCTCCTCCATGAATCTCCTGTATGAATCTCCATGAATCTCCTCCATGAATCTCCATGAATTTCCATGAATCTCCATGAATCTCCATTAATCTCCTCCATGAGCCTCCAAAAATTTCCATGAATCTCCACGAATCTCCATGAATCTCCATGAATCTCCATGAATGTCCACGAATCTCCATGAATCTACTCGATGAATCTCCTGTATGAATCTCCATGAATCTCCTCCATGAATCTCCATGAATCTCCATGAATCTCCTCCATGAACCTCCATAAATCTCCATGAATCTCCATGAATCTCCATGAATCTCCATGAATCTCCATGAATCTCCATGAATCTCCATGAACCTCCTCCATGAATCTCCACGAATCTCCATGAATCTCCATGAATCTCCATGAATGTCCACGAATCTCCATGAATCTCCTCGATGAATCTCCTCCATGAATCTCCTGTATGAATCTCCATGAATCTCCATGAACCTCCATGAACCTCCTCCATGAATCTCCTGTATGAATCTCCATGAATTTCCATGAATCTCCATGAATCTCCATTAATCTCCTCCATGAGCCTCCAAAAATTTCCATGAATGTCCACGAATCTCCATGAATCTCCTCGATGAATCTCCTGTATGAATCTCCTCCATGAATCTCCATGAATCTCCATGAATCTCCTCCATGAACCTCCATAAATCTCCATGAATCTCCATGAATCTCCATGAATCTCCATGAATCTCCATGAATCTCCATGAATCTCCACGAATCTCCATGAATCTCCTCCATGAATCTCCTGTATGAATCTCCATGAATCTCCATGAATCTCCATGAACCTCCTCCATGAATTTCCACGAATCTCTATGAATCTCCTCGTTGAATCTCCTGTATGAATCTCCATGAATCTCCTCCATGAATCTCCATGAATCTCCATGAATCTCCTCCATGAACCTCCATAAATCTCCATGAATCTCCATGAATGTCCATGAATCTCCATGAATCTCCATGAATCTCCATGAATCTCCACGAATCTCCATGAATCTCCTGTATGAGTCTCCATTAATCTTCTCAATGAACCTCCATAAATCTCCATGAATCTCCATGAACCTCCACCATGAATATCCTGTATGAATCTCCATGAATCCCCTCCATGAATCTCCATGAATGTCCACGAATCTCCATGAATCTCCTCGATGAATCTCCTCCATGAATCTCCTGTATGAATCTCCATGAATCTCCATGAACCTCCATGAACCTCCTCCATGATTCTCCTGTATGAATCTCCATGACTCTCCTCCATGAATCTCCATGAATTTCCATGAATCTCCATGAATCTCCATGAACCTCCTCCATGAATCTCCATGAATCTCCTCGATGAATCTCCTCCATGAATCTCCTGTATGAATCTCCATGAATCTCCATGAACCTCCATGAACCTCCTCCATGAATCTCCATGAATCTCCATGAATGTCCTCCATGAATCTCCATAAATCTCCATGAATCTCCACGAATCTCCATGAATCTCCATGAATCTCCATGAATCTCCTGTATGAATCTCCATGAATCTCCATGAATCTCCTGTATGCATCTCCATGAATCTCCTCCATGAATCTCCATGAATCTCCATGAATCTCCTCCATGAACCTCCACGAATCTCCATGAATCTCCGTGAATCTCCATGAATCTCCATAAATCTCCATGAATCTCCATGAACCTCCTCCATAAATCTCCATGAATCTCCATCAATCTAGTCTAACCCTATCCATGAACCTTGTCCATGAATCTCCATGAATCTCCGTGAATCTCCATGAATTTCCATTAATCTCCATGAATCTCCATGAATCTCCTCCATGAATCTCCTCCATGAATCTCCATGAATCTCCATGAATCTCCATGAATCTCCATGAATCTCCATGAATCTCCATGAATCTCCATTAATCTCCTCAATGAACCTCCATAAATCTCCATGAATCTCCATGAACCTCCTCCATGAATCTCCTGTATGAATCTCCATGAATCTCCTCCATGAATCTCCATGAATCTCCATGAATCTCCATGAATCTCCATGAATCTCCATGAATTTCCATGAATCTCCATGAATCTCCATTAATCTCCTCCATGAGCCTCCAAAAATTTCCATGAATCTCCACGAATCTCCATGAATCTCCATGAATCTCCATGAATGTCCACGAATCTCCATGAATCTACTCGATGAATCTCCTGTATGAATCTCCATGAATCTCCTCCATGAATCTCCATGAATCTCCATGAATCTCCTCCATGAACCTCCATAAATCTCCATGAATCTCCATGAATCTCCATGAATCTCCATGAATCTCCATGAATCTCCATGAATCTCCATGAACCTCCTCCATGAATCTCCACGAATCTCCATGAATCTCCATGAATCTCCATGAATGTCCACGAATCTCCATGAATCTCCTCGATGAATCTCCTCCATGAATCTCCTGTATGAATCTCCATGAATCTCCATGAACCTCCATGAATCTCCTCCATGAACCTCCACGAATCTCCATGAATGTCCTCCATGAATCTCCATAAATCTCCATGAATCTCCACGAATCTCCATGAATCTCCATGAATCTCCATGAATCTCCTGTATGAATCTCCATGAATCTCCATGAATCTCCTGTATGCATCTCCATGAATCTCCTCCATGAATCTCCATGAATCTCCATGAATCTCCTCCATGAACCTCCACGAATCTCCATGAATCTCCGTGAATCTCCATGAATCTCCATAAATCTCCATGAATCTCCATGAACCTCCTCCATAAATCTCCATGAATCTCCATCAATCTAGTCTAACCCTATCCATGAACCTTGTCCATGAATCTCCATGAATCTCCGTGAATCTCCATGAATTTCCATTAATCTCCATGAATCTCCATGAATCTCCTCCATGAATCTCCTCCATGAATCTCCATGAATCTCCATGAATCTCCATGAATCTCCATGAATCTCCATGAATCTCCATGAATCTCCATTAATCTCCTCAATGAACCTCCATAAATCTCCATGAATCTCCATGAACCTCCTCCATGAATCTCCTGTATGAATCTCCATGAATCTCCTCCATGAATCTCCATGAATCTCCATGAATCTCCATGAATCTCCATGAATCTCCATGAATTTCCATGAATCTCCATGAATCTCCATTAATCTCCTCCATGAGCCTCCAAAAATTTCCATGAATCTCCACGAATCTCCATGAATCTCCATGAATCTCCATGAATGTCCACGAATCTCCATGAATCTACTCGATGAATCTCCTGTATGAATCTCCATGAATCTCCTCCATGAATCTCCATGAATCTCCATGAATCTCCTCCATGAACCTCCATAAATCTCCATGAATCTCCATGAATCTCCATGAATCTCCATGAATCTCCATGAATCTCCATGAATCTCCATGAACCTCCTCCATGAATCTCCACGAATCTCCATGAATCTCCATGAATCTCCATGAATGTCCACGAATCTCCATGAATCTCCTCGATGAATCTCCTCCATGAATCTCCTGTATGAATCTCCATGAATCTCCATGAACCTCCATGAACCTCCTCCATGAATCTCCTGTATGAATCTCCATGAATTTCCATGAATCTCCATGAATCTCCATTAATCTCCTCCATGAGCCTTCAAAAATTTCCATGAATGTCCACGAATCTCCATGAATCTCCTCGATGAATCTCCTGTATGAATCTCCTCCATGAATCTCCATGAATCTCCATGAATCTCCTCCATGAACCTCCATAAATCTCCATGAATCTCCATGAATCTCCATGAATCTCCATGAATCTCCATGAATCTCCATGAATCTCCACGAATCTCCATGAATCTCCTCCATGAATCTCCTGTATGAATCTCCATGAATCTCCATGAATCTCCATGAACCTCCTCCATGAATTTCCACGAATCTCTATGAATCTCCTCGTTGAATCTCCTGTATGAATCTCCATGAATCTCCTCCATGAATCTCCATGAATCTCCATGAATCTCCTCCATGAACCTCCATAAATCTCCATGAATCTCCATGAATGTCCATGAATCTCCATGAATCTCCATGAATCTCCATGAATCTCCTGTATGAGTCTCCATTAATCTTCTCAATGAACCTCCATAAATCTCCATGAATCTCCATGAATGTCCATGAATCTCCATGAATCTCCATGAATCTCCATGAATCTCCACGAATCTCCATGAATCTCCTGTATGAGTCTCCATTAATCTTCTCAATGAACCTCCATAAATCTCCATGAATCTCCATGAACCTCCACCATGAATATCCTGTATGAATCTCCATGAATCCCCTCCATGAATCTCCATGAATGTCCACGAATCTCCATGAATCTCCTCGATGAATCTCCTCCATGAATCTCCTGTATGAATCTCCATGAATCTCCATGAATCTCCATGAATCTCCTCCATGAACCTCCATAAATCTCCATGAATCTCCATGAATGTCCATGAATCTCCATGAATCTCCATGAATCTCCATGAATCTCCACGAATCTCCATGAATCTCCTGTATGAGTCTCCATTAATCTTCTCAATGAACCTCCATAAATCTCCATGAATCTCCATGAACCTCCACCATGAATATCCTGTATGAATCTCCATGAATCCCCTCCATGAATCTCCATGAATGTCCACGAATCTCCATGAATCTCCTCGATGAATCTCCTCCATGAATCTCCTGTATGAATCTCCATGAATCTCCATGAACCTCCATGAACCTCCTCCGTGATTCTCCTGTATGAATCTCCATGACTCTCCTCCATGAATCTCCATGAATTTCCATGAATCTCCATGAATCTCCATGAACCTCCTCCATGAATCTCCATGAATCTCCTCGATGAATCTCCTCCATGAATCTCCTGTATGAATCTCCATGAATCTCCATGAACCTCCATGAACCTCCTCCATGAATCTCCATGAATCTCCATGAATGTCCTCCATGAATCTCCATAAATCTCCATGAATCTCCACGAATCTCCATGAATCTCCATGAATCTCCATGAATCTCCTGTATGAATCTCCATGAATCTCCATGAATCTCCTGTATGCATCTCCATGAATCTCCTCCATGAATCTCCATGAATCTCCATGAATCTCCTCCATGAACCTCCACGAATCTCCATGAATCTCCGTGAATCTCCATGAATCTCCATAAATCTCCATGAATCTCCATGAACCTCCTCCATAAATCTCCATGAATCTCCATCAATCTAGTCTAACCCTATCCATGAACCTTGTCCATGAATCTCCGTGAATCTCCATGAATTTCCATTAATCTCCATGAATCTCCATGAATCTCCTCCATGAATCTCCTCCATGAATCTCCATGAATCTCCATGAATCTCCATGAATCTCCATGAATCTCCATGAATCTCCATGAATCTCCATTAATCTCCACAATGAACCTCCATAAATCTCCATGAATCTCCATGAACCTCCTCCATGAATCTGCATGAATCTCCATGAATCTCCATGAATCTCCATGAATCTCCATGAATCTAAATGAATCCTCTCCATGAACCTCCTGTATGAATCTCCATGAATCTCCTCCATGAATCTCCATGAGTCTCCATTAATCTCCTCAATGAACCTCCATAAATCTCCATGAATCTCCATGAACCTCCTCCATGAATCTCCATGAATCTCCATGAATCTCCACCATGAACCTCCATAAATCTCCATGAATCTCCATGAATCTCCATGAATCTCCATGAATCTCCATGAATCTCCATGAATCTCCACGAATCTCCATGAATCTCCTCCATGAATCTCCTGTATGAATCTCCATGAATCTCCATGAATCTCCATGAACCTCCTCCATGAATCTCCATGAATCTGCATGAATCTCCATGAATCTCCATGAATCTCCATGAATCTCCATGAATCTTCTCCATGAATCTCCTGTACGAATCTCCATGAATCTCCTCCATCAATCTCAATGAATCTCCATGAATCTCCTCCATGAACCTCCGTAAATCTCCATGAATCTCTATGAATCTCCACGAATCTCCATGAATCTCCGTGAATCTCCATGAATCTCCATGAATCTCCATGAACCTCCTCCATAAATCTCCATGAATCTCCATGAATCTCCTCTATACATATCCACGAACATCGTCCATGAATCTCCAAGAATCTCCGTGAATTTCCATGAATTTCCATTAATTTCCATGAATCTCCATGAATCTCCTCAATGAATCCCCATAAATCTCCATGAATCTCCTCCATGAATCTCCATGAATCTCCATGAATCCCCATGAATCTCCATGAATCTCCATGAACCTCCTCCATGAATCTCCATGAATCTCCTCGATGAATCTCCTCCATGAATCTCCTGTATGAATCTCCATGAATCTCCATGAACCTCCATGAACCTCCTCCATGAATCTCCATGAATCTCCATGAATGTCCTCCATGAATCTCCATAAATCTCCATGAATCTCCACGAATCTCCATGAATCTCCATGAATCTCCATGAATCTCCTGTATGAATCTCCATGAATCTCCATGAATCTCCTGTATGCATCTCCATGAATCTCCATGAATCTCCATGAATCTCCATGAATCTCCTCCATGAACCTCCACGAATCTCCATGAATCTCCGTGAATCTCCATGAATTTCCATGAATCTCCATGAATCTCCATAAATCTCCATGAATCTCCATGAATGTCCTCCATGAATCTCCAATAAATCTCCATGAATCTCCATGAATCTCCATGAATCTCCATGAATCTCCATGAATCTCCATGAATCTCCATGAACCTCCTCCATGAATCTCCATGAATCTCCATGAATTTTCTCTATAAATATCCATGAACCTCCTCCATGAATCTCAATGAATCTCCTCCATGAATCTGCATGAATCTCCATGAATCTCCATGAATCTCCATTAATCTCCGTGAATCTCCATGAATCTCCACGAATCTCCATGAATCTCCATGAACCTCCTCCATAAATCTCCATGAATCTCCATCAATCTAGTCTAACCCTATCCATGAACCTTGCCCATAAATCTCCATGAATCTCCATGAATCTCCATGAAACTCAACGAATCTCCATGAATCTCCATGAATCTCCATGAATGTCCACGAATCTCCATGAATCTCCTCGATGGATCTCCTCCATGAATCTCCTGTATGAATCTCCATGAATCTCCATGAACCTCCATGAACCTCCTCCATGAATCTCCTGTATGAATCTCCATGAATCTCCTCCATGAATCTCCATGAATTTCCATGAATCTCCATGAATCTCCATTAATCTCCTCCATGAGCCTCCAAAAATTTCCATGAATCTCCACGAATCTCCATGAATCTCCATGAATCTCCATGAATGTCCACGAATCTCCATGAATCTACTCGATGAATCTCCTGTATGAATCTCCATGAATCTCCTCCATGAATCTCCATGAATCTCCATGAATCTCCTCCATGAACCTCCATAAATCTCCATGAATCTCCATGAATCTCCATGAATCTCCATGAATCTCCATGAATCTCCATGAATCTCCATGAACCTCCTCCATGAATCTCCACGAATCTCCATGAATCTCCATGAATCTCCATGAATGTCCACGAATCTCCATGAATCTCCTCGATGAATCTCCTCCATGAATCTCCTGTATGAATCTCCATGAATCTCCATGAACCTCCATGAACCTCCTCCATGAATCTCCTGTATGAATCTCCATGAATTTCCATGAATCTCCATGAATCTCCATTAATCTCCTCCATGAGCCTCCAAAAATTTCCATGAATGTCCACGAATCTGCATGAATCTCCTCGATGAATCTCCTGTATGAATCTCCTCCATGAATCTCCATGAATCTCCATGAATCTCCTCCATGAACCTCCATAAATCTCCATGAATCTCCATGAATCTCCATGAATCTCCATGAATCTCCATGAATCTCCATGAATCTCCACGAATCTCCATGAATCTCCTCCATGAATCTCCTGTATGAATCTCCCTGAATCTCCATGAATCTCCATGAACCTCCTCCATGAATTTCCACGAATCTCTATGAATCTCCTCGTTGAATCTCCTGTATGAATCTCCATGAATCTCCTCCATGAATCTCCATGAATCTCCATGAATCTCCTCCATGAACCTCCATAAATCTCCATGAATCTCCATGAATGTCCATGAATCTCCATGAATCTCCATGAATCTCCATTAATCTCCTCCATGAGCCTCCAAAAATTTCCATGAATCTCCACGAATCTCCATGAATCTCCATGAATCTCCATGAATGTCCACGAATCTCCATGAATCTACTCGATGAATCTCCTGTATGAATCTCCATGAATCTCCTCCATGAATCTCCATGAATCTCCATGAATCTCCTCCATGAACCTCCATAAATCTCCATGAATCTCCATGAATCTCCATGAATCTCCATGAATCTCCATGAATCTCCATGAATCTCCATGAACCTCCTCCATGAATCTCCACGAATCTCCATGAATCTCCATGAATCTCCATGAATGTCCACGAATCTCCATGAATCTCCTCGATGAATCTCCTCCATGAATCTCCTGTATGAATCTCCATGAATCTCCATGAACCTCCATGAACCTCCTCCATGAATCTCCTGTATGAATCTCCATGAATTTCCATGAATCTCCATGAATCTCCATTAATCTCCTCCATGAGCCTCCAAAAATTTCCATGAATGTCCACGAATCTGCATGAATCTCCTCGATGAATCTCCTGTATGAATCTCCTCCATGAATCTCCATGAATCTCCATGAATCTCCTCCATGAACCTCCATAAATCTCCATGAATCTCCATGAATCACCATGAATCTCCATGAATCTCCATGAATCTCCATGAATCTCCACGAATCTCCATGAATCTCCTCCATGAATCTCCTGTATGAATCTCCATGAATCTCCATGAATCTCCATGAACCTCCTCCATGAATTTCCACGAATCTCTATGAATCTCCTCGTTGAATCTCCTGTATGAATCTCCATGAATCTCCTCCATGAATCTCCATGAATCTCCATGAATCTCCTCCATGAACCTCCATAAATCTCCATGAATCTCCATGAATGTCCATGAATCTCCATGAATCTCCATGAATCTCCATGAATCTCCACGAATCTCCATGAATCTCCTGTATGAGTCTCCATTAATCTTCTCAATGAACCTCCATAAATCTCCATGAATCTCCATGAACCTCCACCATGAATATCCTGTATGAATCTCCATGAATCCCCTCCATGAATCTCCATGAATGTCCACGAATCTCCATGAATCTCCTCGATGAATCTCCTCCATGAATCTCCTGTATGAATCTCCATGAATCTCCATGAACCTCCATGAACCTCCTCCATGATTCTCCTGTATGAATCTCCATGACTCTCCTCCATGAATCTCCATGAATTTCCATGAATCTCCATGAATCTCCATGAACCTCCTCCATGAATCTCCATGAATCTCCTCGATGAATCTCCTCCATGAATCTCCTGTATGAATCTCCATGAATCTCCATGAACCTCCATGAACCTCCTCCATGAATCTCCATGAATCTCCATGAATGTCCTCCATGAATCTCCATAAATCTCCATGAATCTCCACGAATCTCCATGAATCTCCATGAATCTCCATGAATCTCCTGTATGAATCTCCATGAATCTCCATGAATCTCCTGTATGCATCTCCATGAATCTCCTCCATGAATCTCCATGAATCTCCATGAATCTCCTCCATGAACCTCCACGAATCTCCATGAATCTCCGTGAATCTCCATGAATCTCCATAAATCTCCATGAATCTCCATGAACCTCCTCCATAAATCTCCATGAATCTCCATCAATCTAGTCTAACCCTATCCATGAACCTTGTCCATGAATCTCCATGAATCTCCGTGAATCTCCATGAATTTCCATTAATCTCCATGAATCTCCATGAATCTCCTCCATGAATCTCCTCCATGAATCTCCATGAATCTCCATGAATCTCCATGAATCTCCATGAATCTCCATTAATCTCCTCAATGAACCTCCATAAATCTCCATGAATCTCCATGAACCTCCTCCATGAATCTCCTGTATGAATCTCCATGAATCTCCTCCATGAATCTCCATGAATCTCCATGAATCTCCATGAATCTCCATGAATTTCCATGAATCTCCATGAATCTCCATTAATCTCCTCCATGAGCCTCCAAAAATTTCCATGAATCTCCACGAATCTCCATGAATCTCCATGAATCTCCATGAATGTCCACGAATCTCCATGAATCTACTCGATGAATCTCCTGTATGAATCTCCATGAATCTCCTCCATGAATCTCCATGAATCTCCATGAATCTCCTCCATGAACCTCCATAAATCTCCATGAATCTCCATGAATCTCCATGAATCTCCATGAATCTCCATGAATCTCCATGAATCTCCATGAACCTCCTCCATGAATCTCCACGAATCTCCATGAATCTCCATGAATCTCCATGAATGTCCACGAATCTCCATGAATCTCCTCGATGAATCTCCTCCATGAATCTCCTGTATGAATCTCCATGAATCTCCATGAACCTCCATGAATCTCCTCCATGAACCTCCACGAATCTCCATGAATGTCCTCCATGAATCTCCATAAATCTCCATGAATCTCCACGAATCTCCATGAATCTCCATGAATCTCCATGAATCTCCTGTATGAATCTCCATGAATCTCCATGAATCTCCTGTATGCATCTCCATGAATCTCCTCCATGAATCTCCATGAATCTCCATGAATCTCCTCCATGAACCTCCACGAATCTCCATGAATCTCCGTGAATCTCCATGAATCTCCATAAATCTCCATGAATCTCCATGAACCTCCTCCATAAATCTCCATGAATCTCCATCAATCTAGTCTAACCCTATCCATGAACCTTGTCCATGAATCTCCATGAATCTCCGTGAATCTCCATGAATTTCCATTAATCTCCATGAATCTCCATGAATCTCCTCCATGAATCTCCTCCATGAATCTCCATGAATCTCCATGAATCTCCATGAATCTCCATGAATCTCCATGAATCTCCATGAATCTCCATTAATCTCCTCAATGAACCTCCATAAATCTCCATGAATCTCCATGAACCTCCTCCATGAATCTCCTGTATGAATCTCCATGAATCTCCTCCATGAATCTCCATGAATCTCCATGAATCTCCATGAATCTCCATGAATCTCCATGAATTTCCATGAATCTCCATGAATCTCCATTAATCTCCTCCATGAGCCTCCAAAAATTTCCATGAATCTCCACGAATCTCCATGAATCTCCATGAATCTCCATGAATGTCCACGAATCTCCATGAATCTACTCGATGAATCTCCTGTATGAATCTCCATGAATCTCCTCCATGAATCTCCATGAATCTCCATGAATCTCCTCCATGAACCTCCATAAATCTCCATGAATCTCCATGAATCTCCATGAATCTCCATGAATCTCCATGAATCTCCATGAATCTCCATGAACCTCCTCCATGAATCTCCACGAATCTCCATGAATCTCCATGAATCTCCATGAATGTCCACGAATCTCCATGAATCTCCTCGATGAATCTCCTCCATGAATCTCCTGTATGAATCTCCATGAATCTCCATGAACCTCCATGAACCTCCTCCATGAATCTCCTGTATGAATCTCCATGAATTTCCATGAATCTCCATGAATCTCCATTAATCTCCTCCATGAGCCTCCAAAAATTTCCATGAATGTCCACGAATCTCCATGAATCTCCTCGATGAATCTCCTGTATGAATCTCCTCCATGAATCTCCATGAATCTCCATGAATCTCCTCCATGAACCTCCATAAATCTCCATGAATCTCCATGAATCTCCATGAATCTCCATGAATCTCCATGAATCTCCATGAATCTCCACGAATCTCCATGAATCTCCTCCATGAATCTCCTGTATGAATCTCCATGAATCTCCATGAATCTCCATGAACCTCCTCCATGAATTTCCACGAATCTCTATGAATCTCCTCGTTGAATCTCCTGTATGAATCTCCATGAATCTCCTCCATGAATCTCCATGAATCTCCATGAATCTCCTCCATGAACCTCCATAAATCTCCATGAATCTCCATGAATGTCCATGAATCTCCATGAATCTCCATGAATCTCCATGAATCTCCACGAATCTCCATGAATCTCCTGTATGAGTCTCCATTAATCTTCTCAATGAACCTCCATAAATCTCCATGAATCTCCATGAACCTCCACCATGAATATCCTGTATGAATCTCCATGAATCCCCTCCATGAATCTCCATGAATGTCCACGAATCTCCATGAATCTCCTCGATGAATCTCCTCCATGAATCTCCTGTATGAATCTCCATGAATCTCCATGAACCTCCATGAACCTCCTCCATGATTCTCCTGTATGAATCTCCATGACTCTCCTCCATGAATCTCCATGAATTTCCATGAATCTCCATGAATCTCCATGAACCTCCTCCATGAATCTCCATGAATCTCCTCGATGAATCTCCTCCATGAATCTCCTGTATGAATCTCCATGAATCTCCATGAACCTCCATGAACCTCCTCCATGAATCTCCATGAATCTCCATGAATGTCCTCCATGAATCTCCATAAATCTCCATGAATCTCCACGAATCTCCATGAATCTCCATGAATCTCCATGAATCTCCTGTATGAATCTCCATGAATCTCCATGAATCTCCTGTATGCATCTCCATGAATCTCCTCCATGAATCTCCATGAATCTCCATGAATCTCCTCCATGAACCTCCACGAATCTCCATGAATCTCCGTGAATCTCCATGAATCTCCATAAATCTCCATGAATCTCCATGAACCTCCTCCATAAATCTCCATGAATCTCCATCAATCTAGTCTAACCCTATCCATGAACCTTGTCCATGAATCTCCATGAATCTCCGTGAATCTCCATGAATTTCCATTAATCTCCATGAATCTCCATGAATCTCCTCCATGAATCTCCTCCATGAATCTCCATGAATCTCCATGAATCTCCATGAATCTCCATGAATCTCCATGAATCTCCATGAATCTCCATTAATCTCCTCAATGAACCTCCATAAATCTCCATGAATCTCCATGAACCTCCTCCATGAATCTCCTGTATGAATCTCCATGAATCTCCTCCATGAATCTCCATGAATCTCCATGAATCTCCATGAATCTCCATGAATGTCCTCCATGAATCTCCATAAATCTCGATGAATCTCCATGAATCTCCATGAATCTCCATGAATCTCCATGAATCTCCATGAATCTAAATGAATCCTCTCCATGAACCTCCTGTATGAATCTCCATGAATCTCCTCCATGAATCTCCATGAGTCTCCATTAATCTCCTCAATGAACCTCCATAAATCTCCATGAATCTCCATGAACCTCCTCCATGAATCTGCATGAATCTCCATGAATCTCCATGAATCTAAATGAATCCTCTCCATGAACCTCCTGTATGAATCTCCATGAATCTCCTCCATGAATCTCCATGAGTCTCCATTAATCTCCTCAATGAACCTCCATAAATCTCCATGAATCTCCATGAACCTCCTCCATGAATCTCCTGTATGAATCTCCATGAATCTCCTCCATGAATCTCCATGAATCTCCACCATGAACCTCCATAAATCTCCATGAATCTCCATGAATCTCCATGAATCTCCATGAATCTCCATGAATCTCCACGAATCTCCATGAATCTCCTCCATGAATCTCCTGTATGAATCTCCATGAATCTCCATGAATCTCCATGAACCTCCTCCATGAATCTCCATGAATCTGCATGAATCTCCATGAATCTCCATGAATCTCCATGAATCTCCATGAATCTTCTCCATGAATCTCCTGTACGAATCTCCATGAATCTCCTCCATGAATCTCCATGAATCTCCATGAATCTCCTCCATGAACCTCCACGAATCTCCATGAATCTCCGTGAATCTCCATGAATCTCCATGAATCTCCATGAACCTCCTCCATGAATCTCCATGAATCTCCTCGATGAATCTCCTCCATGAATCTCCTGTATGAATCTCCATGAATCTCCATGAACCTCCATGAACCTCCTCCATGAATCTCCATGAATCTCCATGAATGTCCTCCATGAATCTCCATAAATCTCCATGAATCTCCACGAATCTCCATGAATCTCCATGAATCTCCATGAATCTCCTGTATGAATCTCCATGAATCTCCATGAATCTCCTGTATGCATCTCCATGAATCTCCTCCATGAATCTCCATGAATCTCCATGAATCTCCTCCATGAACCTCCACGAATCTCCATGAATCTCCGTGAATCTCCATGAATCTCCATAAATCTCCATGAATCTCCATGAACCTCCTCCATAAATCTCCATGAATCTCCATCAATCTAGTCTAACCCTATCCATGAACCTTGTCCATGAATCTCCATGAATCTCCGTGAATCTCCATGAATTTCCATTAATCTCCATGAATCTCCATGAATCTCCTCCATGAATCTCCTCCATGAATCTCCATGAATCTCCATGAATCTCCATGAATCTCCATGAATCTCCATTAATCTCCTCAATGAACCTCCATAAATCTCCATGAATCTCCATGAACCTCCTCCATGAATCTCCTGTATGAATCTCCATGAATCTCCTCCATGAATCTCCATGAATCTCCATGAATCTCCATGAATCTCCATGAATCTCCATGAATTTCCATGAATCTCCATGAATCTCCATTAATCTCCTCCATGAGCCTCCAAAAATTTCCATGAATCTCCACGAATCTCCATGAATCTCCATGAATCTCCATGAATGTCCACGAATCTCCATGAATCTACTCGATGAATCTCCTGTATGAATCTCCATGAATCTCCTCCATGAATCTCCATGAATCTCCATGAATCTCCTCCATGAACCTCCATAAATCTCCATGAATCTCCATGAATCTCCATGAATCTCCATGAATCTCCATGAATCTCCATGAATCTCCATGAACCTCCTCCATGAATCTCCACGAATCTCCATGAATCTCCATGAATCTCCATGAATGTCCACGAATCTCCATGAATCTCCTCGATGAATCTCCTCCATGAATCTCCTGTATGAATCTCCATGAATCTCCATGAACCTCCATGAATCTCCTCCATGAACCTCCACGAATCTCCATGAATGTCCTCCATGAATCTCCATAAATCTCCATGAATCTCCACGAATCTCCATGAATCTCCATGAATCTCCATGAATCTCCTGTATGAATCTCCATGAATCTCCATGAATCTCCTGTATGCATCTCCATGAATCTCCTCCATGAATCTCCATGAATCTCCATGAATCTCCTCCATGAACCTCCACGAATCTCCATGAATCTCCGTGAATCTCCATGAATCTCCATAAATCTCCATGAATCTCCATGAACCTCCTCCATAAATCTCCATGAATCTCCATCAATCTAGTCTAACCCTATCCATGAACCTTGTCCATGAATCTCCATGAATCTCCGTGAATCTCCATGAATTTCCATTAATCTCCATGAATCTCCATGAATCTCCTCCATGAATCTCCTCCATGAATCTCCATGAATCTCCATGAATCTCCATGAATCTCCATGAATCTCCATGAATCTCCATGAATCTCCATTAATCTCCTCAATGAACCTCCATAAATCTCCATGAATCTCCATGAACCTCCTCCATGAATCTCCTGTATGAATCTCCATGAATCTCCATGAACCTCCATGAACCTCCTCCATGATTCTCCTGTATGAATCTCCATGACTCTCCTCCATGAATCTCCATGAATTTCCATGAATCTCCATGAATCTCCATGAACCTCCTCCATGAATCTCCATGAATCTCCTCGATGAATCTCCTCCATGAATCTCCTGTATGAATCTCCATGAATCTCCATGAACCTCCATGAACCTCCTCCATGAATCTCCATGAATCTCCATGAATGTCCTCCATGAATCTCCATAAATCTCCATGAATCTCCACGAATCTCCATGAATCTCCATGAATCTCCATGAATCTCCTGTATGAATCTCCATGAATCTCCATGAATCTCCTGTATGCATCTCCATGAATCTCCTCCATGAATCTCCATGAATCTCCATGAATCTCCTCCATGAACCTCCACGAATCTCCATGAATCTCAGTGAATCTCCATGAATCTCCATAAATCTCCATGAATCTCCATGAACCTCCTCCATAAATCTCCATGAATCTCCATCAATCTAGTCTAACCCTATCCATGAACCTTGTCCATGAATCTCCATGAATCTCCGTGAATCTCCATGAATTTCCATTAATCTCCATGAATCTCCATGAATCTCCTCCATGAATCTCCTCCATGAATCTCCATGAATCTCCATGAATCTCCATGAATCTCCATGAATCTCCATGAATCTCCATGAATCTCCATTAATCTCCTCAATGAACCTCCATAAATCTCCATGAATCTCCATGAACCTCCTCCATGAATCTCCTGTATGAATCTCCATGAATCTCCTCCATGAATCTCCATGAATCTCCATGAATCTCCATGAATCTCCATGAATGTCCTCCATGAATCTCCATAAATCTCGATGAATCTCCATGAATCTCCATGAATCTCCATGAATCTCCATGAATCTCCATGAATCCAAATGAATCCTCTCCATGAACCTCCTGTATGAATCTCCATGAATCTCCTCCATGAATCTCCATGAGTCTCCATTAATCTCCTCAATGAACCTCCATAAATCTCCATGAATCTCCATGAACCTCCTCCATGAATCTGCATGAATCTCCATGAATCTCCATGAATCTAAATGAATCCTCTCCATGAACCTCCTGTATGAATCTCCATGAATCTCCTCCATGAATCTCCATGAGTCTCCATTAATCTCCTCAATGAACCTCCATAAATCTCCATGAATCTCCATGAACCTCCTCCATGAATCTCCTGTATGAATCTCCATGAATCTCCTCCATGAATCTCCATGAATCTCCACCATGAACCTCCATAAATCTCCATGAATCTCCATGAATCTCCATGAATCTCCATGAATCTCCATGAATCTCCACGAATCTCCATGAATCTCCTCCATGAATCTCCTGTATGAATCTCCATGAATCTCCATGAATCTCCATGAACCTCCTCCATGAATCTCCATGAATCTGCATGAATCTCCATGAATCTCCATGAATCTCCATGAATCTCCATGAATCTTCTCCATGAATCTCCTGTACGAATCTCCATGAATCTCCTCCATGAATCTCCATGAATCTCCATGAATCTCCTCCATGAACCTCCACGAATCTCCATGAATCTCCGTGAATCTCCATGAATCTCCATGAATCTCCATGAACCTCCTCCATGAATCTCCATGAATCTCCTCGATGAATCTCCTCCATGAATCTCCTGTATGAATCTCCATGAATCTCCATGAACCTCCATGAACCTCCTCCATGAATCTCCATGAATCTCCATGAATGTCCTCCATGAATCTCCATAAATCTCCATGAATCTCCACGAATCTCCATGAATCTCCATGAATCTCCATGAATCTCCTGTATGAATCTCCATGAATCTCCATGAATCTCCTGTATGCATCTCCATGAATCTCCTCCATGAATCTCCATGAATCTCCATGAATCTCCTCCATGAACCTCCACGAATCTCCATGAATCTCCGTGAATCTCCATGAATCTCCATAAATCTCCATGAATCTCCATGAACCTCCTCCATAAATCTCCATGAATCTCCATCAATCTAGTCTAACCCTATCCATGAACCTTGTCCATGAATCTCCATGAATCTCCGTGAATCTCCATGAATTTCCATTAATCTCCATGAATCTCCATGAATCTCCTCCATGAATCTCCTCCATGAATCTCCATGAATCTCCATGAATCTCCATGAATCTCCATGAATCTCCATTAATCTCCTCAATGAACCTCCATAAATCTCCATGAATCTCCATGAACCTCCTCCATGAATCTCCTGTATGAATCTCCATGAATCTCCTCCATGAATCTCCATGAATCTCCATGAATCTCCATGAATCTCCATGAATCTCCATGAATTTCCATGAATCTCCATGAATCTCCATTAATCTCCTCCATGAGCCTCCAAAAATTTCCATGAATCTCCACGAATCTCCATGAATCTCCATGAATCTCCATGAATGTCCACGAATCTCCATGAATCTACTCGATGAATCTCCTGTATGAATCTCCATGAATCTCCTCCATGAATCTCCATGAATCTCCATGAATCTCCTCCATGAACCTCCATAAATCTCCATGAATCTCCATGAATCTCCATGAATCTCCATGAATCTCCATGAATCTCCATGAATCTCCATGAACCTCCTCCATGAATCTCCACGAATCTCCATGAATCTCCATGAATCTCCATGAATGTCCACGAATCTCCATGAATCTCCTCGATGAATCTCCTCCATGAATCTCCTGTATGAATCTCCATGAATCTCCATGAACCTCCATGAATCTCCTCCATGAACCTCCACGAATCTCCATGAATGTCCTCCATGAATCTCCATAAATCTCCATGAATCTCCACGAATCTCCATGAATCTCCATGAATCTCCATGAATCTCCTGTATGAATCTCCATGAATCTCCATGAATCTCCTGTATGCATCTCCATGAATCTCCTCCATGAATCTCCATGAATCTCCATGAATCTCCTCCATGAACCTCCACGAATCTCCATGAATCTCCGTGAATCTCCATGAATCTCCATAAATCTCCATGAATCTCCATGAACCTCCTCCATAAATCTCCATGAATCTCCATCAATCTAGTCTAACCCTATCCATGAACCTTGTCCATGAATCTCCATGAATCTCCGTGAATCTCCATGAATTTCCATTAATCTCCATGAATCTCCATGAATCTCCTCCATGAATCTCCTCCATGAATCTCCATGAATCTCCATGAATCTCCATGAATCTCCATGAATCTCCATGAATCTCCATGAATCTCCATTAATCTCCTCAATGAACCTCCATAAATCTCCATGAATCTCCATGAACCTCCTCCATGAATCTCCTGTATGAATCTCCATGAATCTCCTCCATGAATCTCCATGAATCTCCATGAATCTCCATGAATCTCCATGAATCTCCATGAATTTCCATGAATCTCCATGAATCTCCATTAATCTCCTCCATGAGCCTCCAAAAATTTCCATGAATCTCCACGAATCTCCATGAATCTCCATGAATCTCCATGAATGTCCACGAATCTCCATGAATCTACTCGATGAATCTCCTGTATGAATCTCCATGAATCTCCTCCATGAATCTCCATGAATCTCCATGAATCTCCTCCATGAACCTCCATAAATCTCCATGAATCTCCATGAATCTCCATGAATCTCCATGAATCTCCATGAATCTCCATGAATCTCCATGAACCTCCTCCATGAATCTCCACGAATCTCCATGAATCTCCATGAATCTCCATGAATGTCCACGAATCTCCATGAATCTCCTCGATGAATCTCCTCCATGAATCTCCTGTATGAATCTCCATGAATCTCCATGAACCTCCATGAACCTCCTCCATGAATCTCCTGTATGAATCTCCATGAATTTCCATGAATCTCCATGAATCTCCATTAATCTCCTCCATGAGCCTCCAAAAATTTCCATGAATGTCCACGAATCTCCATGAATCTCCTCGATGAATCTCCTGTATGAATCTCCTCCATGAATCTCCATGAATCTCCATGAATCTCCTCCATGAACCTCCATAAATCTCCATGAATCTCCATGAATCTCCATGAATCTCCATGAATCTCCATGAATCTCCATGAATCTCCACGAATCTCCATGAATCTCCTCCATGAATCTCCTGTATGAATCTCCATGAATCTCCATGAATCTCCATGAACCTCCTCCATGAATTTCCACGAATCTCTATGAATCTCCTCGTTGAATCTCCTGTATGAATCTCCATGAATCTCCTCCATGAATCTCCATGAATCTCCATGAATCTCCTCCATGAACCTCCATAAATCTCCATGAATCTCCATGAATGTCCATGAATCTCCATGAATCTCCACGAATCTCCATGAATCTCCACGAATCTCCATGAATCTCCTGTATGAATCTCCATGAATCTCCATGAATCTCCTGTATGCATCTCCATGAATCTCCTCCATGAATCTCCATGAATCTCCATGAATCTCCTCCATGAACCTCCACGAATCTCCATGAATCTCCGTGAATCTCCATGAATCTCCATAAATCTCCATGAATCTCCATGAACCTCCTCCATAAATCTCCATGAATCTCCATCAATCTAGTCTAACCCTATCCATGAACCTTGTCCATGAATCTCCATGAATCTCCGTGAATCTCCATGAATTTCCATTAATCTCCATGAATCTCCATGAATCTCCTCCATGAATCTCCTCCATGAATCTCCATGAATCTCCATGAATCTCCATGAATCTCCACGAATCTCCATGAATCTCCTCCATGAATCTCCTGTATGAATCTCCATGAATCTCCATGAATCTCCATGAACCTCCTCCATGAATTTCCACGAATCTCTATGAATCTCCTCGTTGAATCTCCTGTATGAATCTCCATGAATCTCCTCCATGAATCTCCATGAATCTCCATGAATCTCCTCCATGAACCTCCATAAATCTCCATGAATCTCCATGAATGTCCATGAATCTCCATGAATCTCCATGAATCTCCATGAATCTCCACGAATCTCCATGAATCTCCTGTATGAGTCTCCATTAATCTTCTCAATGAACCTCCATAAATCTCCATGAATCTCCATGAACCTCCACCATGAATATCCTGTATGAATCTCCATGAATCCCCTCCATGAATCTCCATGAATGTCCACGAATCTCCATGAATCTCCTCGATGAATCTCCTCCATGAATCTCCTGTATGAATCTCCATGAATCTCCATGAACCTCCATGAACCTCCTCCATGATTCTCCTGTATGAATCTCCATGACTCTCCTCCATGAATCTCCATGAATTTCCATGAATCTCCATGAATCTCCATGAACCTCCTCCATGAATCTCCATGAATCTCCTCGATGAATCTCCTCCATGAATCTCCTGTATGAATCTCCATGAATCTCCATGAACCTCCATGAACCTCCTCCATGAATCTCCATGAATCTCCATGAATGTCCTCCATGAATCTCCATAAATCTCCATGAATCTCCACGAATCTCCATGAATCTCCATGAATCTCCATGAATCTCCTGTATGAATCTCCATGAATCTCCATGAATCTCCTGTATGCATCTCCATGAATCTCCTCCATGAATCTCCATGAATCTCCATGAATCTCCTCCATGAACCTCCACGAATCTCCATGAATCTCCGTGAATCTCCATGAATCTCCATAAATCTCCATGAATCTCCATGAACCTCCTCCATAAATCTCCATGAATCTCCATCAATCTAGTCTAACCCTATCCATGAACCTTGTCCATGAATCTCCATGAATCTCCGTGAATCTCCATGAATTTCCATTAATCTCCATGAATCTCCATGAATCTCCTCCATGAATCTCCTCCATGAATCTCCATGAATCTCCATGAATCTCCATGAATCTCCATGAATCTCCATGAATCTCCATGAATCTCCATTAATCTCCTCAATGAACCTCCATAAATCTCCATGAATCTCCATGAACCTCCTCCATGAATCTCCTGTATGAATCTCCATGAATCTCCTCCATGAATCTCCATGAATCTCCATGAATCTCCATGAATCTCCATGAATGTCCTCCATGAATCTCCATAAATCTCGATGAATCTCCATGAATCTCCATGAATCTCCATGAATCTCCATGAATCTCCATGAATCTAAATGAATCCTCTCCATGAACCTCCTGTATGAATCTCCATGAATCTCCTCCATGAATCTCCATGAGTCTCCATTAATCTCCTCAATGAACCTCCATAAATCTCCATGAATCTCCATGAACCTCCTCCATGAATCTGCATGAATCTCCATGAATCTCCATGAATCTAAATGAATCCTCTCCATGAACCTCCTGTATGAATCTCCATGAATCTCCTCCATGAATCTCCATGAGTCTCCATTAATCTCCTCAATGAACCTCCATAAATCTCCATGAATCTCCATGAACCTCCTCCATGAATCTCCTGTATGAATCTCCATGAATCTCCTCCATGAATCTCCATGAATCTCCACCATGAACCTCCATAAATCTCCATGAATCTCCATGAATCTCCATGAATCTCCATGAATCTCCATGAATCTCCACGAATCTCCATGAATCTCCTCCATGAATCTCCTGTATGAATCTCCATGAATCTCCATGAATCTCCATGAACCTCCTCCATGAATCTCCATGAATCTGCATGAATCTCCATGAATCTCCATGAATCTCCATGAATCTCCATGAATCTTCTCCATGAATCTCCTGTACGAATCTCCATGAATCTCCTCCATCAATCTCAATGAATCTCCATGAATCTCCTCCATGAACCTCCATAAATCTCCATGAATCTCTATGAATCTCCACGAATCTCCATGAATCTCCGTGAATCTCCATGAATCTCCATGAATCTCCATGAACCTCCTCCATAAATCTCCATGAATCTCCATGAATCTCCTCTATACATATCCACGAACATCGTCCATGAATCTCCAAGAATCTCCGTGAATTTCCATGAATTTCCATTAATTTCCATGAATCTCCATGAATCTCCTCAATGAATCCCCATAAATCTCCATGAATCTCCTCCATGAATCTCCATGAATCTCCATGAATCCCCATGAATCTCCATGAATCTCCATGAACCTCCTCCATGAATCTCCATGAATCTCCTCGATGAATCTCCTCCATGAATCTCCTGTATGAATCTCCATGAATCTCCATGAACCTCCATGAACCTCCTCCATGAATCTCCATGAATCTCCATGAATGTCCTCCATGAATCTCCATAAATCTCCATGAATCTCCACGAATCTCCATGAATCTCCATGAATCTCCATGAATCTCCTGTATGAATCTCCATGAATCTCCATGAATCTCCTGTATGCATCTCCATGAATCTCCTCCATGAATCTCCATGAATCTCCATGAATCTCCATGAATCTCCTCCATGAACCTCCACGAATCTCCATGAATCTCCGTGAATCTCCATGAATTTCCATGAATCTCCATGAATCTCCATAAATCTCCATGAATCTCCATGAATGTCCTCCATGAATCTCCAATAAATCTCCATGAATCTCCATGAATCTCCATGAATCTCCATGAATCTCCATGAATCTCCATGAATCTCCATGAACCTCCTCCATGAATCTCCATGAATCTCCATGAATTTTCTCTATAAATATCCATGAACCTCCTCCATGAATCTCAATGAATCTCCTCCATGAATCTGCATGAATCTCCATGAATCTCCATGAATCTCCATTAATCTCCTCCATGAGCCTCCAAAAATTTCCATGAATCTCCACGAATCTCCATGAATCTCCATGAATCTCCATGAATGTCCACGAATCTCCATGAATCTCCTCGATGAATCTCCTGTATGAATCTCCATGAATCTCCTCCATGAATCTCCATGAATCTCCATGAATCTCCTCCATGAATCTCCATGAGTCTCCATTAATCTCCTCAATGAACCTCCATAAATCTCCATGAATCTCAATGAACCTCCTCCATGAATCTCCTGTATGAATCTCCATGAATCTCCTCCATGAATCTCCATGAATCTCCATGAATCTCCATGAATCTCCATGAATCTCCATGAATCTCCATAAATCTCCATGAATCTCCATGAATCTCCATGAATCTCCATGAATCTCCATGAACCTCCTCCATGAATCTCCATGAATCTCCATGAATTTTCTCTATAAATATCCATCAACCTCCTCCATGAATCTCCATGAATCTCAATGAATCTCCTCCATGAATCTGCATGAATCTCCATGAATCTCCATGAATCTCCATGAATCTCCATGAATCTAAATGAATCCTCTTCATGAACCTCCTGTATGAATCTCCATGAATCTCCTCCATGAATCTCCATGAGTCTCCATTAATCTCCTCAATGAACCTCCATAAATCTCCATGAATCTCCATGAACCTCCTCCATGAATCTCCATGAATCTCCTCCATGAATCTCCATGAATCTCCACCATGAACCTCCATAAATCTCCATGAATCTCCATGAATCTCCATGAATCTCCATGAATCTCCATGAATCTCCATGAATCTCCACGAATCTCCATGAATCTCCTCCATGAATCTCCTGTATGAATCTCCATGAAGCTCCATGAATCTCCATGAACCTCCTCCATGAATCTCCATGAATCTCCATGAATGTCCTCCATGAATCTCCATAAATCTCCATGAATCTCCACGAATCTCCATGAATCTCCATGAATCTCCATGAATCTCCTGTATGAATCTCCATGAATCCAAATGAATCTCCATGAATCTCCATGAACCTCCTCCATGAATCTCCATGAATCTCCTCGATGAATCTCCTGTATGAATCTCCATGAATCTCCATGAACCTCCATGAACCTCCTCCATGAATCTCCATGAATCTCCATGAATGTCCTCCATGAATCTCCATAAATCTCCATGAATCTCCACGAATCTCCATGAATCTCCATGAATCTCCATGAATCTCCTGTATGAATCTCCATGAATCTCCATGAATCTCCTGTATGCATCTCCATGAATCTCCTCCATGAATCTCCATGAATCTCCATGAATCTCCTCCATGAACCTCCACGAATCTCCATGAATCTCCGTGAATCTCCATGAATCTCCATGAATCTCCATGAATCTCCATGAACCTCCTCCATAAATCTCCATGAATCTCCATCAATCTAGTCTAACCCTATCCATGAACCTTGTCCATGAATCTCCATGAATCTCCGTGAATCTCCATGAATCTCCATGAACCTCCTCCATGAATCTCCATGAATCTCCATGAATTTTCTCTATAAATATCCATGAACCTCCTCCATGAATCTCCATGAATCTCAATGAATCTCCTCCATGAATCTGCATGAATCTCCATGAATCTCCATGAATCTCCATGAATCTCCATGAATCTCCATGAACCTCCTCCATGAATCTCCATGAATCTCCTCGATGAATCTCCTCCATGAATCTCCTGTATGAATCTCCATGAATCTCCTGTATGAATCTCCATGAATCTCCATGAACCTCCATGAACCTCCTCCATGAATCTCCATGAATCTCCATGAATGTCCTCCATGAAATTCCATAAATCTCCATGAATCTCCACGAATCTCCATGAATCTCCATGGATCTCCATGAATCTCCTGTATAAATCTCCATGAATCTCCATGAATCTCCTGTATGCATCTCCATGAATCTCCTCCATGAATCTCCATGAATCTCCATGAATCTCCTCCATGAACCTCCACGAATCTCCATGAATCTCCGTGAATCTCCATGAATCTCCACGAATCTCCATGAATCTCCGTGAATCTCCATGAATCTCCACGAATCTCCATGAATCTCCATGAACCTCCTCCATAAATCTCCATGAATCTCCATCAATCTAGTCTAACCCTATCCATGAACCTTGCCCATGAATCTCCATGAATCTCCGTGAATCTCCATGAATTTCCATGAATCTCCTGTATGCATCTCCATGAATCTCCTCCATGAATCTCCATGAATCTCCATGAATCTCCTCCATGAACCTCCACTAATCTCCGTGAATCTCCGTGAATCTCCATGAATCTACATGAATCTCCATGAATCTCCATGAACCTCCTCCATAAATCTCCATGAATCTCCATCAATCTAGTCTAACCCTATCCATGAACCTTGTCCATGAATCTCCATGAATCTCCGTGAATCTCCATGAATTTCCATTAATCTCCATGAATCTCCATGAATCTCCTCCATGAATCTCCTCCGTGAATCTCCATGAATCTCCATGAATCTCCATGAATCTCCATGAATCTCCATGAATCTCCATGAATCTCCATAAATCTCCATGAATCTCCATGAATCTCCATGAATCTCCATGAATCTCCATGAACCTCCTCCATGAATCTCCATGAATCTCCATGAATTTTCTCTATAAATATCCATCAACCTCCTCCATGAATCTCCATGAATCTCCATGAATCTCCTCCATGAACCTCCACGAATCTCCGTGAATCTCCGTGAATCTCCATGAATCTTCATGAATCTCCATGAATCTCCATGAACCTCCTCCATAAATCTCCATGAATCTCCATCAATCTAGTCTAACCCTATCCATGAACCTTGTCCATGAATCTCCATGAATCTCCGTGAATCTCCATGAATTTCCATTAATCTCCATGAATCTCCATGAATCTCCTCCATGAATCTCCTCCATGAATCTCCATGAATCTCCATGAATCTCCATGAATCTCCATGAATCTCCATGAATCTCCATGAATCTCCATAAATCTCCATGAATCTCCATGAATCTCCATGAATCTCCATGAATCTCCATGAACCTCCTCCATGAATCTCCATGAATCTCCATGAATTTTCTCTATAAATATCCATCAACCTCCTCCATGAATCTCCATGAATCTCAATGAATCTCCTCCATGAATCTGCATGAATCTCCATGAATCTCCATGAATCTCCATGAATCTCCATGAATCTAAATGAATCCTCTCCATGAACCTCCTGTATGAATCTCCATGAATCTCCTCCATGAATCTCCATGAGTCTCCATTAATCTCCTCAATGAACCTCCATAAATCTCCATGAATCTCCATGAACCTCCTCCATGAATCTCCTGTATGAATCTCCATGAATCTCCTCCATGAATCTCCATGAATCTCCACCATGAACCTCCATAAATCTCCATGAATCTCCACGAATCTCCATGAATCTCCTCCATGAATCTCCTGTATGAATCTCCATGAAGCTCCATGAATCTCCATGAACCTCCTCCATGAATCTCCATGAATCTCCATGAATGTCCTCCATGAATCTCCATAAATCTCCATGAATCTCCACGAATCTCCATGAATCTCCATGAATCTCCATGAATCTCCTGTATGAATCTCCATGAATCCAAATGAACCTCCATGAATCTCCATGAACCTCCTCCATGAATCTCCATGAATCTCCTCGATGAATCTCCTCCATGAATCTCCTGTATGAATCTCCATGAATCTCCATGAACCTCCATGAACCTCCTCCATGAATCTCCATGAATCTCCATGAATGTCCTCCATGAATCTCCATAAATCTCCATGAATCTCCACGAATCTCCATGAATCTCCATGAATCTCCATGAATCTCCTGTATGAATCTCCATGAATCTCCATGAATCTCCTGTATGCATCTCCATGAATCTCCTCCATGAATCTCCATGAATCTCCATGAATCTCCTCCATGAACCTCCACGAATCTCCATGAATCTCCGTGAATCTCCATGAATCTCCATGAATCTCCATGAATCTCCATGAACCTCCTCCATAAATCTCCATGAATCTCCATCAATCTAGTCTAACCCTATCCATGAACCTTGTCCTTGAATCTCCATGAATCTCCATGAATCTCCATGAATCTCCATGAACCTCCTCCATAAATCTCCATGAATCTCCATCAATCTAGTCTAACCCTATCCATGAACCTTGTCCTTGAATCTCCATGAATCTCCATGAATCTCCTCGATGAATCTCCTCCATGAATCTCCTGTATGAATCTCCATGAATCTCCATGAACCTCCATGAACCTCCTCCATGAATCTCCATGAATCTCCATGAATGTCCTCCATGAATCTCCATAAATCTCCATGAATCTCCACGAATCTCCATGAATCTCCATGAATCTCCATGAATCTCCTGTATAAATCTCCATGAATCTCCATGAATCTCCATGAATCTCCATGAATCTCCATGAATCTCCATGAACCTCCTCCATGAATCTCCATGAATCTCCTCGATGAATCTCCTCCATGAATCTCCTGTATGAATCTCCATGAATCTCCATGAACCTCCATGAACCTCCTCCATGAATCTTCATGAATCTCCTCCATGAATCTCCATGAATCTCCATGAATCTCCATGAATCTCCATGAATCTCCATGAATCTCCTCCATGAACCTCCACGAATCTCCATGAATCTCCGTGAATCTCCATGAATCTCCACGAATCTCCATGAATCTCCATGAACCTCCTCCATAAATCTCCATGAATCTCCATCAATCTAGTCTAACCCTATCCATGAACCTTGCCCATGAATCTCCATGAATCTCCGTGAATCTCCATGAATTTCCATTAATCTCCATGAATCTCCATGAATCTCCTCCATGAATCTCCTCCATGAATCTCCATGAATCTCCATGAATCTCCATGAATCACCATGAATCTCCATGAATCTCCATGAATCTCCATGAATCTCCATGAATGTCCTCCATGAATCTCCATAAATCTCCATGAATCTCCATGAATCTCCATGAATCTCCATGAATCTCCATGAACCTCCTCCATGAATCTCCATGAATCTCCCTGAATTTTCTCTATAAATATCCATGAACCTCCTCCATGAATCTCCATGAATCTCAATGAATCTCCTCCATGATTCTGCATGAATCTCCATGAATCTCCATGAACCTCTTCCATGAATCTCCATGAATCTCCATGAATTTTCTCTATAAATATCCATGAACCTCCTCCATGAATCTCCATGAATCTCAATGAATCTCCTCCATGAATCTGCATGAATCTCCATGAATCTCAATGAATCTCCTCCATGAATCTGCATGAATCTCCCTGAATCTCCATGAATCTCCATGAATCTCCATGAACCTCCTCCATGAATCTCCATGAATCTCCTCGATGAATCTCCTCCATGAATCTCCTGTATGAATCTCCATGAATCTTCATGAACCTCCATGAACCTCCTCCATGAATCTCCATGAATCTCCATGAATGTCCTCCATGAATCTCCATAAATCTCCATGAATCTCCACGAATCTCCATGAATCTCCATGAATCTCCATGAATCTCCTGTATAAATCTCCATGAATCTCCATGAATCTCCTGTATGCATCTCCATGAATCTCCTCCATGAATCTCCATGAATCTCCACGAATCTCCATGAATCTCCATGAACCTCCTCCATAAATCTCCATGAATCTCCATCAATCTAGTCTAACCCTATCCATGAACCATGCCCATGAATCTCCATGAATCTCCGTGAATCTCCATGAATTTCCATTAATCTCCATGAATCTCCATGAATCTCCTCCATGAATCTCCTCCATGAATCTCCATGAATCTCCATGAATCTCCATGAATCTCCATGAATCTCCATGAATCTCCATGAATCTCCATGAATCTCCATGAATCTCCATGAATCTCCATGAATCTCCATGAATCTCCATGAATCTCCATGAATCTCCATGAATCTCCATGAACCTCCTCCGTGAATCTCCATGAATCTCCATGAATCTCCTCTATATATATCCACGAACATCGTCCATGAATCTCCAAGAATCTCCGTGAATTTCCATGAATTTCCATTAATCTCCATGAATCTCCATGAATCTCCTCAATGAATCTCCATAAATCTCCATGAATCTCCTCCATGAATCTCCATGAATCTCCATGAATCCCCATGAATCGCCATGAATCTCCATGAACCTCCTCCATGAATCTCCATGAATCTCCTGTATGAATCTCCATGAATCTCCATGAACCTCCATGAACCTCCTCCATGAATCTCCATGAATCTCCATGAATGTCCTCCATGAATCTCCATAAATCTCCATGAATCTCCACGAATCTCCATGAATCTCCATGAATCTCCATGAACCTCCTCCATGAATCTCCATGAATCTCCATGAATTTTCTCTATAAATATCCATCAACCTCCTCCATGAATCTCCATGAATCTCCATGAATCTCCTCCATGAACCTCCACGAATCTCCGTGAATCTCCGTGAATCTCCATGAATCTACATGAATCTCCATGAATCTCCATGAACCTCCTCCATAAATCTCCATGAATCTCCATCAATCTAGTCTAACCCTATCCATGAACCTTGTCCATGAATCTCCATGAATCTCCGTGAATCTCCATGAATTTCCATTAATCTCCATGAATCTCCATGAATCTCCTCCAGGAATCTCCTCCATGAATCTCCATGAATCTCCATGAATCTCCATGAATCTCCATGAATCTCCATGAATCTCCATGAATCTCCATAAATCTCCATGAATCTCCATGAATCTCCATGAATCTCCATGAATCTCCATGAACCTCCTCCATGAATCTCCATGAATCTCCATGAATTTTCTCTATAAATATCCATCAACCTCCTCCATGAATCTCCATGAATCTCAATGAATCTCCTCCATGAATCTGCATGAATCTCCATGAATCTCCATGAATCTCCATGAATCTCCATGAATCTAAATGAATCCTCTCCATGAACCTCCTGTATGAATCTCCATGAATCTCCTCCATGAATCTCCATGAGTCTCCATTAATCTCCTCAATGAACCTCCATAAATCTCCATGAATCTCCATGAACCTCCTCCATGAATCTCCTGTATGAATCTCCATGAATCTCCTCCATGAATCTCCATGAATCTCCACCATGAACCTCCATAAATCTCCATGAATCTCCATGAATCTCCATGAATCTCCATGAATCTCCATGAATCTCCATGAATCTCCACAAATCTCCATGAATCTCCTCCATGAATCTCCTGTATGAATCTCCATGAAGCTCCATGAATCTCCATGAACCTCCTCCATGAATCTCCATGAATCTCCATGAATGTCCTCCATGAATCTCCATAAATCTCCATGAATCTCCACGAATCTCCATGAATCTCCATGAATCTCCATGAATCTCCTGTATGAATCTCCATGAATCCAAATGAACCTCCATGAATCTCCATGAACCTCCTCCATGAATCTCCATGAATCTCCTCGATGAATCTCCTCCATGAATCTCCTGTATGAATCTCCATGAATCTCCATGAACCTCCATGAACCTCCTCCATGAATCTCCATGAATCTCCATGAATGTCCTCCATGAATCTCCATAAATCTCCATGAATCTCCACGAATCTCCATGAATCTCCATGAATCTCCATGAATCTCCTGTATGAATCTCCATGAATCTCCATGAATCTCCTGTATGCATCTCCATGAATCTCCTCCATGAATCTCCATGAATCTCCATGAATCTCCTCCATGAACCTCCACGAATCTCCATGAATCTCCGTGAATCTCCATGAATCTCCATGAATCTCCATGAACCTCCTCCATAAATCTCCATGAATCTCCATCAATCTAGTCTAACCCTATCCATGAACCTTGTCCATGAATCTCCATGAATCTCCGTGAATCTCCATGAATCTCCATGAACCTCCTCCATGAATCTCCATGAATCTCCATGAATTTTCTCTATAAATATCCATGAACCTCCTCCATGAATCTCCATGAATCTCCTCGATGAATCTCCTCCATGAATCTCCTGTATGAATCTCCATGAATCTCCATGAACCTCCATGAACCTCCTCCATGAATCTTCATGAATCTCCTCCATGAATCTCCATGAATCTCCATGAATCTCCATGAATCTCCATGAATCTCCATGAATCTCCTCCATGAACCTCCACGAATCTCCATGAATCTCCGTGAATCTCCATGAATCTCCACGAATCTCCATGAATCTCCATGAACCTCCTCCATAAATCTCCATGAATCTCCATCAATCTAGTCTAACCCTATCCATGAACCTTGCCCATGAATCTCCATGAATCTCCGTGAATCTCCATGAATTTCCATTAATCTCCATGAATCTCCATGAATCTCCTCCATGAATCTCCTCCATGAATCTCCATGAATCTCCATGAATCTCCATGAATCACCATGAATCTCCATGAATCTCCATGAATCTCCATGAATCTCCATGAATGTCCTCCATGAATCTCCATAAATCTCCATGAATCTCCATGAATCTCCATGAATCTCCATGAATCTCCATGAACCTCCTCCATGAATCTCCATGAATCTCCCTGAATTTTCTCTATAAATATCCATGAACCTCCTCCATGAATCTCCATGAATCTCAATGAATCTCCTCCATGATTCTGCATGAATCTCCATGAATCTCCATGAACCTCTTCCATGAATCTCCATGAATCTCCATGAATTTTCTCTATAAATATCCATGAACCTCCTCCATGAATCTCCATGAATCTCAATGAATCTCCTCCATGAATCTGCATGAATCTCCATGAATCTCAATGAATCTCCTCCATGAATCTGCATGAATCTCCCTGAATCTCCATGAATCTCCATGAATCTCCATGAACCTCCTCCATGAATCTCCATGAATCTCCTCGATGAATCTCCTCCATGAATCTCCTGTATGAATCTCCATGAATCTTCATGAACCTCCATGAACCTCCTCCATGAATCTCCATGAATCTCCATGAATGTCCTCCATGAATCTCCATAAATCTCCATGAATCTCCACGAATCTCCATGAATCTCCATGAATCTCCATGAATCTCCTGTATAAATCTCCATGAATCTCCATGAATCTCCTGTATGCATCTCCATGAATCTCCTCCATGAATCTCCATGAATCTCCACGAATCTCCATGAATCTCCATGAACCTCCTCCATAAATCTCCATGAATCTCCATCAATCTAGTCTAACCCTATCCATGAACCATGCCCATGAATCTCCATGAATCTCCGTGAATCTCCATGAATTTCCATTAATCTCCATGAATCTCCATGAATCTCCTCCATGAATCTCCTCCATGAATCTCCATGAATCTCCATGAATCTCCATGAATCTCCATGAATCTCCATGAATCTCCATGAATCTCCATGAATCTCCATGAATCTCCATGAATCTCCATGAATCTCCATGAATCTCCATGAATCTCCATGAATCTCCATGAATCTCCATGAACCTCCTCCGTGAATCTCCATGAATCTCCATGAATCTCCTCTATATATATCCACGAACATCGTCCATGAATCTCCAAGAATCTCCGTGAATTTCCATGAATTTCCATTAATCTCCATGAATCTCCATGAATCTCCTCAATGAATCTCCATAAATCTCCATGAATCTCCTCCATGAATCTCCATGAATCTCCATGAATCCCCATGAATCGCCATGAATCTCCATGAACCTCCTCCATGAATCTCCATGAATCTCCTGTATGAATCTCCATGAATCTCCATGAACCTCCATGAACCTCCTCCATGAATCTCCATGAATCTCCATGAATGTCCTCCATGAATCTCCATAAATCTCCATGAATCTCCACGAATCTCCATGAATCTCCATGAATCTCCATGAACCTCCTCCATGAATCTCCATGAATCTCCATGAATTTTCTCTATAAATATCCATCAACCTCCTCCATGAATCTCCATGAATCTCCATGAATCTCCTCCATGAACCTCCACGAATCTCCGTGAATCTCCGTGAATCTCCATGAATCTACATGAATCTCCATGAATCTCCATGAACCTCCTCCATAAATCTCCATGAATCTCCATCAATCTAGTCTAACCCTATCCATGAACCTTGTCCATGAATCTCCATGAATCTCCGTGAATCTCCATGAATTTCCATTAATCTCCATGAATCTCCATGAATCTCCTCCAGGAATCTCCTCCATGAATCTCCATGAATCTCCATGAATCTCCATGAATCTCCATGAATCTCCATGAATCTCCATGAATCTCCATAAATCTCCATGAATCTCCATGAATCTCCATGAATCTCCATGAATCTCCATGAACCTCCTCCATGAATCTCCATGAATCTCCATGAATTTTCTCTATAAATATCCATCAACCTCCTCCATGAATCTCCATGAATCTCAATGAATCTCCTCCATGAATCTGCATGAATCTCCATGAATCTCCATGAATCTCCATGAATCTCCATGAATCTAAATGAATCCTCTCCATGAACCTCCTGTATGAATCTCCATGAATCTCCTCCATGAATCTCCATGAGTCTCCATTAATCTCCTCAATGAACCTCCATAAATCTCCATGAATCTCCATGAACCTCCTCCATGAATCTCCTGTATGAATCTCCATGAATCTCCTCCATGAATCTCCATGAATCTCCACCATGAACCTCCATAAATCTCCATGAATCTCCATGAATCTCCATGAATCTCCATGAATCTCCATGAATCTCCATGAATCTCCACAAATCTCCATGAATCTCCTCCATGAATCTCCTGTATGAATCTCCATGAAGCTCCATGAATCTCCATGAACCTCCTCCATGAATCTCCATGAATCTCCATGAATGTCCTCCATGAATCTCCATAAATCTCCATGAATCTCCACGAATCTCCATGAATCTCCATGAATCTCCATGAATCTCCTGTATGAATCTCCATGAATCCAAATGAACCTCCATGAATCTCCATGAACCTCCTCCATGAATCTCCATGAATCTCCTCGATGAATCTCCTCCATGAATCTCCTGTATGAATCTCCATGAATCTCCATGAACCTCCATGAACCTCCTCCATGAATCTCCATGAATCTCCATGAATGTCCTCCATGAATCTCCATAAATCTCCATGAATCTCCACGAATCTCCATGAATCTCCATGAATCTCCATGAATCTCCTGTATGAATCTCCATGAATCTCCATGAATCTCCTGTATGCATCTCCATGAATCTCCTCCATGAATCTCCATGAATCTCCATGAATCTCCTCCATGAACCTCCACGAATCTCCATGAATCTCCGTGAATCTCCATGAATCTCCATGAATCTCCATGAACCTCCTCCATAAATCTCCATGAATCTCCATCAATCTAGTCTAACCCTATCCATGAACCTTGTCCATGAATCTCCATGAATCTCCGTGAATCTCCATGAATCTCCATGAACCTCCTCCATGAATCTCCATGAATCTCCATGAATTTTCTCTATAAATATCCATGAACCTCCTCCATGAATCTCCATGAATCTCAATGAATCTCCTCCATGAATCTGCATGAATCTCCATGAATCTCCATGAATCTCCATGAATCTCCATGAATCTCCATGAACCACCTCCATGAATCTCCATGAATCTCCTCGATGAATCTCCTCCATGAATCTCCTGTATGAATCTCCATGAACCTCCATGAACCTCCATGAACCTCCTCCATGAATCTCCATGAATCTCCATGAATGTCCTCCATGAATCTCCATAAATCTCCATGAATCTCCACGAATCTCCATGAATCTCCATGAATCTCCATGAATCTCCTGTATAAATCTCCATGAATCTCCATGAATCTCCATGAATCTCCATGAATCTCCATGAATCTCCATGAATCTCCTCCATGAACCTCCACGAATCTCCATGAATCTCCGTGAATCTCCATGAATCTCCATGAATCTCCATGAATCTCCATGAATCTCCATGAATCTCCATGAATCTCCTCCATGAACCTCCACGAATCTCCATGAATCTCCGTGAACCTCCATGAACCTCCATGAACCTCCTCCATGAATCTCCATGAATCTCCATGAATGTCCTCCATGAATCTCCATAAATCTCCATGAATCTCCACGAATCTCCATGAATCTCCATGAATCTCCATGAATCTCCTGTATAAATCTCCATGAATCTCCATGAATCTCCATGAACCTCCTCCATGAATCTACATGAATCTCCTCGATGAATCTCCTCCATGAATCTCCTGTATGAATCTCCATGAATCTCCATGAACCTCCATGAACCTCCTCCATGAATCTTCATGAATCTCCTCCATGAATCTCCATGAATCTCCATGAATCTCCATGAATCTCCATGAATCTCCTCCATGAACCTCCACGAATCTCCATGAATCTCCGTGAATCTCCATGAATCTCCACGAATCTCCATGAATCTCCATGAACCTCCTCCATAAATCTCCATGAATCTCCATCAATCTAGTCTAACCCTATCCATGAACCTTGCCCATGAATCTCCATGAATCTCCGTGAATCTCCATGAATTTCCATTAATCTCCATGAATCTCCATGAATCTCCTCCATGAATCTCCTCCATGAATCTCCATGAATCTCCATGAATCTCCATGAATCACCATGAATCTCCATGAATCTCCATGAATCTCCATGAATCTCCATGAATGTCCTCCATGAATCTCCATAAATCTCCATGAATCTCCATGAATCTCCATGAATCTCCATGAATCTCCATGAACCTCCTCCATGAATCTCCATGAATCTCCCTGAATTTTCTCTATAAATATCCATGAACCTCCTCCATGAATCTCCATGAATCTCAATGAATCTCCTCCATGAATCTGCATGAATCTCCATGAATCTCAATGAATCTCCTCCATGAATCTGCATGAATCTCCCTGAATCTCCATGAATCTCCATGAATCTCCATGAACCTCCTCCATGAATCTCCATGAATCTCCTCGATGAATCTCCTCCATGAATCTCCTGTATGAATCTCCATGAATCTTCATGAACCTCCATGAACCTCCTCCATGAATCTCCATGAATCTCCATGAATGTCCTCCATGAATCTCCATAAATCTCCATGAATCTCCACGAATCTCCATGAATCTCCATGAATCTCCATGAATCTCCTGTATAAATCTCCATGAATCTCCATGAATCTCCTGTATGCATCTCCATGAATCTCCTCCATGAATCTCCATGAATCTCCACGAATCTCCATGAATCTCCATGAACCTCCTCCATAAATCTCCATGAATCTCCATCAATCTAGTCTAACCCTATCCATGAACCATGCCTATGAATCTCCATGAATCTCCGTGAATCTCCATGAATTTCCATTAATCTCCATGAATCTCCATGAATCTCCTCCATGAATCTCCTCCATGAATCTCCATGAATCTCCATGAATCTCCATGAATCTCCATGAATCTCCATGAATCTCCATGAATCTCCATGAATCTCCATGAATCTCCATAAATCTCCATGAATCTCCATGAATCTCCATGAATCTCCATGAATCTCCATAAATCTCCATGAATCTCCATGAATCTCCATGAATCTCCATGAACCTCCTCCGTGAATCTCCATGAATCTCCATGAATCTCCTCTATATATATCCACGAACATCGTCCATGAATCTCCAAGAATCTCCGTGAATTTCCATGAATTTCCATTAATCTCCATGAATCTCCATGAATCTCCTCAATGAATCTCCATAAATCTCCATGAATCTCCTCCATGAATCTCCATGAATCTCCATGAATCCCCATGAATCTCCATGAATCTCCATGAACCTCCTCCATGAATCTCCATGAATCTCCTGTATGAATCTCCATGAATCTCCATGAACCTCCATGAACCTCCTCCATGAATCTCCATGAATCTCCATGAATGTCCTCCATGAATCTCCATAAATCTCCATGAATCTCCACGAATCTCCATGAATCTCCATGAATCTCCATGAATCTCCTGTATGAATCTCCATGAATCTCCATGAATCTCCTGTATGCATCTCCATGAATCTCCTCCATGAATCTCCATGAATCTCCATGAATCTCCTCCATGAACCTCCACGAATCTCCATGAATCTCCGTGAATCTCCATGAATCTCCATGAATCTCCATGAATCTCCATGAACCTCCTCCATAAATCTCCATGAATCTCCATCAATCTAGTCTAACCCTATCCATGAATGTCCATGAATCTCCGTGAATCTCCATGAATTTCCATTAATCTCCATGAATCTCCATGAATCTACATGAATCTCCATGAATCTCCATGAATCTCCATGAATCTCCATGAATCTCCATGAATCTCCATGAATGTCCTCCATGAATCTCCATAAATCTCCATGAATCTCCATGAATCTCCATGAATCTCCATGAATCTCCATGAACCTCCTCCATGAATCTCCATGAATCTCCATGAATTTTCTCTATAAATATCCATGAACCTCCTCCATGAATCTCCATGAATCTCAATGAATCTCCTCCATGAATCTGCATGAATCTCCATGAATCTCCATGAATCTCCATTAATCTCCTCCATGAGCCTCCAAAAATTTCCACGAATCTCCATGAATCTCCATGAATCTCCATGAATGTCCACGAATCTCCATGAATCTCCTCGATGAATCTCCTGTATGAATCTCCATGAATCTCCTCCATGAATCTCCTCCATGAATCTTCATGAATCTCCATGAATCTCCTCCATGAATCTCCATGAGTCTCCATTAATCTCCTCAATGAACCTCCATAAATCTCCATGAATCTCCATGAACCTCCTCCATGAATAGCCTGTATGAATCTCCATGAATCTCCTCCATGAATCTCCATGAATCTCCATGAATCTCCATGAATCTCCATGAATCTCCATGAATGTCCTCCATGAATCTCCATAAATCTCCATGAATCTCCATGAATCTCCATGAATCTCCATGAATCTCCATGAACCTCCACCATGAATCTCCATGAATCTCCATGAATTTTCTCTATAAATATCCATCAACCTCCTCCATGAATCTCCATGAATCTCAATGAATCTCCTCCATGAATCTCCATGAATCTCCACCATGAATATCCATAAATCTCCATGAATCTCCATGAATCTCCATGAATCTCCATGAATCTCCATGAATCTCCATGAATCTCCACGAATCTCCATGAATCTCCTCCATGAATCTCCTGTATGAATCTCCATGAATCTCCATGAATCTCCATGAATCTCCATGAATCTCCTCCATGAATCTCCATGAGTCTCCATTAATCTCCTCAATGAACCTCCATAAATCTCCATGAATCTCCATGAACCTCCTCCATGAATAGCCTGTATGAATCTCCATGAATCTCCTCCATGAATCTCCATGAATCTCCATGAATCTCCATGAATCTCCATGAATCTCCATGAATGTCCTCCATGAATCTCCATGAACCTCCTCCATGAATCTCCATGAATCTCCATGAATGTCCTCCATGAATCTCCATGAATCTCTATGAATCTCCATGAATCTCCATGAATCTCCATGAATCTCCATGAACCTCCTCCATGAATCTCCATGAATCTCCATGAATCTCCTCCATGAATCTCCATGAATCTCCACCATGAACCTCCATAAATCTCCATGAATCTCCATGAATCTCCACAAATCTCCATGAATCTCCTCCATGAATCTCCTGTATGAATCTCCATGAATCTCCATGAATCTCCATGAACCTCCTCCATGAATCTCCATGAATCTGCATGAATCTCCATGAATCTCCATGAATCTCCATGAATCTCCGTGAATCTTCTCCATGAATCTCCTGTACGAATCTCCATGAATCTCCTCCATCAATCTCAATGGATCTCCATGAATCTCCTCCATGAACCTCCATAAATCTCCATGAATCTCTATGAATCTCCACGAATCTCCATGAATCTCCACGAATCTCCATGAATCTCCGTGAATTTCCATGAATTTCCATTAATCTCCATGAATCTCCATGAATCTCCTCAATGAATCTCCATAAATCTCCAGGAATCTCCTCCATGAATCTCCATGAATCTCCATGAATCCCCATGAATCTCCATGAATCTCCATGAACCTCCTCCATGAATCTCCATGAATCTCCTCGATGAATCTCCTCCATGAATCTCCTGTATGAATCTCCATGAATCTCCATGAATGTCCTCCATGAATCTCCATAAATCTCCATGAATCTCCACGAATCTCCATGAATCTCCTGTATGAATCTCCATGAATCTCCATGAATCTCCTGTATGCATCTCCATGAATCTCCTCCATGAATCTCCATGAATCTCCTGTATGCATCTCCATGAATCTCCATGAATCTCCTCCATGAACCTCCACGAATCTCCATGAATCTCCGTGAATCTCCATGAATCTCCATGAATCTCCATGAATCTCCATGAACCTCCTCCATAAATCTCCATGAATCTCCATCAATCTAGTCTAACCCTATCCATGAACCTTGTCCATGAATCTCCATGAATCTCCGTGAATCTCCATGAATTTCCATTAATCTCCATAAATCTCCATGAATCTCCTCCATGAATCTCCTCCATGAATCTCCATGAATCTCCATGAATCTCCATGAATCTCCATGAATCTCCATGAATCTCCATGAACCTCCATGAATCTCCATGAATCTCCATGAATGTCCTCCATGAATCTCCATAAATCTCCATGAATCTCCATGAATCTCCATGAATCTCCATGAATCTCCATGAACCTCCTCCATGAATCTGCATGAATCTCCATGAATCTCCATGAATCTCCATTAATCTCCTCCATGAGCCTCCAAAAATGTCCATGAATCTCCACGAATCTCCATGAATCTCCATGAATCTCCATGAATCTCCATGAATCTCCATGAACCTCCATGAATCTCCATGAATCTCCATGAATGTCCTCCATGAATCTCCATAAATCTCCATGAATCTCCTCTATACATATCCACGAACATCGTCCATGAATCTCCAAGAATCTCCGTGATTTTCCATGTATTTCCATTAATCTCCATGAATCTCCATGAATCTCCTCAATGAATCTCCATGAATCTCCATGAACCTCCTCCATGAATCTCCATGAATCTGCATGAATCTCCATGAATCTCCATGAATCTCCATGAACCTCCTCTATGAATCTCCATGAATCTCCTCGATGAATCTCCATGAACCTCCATGAACCTCCTCCATGAATTTCCATGAATCTCCATGAATGTCCTCCATGAATCTCCATAAATGTCCTCCATGAATCTCCATAAATCTCCATGAATCTCCTCTATACATATCCACGAACATCGTCCATGAATCTCCAAGAATCTCCGTGATTTTCCATGTATTTCCATTAATCTCCATGAATCTCCATGAATCTCCTCAATGAATCTCCATGAATCTCCATGAACCTCCTCCATGAATCTCCATGAATCTGCATGAATCTCCATGAATCTCCATGAATCTCCATGAATCTTCTCCATGAATCTCCATGAATCTCCTCTATACATATCCACGAACATCGTCCATGAATCTCCAAGAATCTCCGTGAATTTCCATGAATTTCCATTAATCTCCATGAATCTCCATGAATCTCCTCAATGAATCTCCATAAATCTCCATGAATCTCCTCCATGAATCTCCATGAATCTCCATGAATCTCCATGAATCTCCATGAACCTCCTCCATGAACCTCCTGTATGAATCTCCATGAATCTCCTCCATGAATCTCCATGAATCTCCACCATGAACCTCCATAAATCTCCATGAATCTCGATGAATCTCCATGAATCTCCATGAATCTCCACGAATCTCCATGTATCTCCTCCATGAATCTCCTGTATGAATCTTCCTTTCATCTCCATGAATCTCCATGAACCTCCTCCATGAATCTCCATGAATCTTCATGAATCTCCATGAATCTCCATGAATCTCCATGAATCTCCATGAATCTTCTCCATGAATCTCCTGTACGAATCTCCATGAATCTCCTCCATCAATCTCAATGAATCTCCATGAATCTCCTCCATGAACCTCCATAAATCTCCATGAATCTCTATGAATCTCCACGAATCTCCATGAATCTCCGTGAATCTCCATGAATCTCCATGAATCTCCATGAACCTCCTCCATGAATCTCCATGAATCTCCATGAATCTCCTCTATACATATCCACGAACATCGTCCATGAATCTCCAAGAATCTCCGTGAATTTCCATGAATTTCCATTAATCTCCATAAATCTCCATGAATCTCCTCAATGAATCTCCATAAATCTCCATGAATCTCCTCCATGAATCTCCATGAATCTCCATGAATCTCCATGAATCTCCATGAACCTCCTCTATGAATCTCCATGAATCTCCTCGATGAATCTCCATGAACCTCCATGAACCTCCTCCATGAATTTCCATGAATCTCCATGAATGTCCTCCATGAATCTCCATAAATCTTCATGAATCTCCACGAATCTCCATAAATCTCCATGAATCTCCACGAATCTCCATGAATCTCCTGTATGAATCTCCATGAATCTCCATGAATCTCCTGTATGCATCTCCATGAATCTCCTCCATGAATCTCCATGAATCTCCTGTATGCATCTCCATGAATCTCCATGAATCTCCTCCATGAACCTCCACGAATCTCGTTGAATCTCCGTGAATCTCCATGAATCTCCATGAATCTCCATGAATCTCCATGAACCTCCTCCATAAATCTCCATGAATCTCCATCAATCTAGTCTAACCCTATCCATGAACCTTGTCCATGAATCTCCATGAATCTCCGTGAATCTCCATGAATTTCCATTAATCTCCATAAATCTCCATGAATCTCCTCCATGAATCTCCTCCATGAATCTCCATGAATCTCCATGAATCTCCATGAATCTCCATGAATCTCCATGAATCTCCATGAACCTCCATGAATCTCCATGAATCTCCATGAATGTCCTCCATGAATCTCCATAAATCTCCATGAATCTCCATGAATCTCCATGAATCTCCATGAATCTCCATGAACCTCCTCCATGAATCTGCATGAATCTCCATGAATCTCCATGAATCTCCATTAATCTCCTCCATGAGCCTCCAAAAATGTCCATGAATCTCCACGAATCTCCATGAATCTCCATGAATCTCCATGAATCTCCATGAATCTCCATGAACCTCCATGAATCTCCATGAATCTCCATGAATGTCCTCCATGAATCTCCATAAATCTCCATGAATCTCCTCTATACATATCCACGAACATCGTCCATGAATCTCCAAGAATCTCCGTGATTTTCCATGTATTTCCATTAATCTCCATGAATCTCCATGAATTTTCTCTATAAATATCCATGAACCTCCTCCATGAATCTCCATGAATCTCAATGAATCTCCTCCATGAATCTGCATGAATCTCCATGAATCTCAATGAATCTCCTCCATGAATCTGCATGAATCTCCCTGAATCTCCATGAATCTCCATGAATCTCCATGAACCTCCTCCATGAATCTCCATGAATCTCCTCGATGAATCTCCTCCATGAATCTCCTGTATGAATCTCCATGAATCTTCATGAACCTCCATGAACCTCCTCCATGAATCTCCATGAATCTCCATGAATGTCCTCCATGAATCTCCATAAATCTCCATGAATCTCCACGAATCTCCATGAATCTCCATGAATCTCCATGAATCTCCTGTATAAATCTCCATGAATCTCCATGAATCTCCTGTATGCATCTCCATGAATCTCCTCCATGAATCTCCATGAATCTCCACGAATCTCCATGAATCTCCATGAACCTCCTCCATAAATCTCCATGAATCTCCATCAATCTAGTCTAACCCTATCCATGAACCATGCCCATGAATCTCCATGAATCTCCGTGAATCTCCATGAATTTCCATTAATCTCCATGAATCTCCATGAATCTCCTCCATGAATCTCCTCCATGAATCTCCATGAATCTCCATGAATCTCCATGAATCTCCATGAATCTCCATGAATCTCCATGAATCTCCATGAATCTCCATGAATCTCCATGAATCTCCATGAATCTCCATGAATCTCCATGAATCTCCATAAATCTCCATGAATCTCCATGAATCTCCATGAATCTCCATGAACCTCCTCCGTGAATCTCCATGAATCTCCATGAATCTCCTCTATATATATCCACGAACATCGTCCATGAATCTCCATAAATCTCCATGAATCTCCATGAATCTCCATGAATCTCCATGAATCTCCATGAACCTCCTCCATGAATCTGCATGAATCTCCATGAATCTCCATGAATCTCCATTAATCTCCTCCATGAGCCTCCAAAAATGTCCATGAATCTCCACGAATCTCCATGAATCTCCATGAATCTCCATGAATCTCCATGAATCTCCATGAACCTCCATGAATCTCCATGAATCTCCATGAATGTCCTCCATGAATCTCCATAAATCTCCATGAATCTCCTCTATACATATCCACGAACATCGTCCATGAATCTCCAAGAATCTCCGTGATTTTCCATGTATTTCCATTAATCTCCATGAATCTCCATGAATCTCCTCAATGAATCTCCATGAATCTCCATGAACCTCCTCCATGAATCTCCATGAATCTGCATGAATCTCCATGAATCTCCATGAATCTCCATGAACCTCCTCTATGAATCTCCATGAATCTCCTCGATGAATCTCCATGAACCTCCATGAACCTCCTCCATGAATTTCCATGAATCTCCATGAATGTCCTCCATGAATCTCCATAAATGTCCTCCATGAATCTCCATAAATCTCCATGAATCTCCTCTATACATATCCACGAACATCGTCCATGAATCTCCAAGAATCTCCGTGATTTTCCATGTATTTCCATTAATCTCCATGAATCTCCATGAATCTCCTCAATGAATCTCCATGAATCTCCATGAACCTCCTCCATGAATCTCCATGAATCTGCATGAATCTCCATGAATCTCCATGAATCTCCATGAATCTTCTCCATGAATCTCCATGAATCTCCTCTATACATATCCACGAACATCGTCCATGAATCTCCAAGAATCTCCGTGAATTTCCATGAATTTCCATTAATCTCCATGAATCTCCATGAATCTCCTCAATGAATCTCCATAAATCTCCATGAATCTCCTCCATGAATCTCCATGAATCTCCATGAATCTCCATGAATCTCCATGAACCTCCTCCATGAACCTCCTGTATGAATCTCCATGAATCTCCTCCATGAATCTCCATGAATCTCCACCATGAACCTCCATAAATCTCCATGAATCTCGATGAATCTCCATGAATCTCCATGAATCTCCATGAATCTCCATGAATCTCCACGAATCTCCATGTATCTCCTCCATGAATCTCCTGTATGAATCTTCCTTTCATCTCCATGAATCTCCATGAACCTCCTCCATGAATCTCCATGAATCTGCATGAATCTCCATGAATCTCCATGAATCTCCATGAATCTCCATGAATCTTCTCCATGAATCTCCTGTACGAATCTCCATGAATCTCCTCCATCAATCTCAATGAATCTCCATGAATCTCCTCCATGAACCTCCATAAATCTCCATGAATCTCTATGAATCTCCACGAATCTCCATGAATCTCCATGAATCTCCATGAACCTCCTCTATGAATCTCCATGAATCTCCTCGATGAATCTCCATGAACCTCCATGAACCTCCTCCATGAATTTCCATGAATCTCCATGAATGTCCTCCATGAATCTCCATAAATCTTCATGAATCTCCACGAATCTCCATAAATCTCCATGAATCTCCACGAATCTCCATGAATCTCCTGTATGAATCTCCATGAATCTCCATGAATCTCCTGTATGCATCTCCATGAATCTCCTCCATGAATCTCCATGAATCTCCTGTATGCATCTCCATGAATCTCCATGAATCTCCTCCATGAACCTCCACGAATCTCGTTGAATCTCCGTGAATCTCCATGAATCTCCATGAATCTCCATGAATCTCCATGAACCTCCTCCATAAATCTCCATGAATCTCCATCAATCTAGTCTAACCCTATCCATGAACCTTGTCCATGAATCTCCATGAATCTCCGTGAATCTCCATGAATTTCCATTAATCTCCATAAATCTCCATGAATCTCCTCCATGAATCTCCTCCATGAATCTCCGTGAATCTCCATGAATCTCCATGAATCTCCATGAATCTCCATGAATCTCCATGAACCTCCATGAATCTCCATGAATCTCCATGAATGTCCTCCATGAATCTCCATAAATCTCCATGAATCTCCATGAATCTCCATGAATCTCCATGAATCTCCATGAACCTCCTCCATGAATCTGCATGAATCTCCATGAATCTCCATGAATCTCCATTAATCTCCTCCATGAGCCTCCAAAAATGTCCATGAATCTCCACGAATCTCCATGAATCTCCATGAATCTCCATGAATCTCCATGAATCTCCATGAACCTCCATGAATCTCCATGAATCTCCATGAATGTCCTCCATGAATCTCCATAAATCTCCATGAATCTCCTCTATACATATCCACGAACATCGTCCATGAATCTCCAAGAATCTCCGTGATTTTCCATGTATTTCCATTAATCTCCATGAATCTCCATGAATTTTCTCTATAAATATCCATGAACCTCCTCCATGAATCTCCATGAATCTCAATGAATCTCCTCCATGAATCTGCATGAATCTCCATGAATCTCAATGAATCTCCTCCATGAATCTGCATGAATCTCCCTGAATCTCCATGAATCTCCATGAATCTCCATGAACCTCCTCCATGAATCTCCATGAATCTCCTCGATGAATCTCCTCCATGAATCTCCTGTATGAATCTCCATGAATCTTCATGAACCTCCATGAACCTCCTCCATGAATCTCCATGAATCTCCATGAATGTCCTCCATGAATCTCCATAAATCTCCATGAATCTCCACGAATCTCCATGAATCTCCATGAATCTCCATGAATCTCCTGTATAAATCTCCATGAATCTCCATGAATCTCCTGTATGCATCTCCATGAATCTCCTCCATGAATCTCCATGAATCTCCACGAATCTCCATGAATCTCCATGAACCTCCTCCATAAATCTCCATGAATCTCCATCAATCTAGTCTAACCCTATCCATGAACCATGCCCATGAATCTCCATGAATCTCCGTGAATCTCCATGAATTTCCATTAATCTCCATGAATCTCCATGAATCTCCTCCATGAATCTCCTCCATGAATCTCCATGAATCTCCATGAATCTCCATGAATCTCCATGAATCTCCATGAATCTCCATGAATCTCCATGAATCTCCATGAATCTCCATGAATCTCCATGAATCTCCATGAATCTCCATGAATCTCCATAAATCTCCATGAATCTCCATGAATCTCCATGAATCTCCATGAACCTCCTCCGTGAATCTCCATGAATCTCCATGAATCTCCTCTATATATATCCACGAACATCGTCCATGAATCTCCAAGAATCTCCGTGAATTTCCATGAATTTCCATTAATCTCCATGAATCTCCATGAATCTCCTCAATGAATCTCCATAAATCTCCATGAATCTCCTCCATGAATCTCCATGAATCTCCATGAATCCCCATGAATCTCCATGAATCTCCATGAACCTCCTCCATGAATCTCCATGAATCTCCTGTATGAATCTCCATGAATCTCCATGAACCTCCATGAACCTCCTCCATGAATCTCCATGAATCTCCATGAATGTCCTCCATGAATCTCCATAAATCTCCATGAATCTCCACGAATCTCCATGAATCTCCATGAATCTCCATGAATCTCCTGTATGAATCTCCATGAATCTCCATGAATCTCCTGTATGCATCTCCATGAATCTCCTCCATGAATCTCCATGAATCTCCATGAATCTCCTCCATGAACCTCCACGAATCTCCATGAATCTCCGTGAATCTCCATGAATCTCCATGAATCTCCATGAATCTCCATGAACCTCCTCCATAAATCTCCATGAATCTCCATCAATCTAGTCTAACCCTATCCATGAATCTCCATGAATCTCCGTGAATCTCCATGAATTTCCATTAATCTCCATGAATCTCCATGAATCTACATGAATCTCCATGAATCTCCATGAATCTCCATGAATCTCCATGAATCTCCATGAATCTCCATGAATGTCCTCCATGAATCTCCATAAATCTCCATGAATCTCCATGAATCTCCATGAATCTCCATGAATCTCCATGAACCTCCTCCATGAATCTCCATGAATCTCCATGAATTTTCTCTATAAATATCCATGAACCTCCTCCATGAATCTGCATGAATCTCAATGAATCTCCTCCATGAATCTGCATGAATCTCCATGAATCTCCATGAATCTCCATTAATCTCCTCCATGAGCCTCCAAAAATTTCCACGAATCTCCATGAATCTCCATGAATCTCCATTAATGTCCACGAATCTCCATGAATCTCCTCGATGAATCTCCTGTATGAATCTCCATGAATCTCCTCCATGAATCTCCTCCATGAATCTCCATGAATCTCCATGAATCTCCTCCATGAATCTCCATGAGTCTCCATTAATCTCCTCAATGAACCTCCATAAATCTCCATGAATCTCCATGAACCTCCTCCATGAATAGCCTGTATGAATCTCCATGAATCTCCTCCATGAATCTCCATGAATCTCCATGAATCTCCATGAATCTCCATGAATCTCCATGAATCTCCATGAATGTCCTCCATGAATCTCCATAAATCTCCATGAATCTCCATGAATCTCCATGAATCTCCATGAATCTCCATGAACCTCCACCATGAATCTCCATGAATCTCCATGAATTTTCTCTATAAATATCCATCAACCTCCTCCATGAATCTCCATGAATCTCAATGAATCTCCTCCATGAATCTCCATGAATCTCCACCATGAATATCCATAAATCTCCATGAATCTCCATGAATCTCCATGAATCTCCATGAATCTCCATGAATCTCCATGAATCTCCATGAATCTCCACGAATCTCCATGAATCTCCTCCATGAATCTCCTGTATGAATCTCCATGAAACTCCATGAATCTCCATGAATCTCCATGAATCTCCATGAATCTCCATGAATCTCCTCCATGAATCTCCATGAGTCTCCATTAATCTCCTCAATGAACCTCCATAAATCTCCATGAATCTCCATGAACCTCCTCCATGAATAGCCTGTATGAATCTCCATGAATCTCCTCCATGAATCTCCATGAATCTCCATGAATCTCCATGAATCTCCATGAATCTCCATGAATCTCCATGAATGTCCTCCATGAATCTCCATGAATCTCCATGAATCTCCATGAATCTCCATGAATGTCCTCCATGAATCTCCATGAATCTCCATGAATCTCCATGAATCTCCATGAATCTCCATGAATCTCCATGAACCTCCTCCATGAATCTCCATGAATCTCCATGAATCTCCTCCATGAATCTCCATGAATCTCCACCATGAACCTCCATAAATCTCCATGAATCTCCATGAATCTCCACAAATCTCCATGAATCTCCTCCATGAATCTCCTGTATGAATCTCCATGAATCTCCATGAATCTCCATGAACCTCCTCCATGAATCTCCATGAATCTGCATGAATCTCCATGAATCTCCATGAATCTCCATGAATCTCCGTGAATCCTCTCCATGAATCTCCTGTACGAATCTCCATGAATCTCCTCCATCAATCTCAATGGATCTCCATGAATCTCCTCCATGAACCTCCATAAATCTCCATGAATCTCTATGAATCTCCACGAATCTCCATGAATCTCCACGAATCTCCATGAATCTCCGTGAATCTCCATGAATCTCCATGAATCTCCATGAAGCTCCTCCATAAATCTGTATGAATCTCCATGAATCTCCTCTATACATATCCACGAACATCGTCCATGAATCTCCAAGAATCTCCGTGAATTTCCATGAATTTCCATTAATCTCCATGAATCTCCATGAATCTCCTCAATGAATCTCCATAAATCTCCAGGAATCTCCTCCATGAATCTCCATGAATCCCCATGAATCTCCATGAATCTCCATGAACCTCCTCCATGAATCTCCATGAATCTCCTCGATGAATCTCCTCCATGAATCTCCATGAATCTCCATGAATCTCCATGAATCTCCATGAATCTCCATGAATCTCCATGAACCTCCTCCATGAATCTGCATGAATCTCCATGAATCTCCATGAATCTCCATTAATCTCCTCCATGAATCTCCTCCATGAATCTCCATGAATCTCCATGAATCTCCATGAATCTCCATGAATCTCCATGAATCTCCATGAACCTCCATGAATCTCCATGAATCTCCATGAATGTCCTCCATGAATCTCCATAAATCTCCATGAATCTCCATGAATCTCCATGAATCTCCATGAATCTCCATGAACCTCCTCCATGAATCTGCATGAATCTCCATGAATCTCCATGAATCTCCATTAATCTCCTCCATGAGCCTCCAAAAATGTCCATGAATCTCCACGAATCTCCATGAATCTCCATGAATCTCCATGAATCTCCATGAATCTCCATGAACCTCCATGAATCTCCATGAATCTCCATGAATGTCCTCCATGAATCTCCATAAATCTCCATGAATCTCCTCTATACATATCCACGAACATCGTCCATGAATCTCCAAGAATCTCCGTGATTTTCCATGTATTTCCATTAATCTCCATGAATCTCCATGAATCTCCTCAATGAATCTCCATGAATCTCCATGAACCTCCTCCATGAATCTCCATGAATCTGCATGAATCTCCATGAATCTCCATGAATCTCCATGAACCTCCTCTATGAATCTCCATGAATCTCCTCGATGAATCTCCATGAACCTCCATGAACCTCCTCCATGAATTTCCATGAATCTCCATGAATGTCCTCCATGAATCTCCATAAATGTCCTCCATGAATCTCCATAAATCTCCATGAATCTCCTCTATACATATCCACGAACATCGTCCATGAATCTCCAAGAATCTCCGTGATTTTCCATGTATTTCCATTAATCTCCATGAATCTCCATGAATCTCCTCAATGAATCTCCATGAATCTCCATGAACCTCCTCCATGAATCTCCATGAATCTGCATGAATCTCCATGAATCTCCATGAATCTCCATGAATCTTCTCCATGAATCTCCATGAATCTCCTCTATACATATCCACGAACATCGTCCATGAATCTCCAAGAATCTCCGTGAATTTCCATGAATTTCCATTAATCTCCATGAATCTCCATGAATCTCCTCAATGAATCTCCATAAATCTCCATGAATCTCCTCCATGAATCTCCATGAATCTCCATGAATCTCCATGAATCTCCATGAACCTCCTCCATGAATCTCCTGTATGAATCTCCATGAATCTCCTCCATGAATCTCCATGAATCTCCACCATGAACCTCCATAAATCTCCATGAATCTCGATGAATCTCCATGAATCTCCATGAATCTCCATGAATCTCCATGAATCTCCACGAATCTCCATGTATCTCCTCCATGAATCTCCATGAATCTCCATGAATCTCCTCTATACATATCCACGAACATCGTCCATGAATCTCCAAGAATCTCCGTGAATTTCCATGAATTTCCATTAATCTCCATTAATCTCCATGAATCTCCTCAATGAATCTCCATAAATCTCCATGAATCTCCTCCATGAATCTCCATGAATCTCCATGAATCTCCATGAATCTCCATGAACCTCCTCTATGAATCTCCATGAATCTCCTCGATGAATCTCCATGAACCTCCATGAACCTCCTCCATGAATTTCCATGAATCTCCATGAATGTCCTCCATGAATCTCCATAAATCTTCATGAATCTCCACGAATCTCCATGAATCTCCATGAATCTCCATGAATCTCCTCCATGAATCTCCATGAATCTCCATGAATCTCCTCCATGAACCTCCACGAATCTCCATGAATCTCCGTGAATCTCCATGAATCTCCATGAATCTCCATGAATCTCCATGAACCTCCTCCATAAATCTCCATGAATCTCCATCAATCTAGTCTAACCCTATCCATGAACCTTGTCCATGAATCTCCATGAATCTCCGTGAATCTCCATGAATTTCCATTAATCTCCATGAATCTCCATGAATCTCCTCCATGATTCTCCTCCATGAATCACCATGAATCTTCATGAATCTCCATGAATCTCCATGAATCTCCATGAATCTCCATGAATCTCCATGAATCTCCATGAATCTCCATGAATGTCCTCCATGAATCTCCATAAATCTCCATGAACCTCCATAAATCTCCATGAATCTCCATGAACCTCCTCCATGAATCTCCTGTATGAATCTTCATGAATCTCCTCCATGAATCTCCATGAATCTCCATGAATCTCCATGAATCTCCATGAATCTCCATGAATGTCCTCCATGAATCTCCATAAATCTCCATGAACCTCCATAAATCTCCATGAATCTCCATGAACCTCCTCCATGAATCTCCATGAATCTCCATGTATCTCCTCCATGAATCTCCTGTATGAATCTCCATGAATCTCCATGAATCTCCATGAACCTCCTCCATGAATCTCCATGAATCTGTATGAATCTCCACGAATCTCCATGAATCTCCATGAATCTCCATGAATCTCCTGTATGAATCTCCATGAATCTCCATGAATCTCCTGTATGCATCTCCATGAATCTCCTCCATGAATCTCCATGAATCTCCATGAATCTCCTCCATGAACCTCCACGAATCTCCATGAATCTCCGTGAATCTCCATGAATCTCCATGAATCTCCATGAACCTCCTCCATAAATCTCCATGAATCTCCATCAATCTAGTCTAACCCTATCCATGAACCTTGTCCATGAATCTCCATGAATCTCCGTGAATCTCCATGAACCCCCTCCATAAATCTCCATGAATCTCCATCAATCTAGTCTAACCCTATCCATGAACCTTGCCCATGAATCTCCATGAATCTCCGTGAATCTCCATGAATTTCCATTAACTCTCATTGAATCTCCACGAATCTCCTCCATGAATCTCCTCCATGAATCTCCATGAATCTCCTCGATGAATCTCCTCCATGAATCTCCTATATGAATCTCCATGAACCTCCTCCATGAATCTCCATGAATCTCCTCGATGAATCTCCTCCATGAATCTCCATGAATCTCCATGAACCTCCATGAACCTCCTCCATGAATCTCCATGAATCTCCATGAATGTCCTCGATGAATCTCCATAAATCTCCATGAATCTCCACGAATCTCCATGAATCTCCATGAATCTCCATGAATCTCCTGTATGCATCTCCATGAATCTCCTCCATGAATCTCCATGAATCTCCATGAATCTCCTCCATGAACCTCCACGAATCTCCATGAATCTCCATGAATCTCCGTGAATCTCCATGAATCTCCATGAATCTCCATGAATCTCCACGAATCTCCATGAATCTCCTCCATGAATCTCCTGTATGAATCTCCATGAATCTCCATGAATCTCCATGAACCTCCTCCATGAATCTCCATGAATCTGCATGAATCTCCATGAATCTCCATGAATCTCCATGAATCTCCATGAATCTTCTCCATGAATCTCCTGTACGAATCTCCATGAATCTCCTCCATCAATCTCAATGGATCTCCATGAATCTCCTCCATGAACCTCCATAAATCTCCATGAATCTCTATGAATCTCCACGAATCTCCATGAATCTCCGTGAATCTCCATGAATCTCCATGAATCTCCATGAAGCTCCTCCATAAATCTGTATGAATCTCCATGAATCTCCTCTATACATATCCACGAACATCGTCCATGAATCTCCAAGAATCTCCGTGAATCTCCATGAATCTCCATGAATCTCCATGAATCTCCACGAATCTCCATGTATCTCCTCCATGAATCTCCTGTATGAATCTTCCTTTCATCTCCATGAATCTCCATGAACCTCCTCCATGAATCTCCATGAATCTGCATGAATCTCCATGAATCTCCTGTACGAATCTCCATGAATCTCCTCCATCAATCTCAATGAATCTCCATGAATCTCCTCCATGAACCTCCATAAATCTCCATGAATCTCTACGAATCTCCACGAAACTCCATGAATCTCCGTGAATCTCCATGAATCTCCATGAATCTCCATGAACCTCCATGAATCTCCATGAATCTCCATGAATCTCCATGAATCTTCTCCATGAATCTCCTGTACGAATCTCCATGAATCTCCTCCATGAATCTCCTGTATGAATCTTCCTTTCATCTCCATGAATCTCCATGAACCTCCTCCATGAATCTCCATGAATCTGCATGAATCTCCATGAATCTCCATGAATCTCCATGAATCTCCATGAATCTTCTCCATGAATCTCCTGTACGAATCTCCATGAATCTCCTCCATCAATCTCAATGAATCTCCATGAATCTCCTCCATGAACCTCCATAAATCTCCATGAATCTCTATGAATCTCCACGAATCTCCATGAATCTCCGTGAATCTCCATGAATCTCCATGAATCTCCATGAACCTCCTCCATAAATCTCCATGAATCTCCATGAATCTCCTCTATACATATCCACGAACATCGTCCATGAATCTCCAAGAATCTCCGTGAATTTCCATGAATTTCCATTAATCTCCATAAATCTCCATGAATCTCCTCAATGAATCTCCATAAATCTCCATGAATCTCCTCCATGAATCTCCATGAATCTCCATGAATCTCCATGAATCTCCATGAACCTCCTCTATGAATCTCCATGAATCTCCTCGATGAATCTCCATGAACCTCCATGAACCTCCTCCATGAATTTCCATGAATCTCCATGAATGTCCTCCATGAATCTCCATAAATCTTCATGAATCTCCACGAATCTCCATGAATCTCCATGAATCTCCTGTATGCATCTCCATGAATCTCCTCCATGAATCTCCATGAATCTCCATGAATCTCCTCCATGAACCTCCACGAATCTCCATGAATCTCCGTGAATCTCCATGAATCTCCATGAATCTCCATGAATCTCCATGAACCTCCTCCATAAATCTCCATGAATCTCCATCAATCTAGTCTAACCCTATCCATGAACCTTGTCCATGAATCTCCATGAATCTCCGTGAATCTCCATGAATTTCCATTAATCTCCATGAATCTCCATGAATCTCCTCCATGAATCTCCTCCATGAATCACCATGAATCTTCATGAATCTCCATGAATCTCCATGAATCTCCATGAATCTCCATGAATCTCCATGAATCTCCATGAACCTCCTCCATGAATCTCCTGTATGAATCTTCATGAATCTCCTCCATGAATCTCCATGAATCTCCATGAATCTCCATGAATCTCCATGAATGTCCTCCATGAATCTCCATAAATCTCCATGAATCTCCATGAATCTCCATGAATCTCCATTAATCTCCTCCATGAGCGTCCAAATATTTCCATGAATCTCCACGAATCTCCATGAATCTCCATGAATCTCCATGAATGTCCACGAATCTCCATGAATCTCCTCGATGAATCTCCTATATGAATCTCCATGAATCTCCTCCATGAATCTCCATGAATCTCCATGAATCTCCTCCATGAATCTCCATGTGTCTCCATTAATCTCCTCAATGAACCTCCATAAATCTCCATGAATCTCCATGAACCTCCTCCATGAATCTCCTGTATGAATCTTCATGAATCTCCTCCATGAATCTCCATGAATCTCCATGAATCTCCATGAATCTCCATGAATCTCCATGAATGTCCTCCATGAATCTCCATAAATCTCCATGAACCTCCATAAATCTCCATGAATCTCCATGAACCTCCTCCATGAATCTCCATGAATCTCCTCCATGAATCTCCTGTATGAATCTCCATGAATCTCCATGAATCTCCATGAACCTCCTCCATGAATCTCCATGAATCTGCATAGATCTCCATGAATCTCCATGAATCTCCATGAATCTCCATGAATCTTCTCCATGAATCTCCTGTACGAATCTCCATGAATCTCCTCCATCAATCTCAATGAACCTCCATGAATCTCCTCCATGAACCTCCATAAATCTCCATGAATCTCTATGAATCTCCATGAATCTCCTGTATGAATCTCCATGAATCTCCATGAACCTCCATGAACCTCCTCCATGAATCTCCATGAATCTCCATGAATGTCCTCCATGAATCCCCATAAATCTCCATGAATCTCCACGAATCTCCATGAATCTCCATGAATCTCCATGAATCTCCTGTATGAATCTCCATGAATCTCCATGAATCTCCTGTATGCATCTCCATGAATCTCCTCCATGAATCTCCATGAATCTCCATGAATCTCCATGAATCTCCTCCATGAACCTCCACGAATCTCCATGAATCTCAGTGAATCTCCATGAATCTCCATGAATCTCCATGAACCTCCTCCATAAATCTCCATGAATCTCCATCAATCTAGTCTAACCCTATCCATGAACCTTGTCCATGAATCTCCTTGAATCTCCGTGAATCTCCATGAACCCCCTCCATAAATCTCCATGAATCTCCATCAATCTAGTCTAACCCTATCCATGAACCTTGCCCATGAATCTCCATGAATCTCCGTGAATCTCCATGAATTTCCATTAACTCTCATTGAATCTCCATGAATCTCCTCCATGAATCTCCTCCATGAATCTCCATGAATCTCCTCGATGAATCTCCTCCATGAATCTCCTATATGAATCTCCATGAACCTCCTCCATGAATCTCCATGAATCTCCTCGATGAATCTCCTCCATGAATCTCCATGAATCTCCATGAACCTCCATGAACCTCCTCCATGAATCTCCATGAATCTCCATGAATGTCCTCGATGAATCTCCATAAATCTCCATGAATCTCCACGAATCTCCATGAATCTCCATGAATCTCCATGAATCTCCTGTATGCATCTCCATGAATCTCCTCCATGAATCTCCATGAATCTCCATGAATCTCCTCCATGAACCTCCACGAATCTCCATGAATCTCCATGAATCTCCGTGAATCTCCATGAATCTCCATGAATCTCCATGAACCTCCTCCATAAATCTCCATGAATCTCCATCAACCTAGTCTAACCCTATCCATGAACCTTGCCCATGAATCTCCATGAATCTCCGTGAATCTCCATGAATTTCCATTAATCTCCATGAATCTCCATGAATCTCCTCCATGAATCTCCTCCATGAATCTCCATGAATCTCCATGAATCTCCATGAATCTCCATGAATCTCCACCATGAACCTCCATAAATCTCCATGAATCTCCATGAATCTCCATGAATCTCCATGAATCTCCATGAATCTCCATGAATCTCCACGAATCTCCATGAATCTCCTCCATGAATCTCCATGAATCTCCACCATGAACCTCCATAAATCTCCATGAATCTCCATGAATCTCCATGAATCTCCATGAATCTCCATGAATCTCCATGAATCTCCACGAATCTCCATGAATCTCCTCCATGAATCTCCTGTATGAATCTCCATGAATCTCCATGAATCTCCATGAACCTCCTCCATGAATCTCCATGAATCTGCATGAATCTCCATGAATCTCCATGAATCTCCATGAATCTCCATGAATCTTCTCCATGAATCTCCTGTACGAATCTCCATGAATCTCCTCCATCAATCTCAATGGATCTCCATGAATCTCCTCCATGAACCTCCATAAATCTCCATGAATCTCTATGAATCTCCACGAATCTGCATGAATGTCCTCGATGAATCTCCATAAATCTCCATGAATCTCCACGAATCTCCATGAATCTCCATGAATCTCCATGAATCTCCTGTATGCATCTCCATGAATCTCCTCCATGAATCTCCATGAATCTCCATGAATCTCCTCCATGAACCTCCACGAATCTCCATGAATCTCCATGAATCTCCGTGAATCTCCATGAATCTCCATGAATCTCCATGAACCTCCTCCATAAATCTCCATGAATCTCCATCAACCTAGTCTAACCCTATCCATGAACCTTGCCCATGAATCTCCATGAATCTCCGTGAATCTCCATGAATTTCCATTAATCTCCATGAATCTCCATGAATCTCCTCCATGAATCTCCTCCATGAATCTCCATGAATCTCCATGAATCTCCATGAATCTCCATGAATCTCCACCATGAACCTCCATAAATCTCCATGAATCTCCATCAATCTCCATGAATCTCCACGAATCTCCATGAATCTCCTCCATGAATCTCCATGAATCTCCACCATGAACCTCCATAAATCTCCATGAATCTCCATGAATCTCCATGAATCTCCATGAATCTCCATGAATCTCCATGAATCTCCACGAATCTCCATGAATCTCCTCCATGAATCTCCTGTATGAATCTCCATGAATCTCCATGAATCTCCATGAACCTCCTCCATGAATCTCCATGAATCTGCATGAATCTCCATGAATCTCCATGAATCTCCATGAATCTCCATGAATCTTCTCCATGAATCTCCTGTACGAATCTCCATGAATCTCCTCCATCAATCTCAATGGATCTCCATGAATCTCCTCCATGAACCTCCATAAATCTCCATGAATCTCTATGAATCTCCACGAATCTCCATGAATCTCCGTGAATCTCCATGAATCTCCATGAATCTCCATGAAGCTCCTCCATAAATCTGTATGAATCTCCATGAATCTCCTCTATACATATCCACGAACATCGTCCATGAATCTCCAAGAATCTCCGTGAATTTCCATGAATTTCCATTAATCTCCATGAATCTCCATGAATCTCCTCAATGAATCTCCATAAATCTCCAGGAATCTCCTCCATGAATCTCCATGAATCTCCATGAATCCCCATGAATCTCCATGAATCTCCATGAACCTCCTCCATGAATCTCCATGAATCTCCTCGATGAATCTCCTCCATGAATCTCCTGTATGAATCTCCATGAATCTCCATGAATGTCCTCCATGAATCTCCATCAATCTCCATGAATCTCCACGAATCTCCATGAATCTCCTCCATGAACCTCCACGAATCTCCATGAATCTCCGTGAATCTCCATGAATCTCCATGAATCTCCATGAATCTCCTCCATGAACCTCCACGAATCTCCATAAATCTCCATGAATCTCCATGAATCTCCATGAATCTCCATGAATCTCCATGAACCTCCTCCATGAATCTGCATGAATCTCCATGAATCTCCATTAATCTCCTCCATGAGCCTCCAAAAATTTCCATGAATCTCCACGAATCTCCATGAATCTCCATGAGTCTCCATTAATCTCCTCAATGAACCTCCATAAATCTCCATGAATCTCCATGAACCTCCTCCATGAATCTCCTGTATGAATCTTCATGAATCTCCTCCATGAATCTCCATGAATCTCCATGAATCTCCATGAATCTTCATGAATCTCCATGAATGTCCTCCATGAATCTCCATAAATCTCCATGAACCTCCATAAATCTCCATGAATCTCCATGAACCTCCTCCATGAATCTCCATGAATCTCCATGAACCTCCTCCATGAATCTCCATGAATCTGCATGAATCTCCATGAATCTCCATGAATCTCCATGAATCTCCATGAATCTTCTCCATGAATCTCCTGTACGAATCTCCATGAATCTCCTCCATCAATCTCAATGAACCTCCATGAATCTCCTCCATGAACCTCCATAAATCTCCATGAATCTCTATGAATCTCCATGAATCTCCTGTATGAATCTCCATGAATCTCCATGAACCTCCATGAACCTCCTCCATGAACCTCCACGAATCTCCATGAATCTCCGTGAATCTCCATGAATCTCCATGAATCTCCATGAACCTCCTCCATAAATCTCCATGAATCTCCATCAATCTAGTCTAACCCTATCCATGAACCTTGTCCATGAATCTCCATGAATCTCCGTGAATCTCCATGAACCCCCTCCATAAATCTCCATGAATCTCCATCAATCTAGTCTAACCCTATCCATGAACCTTGCCCATGAATCTCCATGAATCTCCGTGAATCTCCATGAATTTCCATTAACTCTCATTGAATCTCCATGAATCTCCTCCATGAATCTCCTCCATGAATCTCCATGAATCTCCTCGATGAATCTCCTCCATGAATCTCCTATATGAATCTCCATGAACCTCCTCCATGAATCTCCATGAATCTCCTCGATGAATCTCCTCCATGAATCTCCATGAATCTCCATGAACCTCCATGAACCTCCTCCATGAATCTCCATGAATCTCCATGAATGTCCTCGATGAATCTCCATAAATCTCCATGAATCTCCACGAATCTCCATGAATCTCCATGAATCTCCATGAATCTCCTGTATGCATCTCCATGAATCTCCTCCATGAATCTCCATGAATCTCCATGATCTCCTCCATGAACCTCCACGAATCTCCATGAATCTCCATGAATCTCCGTGAATCTCCATGAATCTCCATGAATCTCCATGAACCTCCTCCATAAATCTTCATGAATCTCCATCAACCTAGTCTAACCCTATCCATGAACCTTGCCCATGAATCTCCATGAATCTCCGTGAATCTCCATGAATTTCCATTAATCTCCATGAATCTCCATGAATCTCCTCCATGAATCTCCTCCATGAATCTCCTCCATGAATCTCCATGAATCTCCATGAATCTCCACCATGAACCTCCATAAATCTCCATGAATCTCCATGAATCTCCATGAATCTCCATGAATCTCCATGAATCTCCATGAATCTCCACGAATCTCCATGAATCTCCTCCATGAATCTCCATGAATCTCCACCATGAACCTCCATAAATCTCCATGAATCTCCATGAATCTCCATGAATCTCCATGAATCTCCATGAATCTCCATGAATCTCCACGAATCTCCATGAATCTCCTCCATGAATCTCCTGTATGAATCTCCATGAATCTCCATGAATCTCCATGAACCTCCTCCATGAATCTCCATGAATCTGCATGAATCTCCATGAATCTCCATGAATCTCCATGAATCTCCATGAATCTTCTCCATGAATCTCCTGTACGAATCTCCATGAATCTCCTCCATCAATCTCAATGGATCTCCATGAATCTCCTCCATGAACCTCCATAAATCTCCATGAATCTCTATGAATCTCCACGAATCTCCATGAATCTCCGTGAATCTCCATGAATCTCCATGAATCTCCATGAAGCTCCTCCATAAATCTGTATGAATCTCCATGAATCTCCTCTATACATATCCACGAACATCGTCCATGAATCTCCAAGAATCTCCGTGAATTTCCATGAATTTCCATTAATCTCCATGAATCTCCATGAATCTCCTCAATGAATCTCCATAAATCTCCAGGAATCTCCTCCATGAATCTCCATGAATCTCCATGAATCCCCATGAATCTCCATGAATCTCCATGAACCTCCTCCATGAATCTCCATGAATCTCCTCGATGAATCTCCTCCATGAATCTCCTGTATGAATCTCCATGAATCTCCATGAATGTCCTCCATGAATCTCCATCAATCTCCATGAATCTCCACGAATCTCCATGAATCTCCTCCATGAACCTCCACGAATCTCCATGAATCTCCGTGAATCTCCATGAATCTCCATGAATCTCCATGAATCTCCTCCATGAACCTCCACGAATCTCCATGAATCTCCGTGAATCTCCATGAATCTCCATGAATCTCCATGAATCTCCATGAACCTCCTCCATAAATCTCCATGAATCTCCATCAATCTAGTCTAACCCTATCCATGAACCTTGTCCATGAATCTCCATGAATCTCCGTGAATCTCCATGAATTTCCATTAATCTCCATAAATCTCCATGAATCTCCTCCATGAATCTCCTCCATGAATCTCCATGAATCTCCATGAATCTTCACGAATCTCCATGAATCTCCATGAATCTCCATGAACCTCCATGAATCTCCATGAACCTCCTCCATGAATCTGCATGAATCTCCATGAATCTCCATGAATCTCCATTAATCTCCTCCATGAGCCTCCAAAAATGTCCATGAATCTCCACGAATCTCCATGAATCTCCATGAATCTCCATGAATCTCCATGAATCTCCTGTATGCATCTCCATGAATCTCCTCCATGAATCTCCATGAATCTCCATGAATCTCCTCCATGAACCTCCACGAATCTCCATGAATCTCCATGAATCTCCGTGAATCTCCATGAATCTCCATGAATCTCCATGAACCTCCTCCATAAATCTCCATGAATCTCCATCAACCTAGTCTAACCCTATCCATGAACCTTGCCCATGAATCTCCATGAATCTCCGTGAATCTCCATGAATTTCCATTAATCTCCATGAATCTCCATGAATCTCCTCCATGAATCTCCTCCATGAATCTCCATGAATCTCCATGAATCTCCATGAATCTCCATGAATCTCCACCATGAACCTCCATAAATCTCCATGAATCTCCATGAATCTCCATGAATCTCCATGAATCTCCATGAATCTCCATGAATCTCCACGAATCTCCATGAATCTCCTCCATGAATCTCCATGAATCTCCACCATGAACCTCCATAAATCTCCATGAATCTCCATGAATCTCCATGAATCTCCATGAATCTCCATGAATCTCCATGAATCTCCACGAATCTCCATGAATCTCCTCCATGAATCTCCTGTATGAATCTCCATGAATCTCCATGAATCTCCATGAACCTCCTCCATGAATCTCCATGAATCTGCATGAATCTCCATGAATCTCCATGAATCTCCATGAATCTCCACGAATCTTCTCCATGAATCTCCTGTACGAATCTCCATGAATCTCCTCCATCAATCTCAATGGATCTCCATGAATCTCCTCCATGAACCTCCATAAATCTCCATGAATCTCTATGAATCTCCACGAATCTCCATGAATCTCCGTGAATCTCCATGAATCTCCATGAAGCTCCTCCATAAATCTGTATGAATCTCCATGAATCTCCTCTATACATATCCACGAACATCGTCCATGAATCTCCAAGAATCTCCGTGAATTTCCATGAATTTCCATTAATCTCCATGAATCTCCATGAATCTCCTCAATGAATCTCCATAAATCTCCAGGAATCTCCTCCATGAATCTCCATGAATCTCCATGAATCCCCATGAATCTCCATGAATCTCCATGAACCTCCTCCATGAATCTCCATGAATCTCCTCGATGAATCTCCTCCATGAATCTCCTGTATGAATCTCCATGAATCTCCATGAATGTCCTCCATGAATCTCCATCAATCTCCATGAATCTCCACGAATCTCCATGAATCTCCTCCATGAACCTCCACGAATCTCCATGAATCTCCGTGAATCTCCATGAATCTCCATGAATCTCCATGAATCTCCTCCATGAACCTCCACGAATCTCCATGAATCTCCGTGAATCTCCATGAATCTCCATGAATCTCCATGAATCTCCATGAACCTCCTCCATAAATCTCCATGAATCTCCATCAATCTAGTCTAACCCTATCCATGAACCTTGTCCATGAATCTCCATGAATCTCCGTGAATCTCCATGAATTTCCATTAATCTCCATAAATCTCCATGAATCTCCTCCATGAATCTCCTCCATGAATCTCCATGAATCTCCATGAATCTTCATGAATCTCCATGAATCTCCATGAATCTCCATGAACCTCCATGAATCTCCATGAACCTCCTCCATGAATCTGCATGAATCTCCATGAATCTCCATGAATCTCCATTAATCTCCTCCATGAGCCTCCAAAAATGTCCATGAATCTCCACGAATCTCCATGAATCTCCATGAATCTCCATGAATCTCCATGAATCTCCATGAACCTCCATGAATCTCCATGAATCTCCATGAATGTCCTCCATGAATCTCCATAAATCTCCATGAATCTCCATGAATCTCCATGAATCTCCATGAATCTCCATGAACCTCCTCCATGAATCTGCATGAATCTCCATGAATCTCCATTAATCTCCTCCATGAGCCTCCAAAAATTTCCATGAATCTCCACGAATCTCCATGAATCTCCATGAGTCTCCATTAATCTCCTCAATGAACCTCCATAAATCTCCATGAATCTCCATGAACCTCCTCCATGAATCTCCTGTATGAATCTTCATGAATCTCCTCCATGAATCTCCATGAATCTCCATGAATCTCCATGAATCTTCATGAATCTCCATGAATGTCCTCCATGAATCTCCATAAATCTCCATGAACCTCCATAAATCTCCATGAATCTCCATGAACCTCCTCCATGAATCTCCATGAATCTCCATGAATCTGCTCCATGAATCTCCTGTATGAATCTCCATGAATCTCCATGAATCTCCATGAACCTCCTCCATGAATCTCCATGAATCTGCATGAATCTCCATGAATCTCCATGAATCTCCATGAATCTCCATGAATCTTCTCCATGAATCTCCTGTACGAATCTCCATGAATCTCCTCCATCAATCTCAATGAACCTCCATGAATCTCCTCCATGAACCTCCATAAATCTCCATGAATCTCTATGAATCTCCATGAATCTCCTGTATGAATCTCCATGAATCTCCATGAACCTCCATGAACCTCCTCCATGAACCTCCACGAATCTCCATGAATCTCCGTGAATCTCCATGAATCTCCATGAATCTCCATGAACCTCCTCCATAAATCTCCATGAATCTCCATCAATCTAGTCTAACCCTATCCATGAACCTTGTCCATGAATCTCCATGAATCTCCGTGAATCTCCATGAACCCCCTCCATAAATCTCCATGAATCTCCATCAATCTAGTCTAACCCTATCCATGAACCTTGCCCATGAATCTCCATGAATCTCCGTGAATCTCCATGAATTTCCATTAACTCTTATTGAATCTCCATGAATCTCCTCCATGAATCTCCTCCATGAATCTCCATGAATCTCCTCGATGAATCTCCTCCATGAATCTCCTATATGAATCTCCATGAACCTCCTCCATGAATCTCCATGAATCTCCTCGATGAATCTCCTCCATGAATCTCCATGAATCTCCATGAACCTCCATGAACCTCCTCCATGAATCTCCATGAATCTCCATGAATGTCCTCGATGAATCTCCATAAATCTCCATGAATCTCCACGAATCTCCATGAATCTCCATGAATCTCCATGAATCTCCTGTATGCATCTCCATGAATCTCCTCCATGAATCTCCATGAATCTCCATGAATCTCCTCCATGAACCTCCACGAATCTCCATGAATCTCCATGAATCTCCGTGAATCTCCATGAATCTCCATGAATCTCCATGAACCTCCTCCATAAATCTTCATGAATCTCCATCAACCTAGTCTAACCCTATCCATGAACCTTGCCCATGAATCTCCATGAATCTCCGTGAATCTCCATGAATTTCCATTAATCTCCATGAATCTCCATGAATCTCCTCCATGAATCTCCTCCATGAATCTCCTCCATGAATCTCCATGAATCTCCATGAATCTCCATGAATCTCCATGAATCTCCATGAATCTCCACCATGAACCTCCATAAATCTCCATGAATCTCCATGAATCTCCATGAATCTCCATGAATCTCCATGAATCTCCATGAATCTCCACGAATCTCCATGAATCTCCTCCATGAATCTCCATGAATCTCCACCATGAACCTCCATAAATCTCCATGAATCTCCATGAATCTCCATGGATCTCCATGAATCTCCATGAATCTCCATGAATCTCCACGAATCTCCATGAATCTCCTCCATGAATCTCCTGTATGAATCTCCATGAATCTCCATGAATCTCCATGAACCTCCTCCATGAATCTCCATGAATCTGCATGAATCTCCATGAATCTCCATGAATCTCCATGAATCTCCATGAATCTTCTCCATGAATCTCCTGTACGAATCTCCATGAATCTCCTCCATCAATCTCAATGGATCTCCATGAATCTCCTCCATGAACCTCCATAAATCTCCATGAATCTCTATGAATCTCCACGAATCTCCATGAATCTCCGTGAATCTCCATGAATCTCCATGAATCTCCATGAAGCTCCTCCATAAATCTGTATGAATCTCCATGAATCTCCTCTATACATATCCACGAACATCGTCCATGAATCTCCAAGAATCTCCGTGAATTTCCATGAATTTCCATTAATCTCCATGAATCTCCATGAATCTCCTCAATGAATCTCCATAAATCTCCAGGAATCTCCTCCATGAATCTCCATGAATCTCCATGAATCCCCATGAATCTCCATGAATCTCCATGAACCTCCTCCATGAATCTCCATGAATCTCCTCGATGAATCTCCTCCATGAATCTCCTGTATGAATCTCCATGAATCTCCATGAATGTCCTCCATGAATCTCCATCAATCTCCATGAATCTCCACGAATCTCCATGAATCTCCTCCATGAACCTCCACGAATCTCCATGAATCTCCGTGAATCTCCATGAATCTCCATGAATCTCCATGAATCTCCTCCATGAACCTCCACGAATCTCCATGAATCTCCGTGAATCTCCATGAATCTCCATGAATCTCCATGAATCTCCATGAACCTCCTCCATAAATCTCCATGAATCTCCATCAATCTAGTCTAACCCTATCCATGAACCTTGTCCATGAATCTCCATGAATCTCCGTGAATCTCCATGAATTTCCATTAATCTCCATAAATCTCCATGAATCTCCTCCATGAATCTCCTCCATGAATCTCCATGAATCTCCATGAATCTTCACGAATCTCCATGAATCTCCATGAATCTCCATGAACCTCCATGAATCTCCATGAACCTCCTCCATGAATCTGCATGAATCTCCATGAATCTCCATGAATCTCCATTAATCTCCTCCATGAGCCTCCAAAAATGTCCATGAATCTCCACGAATCTCCATGAATCTCCATGAATCTCCATGAATCTCCATGAATCTCCATGAACCTCCATGAATCTCCATGAATCTCCATGAATGTCCTCCATGAATCTCCATAAATCTCCATGAATCTCCATGAATCTCCATGAATCTCCATGAATCTCCATGAACCTCCTCCATGAATCTGCATGAATCTCCATGAATCTCCATTAATCTCCTCCATGAGCCTCCAAAAATTTCCATGAATCTCCACGAATCTCCATGAATCTCCATGAATCTCCATGAATGTCCACGAATCTCCATGAATCTCCTCGATGAATCTCCTGTATGAATCTCCATGAATCTCCTCCATGAATCTCCATGAATCTCCATGAATCTCCTCCATGAATCTCCATGAGTCTCCATTAATCTCCTCAATGAACCTCCATAAATCTCCATGAACCTCCTCCATGAATCTCCTGTATGAATCTTCATGAATCTCCTCCATGAATCTCCTCCATGAATCTCCATGAATCTCCATGAATCTCCATGAATCTCCATGAATCTCCATGAATCTCCACCATGAACCTCCATAAATCTCCATGAATCTCCATGAATCTCCATGAATCTCCATGAATCTCCATGAATCTCCATGAATCTCCACGAATCTCCATGAATCTCCTCCATGAATCTCCATGAATCTCCACCATGAACCTCCATAAATCTCCATGAATCTCCATGAATCTCCATGAATCTCCATGAATCTCCATGAATCTCCATGAATCTCCACGAATCTCCATGAATCTCCTCCATGAATCTCCTGTATGAATCTCCATGAATCTCCATGAATCTCCATGAACCTCCTCCATGAATCTCCATGAATCTGCATGAATCTCCATGAATCTCCATGAATCTCCATGAATCTCCATGAATCTTCTCCATGAATCTCCTGTACGAATCTCCATGAATCTCCTCCATCAATCTCAATGGATCTCCATGAATCTCCTCCATGAACCTCCATAAATCTCCATGAATCTCTATGAATCTCCACGAATCTCCATGAATCTCCATGGATCTCCATGAATCTCCATGAATCTCCATGAATCTCCATGAATCTCCATGAATCTCCACGAATCTCCATGAATCTCCTCCATGAATCTCCATGAATCTCCACCATGAACCTCCATAAATCTCCATGAATCTCCATGAATCTCCATGGATCTCCATGAATCTCCATGAATCTCCATGAATCTCCACGAATCTCCATGAATCTCCTCCATGAATCTCCTGTATGAATCTCCATGAATCTCCATGAATCTCCATGAACCTCCTCCATGAATCTCCATGAATCTGCATGAATCTCCATGAATCTCCATGAATCTCCATGAATCTCCATGAATCTTCTCCATGAATCTCCTGTACGAATCTCCATGAATCTCCTCCATCAATCTCAATGGATCTCCATGAATCTCCTCCATGAACCTCCATAAATCTCCATGAATCTCTATGAATCTCCACGAATCTCCATGAATCTCCGTGAATCTCCATGAATCTCCATGAATCTCCATGAAGCTCCTCCATAAATCTGTATGAATCTCCATGAATCTCCTCTATACATATCCACGAACATCGTCCATGAATCTCCAAGAATCTCCGTGAATTTCCATGAATTTCCATTAATCTCCATGAATCTCCATGAATCTCCTCAATGAATCTCCATAAATCTCCAGGAATCTCCTCCATGAATCTCCATGAATCTCCATGAATCCCCATGAATCTCCATGAATCTCCATGAACCTCCTCCATGAATCTCCATGAATCTCCTCGATGAATCTCCTCCATGAATCTCCTGTATGAATCTCCATGAATCTCCATGAATGTCCTCCATGAATCTCCATCAATCTCCATGAATCTCCACGGATCTCCATGAATCTCCTCCATGAACCTCCACGAATCTCCATGAATCTCCGTGAATCTCCATGAATCTCCATGAATCTCCATGAATCTCCTCCATGAACCTCCACGAATCTCCATGAATCTCCGTGAATCTCCATGAATCTCCATGAATCTCCATGAATCTCCATGAACCTCCTCCATAAATCTCCATGAATCTCCATCAATCTAGTCTAACCCTATCCATGAACCTTGTCCATGAATCTCCATGAATCTCCGTGAATCTCCATGAATTTCCATTAATCTCCATAAATCTCCATGAATCTCCTCCATGAATCTCCTCCATGAATCTCCATGAATCTCCATGAATCTTCACGAATCTCCATGAATCTCCATGAATCTCCATGAACCTCCATGAATCTCCATGAACCTCCTCCATGAATCTGCATGAATCTCCATGAATCTCCATGAATCTCCATTAATCTCCTCCATGAGCCTCCAAAAATGTCCATGAATCTCCACGAATCTCCATGAATCTCCATGAATCTCCATGAATCTCCATGAATCTCCATGAACCTCCATGAATCTCCATGAATCTCCATGAATGTCCTCCATGAATCTCCATAAATCTCCATGAATCTCCATGAATCTCCATGAATCTCCATGAATCTCCATGAACCTCCTCCATGAATCTGCATGAATCTCCATGAATCTCCATTAATCTCCTCCATGAGCCTCCAAAAATTTCCATGAATCTCCACGAATCTCCATGAATCTCCATGAATCTCCATGAATGTCCACGAATCTCCATGAATCTCCTCGATGAATCTCCTGTATGAATCTCCATGAATCTCCTCCATGAATCTCCATGAATCTCCATGAATCTCCTCCATGAATCTCCATGAGTCTCCATTAATCTCCTCAATGAACCTCCATAAATCTCCATGAACCTCCTCCATGAATCTCCTGTATGAATCTTCATGAATCTCCTCCATGAATCTCCTCCATGAATCTCCATGAATCTCCATGAATCTCCATGAATCTCCATGAATCTCCATGAATCTCCACCATGAACCTCCATAAATCTCCATGAATCTCCATGAATCTCCATGAATCTCCATGAATCTCCATGAATCTCCATGAATCTCCACGAATCTCCATGAATCTCCTCCATGAATCTCCATGAATCTCCACCATGAACCTCCATAAATCTCCATGAATCTCCATGAATCTCCATGAATCTCCATGAATCTCCATGAATCTCCATGAATCTCCACGAATCTCCATGAATCTCCTCCATGAATCTCCTGTATGAATCTCCATGAATCTCCATGAATCTCCATGAACCTCCTCCATGAATCTCCATGAATCTGCATGAATCTCCATGAATCTCCATGAATCTCCATGAATCTCCATGAATCTTCTCCATGAATCTCCTGTACGAATCTCCATGAATCTCCTCCATCAATCTCAATGGATCTCCATGAATCTCCTCCATGAACCTCCATAAATCTCCATGAATCTCTATGAATCTCCACGAATCTCCATGAATCTCCATGGATCTCCATGAATCTCCATGAATCTCCATGAATCTCCATGAATCTCCATGAATCTCCACGAATCTCCATGAATCTCCTCCATGAATCTCCATGAATCTCCACCATGAACCTCCATAAATCTCCATGAATCTCCATGAATCTCCATGGATCTCCATGAATCTCCATGAATCTCCATGAATCTCCACGAATCTCCATGAATCTCCTCCATGAATCTCCTGTATGAATCTCCATGAATCTCCATGAATCTCCATGAACCTCCTCCATGAATCTCCATGAATCTGCATGAATCTCCATGAATCTCCATGAATCTCCATGAATCTCCATGAATCTTCTCCATGAATCTCCTGTACGAATCTCCATGAATCTCCTCCATCAATCTCAATGGATCTCCATGAATCTCCTCCATGAACCTCCATAAATCTCCATGAATCTCTATGAATCTCCACGAATCTCCATGAATCTCCGTGAATCTCCATGAATCTCCATGAATCTCCATGAAGCTCCTCCATAAATCTGTATGAATCTCCATGAATCTCCTCTATACATATCCACGAACATCGTCCATGAATCTCCAAGAATCTCCGTGAATTTCCATGAATTTCCATTAATCTCCATGAATCTCCATGAATCTCCTCAATGAATCTCCATAAATCTCCAGGAATCTCCTCCATGAATCTCCATGAATCTCCATGAATCCCCATGAATCTCCATGAATCTCCATGAACCTCCTCCATGAATCTCCATGAATCTCCTCGATGAATCTCCTCCATGAATCTCCTGTATGAATCTCCATGAATCTCCATGAATGTCCTCCATGAATCTCCATCAATCTCCATGAATCTCCACGAATCTCCATGAATCTCCTCCATGAACCTCCACGAATCTCCATGAATCTCCGTGAATCTCCATGAATCTCCATGAATCTCCATGAATCTCCTCCATGAACCTCCACGAATCTCCATGAATCTCCGTGAATCTCCATGAATCTCCATGAATCTCCATGAATCTCCATGAACCTCCTCCATAAATCTCCATGAATCTCCATCAATCTAGTCTAACCCTATCCATGAACCTTGTCCATGAATCTCCATGAATCTCCGTGAATCTCCATGAATTTCCATTAATCTCCATAAATCTCCATGAATCTCCTCCATGAATCTCCTCCATGAATCTCCATGAATCTCCATGAATCTTCACGAATCTCCATGAATCTCCATGAATCTCCATGAACCTCCATGAATCTCCATGAACCTCCTCCATGAATCTGCATGAATCTCCATGAATCTCCATGAATCTCCATTAATCTCCTCCATGAGCCTCCAAAAATGTCCATGAATCTCCACGAATCTCCATGAATCTCCATGAATCTCCATGAATCTCCATGAATCTCCATGAACCTCCATGAATCTCCATGAATCTCCATGAATGTCCTCCATGAATCTCCATAAATCTCCACGAATCTCCATGAATCTCCATGAATCTCCATGAATGTCCACGAATCTCCATGAATCTCCTCGATGAATCTCCTGTATGAATCTCCATGAATCTCCTCCATGAATCTCCATGAATCTCCATGAATCTCCTCCATGAATCTCCATGAGTCTCCATTAATCTCCTCAATGAACCTCCATAAATCTCCATGAACCTCCTCCATGAATCTCCTGTATGAATCTTCATGAATCTCCTCCATGAATCTCCTCCATGAATCTCCATGAATCTCCATGAATCTCCATGAATCTCCATGAATCTCCATGAATCTCCACCATGAACCTCCATAAATCTCCATGAATCTCCATGAATCTCCATGAATCTCCATGAATCTCCATGAATCTCCATGAATCTCCACGAATCTCCATGAATCTCCTCCATGAATCTCCATGAATCTCCACCATGAACCTCCATAAATCTCCATGAATCTCCATGAATCTCCATGAATCTCCATGAATCTCCATGAATCTCCATGAATCTCCACGAATCTCCATGAATCTCCTCCATGAATCTCCTGTATGAATCTCCATGAATCTCCATGAATCTCCATGAACCTCCTCCATGAATCTCCATGAATCTGCATGAATCTCCATGAATCTCCATGAATCTCCATGAATCTCCATGAATCTTCTCCATGAATCTCCTGTACGAATCTCCATGAATCTCCTCCATCAATCTCAATGGATCTCCATGAATCTCCTCCATGAACCTCCATAAATCTCCATGAATCTCTATGAATCTCCACGAATCTCCATGAATCTCCGTGAATCTCCATGAATCTCCATGAATCTCCATGAAGCTCCTCCATAAATCTGTATGAATCTCCATGAATCTCCTCTATACATATCCACGAACATCGTCCATGAATCTCCAAGAATCTCCGTGAATTTCCATGAATTTCCATTAATCTCCATGAATCTCCATGAATCTCCTCAATGAATCTCCATAAATCTCCAGGAATCTCCTCCATGAATCTCCATGAATCTCCATGAATCCCCATGAATCTCCATGAATCTCCATGAACCTCCTCCATGAATCTCCATGAATCTCCTCGATGAATCTCCTCCATGAATCTCCTGTATGAATCTCCATGAATCTCCATGAATGTCCTCCATGAATCTCCATCAATCTCCATGAATCTCCACGAATCTCCATGAATCTCCTCCATGAACCTCCACGAATCTCCATGAATCTCCGTGAATCTCCATGAATCTCCATGAATCTCCATGAATCTCCTCCATGAACCTCCACGAATCTCCATGAATCTCCGTGAATCTCCATGAATCTCCATGAATCTCCATGAATCTCCATGAACCTCCTCCATAAATCTCCATGAATCTCCATCAATCTAGTCTAACCCTATCCATGAACCTTGTCCATGAATCTCCATGAATCTCCGTGAATCTCCATGAATTTCCATTAATCTCCATAAATCTCCATGAATCTCCTCCATGAATCTCCTCCATGAATCTCCATGAATCTCCATGAATCTTCATGAATCTCCATGAATCTCCATGAATCTCCATGAACCTCCATGAATCTCCATGAACCTCCACCATGAATCTGCATGAATCTCCATGAATCTCCATGAATCTCCATTAATCTCCTCCATGAGCCTCCAAAAATGTCCATGAATCTCCACGAATCTCCATGAATCTCCATGAATCTCCATGAATCTCCATGAATCTCCATGAACCTCCATGAATCTCCATGAATCTCCATGAATGTCCTCCATGAATCTCCATAAATCTCCATGAATCTCCATGAATCTCCATGAATCTCCATGAATCTCCATGAACCTCCTCCATGAATCTGCATGAATCTCCATGAATCTCCATTAATCTCCTCCATGAGCCTCCAAAAATTTCCATGAATCTCCACGAATCTCCATGAATCTCCATGAATCTCCATGAATGTCCACGAATCTCCATGAATCTCCTCGATGAATCTCCTGTATGAATCTCCATGAATCTCCTCCATGAATCTCCATGAATCTCCATGAATCTCCTCCATGAATCTCCATGAGTCTCCATTAATCTCCTCAATGAACCTCCATAAATCTCCATGAACCTCCTCCATGAATCTCCTGTATGAATCTTCATGAATCTCCTCCATGAATCTCCATGAATCTCCATGAATCTCCATGAATCTCCATGAATCTCCATGAATCTCCATGAATGTCCTCCATGAATCTCCATAAATCTCCATGAATCTCCATGAATCTCCATGAATCTCCATGAATGTCCTCCATGAATCTCCATAAATCTCCATGAATCTCCATGAATCTCCATGAATCTCCATGCACCTCCTCTATGAATCTCCATGAATCTCCATGAATTTTCTCTATAAATATCCATCAACCTCCTCCATGAATCTCCATGAATCTCAATGAATCTCCTCCATGAATCTGCATGAATCTCCATGAATCTCCATGAATCTCCATGAATCTCCATAAATCTAAATGAATCCTCTCCATGAACCTCCTGTATGAATCTCCATGAATCTCCTCCACGAATCTTCATGAGTCTCCATTAATCTCCTCAATGAACCTTCATAAATCTCCATGAATCTCCATGAACCTCCTCCATGAATCTCCTGTATGAATCTCCATGAATCTCCTCCATGAATCTCCATGAATCTCCACCATGAACCTCCATAAATCTCCATGAATCTCCATGAATCTCCATGAATCTCCATGAATCTCCATGAATCTCCATGAATTTCCACGAATCTCCATGAATCTCCTCCATGAATCTCCTGTATGAATCTCCATGAATCTCCATGAATCTCCATGAACCTCCTCCATGAATCTCCATGAATCTGCATGAATCTCCATGAATCTCCATGAATCTCCATGAATCTCCATGAATCTTCTCCATGAATCTCCATGAATCTCCTCTATACATATCCACGAACATCGTCCATGAATCTCCAAGAATCTCCGTGAATTTCCATGAATTTCCATTAATCTCCATGAATCTCCATGAATCTCCTCAATGAATCTCCATAAATCTCCATGAATCTCCTCCATGAATCTCCATGAATCTCCATGAATCTCCATGAATCTCCATGAACCTCCTCCATGAATCTCCTGTATGAATCTCCATGAATCTCCTCCATGAATCTCCATGAATCTCCACCATGAACCTCCATAAATCTCCATGAATCTCCATGAATCTCCATGAATCTCCATGAATCTACATGAATCTCCATGAATCTCCACGAATCTCCATGAATCTCCTCCATGAATGTCCTGTATGAATCTCCATGAATCTCCATGAATCTCCATGAACCTCCTCCATGAATCTCCATGAATCTGCATGAATCTCCATGAATCTCCATGAATCTCCATGAATCTCCATGAATCTTCTCCATGAATCTCCTGTACGAATCTCCATGAATCTCCTCCATCAATCTCAATGAATCTCCATGAATCTCCTCCATGAACCTCCATATATCTCCATGAATCTCTATGAATCTCCACGAATCTCCATGAATCTCCGTGAATCTCCATGAATCTCCATGAATCTCCATGAACCTCCATGAATCTCCTCTATACATATCCACGAACATCGTCCATGAATCTCCAAGAATCTCCGTGAATTTCCATGAATTTCCATTAATCTCCATGAATCTCCATGAATCTCCTCAATGAATCTCCATAAATCTCCATGAATCTCCTCAATGAATCTCCATGAATCTCCATGAATCTCCATGAATGTCCTCCATGAATCTCCATAAATCTCCATGAACCTCCATAAATCTCCATGAATCTCCATGAACCTCCTCCATGAATCTCCATGAATCTCCATGAATGTCCTCCATGAATCTCCATAAATCTCCATGAATCTCCACGAATCTCCATGAATCTCCATGAATCTCCATGAATCTCCTGTATGAATCTCCATGAATCTCCATGAATCTCCTGTATGCATCTCCATGAATCTCCTCCATGAATCTCCATGAATCTCCATGAATCTCCATGAATCTCCTCCATGAACCTCCACGAATCTCCATGAATCTCCGTGAATCTCCATGAATCTCCATGAATCTCCATGAACCTCCTCCATAAATCTCCATGAATCTCCATCAATCTAGTCTAACCCTATCCATGAACCTTGTCCATGAATCTCCATGAATCTGCATGAATCTCCATGAATCTCCATGAATCTCCATGAATCTCCATGAATCTTCTCCATGAATCTCCTGTACGAATCTCCATGAATCTCCTCCATCAATCTCAATGAATCTCCATGAATCTCCTCCATGAACCTCCATATATCTCCATGAATCTCTATGAATCTCCACGAATCTCCATGAATCTCCGTGAATCTCCATGAATCTCCATGAATCTCCATGAACCTCCATGAATCTCCTCTATACATATCCACGAACATCGTCCATGAATCTCCAAGAATCTCCGTGAATTTCCATGAATTTCCATTAATCTCCATGAATCTCCATGAATCTCCTCAATGAATCTCCATAAATCTCCATGAATCTCCTCAATGAATCTCCATGAATCTCCATGAATCTCCATGAATGTCCTCCATGAATCTCCATAAATCTCCATGAACCTCCATAAATCTCCATGAATCTCCATGAACCTCCTCCATGAATCTCCATGAATCTCCATGAATGTCCTCCATGAATCTCCATAAATCTCCATGAATCTCCACGAATCTCCATGAATCTCCATGAATCTCCATGAATCTCCTGTATGAATCTCCATGAATCTCCATGAATCTCCTGTATGCATCTCCATGAATCTCCTCCATGAATCTCCATGAATCTCCATGAATCTCCATGAATCTCCTCCATGAACCTCCACGAATCTCCATGAATCTCCGTGAATCTCCATGAATCTTCTCCATGAATCTCCTGTACGAATCTCCATGAATCTCCTCCATCAATCTCAATGAATCTCCATGAATCTCCTCCATGAACCTCCATATATCTCCATGAATCTCTATGAATCTCCACGAATCTCCATGAATCTCCGTGAATCTCCATGAATCTCCATGAATCTCCATGAACCTCCATGAATCTCCTCTATACATATCCACGAACATCGTCCATGAATCTCCAAGAATCTCCGTGAATTTCCATGAATTTCCATTAATCTCCATGAATCTCCATGAATCTCCTCAATGAATCTCCATAAATCTCCATGAATCTCCTCAATGAATCTCCATGAATCTCCATGAATCTCCATGAATGTCCTCCATGAATCTCCATAAATCTCCATGAACCTCCATAAATCTCCATGAACCTCCTCCATGAATCTCCATGAATCTGCATGAATCTCCATGAATCTCCATGAATCTCCATGAATCTCCATGAATCTTCTCCATGAATCTCCTGTACGAATCTCCATGAATCTCCTCCATCAATCTCAATGAACCTCCATGAATCTCCTCCATGAACCTCCATAAATCTCCATGAATCTCTATGAATCTCCATGAATCTCCTGTATGAATCTCCATGAATCTCCATGAACCTCCATGAACCTCCTCCATGAACCTCCACGAATCTCCATGAATCTCCGTGAATCTCCATGAATCTCCATGAATCTCCATGAACCTCCTCCATAAATCTCCATGAATCTCCATCAATCTAGTCTAACCCTATCCATGAACCTTGTCCATGAATCTCCATGAATCTCCGTGAATCTCCATGAACCCCCTCCATAAATCTCCATGAATCTCCATCAATCTAGTCTAACCCTATCCATGAACCTTGCCCATGAATCTCCATGAATCTCCGTGAATCTCCATGAATTTCCATTAACTCTCATTGAATCTCCATGAATCTCCTCCATGAATCTCCTCCATGAATCTCCATGAATCTCCTCGATGAATCTCCTCCATGAATCTCCTATATGAATCTCCATGAACCTCCTCCATGAATCTCCATGAATCTCCTCGATGAATCTCCTCCATGAATCTCCATGAACCTCCATAAATCTCCATGAACCTCCTCCATGAATCTCCTGTATGAATCTTCATGAATCTCCTCCATGAATCTCCTCCATGAATCTCCATGAATCTCCATGAATCTCCATGAATCTCCATGAATCTCCATGAATCTCCACCATGAACCTCCATAAATCTCCATGAATCTCCATGAATCTCCATGAATCTCCATGAATCTCCATGAATCTCCATGAATCTCCACGAATCTCCATGAATCTCCTCCATGAATCTCCATGAATCTCCACCATGAACCTCCATAAATCTCCATGAATCTCCATGAATCTCCATGAATCTCCATGAATCTCCATGAATCTCCATGAATCTCCACGAATCTCCATGAATCTCCTCCATGAATCTCCTGTATGAATCTCCATGAATCTCCATGAATCTCCATGAACCTCCTCCATGAATCTCCATGAATCTGCATGAATCTCCATGAATCTCCATGAATCTCCATGAATCTCCATGAATCTTCTCCATGAATCTCCTGTACGAATCTCCATGAATCTCCTCCATCAATCTCAATGGATCTCCATGAATCTCCTCCATGAACCTCCATAAATCTCCATGAATCTCTATGAATCTCCACGAATCTCCATGAATCTCCGTGAATCTCCATGAATCTCCATGAATCTCCATGAAGCTCCTCCATAAATCTGTATGAATCTCCATGAATCTCCTCTATACATATCCACGAACATCGTCCATGAATCTCCAAGAATCTCCGTGAATTTCCATGAATTTCCATTAATCTCCATGAATCTCCATGAATCTCCTCAATGAATCTCCATAAATCTCCAGGAATCTCCTCCATGAATCTCCATGAATCTCCATGAATGTCCTCCATGAATCTCCATGAATCTCCATGAACCTCCTCCATGAATCTCCATGAATCTCCTCGATGAATCTCCTCCATGAATCTCCTGTATGAATCTCCATGAATCTCCATGAATGTCCTCCATGAATCTCCATCAATCTCCATGAATCTCCACGAATCTCCATGAATCTCCTCCATGAACCTCCACGAATCTCCATGAATCTCCGTGAATCTCCATGAATCTCCATGAATCTCCTCCATGAACCTCCACGAATCTCCATGAATCTCCGTGAATCTCCATGAATCTCCATGAATCTCCATGAATCTCCATGAACCTCCTCCATAAATCTCCATGAATCTCCATCAATCTAGTCTAACCCTATCCATGAACCTTGTCCATGAATCTCCATGAATCTCCGTGAATCTCCATGAATTTCCATTAATCTCCATAAATCTCCATGAATCTCCTCCATGAATCTCCTCCATGAATCTCCATGAATCTCCATGAATCTTCATGAATCTCCATGAATCTCCATGAATCTCCATGAACCTCCATGAATCTCCATGAACCTCCTCCATGAATCTGCATGAATCTCCATGAATCTCCATGAATCTCCATGAATCTCCATTAATCTCCTCCATGAGCCTCCAAAAATGTCCATGAATCTCCACGAATCTCCATGAATCTCCATGAATCTCCATGAATCTCCATGAATCTCCATGAACCTCCATGAATCTCCATGAATCTCCATGAATGTCCTCCATGAATCTCCATAAATCTCCATGAATCTCCATGAATCTCCATGAATCTCCATGAATCTCCATGAACCTCCTCCATGAATCTGCATGAATCTCCATGAATCTCCATTAATCTCCTCCATGAGCCTCCAAAAATTTCCATGAATCTCCACGAATCTCCATGAATCTCCATGAATCTCCATGAATGTCCACGAATCTCCATGAATCTCCTCGATGAATCTCCTGTATGAATCTCCATGAATCTCCTCCATGAATCTCCATGAATCTCCATGAATCTCCTCCATGAATCTCCATGAGTCTCCATTAATCTCCTCAATGAACCTCCATAAATCTCCATGAACCTCCTCCATGAATCTCCTGTATGAATCTTCATGAATCTCCTCCATGAATCTCCATGAATCTCCATGAATCTCCATGAATCTCCATGAATCTCCATGAATCTCCATGAATCTCCATGAATGTCCTCCATGAATCTCCATAAATCTCCATGAATCTCCATGAATCTCCATGAATCTCCATGAATGTCCTCCATGAATCTCCATAAATCTCCATGAATCTCCATGAATCTCCATGAATCTCCATGCACCTCCTCTATGAATCTCCATGAATCTCCATGAATTTTCTCTATAAATATCCATCAACCTCCTCCATGAATCTCCATGAATCTCAATGAATCTCCTCCATGAATCTGCATGAATCTCCATGAATCTCCATGAATCTCCATGAATCTCCATAAATCTAAATGAATCCTCTCCATGAACCTCCTGTATGAATCTCCATGAATCTCCTCCACGAATCTTCATGAGTCTCCATTAATCTCCTCAATGAACCTTCATAAATCTCCATGAATCTCCATGAACCTCCTCCATGAATCTCCTGTATGAATCTCCATGAATCTCCTCCATGAATCTCCATGAATCTCCACCATGAACCTCCATAAATCTCCATGAATCTCCATGAATCTCCATGAATCTCCATGAATCTCCATGAATCTCCATGAATTTCCACGAATCTCCATGAATCTCCTCCATGAATCTCCTGTATGAATCTCCATGAATCTCCATGAATCTCCATGAACCTCCTCCATGAATCTCCATGAATCTGCATGAATCTCCATGAATCTCCATGAATCTCCATGAATCTCCATGAATCTTCTCCATGAATCTCCATGAATCTCCTCTATACATATCCACGAACATCGTCCATGAATCTCCAAGAATCTCCGTGAATTTCCATGAATTTCCATTAATCTCCATGAATCTCCATGAATCTCCTCAATGAATCTCCATAAATCTCCATGAATCTCCTCCATGAATCTCCATGAATCTCCATGAATCTCCATGAATCTCCATGAACCTCCTCCATGAATCTCCTGTATGAATCTCCATGAATCTCCTCCATGAATCTCCATGAATCTCCACCATGAACCTCCATAAATCTCCATGAATCTCCATGAATCTCCATGAATCTCCATGAATCTACATGAATCTCCATGAATCTCCACGAATCTCCATGAATCTCCTCCATGAATGTCCTGTATGAATCTCCATGAATCTCCATGAATCTCCATGAACCTCCTCCATGAATCTCCATGAATCTGCATGAATCTCCATGAATCTCCATGAATCTCCATGAATCTCCATGAATCTTCTCCATGAATCTCCTGTACGAATCTCCATGAATCTCCTCCATCAATCTCAATGAATCTCCATGAATCTCCTCCATGAACCTCCATATATCTCCATGAATCTCTATGAATCTCCACGAATCTCCATGAATCTCCGTGAATCTCCATGAATCTCCATGAATCTCCATGAACCTCCATGAATCTCCTCTATACATATCCACGAACATCGTCCATGAATCTCCAAGAATCTCCGTGAATTTCCATGAATTTCCATTAATCTCCATGAATCTCCATGAATCTCCTCAATGAATCTCCATAAATCTCCATGAATCTCCTCAATGAATCTCCATGAATCTCCATGAATCTCCATGAATGTCCTCCATGAATCTCCATAAATCTCCATGAACCTCCATAAATCTCCATGAATCTCCATGAACCTCCTCCATGAATCTCCATGAATCTCCATGAATGTCCTCCATGAATCTCCATAAATCTCCATGAATCTCCACGAATCTCCATGAATCTCCATGAATCTCCATGAATCTCCTGTATGAATCTCCATGAATCTCCATGAATCTCCTGTATGCATCTCCATGAATCTCCTCCATGAATCTCCATGAATCTCCATGAATCTCCATGAATCTCCTCCATGAACCTCCACGAATCTCCATGAATCTCCGTGAATCTCCATGAATCTCCATGAATCTCCATGAACCTCCTCCATAAATCTCCATGAATCTCCATCAATCTAGTCTAACCCTATCCATGAACCTTGTCCATGAATCTCCATGAATCTGCATGAATCTCCATGAATCTCCATGAATCTCCATGAATCTCCATGAATCTTCTCCATGAATCTCCTGTACGAATCTCCATGAATCTCCTCCATCAATCTCAATGAATCTCCATGAATCTCCTCCATGAACCTCCATATATCTCCATGAATCTCTATGAATCTCCACGAATCTCCATGAATCTCCGTGAATCTCCATGAATCTCCATGAATCTCCATGAACCTCCATGAATCTCCTCTATACATATCCACGAACATCGTCCATGAATCTCCAAGAATCTCCGTGAATTTCCATGAATTTCCATTAATCTCCATGAATCTCCATGAATCTCCTCAATGAATCTCCATAAATCTCCATGAATCTCCTCAATGAATCTCCATGAATCTCCATGAATCTCCATGAATGTCCTCCATGAATCTCCATAAATCTCCATGAACCTCCATAAATCTCCATGAATCTCCATGAACCTCCTCCATGAATCTCCATGAATCTCCATGAATGTCCTCCATGAATCTCCATAAATCTCCATGAATCTCCACGAATCTCCATGAATCTCCATGAATCTCCATGAATCTCCTGTATGAATCTCCATGAATCTCCATGAATCTCCTGTATGCATCTCCATGAATCTCCTCCATGAATCTCCATGAATCTCCATGAATCTCCATGAATCTCCTCCATGAACCTCCACGAATCTCCATGAATCTCCGTGAATCTCCATGAATCTTCTCCATGAATCTCCTGTACGAATCTCCATGAATCTCCTCCATCAATCTCAATGAATCTCCATGAATCTCCTCCATGAACCTCCATATATCTCCATGAATCTCTATGAATCTCCACGAATCTCCATGAATCTCCGTGAATCTCCATGAATCTCCATGAATCTCCATGAACCTCCATGAATCTCCTCTATACATATCCACGAACATCGTCCATGAATCTCCAAGAATCTCCGTGAATTTCCATGAATTTCCATTAATCTCCATGAATCTCCATGAATCTCCTCAATGAATCTCCATAAATCTCCATGAATCTCCTCAATGAATCTCCATGAATCTCCATGAATCTCCATGAATGTCCTCCATGAATCTCCATAAATCTCCATGAACCTCCATAAATCTCCATGAATCTCCATGAACCTCCTCCATGAATCTCCATGAATCTCCATGAATGTCCTCCATGAATCTCCATAAATCTCCATGAATCTCCGTGAATCTCCATGAATCTCCATGAATCTCCATGAATCTCCTCCATGAACCTCCACGAATCTCCATGAATCTCCGTGAATCTCCATGAATCTCCATGAATCTCCATGAATCTCCATGAACCTCCTCCATAAATCTCCATGAATCTCCATCAATCTAGTCTAACCCTATCCATGAACCTTGTCCATGAATCTCCATGAATCTCCGTGAATCTTCATGAATCTCCATGAATCTCCATGAATCTCCATGAACCTCCATGAATCTCCATGAACCTCCTCCATGAATCTGCATGAACCTCCATGAATCTCCATGAATCTCCATTAATCTCCTCCATGAGCCTCCAAAAATGTCCATGAATCTCCACGAATCTCCATGAATCTCCATGAATCTCCATGAATCTCCATGAATCTCCATGAACCTCCATGAATCTCCATGAATCTCCATGAATGTCCTCCATGAATCTCCATAAATCTCCATGAATCTCCATGAATCTCCATGAATCTCCATGAACCTCCTCCATGAATCTGCATGAATCTCCATGAATCTCCATTAATCTCCTCCATGAGCCTCCAAAAATTTCCATGAATCTCCACGAATCTCCATGAATCTCCATGAGTCTCCATTAATCTCCTTAATGAACCTCCATAAATCTCCATGAATCTCCATGAACCTCCTCCATGAATCTCCTGTATGAATCTTCATGAATCTCCTCCATGAATCTCCATGAATCTCCATGAATCTCCATGAATCTCCATGAATCTCCATGAATGTCCTCCATGAATCTCCATAAATCTCCATGAACCTCCATAAATCTCCATGAATCTCCATGAACCTCCTCCATGAATCTCCATGAATCTCCATGAATCTCCTCCATGAATCTCCTGTATGAATCTCCATGAATCTCCATGAATCTCCATGAACCTCCTCCATGAATCTCCATGAATCTGCATGAATCTCCATGAATCTCCATGAATCTCCATGAATCTCCATGAATCTTCTCCATGAATCTCCTGTACGAATCTCCATGAATCTCCTCCATCAATCTCAATGAACCTCCATGAATCTCCTCCATGAACCTCCATAAATCTCCATGAATCTCTATGAATCTCCATGAATCTCCTGTATGAATCTCCATGAATCTCCATGAACCTCCATGAACCTCCTCCATGAATCTCCATGAATCTCCATGAATGTCCTCCATGAATCTCCATAAATCTCCATGAATCTCCACGAATCTCCATGAATCTCCATGAATCTCCATGAATCTCCTGTATGAATCTCCATGAATCTCCATGAATCTCCTGTATGCATCTCCATGAATCTCCTCCATGAATCTCCATGAATCTCCATGAATCTCCATGAATCTCCATGAATCTCCTCCATGAACCTCCACGAATCTCCATGAATCTCCGTGAATCTCCATGAATCTCCATGAATCTCCATGAACCTCCTCCATAAATCTCCATGAATCTCCATCAATCTAGTCTAACCCTATCCATGAACCTTGTCCATGAATCTCCATGAATCTCCGTGAATCTCCATGAACTACCTCCATGAATCTCCATGAATCTCCATGAACCTCCTCCATAAATCTCCATGAATCTCCATCAACCTAGTCTAACCCTATCCATGAACCTTGCCCATGAATCTCCATGAATCTCCGTGAATCTCCATGAATTTCCATTAATCTCCATGAATCTCCATGAATCTCCTCCATGAATCTCCTCCATGAATCTCCATGAATCTCCATGAATCTCCATGAATCTCCATGAATCTCCATGAATCTCCATGAATCTCCACCATGAACCTCCATAAATCTCCATGAATCTCCATGAATCTCCATGAATCTCCATGAATCTCCATGAATCTCCATGAATCTCCATGAATCTCCATGAATCTCCATGAATCTCCATGAATCTCCATGAATCTCCATGAATCTCCATGAATCTCCACGAATCTCCATGAATCTCCTACATGAATCTCCATGAATCTCCACCATGAACCACCATAAATCTCCATGAATCTCCATGAATCTCCATGAATCTCCATGAATCTCCATGAATCTCCATGAATCTCCACGAATCTCCATGAATCTCCTCCATGAATCTCCTGTATGAATCTCCTTGAATCTCCATGAATCTCCATGAACCTCCTCCATGAATCTCCATGAATCTGCATGAATCTCCATGAATCTCCATGAATCTCCATGAATCTCCATGAATCTTCTCCATGAATCTCCTGTACGAATCTCCATGAATCTCCTCCATCAATCTCAATGGATCTCCATGAATCTCCTCCATGAACCTCCATAAATCTCCATGAATCTCTATGAATCTCCACGAATCTCCATGAATCTCCGTGAATCTCCATGAATCTCCATGAATCTCCATGAAGCTCCTCCATAAATCTGTATGAATCTCCATGAATCTCCTCTATACATATCCACGAACATCGTCCATGAATCTCCAAGAATCTCCGTGAATTTCCATGAATTTCCATTAATCTCCATGAATCTCCATGAATCTCCTCAATGAATCTCCATAAATCTCCAGGAATCTCCTCCATGAATCTCCATGAATCTCCATGAATCCCCATGAATCTCCATGAATCTCCATGAACCTCCTCCATGAATCTCCATGAATCTCCTCGATGAATCTCCTCCATGAATCTCCTGTATGAATCTCCATGAATCTCCATGAATGTCCTCCATGAATCTCCATCAATCTCCATGAATCTCCACGAATCTCCATGAATCTCCTCCATGAACCTCCACGAATCTCCATGAATCTCCGTGAATCTCCATGAATCTCCATGAATCTCCATGAATCTCCTCCATGAACCTCCACGAATCTCCATGAATCTCCGTGAATCTCCATGAATCTCCATGAATCTCCATGAATCTCCATGAACCTCCTCCATAAATCTCCATGAATCTCCATCAATCTAGTCTAACCCTATCCATGAACCTTGTCCATGAATCTCCATGAATCTCCGTGAATCTCCATGAATTTCCATTAATCTCCATAAATCTCCATGAACCTCCTCCATGAATCTCCTCCATGAATCTCCATGAATCTCCATGAATCTTCATGAATCTCCATGAATCTCCATGAATCTCCATGAACCTCCATGAATCTCCATGAACCTCCTCCATGAATCTGCATGAATCTCCATGAATCTCCATTAATCTCCTCCATGAGCCTCCAAAAATGTCCATGAATCTCCACGAATCTCCATGAATCTCCATGAATCTCCATGAATCTCCATGAATCTCCATGAACCTCCATGAATCTCCATGAATCTCCATGAATGTCCTCCATGAATCTCCATAAATCTCCATGAATCTCCATGAATCTCCATGAATCTCCATGAATCTCCATGAACCTCCTCCATGAATCTGCATGAATCTCCATGAATCTCCATTAATCTCCTCCATGAGCCTCCAAAAATTTCCATGAATCTCCACGAATCTCCATGAATCTCCATGAATCTCCATGAATGTCCACGAATCTCCATGAATCTCCTCGATGAATCTCCTGTATGAATCTCCATGAATCTCCTCCATGAATCTCCATGAATCTCCATGAATCTCCTCCATGAATCTCCATGAGTCTCCATTAATCTCCTCAATGAACCTCCATAAATCTCCATGAACCTCCTCCATGAATCTCCTGTATGAATCTTCATGAATCTCCTCCATGAATCTCCATGAATCTCCATGAATCTCCATGAATCTCCATGAATCTCCATGAATCTCCATGAATCTCCATGAATGTCCTCCATGAATCTCCATAAATCTCCATGAATCTCCATGAATCTCCATGAATCTCCATGAATGTCCTCCATGAATCTCCATAAATCTCCATGAATCTCCATGAATCTCCATGAATCTCCATGCACCTCCTCTATGAATCTCCATGAATCTCCATGAATTTTCTCTATAAATATCCATCAACCTCCTCCATGAATCTCCATGAATCTCAATGAATCTCCTCCATGAATCTGCATGAATCTCCATGAATCTCCATGAATCTCCATGAATCTCCATAAATCTAAATGAATCCTCTCCATGAACCTCCTGTATGAATCTCCATGAATCTCCTCCATGAATCTCCATGAGTCTCCATTAATCTCCTCAATGAACCTTCATAAATCTCCATGAATCTCCATGAACCTCCTCCATGAATCTCCTGTATGAATCTCCATGAATCTCCTCCATGAATCTCCATGAATCTCCACCATGAACCTCCATAAATCTCCATGAATCTCCATGAATCTCCATGAATCTCCATGAATCTCCATGAATCTCCATGAATCTCCACGAATCTCCATGAATCTCCTCCATGAATCTCCTGTATGAATCTCCATGAATCTCCATGAATCTCCATGAACCTCCTCCATGAATCTCCATGAATCTGCATGAATCTCCATGAATCTCCATGAATCTCCATGAATCTCCATGAATCTTCTCCATGAATCTCCATGAATCTCCTCTATACATATCCACGAACATCGTCCATGAATCTCCAAGAATCTCCGTGAATTTCCATGAATTTCCATTAATCTCCATGAATCTCCATGAATCTTCTCCATGAATCTCCATGAATCTCCTCTATACATATCCACGAACATCGTCCATGAATCTCCAAGAATCTCCGTGAATTTCCATGAATTTCCATTAATCTCCATGAATCTCCATGAATCTCCTCAATGAATCTCCATAAATCTCCATGAATCTCCTCCATGAATCTCCATGAATCTCCATGAATCTCCATGAATCTCCATGAATCTACATGAATCTCCATGAATCTCCACGAATCTCCATGAATCTCCTCCATGAATGTCCTGTATGAATCTCCATGAATCTCCATGAATCTCCATGAACCTCCTCCATGAATCTCCATGAATCTGCATGAATCTCCATGAATCTCCATGAATCTCCATGAATCTCCATGAATCTTCTCCATGAATCTGCTGTACGAATCTCCATGAATCTCCTCCATCAATCTCAATGAATCTCCATGAATCTCCTCCATGAACCTCCACATATCTCCATGAATCTCTATGAATCTCCACGAATCTCCATGAATCTCCGTGAATCTCCATGAATCTCCATGAATCTCCATGAACCTCCATGAATCTCCTCTATACATATCCACGAACATCGTCCATGAATCTCCAAGAATATCCGTGAATTTCCATGAATTTCCATTAATCTCCATGAATCTCCATGAATCTCCTCAATGAATCTCCATAAATCTCCATGAATCTCCTCAATGAATCTCCATGAATCTCCATGAATCTCCATGAACCTCCATGAATCTCCATGAATCTCCATGAATGTCCTCCATGAATCTCCATAAATCTCCATGAATCTCCATGAATCTCCATGAATCTCCATGAATCTCCATGAATCTCCATGAATCTCCATGAACGTCCATGAATCTCCATGAATCTCCATGAATGTCCTCCATGAATCTCCATAAATCTCCATGAATCTCCATGAATCTCCATGAATCTCCATGAATCTCCATGAACCTCCTCCATGAATCTGCATGAATCTCCATGAATCTCCATGAATCTCCATGAATCTCCATTAATCTTCTCCATGAGCCTCCAAAAATTTCCATGAATCTCCACGAATCTCCATGAATCTCCATGAATCTCCATGAATGTCCACGAATCTCCATGAATCTCCTCGATGAATCTCCTGTATGAATCTCCATGAATCTCCTCCATGAATCTCCATGAATCTCCATGAATCTCCTCCATGAATCTCCATGAGTCTCCATTAATCTCCTCAATGAACCTCCATAAATCTCCATGAATCTCCATGAACCTCCTCCATGAATCTCCTGTATGAATCTTCATGAATCTCCTCCATGAATCTCCATGAATCTCCATGAATCTCCATGAATCTCCATGAATCTCCATGAATGTCCTCCATGAATCTCCATAAATCTCCATGAATCTCCATGAATCTCCATGAATCTCCATGCACCTCCTCCATGAATCTCCATGAATCTCCATGAATTTTCTCTATAAATATCCATCAACCTCCTCCATGAATCTCCATGAATCTCAATGAATCTCCTCCATGAATCTGCATGAATCTCCATGAATCTCCATGAATCTCCATGAATCTAAATGAATCCTCTCCATGAACCTCCTGTATGAATCTCCATGAATCTCCTCCATGAATCTCCATGAGTCTCCATTAATCTCCTCAATGAACCTCCATAAATCTCCATGAATCTCCATGAACCTCCTCCATGAATCTCCTGAATGAATCTCCATGAATCTCCTCCATGAATCTCCATGAATCTCCACCATGAACCTCCATAAATCTCCATGAATCTCCATGAATCTCCATGAATCTCCATGAATCTCCATGAATCTCCATGAATCTCCACGAATCTCCATGAATCTCCTCCATGAATCTCCTGTATGAATCTCCATGAATCTCCATGAACCTCCTCCATGAATCTCCATGAATCTCCATGAATCTGCATGAATCTCCATGAATCTCCATGAATCTCCATGAATCTCCATGAATCTTCTCCATGAATCTCCATGAATCTCCTCTATACATATCCACGAACATCGTCCATGAATCTCCAAGAATCTCCGTGAATTTCCATGAATTTCCATTAATCTCCATGAATCTCCATGAATCTCCTCAATGATTCTCCATAAATCTCCTCCATGAATCTCCATGAATCTCCATGAATCTCCATGAATCTCCATGAACCTCCTCCATGAATCTCCTGTATGAATCTCCATGAATCTCCTCCATGAATCTCCATGAATCTCCACCATGAACCTCCATAAATCTCCATGAATCTCCATGAATCTCCATGAATCTCCATGAATCTCCATGAATCTCCATGAATCTCCACGAATCTCCATGAATCTCCTCCATGAATCGCCTGTATGAATCTCCATGAATCTCCATGAATCTCCATGAACCTCCTCCATGAATCTCCATGAATCTCCATGAACCTCCTCCATGAATCTGCATGAATCTCCATGAATCTCCATTAATCTCCTCCATGAGCCTCCAAAAATTTCCATGAATCTCCACGAATCTCCATGAATCTCCATGAATCTCCATGAATGTCCACGAATCTCCATGAATCTCCTCGATGAATCTCCTGTATGAATCTCCATGAATCTCCTCCATGAATCTCCATGAATCTCCATGAATCTCCTCCATGAATCTCCATGAGTCTCCATTAATCTCCTCAATGAACCTCCATAAATCTCCATGAACCTCCTCCATGAATCTCCTGTATGAATCTTCATGAATCTCCTCCATGAATCTCCATGAATCTCCATGAATCTCCATGAATCTCCATGAATCTCCATGAATCTCCATGAATCTCCATGAATGTCCTCCATGAATCTCCATAAATCTCCATGAATCTCCATGAATCTCCATGAATCTCCATGAATGTCCTCCATGAATCTCCATAAATCTCCATGAATCTCCATGAATCTCCATGAATCTCCATGCACCTCCTCTATGAATCTCCATGAATCTCCATGAATTTTCTCTATAAATATCCATCAACCTCCTCCATGAATCTCCATGAATCTCAATGAATCTCCTCCATGAATCTGCATGAATCTCCATGAATCTCCATGAATCTCCATGAATCTCCATAAATCTAAATGAATCCTCTCCATGAACCTCCTGTATGAATCTCCATGAATCTCCTCCATGAATCTCCATGAGTCTCCATTAATCTCCTCAATGAACCTTCATAAATCTCCATGAATCTCCATGAACCTCCTCCATGAATCTCCTGTATGAATCTCCATGAATCTCCTCCATGAATCTCCATGAATCTCCACCATGAACCTCCATAAATCTCCATGAATCTCCATGAATCTCCATGAATCTCCATGAATCTCCATGAATCTCCATGAATCTCCACGAATCTCCATGAATCTCCTCCATGAATCTCCTGTATGAATCTCCATGAATCTCCATGAATCTCCATGAACCTCCTCCATGAATCTCCATGAATCTGCATGAATCTCCATGAATCTCCATGAATCTCCATGAATCTCCATGAATCTTCTCCATGAATCTCCATGAATCTCCTCTATACATATCCACGAACATCGTCCATGAATCTCCAAGAATCTCCGTGAATTTCCATGAATTTCCATTAATCTCCATGAATCTCCATGAATCTTCTCCATGAATCTCCATGAATCTCCTCTATACATATCCACGAACATCGTCCATGAATCTCCAAGAATCTCCGTGAATTTCCATGAATTTCCATTAATCTCCATGAATCTCCATGAATCTCCTCAATGAATCTCCATAAATCTCCATGAATCTCCTCCATGAATCTCCATGAATCTCCATGAATCTCCATGAATCTCCATGAATCTACATGAATCTCCATGAATCTCCACGAATCTCCATGAATCTCCTCCATGAATGTCCTGTATGAATCTCCATGAATCTCCATGAATCTCCATGAACCTCCTCCATGAATCTCCATGAATCTGCATGAATCTCCATGAATCTCCATGAATCTCCATGAATCTCCATGAATCTTCTCCATGAATCTGCTGTACGAATCTCCATGAATCTCCTCCATCAATCTCAATGAATCTCCATGAATCTCCTCCATGAACCTCCACATATCTCCATGAATCTCTATGAATCTCCACGAATCTCCATGAATCTCCGTGAATCTCCATGAATCTCCATGAATCTCCATGAACCTCCATGAATCTCCTCTATACATATCCACGAACATCGTCCATGAATCTCCAAGAATATCCGTGAATTTCCATGAATTTCCATTAATCTCCATGAATCTCCATGAATCTCCTCAATGAATCTCCATAAATCTCCATGAATCTCCTCAATGAATCTCCATGAATCTCCATGAATCTCCATGAACCTCCATGAATCTCCATGAATCTCCATGAATGTCCTCCATGAATCTCCATAAATCTCCATGAATCTCCATGAATCTCCATGAATCTCCATGAATCTCCATGAATCTCCATGAATCTCCATGAACGTCCATGAATCTCCATGAATCTCCATGAATGTCCTCCATGAATCTCCATAAATCTCCATGAATCTCCATGAATCTCCATGAATCTCCATGAATCTCCATGAACCTCCTCCATGAATCTGCATGAATCTCCATGAATCTCCATGAATCTCCATGAATCTCCATTAATCTTCTCCATGAGCCTCCAAAAATTTCCATGAATCTCCACGAATCTCCATGAATCTCCATGAATCTCCATGAATGTCCACGAATCTCCATGAATCTCCTCGATGAATCTCCTGTATGAATCTCCATGAATCTCCTCCATGAATCTCCATGAATCTCCATGAATCTCCTCCATGAATCTCCATGAGTCTCCATTAATCTCCTCAATGAACCTCCATAAATCTCCATGAATCTCCATGAACCTCCTCCATGAATCTCCTGTATGAATCTTCATGAATCTCCTCCATGAATCTCCATGAATCTCCATGAATCTCCATGAATCTCCATGAATCTCCATGAATGTCCTCCATGAATCTCCATAAATCTCCATGAATCTCCATGAATCTCCATGAATCTCCATGCACCTCCTCCATGAATCTCCATGAATCTCCATGAATTTTCTCTATAAATATCCATCAACCTCCTCCATGAATCTCCATGAATCTCAATGAATCTCCTCCATGAATCTGCATGAATCTCCATGAATCTCCATGAATCTCCATGAATCTAAATGAATCCTCTCCATGAACCTCCTGTATGAATCTCCATGAATCTCCTCCATGAATCTCCATGAGTCTCCATTAATCTCCTCAATGAACCTCCATAAATCTCCATGAATCTCCATGAACCTCCTCCATGAATCTCCTGAATGAATCTCCATGAATCTCCTCCATGAATCTCCATGAATCTCCACCATGAACCTCCATAAATCTCCATGAATCTCCATGAATCTCCATGAATCTCCATGAATCTCCATGAATCTCCATGAATCTCCACGAATCTCCATGAATCTCCTCCATGAATCTCCTGTATGAATCTCCATGAATCTCCATGAACCTCCTCCATGAATCTCCATGAATCTCCATGAATCTGCATGAATCTCCATGAATCTCCATGAATCTCCATGAATCTCCATGAATCTTCTCCATGAATCTCCATGAATCTCCTCTATACATATCCACGAACATCGTCCATGAATCTCCAAGAATCTCCGTGAATTTCCATGAATTTCCATTAATCTCCATGAATCTCCATGAATCTCCTCAATGATTCTCCATAAATCTCCTCCATGAATCTCCATGAATCTCCATGAATCTCCATGAATCTCCATGAACCTCCTCCATGAATCTCCTGTATGAATCTCCATGAATCTCCTCCATGAATCTCCATGAATCTCCACCATGAACCTCCATAAATCTCCATGAATCTCCATGAATCTCCATGAATCTCCATGAATCTCCATGAATCTCCATGAATCTCCACGAATCTCCATGAATCTCCTCCATGAATCGCCTGTATGAATCTCCATGAATCTCCATGAATCTCCATGAACCTCCTCCATGAATCTCCATGAATCTCCATGAATCTCCATGAATCTCCATGAATCTTCTCCATGAATCTCCTGTACGAATCTCCATGAATCTCCTCCATCAATCTCAATGAATCTCCATGAATCTCCTCCATGAACCTCCATAAATCTCCATGAATCTCTATGAATCTCCACGAATCTCCATGAATCTCCGTGAATCTCCATGAATCTCCATGAATCTCCATGAACCTCCTCCATAAATCTCCATGAATCTCCATGAATCTCCTCTATACATATCCACGAACATCGTCCATGAATCTCCAAGAATCTCCGTGAATTTCCATGAATTTCCATTAATCTCCATGAATCTCCATAAATCTCCATGAATATCCATGAATCTCCATGAATCTCCATGAATCTCCATGAACCTCCTCCATGAATCTGCATGAATCTCCATGAATCTCCATGAATCTCCATTAATCTTCTCCATGAGCCTCCAAAAATTTCCATGAATCTCCACGAATCTCCATGAATCTCCATGGATCTCCATGAATGTCCACGAATCTCCATGAATCTCCTCGATGAATCTCCTGTATGAATCTCCATGAATCTCCTCCATGAATCTCCATGAATCTCCATGAATCTCCTCCATGAATCTCCATGAGTCTCCATTAATCTCCTCAATGAACCTCCATAAATCTCCATGAATCTCCATGAACCTCCTCCATGAATCTCCTGTATGAATCTCCATGAATCTCCTCCATGAATCTCCATGAATCTCCACCATGAACCTCCATAAATCTCCATGAATCTCCATGAATCTCCATGAATCTCCATGAATCTCCATGAATCTCCATGAATCTCCACGAATCTCCATGAATCTCCTCCATGAATCTCCTGTATGAATCTCCATGAATCTCCATGAATCTCCATGAACCTCCTCCATGAATCTCCATGAATCTCCATGAATCTGCATGAATCTCCATGAATCTCCATGAATCTCCATGAATCTTCTCCATGAATCTCCATGAATCTCCTCTATACATATCCACGAACATCGTCCATGAATCTCCAAGAATCTCCGTGAATTTCCATGAATTTCCATTAATCTCCATGAATCTCCATGAATCTCCTCAATGATTCTCCATAAATCTCCTCCATGAATCTCCATGAATCTCCATGAATCTCCATGAATCTCCATGAACCTCCTCCATGAATCTCCTGTATGAATCTCCATGAATCTCCTCCATGAATCTCCATGAATCTCCACCATGAACCTCCATAAATCTCCATGAATCTCCATGAATCTCCATGAATCTCCATGAATCTCCATGAATCTCCATGAATCTCCACGAATCTCCATGAATCTCCTCCATGAATCGCCTGTATGAATCTCCATGAATCTCCATGAATCTCCATGAACCTCCTCCATGAATCTCTATGAATCTCCACGAATCTCCATGAATCTCCGTGAATCTCCATGAATCTCCATGAATCTCCATGAACCTCCTCCATAAATCTCCATGAATCTCCATGAATCTCCTCTATACATATCCACGAACATCGTCCATGAATCTCCAAGAATCTCCGTGAATTTCCATGAATTTCCATTAATCTCCATGAATCTCCATGAATCTCCTCAATGAATCTCCATAAATCTCCATGAATCTCCATGAATCTCCATGAATCTCCATGAATCTCCATGAACCTCCTCCATGAATCTCCATGAATCTCCTCGATGAATCTCCTCCATGAATCTCCTGTATGAATCTCCATGAATCTCCATGAACCTCCATGAACCTCCTCCATGAATCTCCATGAATCTCCATGAATGTCCTCCATGAATCTCCATAAATCTCCATGAATCTCCACGAATCTCCATGAATCTCCATGAATCTCCATGAATCTCCTGTATGCATCTCCATGAATCTCCTCCATGAATCTCCATGAAACTCCGTGAATATCCATGAATCTCCATGAATCTCCATGAATCTCCATGAACCTCCTCCATAAATCTCCATGAATCTCCATCAATCTAGTCTAACCCTATCCATGAACCTTGTCCATGAATGTCCTCCATGAATCTCCATAAATCTCCATGAATCTCCATGAATCTCCATGAATCTCCATGAACCTCCTCCATGAATCTCCATGAATCTCCATGAATTTTCTCTATAAATATCCATCAACCTCCTCCATGAATCTCCATGAATCTCAATGAATCTCCTCCATGAATCTGCATGAATCTCCATGAATCTCCATGAATCTCCATGAATCTAAATGAATCCTCTCCATGAACCTCCTGTATGAATCTCCATGAATCTCCTCCATGAATCTCCATGAGTCTCCATTAATCTCCTCAATGAACCTCCATAAATCTCCATGAATCTCCATGAACCTCCTCCATGAATCTCCTGAATGAATCTCCATGAATCTCCTCCATGAATCTCCATGAATCTCCACCATGAACCTCCATAAATCTCCATGAATCTCCATGAATCTCCATGAATCTCCATGAATCTCCATGAATCTCCATGAATCTCCACGAATCTCCATGAATCTCCTCCATGAATCTCCTGTATGAATCTCCATGAATCTCCATGAACCTCCTCCATGAATCTCCATGAATCTCCATGAATCTGCATGAATCTCCATGAATCTCCATGAATCTCCATGAATCTCCATGAATCTTCTCCATGAATCTCCATGAATCTCCTCTATACATATCCACGAACATCGTCCATGAATCTCCAAGAATCTCCGTGAATTTCCATGAATTTCCATTAATCTCCATGAATCTCCATGAATCTCCTCAATGATTCTCCATAAATCTCCTCCATGAATCTCCATGAATCTCCATGAATCTCCATGAATCTCCATGAACCTCCTCCATGAATCTCCTGTATGAATCTCCATGAATCTCCTCCATGAATCTCCATGAATCTCCACCATGAACCTCCATAAATCTCCATGAATCTCCATGAATCTCCATGAATCTCCATGAATCTCCATGAATCTCCATGAATCTCCACGAATCTCCATGAATCTCCTCCATGAATCGCCTGTATGAATCTCCATGAATCTCCATGAATCTCCATGAACCTCCTCCATGAATCTCCATGAATCTCCATGAATCTCCATGAATCTCCATGAATCTTCTCCATGAATCTCCTGTACGAATCTCCATGAATCTCCTCCATCAATCTCAATGAATCTCCATGAATCTCCTCCATGAACCTCCATAAATCTCCATGAATCTCTATGAATCTCCACGAATCTCCATGAATCTCCGTGAATCTCCATGAATCTCCATGAATCTCCATGAACCTCCTCCATAAATCTCCATGAATCTCCATGAATCTCCTCTATACATATCCACGAACATCGTCCATGAATCTCCAAGAATCTCCGTGAATTTCCATGAATTTCCATTAATCTCCATGAATCTCCATAAATCTCCATGAATATCCATGAATCTCCATGAATCTCCATGAATCTCCATGAACCTCCTCCATGAATCTGCATGAATCTCCATGAATCTCCATGAATCTCCATTAATCTTCTCCATGAGCCTCCAAAAATTTCCATGAATCTCCACGAATCTCCATGAATCTCCATGGATCTCCATGAATGTCCACGAATCTCCATGAATCTCCTCGATGAATCTCCTGTATGAATCTCCATGAATCTCCTCCATGAATCTCCATGAATCTCCATGAATCTCCTCCATGAATCTCCATGAGTCTCCATTAATCTCCTCAATGAACCTCCATAAATCTCCATGAATCTCCATGAACCTCCTCCATGAATCTCCTGTATGAATCTCCATGAATCTCCTCCATGAATCTCCATGAATCTCCACCATGAACCTCCATAAATCTCCATGAATCTCCATGAATCTCCATGAATCTCCATGAATCTCCATGAATCTCCATGAATCTCCACGAATCTCCATGAATCTCCTCCATGAATCTCCTGTATGAATCTCCATGAATCTCCATGAATCTCCATGAACCTCCTCCATGAATCTCCATGAATCTCCATGAATCTGCATGAATCTCCATGAATCTCCATGAATCTCCATGAATCTTCTCCATGAATCTCCATGAATCTCCTCTATACATATCCACGAACATCGTCCATGAATCTCCAAGAATCTCCGTGAATTTCCATGAATTTCCATTAATCTCCATGAATCTCCATGAATCTCCTCAATGATTCTCCATAAATCTCCTCCATGAATCTCCATGAATCTCCATGAATCTCCATGAATCTCCATGAACCTCCTCCATGAATCTCCTGTATGAATCTCCATGAATCTCCTCCATGAATCTCCATGAATCTCCACCATGAACCTCCATAAATCTCCATGAATCTCCATGAATCTCCATGAATCTCCATGAATCTCCATGAATCTCCATGAATCTCCACGAATCTCCATGAATCTCCTCCATGAATCGCCTGTATGAATCTCCATGAATCTCCATGAATCTCCATGAACCTCCTCCATGAATCTCCATGAATCTCCATGAATCTCCATGAATCTCCATGAATCTTCTCCATGAATCTCCTGTACGAATCTCCATGAATCTCCTCCATCAATCTCAATGAATCTCCATGAATCTCCTCCATGAACCTCCATAAATCTCCATGAATCTCTATGAATCTCCACGAATCTCCATGAATCTCCGTGAATCTCCATGAATCTCCATGAATCTCCATGAACCTCCTCCATAAATCTCCATGAATCTCCATGAATCTCCTCTATACATATCCACGAACATCGTCCATGAATCTCCAAGAATCTCCGTGAATTTCCATGAATTTCCATTAATCTCCATGAATCTCCATGAATCTCCTCAATGAATCTCCATAAATCTCCATGAATCTCCATGAATCTCCATGAATCTCCATGAATCTCCATGAACCTCCTCCATGAATCTCCATGAATCTCCTCGATGAATCTCCTCCATGAATCTCCTGTATGAATCTCCATGAATCTCCATGAACCTCCATGAACCTCCTCCATGAATCTCCATGAATCTCCATGAATGTCCTCCATGAATCTCCATAAATCTCCATGAATCTCCACGAATCTCCATGAATCTCCATGAATCTCCATGAATCTCCTGTATGCATCTCCATGAATCTCCTCCATGAATCTCCATGAAACTCCGTGAATATCCATGAATCTCCATGAATCTCCATGAATCTCCATGAACCTCCTCCATAAATCTCCATGAATCTCCATCAATCTAGTCTAACCCTATCCATGAACCTTGTCCATGAATGTCCTCCATGAATCTCCATAAATCTCCATGAATCTCCATGAATCTCCATGAATCTCCATGAACCTCCTCCATGAATCTCCATGAATCTCCATGAATTTTCTCTATAAATATCCATCAACCTCCTCCATGAATCTCCATGAATCTCCATCATGAACCTCCATAAATCTCCATGAATCTCCATGAATCTCCATGAATCTCCATGAATCTCCATGAATCTCCATGAATCTCCACGAATCTCCATGAATCTCCTCCATGAATCTCCTGTATGAATCTCCATGAATCTCCATGAATCTCCATGAACCTCCTCCATGAATCTCCATGAATCTGCATGAATCTCCATGAATCTCCATGAATCTCCATGAATCTCCATGAATCTTCTCCATGAATCTCCATGAATCTCCTCTATACATATCCACGAACATCGTCCATGAATCTCCAAGAATCTCCATGAATCTCCATGAACCTCCTCCATGAATCTCCATGAATCTGCATGAATCTCCATGAATCTCCATGAATCTCCATGAATCTCCATGAATCTTCTCCATGAATCTCCTGTACGAATCTCCATGAATATCCTCCATCAATCTCAATGAATCTCCATGAATCTCCTCCATGAACCTCCATAAATCTCCATGAATCTCTATGAATCTCCACGAATCTCCATGAATCTCCGTGAATCTCCATGAATCTCCATGAATCTCCATGAACCTCCTCCATAAATCTCCATGAATCTCCATGAATCTCCTCTATACATATCCACGAACATCGTCCATGAATCTCCAAGAATCTCCGTGAATTTCCATGAATTTCCATTAATCTCCATGAATCTCCATGAATCTCCTCAATGAATCTCCATAAATCTCCATGAATCTCCTCCATGAATCTCCATGAATCTCCATGAATCTCCATGAATCTCCATGAACCTCCTCCATGAATCTCCATGAATCTCCTCGATGAATCTCCTCCATGAATCTCCTGTATGAATCTCCATGAATCTCCATGAACCTCCATGAACCTCCTCCATGAATCTCCATGAATCTCCATGAATGTCCTCCATGAATCTCCATAAATCTCCATGAATCTCCACGAATCTCCATGAATCTCCATGAATCTCCATGAATCTCCTGTATGCATCTCCATGAATCTCCTCCATGAATCTCCACGAATCTCCACGAATCTCCATGAATCTCCATGAATCTCCATGAATCTCGTGTATGAATCTCCATGAATCTCCATGAATCTCCTGTATGCATCTCCATGAATCTCCTCCATGAATCTCCATGAATCTCCATGAATCTCCTCCATGAACCTCCACGAATCTCCATGAATCTCCGTGAATCTCCATGAATCTCCATGATCTCCATGAATCTCCATGAACCTCCTCCATAAATCTCCATGAATCTCCATCAATCTAGTCTAACCCTATCCATGAACCTTGTCCATGAATGTCCTCCATGAATCTCCATAAATCTCCATGAATCTCCATGAATCTCCATGAATCTCCATGAACCTCCTCCATGAATCTCCATGAATCTCCATGAATCTCCTCCATGAACCTCCACGAATCTCCATGAATCTCCGTGAATCTCCATGAATCTCCATGAATCTCCATGAATCTCCATGAACCTCCTCCATAAATCTCCATGAATCTCCATCAATCTAGTCTAACCCTATCCATGAACCTTGTCCATGAATCTCCATGAATCTCCGTGAATCTCCATGAATTTCCATTAATCTCCATGAATCTCCATGAATCTCCTCCATGAATCTCCTCCATGAATCACCATGAATCTTCATGAATCTCCATGAATCTCCATGAATCTCCATGAACCTCCATGAATCTCCATGAATCTCCATGAATGTCCTCCCATGAATCTCCATAAATCTCCATGAATCTCCATGAATCTCCATGAATCTCCATGAATCTCCATGAACCTCCTCCATGAATCTGCATGAATCTCCATGAATCTCCATGAATCTCCATTAATCTCCTCCATGAGCCTCCAAAAATTTCCATGAATCTCCACGAATCTCCATGAATCTCCATGAATCTCCATGAATCTCCATGAATCTCCATGAATCTCCATGAATCTTCTCCATGAATCTCCATGAATCTCCTCTATACATATCCACGAACATCGTCCATGAATCTCCATGAATCTCCTCTATACATATCCACGAACATCGTCCATGAATCTCCAAGAATCTCCGTGAATTTCCATGAATTTCCATTAATCTCCATGAATCTCCATGAATCTCCTCAATGAATCTCCATAAATCTCCATGAATCTCCTCCATGAATCTCCATGAATCTCCATGAATCTCCATGAATCTCCATGAACCTCCTCCATGAATCTCCTGTATGAATCTCCATGAATCTCCTCCATGAATCTCCATGAATCTCCACCATGAACCTCCATAAATCTCCATGAATCTCCATGAATCTCCATGAATCTCCATGAATCTCCATGAATCTCCATGAATCTCCACGAATCTCCATGAATCTCCTCCATGAATCGCCTGTATGAATCTCCATGAATCTCCATGAATCTCCATGAACCTCCTCCATGAATCTCCATGAATCTGCATGAATCTCCATGAATCTCCATGAATGTCCATGAATCTCCATGAATCTTCTCCATGAATCTCCTGTACGAATCTCCATGAATATCCTCCATCAATCTCAATGAATCTCCATGAATCTCCTCCATGAACCTCCATAAATCTCCATGAATCTCTATGAATCTCCACGAATCTCCATGAATCTCCGTGAATCTCCATGAATCTCCATGAATCTCCATGAACCTCCTCCATAAATCTCCATGAATCTCCATGAATCTCCTCTATACATATCCACGAACATCGTCCATGAATCTCCAAGAATCTCCGTGAATTTCCATGAATTTCCATTAATCTCCATGAATCTCCATGAATCTCCTCAATGAATCTCCATAAATCTCCATGAATCTCCTCCATGAATCTCCATGAATCTCCATGAATCTCCATGAATCTCCATGAACCTCCTCCAGGAATCTCCATGAATCTCCTCGATGAATCTCCTCCATGAATCTCCTGTATGAATCTCCATGAATCTCCATGAACCTCCATGAACCTCCTCCATGAATCTCCATGAATCTCCATGAATGTCCTCCATGAATCTCCATAAATCTCCATGAATCTCCACGAATCTCCATGAATCTCCATGAATCTCCATGAATCTCCTGTATGCATCTCCATGAATCTCCTCCATGAATCTCCACGAATCGACACGAATCTCCATGAATCTCCATGAATCTCCATGAATCTCGTGTATGAATCTCCATGAATCTCCATGAATCTCCTGTATGCATCTCCATGAATCTCCTCCATGAATCTCCATGAATCTCCATGAATCTCCTCCATGAACCTCCACGAATCTCCATGAATCTCCGTGAATCTCCATGAATCTCCATGAATCTCCATGAATCTCCATGAACCTCCTCCATAAATCTCCATGAATCTCCATCAATCTAGTCTAACCCTATCCATGAACCTTGTCCATGAATGTCCTCCATGAATCTCCATAAATCTCCATGAATCTCCATGAATCTCCATGAATCTTCATCAACCTCCTCTATGAATCTCCATGAATCTCCATGAATTTTCTCCATAAATATCCATCAACCTCCTCCATGAATCTCCATGAATCTCAATGAATCTCCTCCATGAATCTGCATGAATCTCCATGAATCTCCATGAATCTCCATGAATCTCCATGAATCTAAATGAATCCTCTCCATGAACCTCCTGTATGAATCTCCATGAATCTCCTCCATGAATCTCCATGAATCTCCATTAATCTCCTCAATGAACCTCCATAAATCTCCATGAATCTCCATGAACCTCCTCCATGAATCTCCTGTATGAATCTCCATGAATCTCCTCCATGAATCTCCATGAATCTCCACCATGAACCTCCATAAATCTCCATGAATCTCCATGAATCTCCATGAATCTCCATGAATCTCCATGAATCTCCATGAATCTCCACGAATCTCCATGAATCTCCTCCATGAATCTCCTGTATGAATCTCCATGAATCTCCATGAATCTCCATGAACCTCCTCCATGAATCTCCATGAATCTGCATGAATCTCCATGAATCTCCATGAATCTCCATGAATCTCCATGAATCTTCTCCATGAATCTCCATGAATCTCCTCTATACATATCCACGAACATCGTCCATGAATCTCCAAGAATCTCCGTGAATTTCCATGAATTTCCATTAATCTCCATGAATCTCCATGAATCTCCTCAATGAATCTCCATAAATCTCCATGAATCTCCTCCATGAATCTCCATGAATCTCCATGAATCTCCATGAATCTCCATGAACCTCCTCCATGAATCTCCTGTATGAATCTCCATGAATCTCCTCCATGAATCTCCATGAATCTCCACCATGAACCTCCATAAATCTCCATGAATCTCCATGAATCTCCATGAATCTCCATGAATCTCCACGAATCTCCATGAATCTCCTCCATGAATCTCCTGTATGAATCTCCATGAATCTCCATGAATCTCCATGAACCTCCTCCATGAATCTCCATGAATCTGCATGAATCTCCATGAATCTCCATGAATCTCCATGAATCTCCATGAATCTTCTCCATGAATCTCCTGTACGAATCTCCATGAATCTCCTCCATCAATCTCAATGAATCTCCATGAATCTCCTCCATGAACCTCCATAAATCTCCATGAATCTCTATGAATCTCCACGAATCTCCATGAATCTCCGTGAATCTCCATGAATCTCCATGAATCTCCATGAACCTCCTCCATAAATCTCCATGAATCTCCATGAACCTCCATGAACATCCTCCATGAATGTCCATGAATGTCCTCCATGAATCTCCATAAATCTCCATGAATCTCCACGAATCTCCATGAATCTCCATGAATCTCCATGAATCTCCTGTATGCATCTCCATGAATCTCCTCCATGAATCTCCATGAATCTCCACGAATCTCCATCAATCTCCATGAATCTCCATGAATCTCGTGTATGAATCTCCATGAATCTCCATGAATCTCCTGTATGCATCTCCATGAATCTCCTCCATGAATCTCCATGAATCTCCATGAATCTCCTCCATGAACCTCCACGAATCTCCATGAATCTCCATGAATCTCCATGAATCTCCATGAACCTCCTCCATGAATCTCCATGAATCTCCATGAATTTTCTCTATAAATATCCATCAACCTCCTCCATGCATCTCCATGAATCTCAATGAATCTCCTCCATGAATCTGCATGAATCTCCATGAATCTCCATGAATCTCCATGAATCTCCATGAATCTAAATGAATCCTCTCCATGAACCTCCTGTATGAATCTCCATGAAACTCCTCCATGAATCTCCATGAGTCTCCATTAATCTCCTCAATGAACCTCCATAAATCTCCATGAATCTCCATGAACCTCCTCCATGAATCTCCTGTACGAATCGCCATGAATCTCCTCCATCAATCTCAATGAATCTCCATGAATCTCCTCCATGAACCTCCATAAATCTCCATGAATCTCTATGAATCTCCACGAATCTCCGTGAATCTCCATGAATCTCCATGAATCTCCATGAACCTCCTCCATAAATCTCCATGAATCTCCATGAATCTCCTCTATACATATCCACGAACATCGTCCATGAATCTCCAAGAATCTCCGTGAATTTCCATGAATTTCCATTAATCTCCATGAATCTCCATGAATCTCCTCAATGAATCTCCATAAATCTCCATGAATCTCCTCCATGAATCTCCATGAATCTCCATGAATCTCCATGAACCTCCTCCATGAATCTCCATGAATCTCCACGAATCTCCATGAATCTCCATGAATCTCCATGAATCTCGTGTATGAATCTCCATGAATCTCCATGAATCTCCTGTATGCATCTCCATGAATCTCCTCCATGAATCTCCATGAATCTCCATGAATCTCCTCCATGAACCTCCACGAATCTCCATGAATCTCCGTGAATCTCCATGAATCTCCATGAATCTCCATGAATCTCCATGAACCTCCTCCATAAATCTCCATGAATCTCCATCAATCTAGTCTAACCCTATCCATGAACCTTGTCCATGAATCTCCATGAATCTCCGTGAATCTCCATGAATTTCCATTAATCTCCATGAATCTCCATGAATCTCCTCCATGAATCTCCTCCATGAATCACCATGAATCTTCATGAATCTCCATGAATCTCCATGAATCTCCATGAACCTCCATGAATCTCCATGAATCTCCATGAATGTCCTCCATGAATCTCCATAAATCTCCATGAATCTCCATGAATCTCCATGAATCTCCATGAATCTCCATGAACCTCCTCCATGAATCTGCATGAATCTCCATGAATCTCCATGAATCTCCATTAATCTCCTCCATGAGCCTCCAAAAATTTCCATGAATCTCCACGAATCTCCATGAATCTCCATGAATCTCCATGAATCTCCATGAATCTCCATGAATCTCCATGAATCTTCTCCATGAATCTCCATGAATCTCCTCTATACATATCCACGAACATCGTCCATGAATCTCCATGAATCTCCTCTATACATATCCACGAACATCGTCCATGAATCTCCAAGAATCTCCGTGAATTTCCATGAATTTCCATTAATCTCCATGAATCTCCATGAATCTCCTCAATGAATCTCCATAAATCTCCATGAATCTCCTCCATGAATCTCCATGAATCTCCATGAATCTCCATGAATCTCCATGAACCTCCTCCATGAATCTCCTGTATGAATCTCCATGAATCTCCTCCATGAATCTCCATGAATCTCCACCATGAACCTCCATAAATCTCCATGAATCTCCATGAATCTCCATGAATCTCCATGAATCTCCATGAATCTCCATGAATCTCCACGAATCTCCATGAATCTCCTCCATGAATCGCCTGTATGAATCTCCATGAATCTCCATGAATCTCCATGAACCTCCTCCATGAATCTCCATGAATCTGCATGAATCTCCATGAATCTCCATGAATGTCCATGAATCTCCATGAATCTTCTCCATGAATCTCCTGTACGAATCTCCATGAATATCCTCCATCAATCTCAATGAATCTCCATGAATCTCCTCCATGAACCTCCATAAATCTCCATGAATCTCTATGAATCTCCACGAATCTCCATGAATCTCCGTGAATCTCCATGAATCTCCATGAATCTCCATGAACCTCCTCCATAAATCTCCATGAATCTCCATGAATCTCCTCTATACATATCCACGAACATCGTCCATGAATCTCCAAGAATCTCCGTGAATTTCCATGAATTTCCATTAATCTCCATGAATCTCCATGAATCTCCTCAATGAATCTCCATAAATCTCCATGAATCTCCTCCATGAATCTCCATGAATCTCCATGAATCTCCATGAATCTCCATGAACCTCCTCCAGGAATCTCCATGAATCTCCTCGATGAATCTCCTCCATGAATCTCCTGTATGAATCTCCATGAATCTCCATGAACCTCCATGAACCTCCTCCATGAATCTCCATGAATCTCCATGAATGTCCTCCATGAATCTCCATAAATCTCCATGAATCTCCACGAATCTCCATGAATCTCCATGAATCTCCATGAATCTCCTGTATGCATCTCCATGAATCTCCTCCATGAATCTCCACGAATCGACACGAATCTCCATGAATCTCCATGAATCTCCATGAATCTCGTGTATGAATCTCCATGAATCTCCATGAATCTCCTGTATGCATCTCCATGAATCTCCTCCATGAATCTCCATGAATCTCCATGAATCTCCTCCATGAACCTCCACGAATCTCCATGAATCTCCGTGAATCTCCATGAATCTCCATGAATCTCCATGAATCTCCATGAACCTCCTCCATAAATCTCCATGAATCTCCATCAATCTAGTCTAACCCTATCCATGAACCTTGTCCATGAATGTCCTCCATGAATCTCCATAAATCTCCATGAATCTCCATGAATCTCCATGAATCTCCATGAACCTCCTCCATGAATCTCCATGAATCTCCATGAATTTTCTCTATAAATATCCATCAACCTCCTCCATGAATCTCCATGAATCTCCATCATGAACCTCCATAAATCTCCATGAATCTCCATGAATCTCCATGAATCTCCATGAATCTCCATGAATCTCCATGAATCTCCACGAATCTCCATGAATCTCCTCCATGAATCTCCTGTATGAATCTCCATGAATCTCCATGAATCTCCATGAACCTCCTCCATGAATCTCCATGAATCTGCATGAATCTCCATGAATCTCCATGAATCTCCATGAATCTCCATGAATCTTCTCCATGAATCTCCATGAATCTCCTCTATACATATCCACGAACATCGTCCATGAATCTCCAAGAATCTCCATGAATCTCCATGAACCTCCTCCATGAATCTCCATGAATCTGCATGAATCTCCATGAATCTCCATGAATCTCCATGAATCTCCATGAATCTTCTCCATGAATCTCCTGTACGAATCTCCATGAATATCCTCCATCAATCTCAATGAATCTCCATGAATCTCCTCCATGAACCTCCATAAATCTCCATGAATCTCTATGAATCTCCACGAATCTCCATGAATCTCCGTGAATCTCCATGAATCTCCATGAATCTCCATGAACCTCCTCCATAAATCTCCATGAATCTCCATGAATCTCCTCTATACATATCCACGAACATCGTCCATGAATCTCCAAGAATCTCCGTGAATTTCCATGAATTTCCATTAATCTCCATGAATCTCCATGAATCTCCTCAATGAATCTCCATAAATCTCCATGAATCTCCTCCATGAATCTCCATGAATCTCCATGAATCTCCATGAATCTCCATGAACCTCCTCCATGAATCTCCATGAATCTCCTCGATGAATCTCCTCCATGAATCTCCTGTATGAATCTCCATGAATCTCCATGAACCTCCATGAACCTCCTCCATGAATCTCCATGAATCTCCATGAATGTCCTCCATGAATCTCCATAAATCTCCATGAATCTCCACGAATCTCCATGAATCTCCATGAATCTCCATGAATCTCCTGTATGCATCTCCATGAATCTCCTCCATGAATCTCCACGAATCTCCACGAATCTCCATGAATCTCCATGAATCTCCATGAATCTCGTGTATGAATCTCCATGAATCTCCATGAATCTCCTGTATGCATCTCCATGAATCTCCTCCATGAATCTCCATGAATCTCCATGAATCTCCTCCATGAACCTCCACGAATCTCCATGAATCTCCGTGAATCTCCATGAATCTCCATGAATCTCCATGAATCTCCATGAACCTCCTCCATAAATCTCCATGAATCTCCATCAATCTAGTCTAACCCTATCCATGAACCTTGTCCATGAATGTCCTCCATGAATCTCCATAAATCTCCATGAATCTCCATGAATCTCCATGAATCTCCATGAACCTCCTCCATGAATCTCCATGAATCTCCATGAATCTCCTCCATGAACCTCCACGAATCTCCATGAATCTCCGTGAATCTCCATGAATCTCCATGAATCTCCATGAATCTCCATGAACCTCCTCCATAAATCTCCATGAATCTCCATCAATCTAGTCTAACCCTATCCATGAACCTTGTCCATGAATCTCCATGAATCTCCGTGAATCTCCATGAATTTCCATTAATCTCCATGAATCTCCATGAATCTCCTCCATGAATCTCCTCCATGAATCACCATGAATCTTCATGAATCTCCATGAATCTCCATGAATCTCCATGAACCTCCATGAATCTCCATGAATCTCCATGAATGTCCTCCATGAATCTCCATAAATCTCCATGAATCTCCATGAATCTCCATGAATCTCCATGAATCTCCATGAACCTCCTCCATGAATCTGCATGAATCTCCATGAATCTCCATGAATCTCCATTAATCTCCTCCATGAGCCTCCAAAAATTTCCATGAATCTCCACGAATCTCCATGAATCTCCATGAATCTCCATGAATCTCCATGAATCTCCATGAATCTCCATGAATCTTCTCCATGAATCTCCATGAATCTCCTCTATACATATCCACGAACATCGTCCATGAATCTCCATGAATCTCCTCTATACATATCCACGAACATCGTCCATGAATCTCCAAGAATCTCCGTGAATTTCCATGAATTTCCATTAATCTCCATGAATCTCCATGAATCTCCTCAATGAATCTCCATAAATCTCCATGAATCTCCTCCATGAATCTCCATGAATCTCCATGAATCTCCATGAATCTCCATGAACCTCCTCCATGAATCTCCTGTATGAATCTCCATGAATCTCCTCCATGAATCTCCATGAATCTCCACCATGAACCTCCATAAATCTCCATGAATCTCCATGAATCTCCATGAATCTCCATGAATCTCCATGAATCTCCATGAATCTCCACGAATCTCCATGAATCTCCTCCATGAATCGCCTGTATGAATCTCCATGAATCTCCATGAATCTCCATGAACCTCCTCCATGAATCTCCATGAATCTGCATGAATCTCCATGAATCTCCATGAATGTCCATGAATCTCCATGAATCTTCTCCATGAATCTCCTGTACGAATCTCCATGAATATCCTCCATCAATCTCAATGAATCTCCATGAATCTCCTCCATGAACCTCCATAAATCTCCATGAATCTCTATGAATCTCCACGAATCTCCATGAATCTCCGTGAATCTCCATGAATCTCCATGAATCTCCATGAACCTCCTCCATAAATCTCCATGAATCTCCATGAATCTCCTCTATACATATCCACGAACATCGTCCATGAATCTCCAAGAATCTCCGTGAATTTCCATGAATTTCCATTAATCTCCATGAATCTCCATGAATCTCCTCAATGAATCTCCATAAATCTCCATGAATCTCCTCCATGAATCTCCATGAATCTCCATGAATCTCCATGAATCTCCATGAACCTCCTCCAGGAATCTCCATGAATCTCCTCGATGAATCTCCTCCATGAATCTCCTGTATGAATCTCCATGAATCTCCATGAACCTCCATGAACCTCCTCCATGAATCTCCATGAATCTCCATGAATGTCCTCCATGAATCTCCATAAATCTCCATGAATCTCCACGAATCTCCATGAATCTCCATGAATCTCCATGAATCTCCTGTATGCATCTCCATGAATCTCCTCCATGAATCTCCACGAATCGACACGAATCTCCATGAATCTCCATGAATCTCCATGAATCTCGTGTATGAATCTCCATGAATCTCCATGAATCTCCTGTATGCATCTCCATGAATCTCCTCCATGAATCTCCATGAATCTCCATGAATCTCCTCCATGAACCTCCACGAATCTCCATGAATCTCCGTGAATCTCCATGAATCTCCATGAATCTCCATGAATCTCCATGAACCTCCTCCATAAATCTCCATGAATCTCCATCAATCTAGTCTAACCCTATCCATGAACCTTGTCCATGAATGTCCTCCATGAATCTCCATAAATCTCCATGAATCTCCATGAATCTCCATGAATCTTCATCAACCTCCTCTATGAATCTCCATGAATCTCCATGAATTTTCTCCATAAATATCCATCAACCTCCTCCATGAATCTCCATGAATCTCAATGAATCTCCTCCATGAATCTGCATGAATCTCCATGAATCTCCATGAATCTCCATGAATCTCCATGAATCTAAATGAATCCTCTCCATGAACCTCCTGTATGAATCTCCATGAATCTCCTCCATGAATCTCCATGAATCTCCATTAATCTCCTCAATGAACCTCCATAAATCTCCATGAATCTCCATGAACCTCCTCCATGAATCTCCTGTATGAATCTCCATGAATCTCCTCCATGAATCTCCATGAATCTCCACCATGAACCTCCATAAATCTCCATGAATCTCCATGAATCTCCATGAATCTCCATGAATCTCCATGAATCTCCATGAATCTCCACGAATCTCCATGAATCTCCTCCATGAATCTCCTGTATGAATCTCCATGAATCTCCATGAATCTCCATGAACCTCCTCCATGAATCTCCATGAATCTGCATGAATCTCCATGAATCTCCATGAATCTCCATGAATCTCCATGAATCTTCTCCATGAATCTCCATGAATCTCCTCTATACATATCCACGAACATCGTCCATGAATCTCCAAGAATCTCCGTGAATTTCCATGAATTTCCATTAATCTCCATGAATCTCCATGAATCTCCTCAATGAATCTCCATAAATCTCCATGAATCTCCTCCATGAATCTCCATGAATCTCCATGAATCTCCATGAATCTCCATGAACCTCCTCCATGAATCTCCTGTATGAATCTCCATGAATCTCCTCCATGAATCTCCATGAATCTCCACCATGAACCTCCATAAATCTCCATGAATCTCCATGAATCTCCATGAATCTCCATGAATCTCCACGAATCTCCATGAATCTCCTCCATGAATCTCCTGTATGAATCTCCATGAATCTCCATGAATCTCCATGAACCTCCTCCATGAATCTCCATGAATCTGCATGAATCTCCATGAATCTCCATGAATCTCCATGAATCTCCATGAATCTTCTCCATGAATCTCCTGTACGAATCTCCATGAATCTCCTCCATCAATCTCAATGAATCTCCATGAATCTCCTCCATGAACCTCCATAAATCTCCATGAATCTCTATGAATCTCCACGAATCTCCATGAATCTCCGTGAATCTCCATGAATCTCCATGAATCTCCATGAACCTCCTCCATAAATCTCCATGAATCTCCATGAACCTCCATGAACATCCTCCATGAATGTCCATGAATGTCCTCCATGAATCTCCATAAATCTCCATGAATCTCCACGAATCTCCATGAATCTCCATGAATCTCCATGAATCTCCTGTATGCATCTCCATGAATCTCCTCCATGAATCTCCATGAATCTCCACGAATCTCCATCAATCTCCATGAATCTCCATGAATCTCGTGTATGAATCTCCATGAATCTCCATGAATCTCCTGTATGCATCTCCATGAATCTCCTCCATGAATCTCCATGAATCTCCATGAATCTCCTCCATGAACCTCCACGAATCTCCATGAATCTCCATGAATCTCCATGAATCTCCATGAACCTCCTCCATGAATCTCCATGAATCTCCATGAATTTTCTCTATAAATATCCATCAACCTCCTCCATGCATCTCCATGAATCTCAATGAATCTCCTCCATGAATCTGCATGAATCTCCATGAATCTCCATGAATCTCCATGAATCTCCATGAATCTAAATGAATCCTCTCCATGAACCTCCTGTATGAATCTCCATGAAACTCCTCCATGAATCTCCATGAGTCTCCATTAATCTCCTCAATGAACCTCCATAAATCTCCATGAATCTCCATGAACCTCCTCCATGAATCTCCTGTACGAATCGCCATGAATCTCCTCCATCAATCTCAATGAATCTCCATGAATCTCCTCCATGAACCTCCATAAATCTCCATGAATCTCTATGAATCTCCACGAATCTCCGTGAATCTCCATGAATCTCCATGAATCTCCATGAACCTCCTCCATAAATCTCCATGAATCTCCATGAATCTCCTCTATACATATCCACGAACATCGTCCATGAATCTCCAAGAATCTCCGTGAATTTCCATGAATTTCCATTAATCTCCATGAATCTCCATGAATCTCCTCAATGAATCTCCATAAATCTCCATGAATCTCCTCCATGAATCTCCATGAATCTCCATGAATCTCCATGAACCTCCTCCATGAATCTCCATGAATCTCCACGAATCTCCATGAATCTCCATGAATCTCCATGAATCTCGTGTATGAATCTCCATGAATCTCCATGAATCTCCTGTATGCATCTCCATGAATCTCCTCCATGAATCTCCATGAATCTCCATGAATCTCCTCCATGAACCTCCACGAATCTCCATGAATCTCCGTGAATCTCCATGAATCTCCATGAATCTCCATGAATCTCCATGAACCTCCTCCATAAATCTCCATGAATCTCCATCAATCTAGTCTAACCCTATCCATGAACCTTGTCCATGAATCTCCATGAATCTCCGTGAATCTCCATGAATTTCCATTAATCTCCATGAATCTCCATGAATCTCCTCCATGAATCTCCTCCATGAATCACCATGAATCTTCATGAATCTCCATGAATCTCCATGAATCTCCATGAACCTCCATGAATCTCCATGAATCTCCATGAATGTCCTCCATGAATCTCCATAAATCTCCATGAATCTCCATGAATCTCCATGAATCTCCATGAATCTCCATGAACCTCCTCCATGAATCTGCATGAATCTCCATGAATCTCCACGAATCTCCATGAATCTCCATGAATCTCCATGAATCTCCATGAATCTCCATGAATCTCCATGAATCTTCTCCATGAATCTCCATGAATCTCCTCTATACATATCCACGAACATCGTCCATGAATCTCCAAGAATCTCCGTGAATTTCCATGAATTTCCATTAATCTCCATGAATCTCCATGAATCTCCTCAATGAATCTCCATAAATCTCCATGAATCTCCTCCATGAATCTCCATGAATCTCCACCATGAACCTCCATAAATCTCCATGAATCTCCATGAATCTCCTCTATACATATCCACGAACATCGTCCATGAATCTCCAAGAATCTCCGTGAATTTCCATGAATTTCCATTAATCTCCATGAATCTCCATGAATCTCCTCAATGAATCTCCATAAATCTCCATGAATCTCCTCCATGAATCTCCATGAATCTCCATGAATCTCCATGAATCTCCATGAACCTCCTCCATGAATCTCCTGTATGAATCTCCATGAATCTCCTCCATGAATCTCCATGAATCTCCACCATGAACCTCCATAAATCTCCATGAATCTCCATGAATCTCCATGAATCTCCATGAATCTCCATGAATCTCCATGAATCTCCACGAATCTCCATGAATCTCCTCCATGAATCGCCTGTATGAATCTCCATGAATCTCCATGAATCTCCATGAACCTCCTCCATGAATCTCCATGAATCTGCATGAATCTCCATGAATCTCCATGAATGTCCATGAATCTCCATGAATCTTCTCCATGAATCTCCTGTACGAATCTCCATGAATATCCTCCATCAATCTCAATGAATCTCCATGAATCTCCTCCATGAACCTCCATAAATCTCCATGAATCTCTATGAATCTCCACGAATCTCCATGAATCTCCGTGAATCTCCATGAATCTCCATGAATCTCCATGAACCTCCTCCATAAATCTCCATGAATCTCCATGAATCTCCTCTATACATATCCACGAACATCGTCCATGAATCTCCAAGAATCTCCGTGAATTTCCATGAATTTCCATTAATCTCCATGAATCTCCATGAATCTCCTCAATGAATCTCCATAAATCTCCATGAATCTCCTCCATGAATCTCCATGAATCTCCATGAATCTCCATGAATCTCCATGAACCTCCTCCATGAATCTCCATGAATCTCCTCGATGAATCTCCTCCATGAATCTCAACGAATCTCCATGAATCTCCATGAATCTCCATGAATCTCCTGTATGCATCTCCATGAATCTCCTCCATGAATCTCCACGAATCTCCACGAATCTCCATGAATCTCCATGAATCTCCATGAATCTCGTGTATGAATCTCCATGAATCTCCATGAATCTCCTGTACGAATCTCCATGAATATCCTCCATCAATCTCAATGAATCTCCATGAATCTCCTCCATGAACCTCCATAAATCTCCATGAATCTCTATGAATCTCCACGAATCTCCATGAATCTCCGTGAATCTCCATGAATCTCCATGAATCTCCATGAACCTCCTCCATAAATCTCCATGAATCTCCATGAATCTCCTCTATACATATCCACGAACATCGTCCATGAATCTCCAAGAATCTCCGTGAATTTCCATGAATTTCCATTAATCTCCATGAATCTCCATGAATCTCCTCAATGAATCTCCATAAATCTCCATGAATCTCCTCCATGAATCTCCATGAATCTCCATGAATCTCCATGAATCTCCATGAACCTCCTCCAGGAATCTCCATGAATCTCCTCGATGAATCTCCTCCATGAATCTCCTGTATGAATCTCCATGAATCTCCATGAACCTCCATGAACCTCCTCCATGAATCTCCATGAATCTCCATGAATGTCCTCCATGAATCTCCATAAATCTCCATGAATCTCCACGAATCTCCATGAATCTCCATGAATCTCCATGAATCTCCTGTATGCATCTCCATGAATCTCCTCCATGAATCTCCACGAATCGACACGAATCTCCATGAATCTCCATGAATCTCCATGAATCTCGTGTATGAATCTCCATGAATCTCCATGAATCTCCTGTATGCATCTCCATGAATCTCCTCCATGAATCTCCATGAATCTCCATGAATCTCCTCCATGAACCTCCACGAATCTCCATGAATCTCCGTGAATCTCCATGAATCTCCATGAATCTCCATGAATCTCCATGAACCTCCTCCATAAATCTCCATGAATCTCCATCAATCTAGTCTAACCCTATCCATGAACCTTGTCCATGAATGTCCTCCATGAATCTCCATAAATCTCCATGAATCTCCATGAATCTCCATGAATCTCCATGAACCTCCTCCATGAATCTCCATGAATCTCCATGAATTTTCTCTATAAATATCCATCAACCTCCTCCATGAATCTCCATGAATCTCCATCATGAACCTCCATAAATCTCCATGAATCTCCATGAATCTCCATGAATCTCCATGAATCTCCATGAATCTCCATGAATCTCCACGAATCTCCATGAATCTCCTCCATGAATCTCCTGTATGAATCTCCATGAATCTCCATGAATCTCCATGAACCTCCTCCATGAATCTCCATGAATCTGCATGAATCTCCATGAATCTCCATGAATCTCCATGAATCTCCATGAATCTTCTCCATGAATCTCCATGAATCTCCTCTATACATATCCACGAACATCGTCCATGAATCTCCAAGAATCTCCATGAATCTCCATGAACCTCCTCCATGAATCTCCATGAATCTGCATGAATCTCCATGAATCTCCATGAATCTCCATGAATCTCCATGAATCTTCTCCATGAATCTCCTGTACGAATCTCCATGAATATCCTCCATCAATCTCAATGAATCTCCATGAATCTCCTCCATGAACCTCCATAAATCTCCATGAATCTCTATGAATCTCCACGAATCTCCATGAATCTCCGTGAATCTCCATGAATCTCCATGAATCTCCATGAACCTCCTCCATAAATCTCCATGAATCTCCATGAATCTCCTCTATACATATCCACGAACATCGTCCATGAATCTCCAAGAATCTCCGTGAATTTCCATGAATTTCCATTAATCTCCATGAATCTCCATGAATCTCCTCAATGAATCTCCATAAATCTCCATGAATCTCCTCCATGAATCTCCATGAATCTCCATGAATCTCCATGAATCTCCATGAACCTCCTCCATGAATCTCCATGAATCTCCTCGATGAATCTCCTCCATGAATCTCCTGTATGAATCTCCATGAATCTCCATGAACCTCCATGAACCTCCTCCATGAATCTCCATGAATCTCCATGAATGTCCTCCATGAATCTCCATAAATCTCCATGAATCTCCACGAATCTCCATGAATCTCCATGAATCTCCATGAATCTCCTGTATGCATCTCCATGAATCTCCTCCATGAATCTCCACGAATCTCCACGAATCTCCATGAATCTCCATGAATCTCCATGAATCTCGTGTATGAATCTCCATGAATCTCCATGAATCTCCTGTATGCATCTCCATGAATCTCCTCCATGAATCTCCATGAATCTCCATGAATCTCCTCCATGAACCTCCACGAATCTCCATGAATCTCCGTGAATCTCCATGAATCTCCATGAATCTCCATGAATCTCCATGAACCTCCTCCATAAATCTCCATGAATCTCCATCAATCTAGTCTAACCCTATCCATGAACCTTGTCCATGAATGTCCTCCATGAATCTCCATAAATCTCCATGAATCTCCATGAATCTCCATGAATCTCCATGAACCTCCTCCATGAATCTCCATGAATCTCCATGAATCTCCTCCATGAACCTCCACGAATCTCCATGAATCTCCGTGAATCTCCATGAATCTCCATGAATCTCCATGAATCTCCATGAACCTCCTCCATAAATCTCCATGAATCTCCATCAATCTAGTCTAACCCTATCCATGAACCTTGTCCATGAATCTCCATGAATCTCCGTGAATCTCCATGAATTTCCATTAATCTCCATGAATCTCCATGAATCTCCTCCATGAATCTCCTCCATGAATCACCATGAATCTTCATGAATCTCCATGAATCTCCATGAATCTCCATGAACCTCCATGAATCTCCATGAATCTCCATGAATGTCCTCCATGAATCTCCATAAATCTCCATGAATCTCCATGAATCTCCATGAATCTCCATGAATCTCCATGAACCTCCTCCATGAATCTGCATGAATCTCCATGAATCTCCATGAATCTCCATTAATCTCCTCCATGAGCCTCCAAAAATTTCCATGAATCTCCACGAATCTCCATGAATCTCCATGAATCTCCATGAATCTCCATGAATCTCCATGAATCTCCATGAATCTTCTCCATGAATCTCCATGAATCTCCTCTATACATATCCACGAACATCGTCCATGAATCTCCATGAATCTCCTCTATACATATCCACGAACATCGTCCATGAATCTCCAAGAATCTCCGTGAATTTCCATGAATTTCCATTAATCTCCATGAATCTCCATGAATCTCCTCAATGAATCTCCATAAATCTCCATGAATCTCCTCCATGAATCTCCATGAATCTCCATGAATCTCCATGAATCTCCATGAACCTCCTCCATGAATCTCCTGTATGAATCTCCATGAATCTCCTCCATGAATCTCCATGAATCTCCACCATGAACCTCCATAAATCTCCATGAATCTCCATGAATCTCCATGAATCTCCATGAATCTCCATGAATCTCCATGAATCTCCACGAATCTCCATGAATCTCCTCCATGAATCGCCTGTATGAATCTCCATGAATCTCCATGAATCTCCATGAACCTCCTCCATGAATCTCCATGAATCTGCATGAATCTCCATGAATCTCCATGAATGTCCATGAATCTCCATGAATCTTCTCCATGAATCTCCTGTACGAATCTCCATGAATATCCTCCATCAATCTCAATGAATCTCCATGAATCTCCTCCATGAACCTCCATAAATCTCCATGAATCTCTATGAATCTCCACGAATCTCCATGAATCTCCGTGAATCTCCATGAATCTCCATGAATCTCCATGAACCTCCTCCATAAATCTCCATGAATCTCCATGAATCTCCTCTATACATATCCACGAACATCGTCCATGAATCTCCAAGAATCTCCGTGAATTTCCATGAATTTCCATTAATCTCCATGAATCTCCATGAATCTCCTCAATGAATCTCCATAAATCTCCATGAATCTCCTCCATGAATCTCCATGAATCTCCATGAATCTCCATGAATCTCCATGAACCTCCTCCAGGAATCTCCATGAATCTCCTCGATGAATCTCCTCCATGAATCTCCTGTATGAATCTCCATGAATCTCCATGAACCTCCATGAACCTCCTCCATGAATCTCCATGAATCTCCATGAATGTCCTCCATGAATCTCCATAAATCTCCATGAATCTCCACGAATCTCCATGAATCTCCATGAATCTCCATGAATCTCCTGTATGCATCTCCATGAATCTCCTCCATGAATCTCCACGAATCGACACGAATCTCCATGAATCTCCATGAATCTCCATGAATCTCGTGTATGAATCTCCATGAATCTCCATGAATCTCCTGTATGCATCTCCATGAATCTCCTCCATGAATCTCCATGAATCTCCATGAATCTCCTCCATGAACCTCCACGAATCTCCATGAATCTCCGTGAATCTCCATGAATCTCCATGAATCTCCATGAATCTCCATGAACCTCCTCCATAAATCTCCATGAATCTCCATCAATCTAGTCTAACCCTATCCATGAACCTTGTCCATGAATGTCCTCCATGAATCTCCATAAATCTCCATGAATCTCCATGAATCTCCATGAATCTTCATCAACCTCCTCTATGAATCTCCATGAATCTCCATGAATTTTCTCCATAAATATCCATCAACCTCCTCCATGAATCTCCATGAATCTCAATGAATCTCCTCCATGAATCTGCATGAATCTCCATGAATCTCCATGAATCTCCATGAATCTCCATGAATCTAAATGAATCCTCTCCATGAACCTCCTGTATGAATCTCCATGAATCTCCTCCATGAATCTCCATGAATCTCCATTAATCTCCTCAATGAACCTCCATAAATCTCCATGAATCTCCATGAACCTCCTCCATGAATCTCCTGTATGAATCTCCATGAATCTCCTCCATGAATCTCCATGAATCTCCACCATGAACCTCCATAAATCTCCATGAATCTCCATGAATCTCCATGAATCTCCATGAATCTCCATGAATCTCCATGAATCTCCACGAATCTCCATGAATCTCCTCCATGAATCTCCTGTATGAATCTCCATGAATCTCCATGAATCTCCATGAACCTCCTCCATGAATCTCCATGAATCTGCATGAATCTCCATGAATCTCCATGAATCTCCATGAATCTCCATGAATCTTCTCCATGAATCTCCATGAATCTCCTCTATACATATCCACGAACATCGTCCATGAATCTCCAAGAATCTCCGTGAATTTCCATGAATTTCCATTAATCTCCATGAATCTCCATGAATCTCCTCAATGAATCTCCATAAATCTCCATGAATCTCCTCCATGAATCTCCATGAATCTCCATGAATCTCCATGAATCTCCATGAACCTCCTCCATGAATCTCCTGTATGAATCTCCATGAATCTCCTCCATGAATCTCCATGAATCTCCACCATGAACCTCCATAAATCTCCATGAATCTCCATGAATCTCCATGAATCTCCATGAATCTCCACGAATCTCCATGAATCTCCTCCATGAATCTCCTGTATGAATCTCCATGAATCTCCATGAATCTCCATGAACCTCCTCCATGAATCTCCATGAATCTGCATGAATCTCCATGAATCTCCATGAATCTCCATGAATCTCCATGAATCTTCTCCATGAATCTCCTGTACGAATCTCCATGAATCTCCTCCATCAATCTCAATGAATCTCCATGAATCTCCTCCATGAACCTCCATAAATCTCCATGAATCTCTATGAATCTCCACGAATCTCCATGAATCTCCGTGAATCTCCATGAATCTCCATGAATCTCCATGAACCTCCTCCATAAATCTCCATGAATCTCCATGAACCTCCATGAACATCCTCCATGAATGTCCATGAATGTCCTCCATGAATCTCCATAAATCTCCATGAATCTCCACGAATCTCCATGAATCTCCATGAATCTCCATGAATCTCCTGTATGCATCTCCATGAATCTCCTCCATGAATCTCCATGAATCTCCACGAATCTCCATCAATCTCCATGAATCTCCATGAATCTCGTGTATGAATCTCCATGAATCTCCATGAATCTCCTGTATGCATCTCCATGAATCTCCTCCATGAATCTCCATGAATCTCCATGAATCTCCTCCATGAACCTCCACGAATCTCCATGAATCTCCATGAATCTCCATGAATCTCCATGAACCTCCTCCATGAATCTCCATGAATCTCCATGAATTTTCTCTATAAATATCCATCAACCTCCTCCATGCATCTCCATGAATCTCAATGAATCTCCTCCATGAATCTGCATGAATCTCCATGAATCTCCATGAATCTCCATGAATCTCCATGAATCTAAATGAATCCTCTCCATGAACCTCCTGTATGAATCTCCATGAAACTCCTCCATGAATCTCCATGAGTCTCCATTAATCTCCTCAATGAACCTCCATAAATCTCCATGAATCTCCATGAACCTCCTCCATGAATCTCCTGTACGAATCGCCATGAATCTCCTCCATCAATCTCAATGAATCTCCATGAATCTCCTCCATGAACCTCCATAAATCTCCATGAATCTCTATGAATCTCCACGAATCTCCGTGAATCTCCATGAATCTCCATGAATCTCCATGAACCTCCTCCATAAATCTCCATGAATCTCCATGAATCTCCTCTATACATATCCACGAACATCGTCCATGAATCTCCAAGAATCTCCGTGAATTTCCATGAATTTCCATTAATCTCCATGAATCTCCATGAATCTCCTCAATGAATCTCCATAAATCTCCATGAATCTCCTCCATGAATCTCCATGAATCTCCATGAATCTCCATGAACCTCCTCCATGAATCTCCATGAATCTCCACGAATCTCCATGAATCTCCATGAATCTCCATGAATCTCGTGTATGAATCTCCATGAATCTCCATGAATCTCCTGTATGCATCTCCATGAATCTCCTCCATGAATCTCCATGAATCTCCATGAATCTCCTCCATGAACCTCCACGAATCTCCATGAATCTCCGTGAATCTCCATGAATCTCCATGAATCTCCATGAATCTCCATGAACCTCCTCCATAAATCTCCATGAATCTCCATCAATCTAGTCTAACCCTATCCATGAACCTTGTCCATGAATCTCCATGAATCTCCGTGAATCTCCATGAATTTCCATTAATCTCCATGAATCTCCATGAATCTCCTCCATGAATCTCCTCCATGAATCACCATGAATCTTCATGAATCTCCATGAATCTCCATGAATCTCCATGAACCTCCATGAATCTCCATGAATCTCCATGAATGTCCTCCATGAATCTCCATAAATCTCCATGAATCTCCATGAATCTCCATGAATCTCCATGAATCTCCATGAACCTCCTCCATGAATCTGCATGAATCTCCATGAATCTCCACGAATCTCCATGAATCTCCATGAATCTCCATGAATCTCCATGAATCTCCATGAATCTCCATGAATCTTCTCCATGAATCTCCATGAATCTCCTCTATACATATCCACGAACATCGTCCATGAATCTCCAAGAATCTCCGTGAATTTCCATGAATTTCCATTAATCTCCATGAATCTCCATGAATCTCCTCAATGAATCTCCATAAATCTCCATGAATCTCCTCCATGAATCTCCATGAATCTCCACCATGAACCTCCATAAATCTCCATGAATCTCCATGAATCTCCTCTATACATATCCACGAACATCGTCCATGAATCTCCAAGAATCTCCGTGAATTTCCATGAATTTCCATTAATCTCCATGAATCTCCATGAATCTCCTCAATGAATCTCCATAAATCTCCATGAATCTCCTCCATGAATCTCCATGAATCTCCATGAATCTCCATGAATCTCCATGAACCTCCTCCATGAATCTCCTGTATGAATCTCCATGAATCTCCTCCATGAATCTCCATGAATCTCCACCATGAACCTCCATAAATCTCCATGAATCTCCATGAATCTCCATGAATCTCCATGAATCTCCATGAATCTCCATGAATCTCCACGAATCTCCATGAATCTCCTCCATGAATCGCCTGTATGAATCTCCATGAATCTCCATGAATCTCCATGAACCTCCTCCATGAATCTCCATGAATCTGCATGAATCTCCATGAATCTCCATGAATGTCCATGAATCTCCATGAATCTTCTCCATGAATCTCCTGTACGAATCTCCATGAATATCCTCCATCAATCTCAATGAATCTCCATGAATCTCCTCCATGAACCTCCATAAATCTCCATGAATCTCTATGAATCTCCACGAATCTCCATGAATCTCCGTGAATCTCCATGAATCTCCATGAATCTCCATGAACCTCCTCCATAAATCTCCATGAATCTCCATGAATCTCCTCTATACATATCCACGAACATCGTCCATGAATCTCCAAGAATCTCCGTGAATTTCCATGAATTTCCATTAATCTCCATGAATCTCCATGAATCTCCTCAATGAATCTCCATAAATCTCCATGAATCTCCTCCATGAATCTCCATGAATCTCCATGAATCTCCATGAATCTCCATGAACCTCCTCCATGAATCTCCATGAATCTCCTCGATGAATCTCCTCCATGAATCTCAACGAATCTCCATGAATCTCCATGAATCTCCATGAATCTCCTGTATGCATCTCCATGAATCTCCTCCATGAATCTCCACGAATCTCCACGAATCTCCATGAATCTCCATGAATCTCCATGAATCTCGTGTATGAATCTCCATGAATCTCCATGAATCTCCTGTATGCATCTCCATGAATCTCCTCCATGAATCTCCATGAATCTCCATGAATCTCCTCCATGAACCTCCACGAATCTCCATGAATCTCCGTGAATCTCCATGAATCTCCATGAATCTCCATGAATCTCCATGAACCTCCTCCATAAATCTCCATGAATCTCCATCAATCTAGTCTAACCCTATCCATGAACCTTGTCCATGAATGTCCTCCATGAATCTCCATAAATCTCCATGAATCTCCATGAATCTCCATGAATCTCCATGAACCTCCTCCATGAATCTCCATGAATCTCCATGAATTTTCTCTATAAATATCCATCAACCTCCTCCATGAATCTCCATGAATCTCAATGAATCTCCTCCATGAATCTGCATGAATCTCCATGAATCTCCATGAATCTCCATGAATCTCCATGAATCTAAATGAATCCTCTCCATGAACCTCCTGTATGAATCTCCATGAATCTCCTCCATGAATCTCCATGAATCTCCATTAATCTCCTCAATGAACCTCCATAAATCTCCATGAATCTCCATGAACCTCCTCCATGAATCTCCTGTATGAATCTCCATGAATCTCCTCCATGAATCTCCATGAATCTCCACCATGAACCTCCATAAATCTCCATGAATCTCCATGAATCTCCATGAATCTCCATGAATCTCCATGAATCTCCATGAATCTCCACGAATCTCCATGAATCTCCTCCATGAATCTCCTGTATGAATCTCCATGAATCTCCATGAATCTCCATGAACCTCCTCCATGAATCTCCATGAATCTGCATGAATCTCCATGAATCTCCATGAATCTCCATGAATCTCCATGAATCTTCTCCATGAATCTCCATGAATCTCCTCTATACATATCCACGAACATCGTCCATGAATCTCCAAGAATCTCCGTGAATTTCCATGAATTTCCATTAATCTCCATGAATCTCCATGAATCTCCTCAATGAATCTCCATAAATCTCCATGAATCTCCTCCATGAATCTCCATGAATCTCCATGAATCTCCATGAATCTCCATGAACCTCCTCCATGAATCTCCTGTATGAATCTCCATGAATCTCCTCCATGAATCTCCATGAATCTCCACCATGAACCTCCATAAATCTCCATGAATCTCCATGAATCTCCATGAATCTCCATGAATCTCCACGAATCTCCATGAATCTCCTCCATGAATCTCCTGTATGAATCTCCATGAATCTCCATGAATCTCCATGAACCTCCTCCATGAATCTCCATGAATCTGCATGAATCTCCATGAATCTCCATGAATCTCCATGAATCTCCATGAATCTTCTCCATGAATCTCCTGTACGAATCTCCATGAATCTCCTCCATCAATCTCAATGAATCTCCATGAATCTCCTCCATGAACCTCCATAAATCTCCATGAATCTCTATGAATCTCCACGAATCTCCATGAATCTCCGTGAATCTCCATGAATCTCCATGAATCTCCATGAACCTCCTCCATAAATCTCCATGAATGTCCATGAATCTCCTCTATACATATCCACGAACATCGTCCATGAATTTCCAAGAATCTCCGTGAATTTCCATGAATTTCCATTAATCTCCATGAATCTCCATGAATCTCCTCAATGAATCTCCATGAATCTCCATGAACCTCCTCCATGAATCTCCATGAATCTCCTCGATGAATCTCCATGAATCTCCATGAACCTCCATGAACATCCTCCATGAATGTCCATGAATGTCCTCCATGAATCTCCATAAATCTCCATGAATCTCCACGAATCTCCATGAATCTCCATGAATCTCCATGAATCTCCTGTATGCATCTCCATGAATCTCCTCCATGAATCTCCATGAATCTCCACGAATCTCCATCAATCTCCATGAATCTCCATGAATCTCGTGTATGAATCTCCATGAATCTCCATGAATCTCCTGTATGCATCTCCATGAATCTCCTCCATGAATCTCCATGAATCTCCATGAATCTCCTCCATGAACCTCCACGAATCTCCATGAATCTCCATGAATCTCCATGAATCTCCATGAACCTCCTCCATGAATCTCCATGAATCTCCATGAATTTTCTCTATAAATATCCATCAACCTCCTCCATGCATCTCCATGAATCTCAATGAATCTCCTCCATGAATCTGCATGAATCTCCATGAATCTCCATGAATCTCCATGAATCTCCATGAATCTAAATGAATCCTCTCCATGAACCTCCTGTATGAATCTCCATGAAACTCCTCCATGAATCTCCATGAGTCTCCATTAATCTCCTCAATGAACCTCCATAAATCTCCATGAATCTCCATGAACCTCCTCCATGAATCTCCTGTACGAATCGCCATGAATCTCCTCCATCAATCTCAATATATCTCCATGAATCTCCTCCATGAACCTCCATAAATCTCCATGAATCTCTATGAATCTCCACGAATCTCCATGAATCTCCGTGAATCTCCATGAATCTCCATGAATCTCCATGAACCTCCTCCATAAATCTCCATGAATCTCCATGAATCTCCTCTATACATATCCACGAACATCGTCCATGAATCTCCAAGAATCTCCGTGAATTTCCATGAATTTCCATTAATCTCCATGAATCTCCATGAATCTCCTCAATGAATCTCCATAAATCTCCATGAATCTCCTCCATGAATCTCCATGAATCTCCATGAATCTCCATGAACCTCCTCCATGAATCTCCATGAATCTCCATGAATCTCCATGAATCTCCATGAATCTCCATGAATCTCCTGTATGCATCTCCATGAATCTCCTCCATGAATCTCCATGAATCTCCATGAATCTCCTCCATGAACCTCCACGAATCTCCATGAATCTCCGTGAAACTCCATGAATCTCCATGAATCTCCATGAATCTCCATGAACCTCCTCCATAAATCTCCATGAATCTCCATCAATCTAGTCTAACCCTATCCATGAACCTTGCCCATGAATCTCCATGAATCTCCGTGAATCTCCATGAATTTCCATTAATCTCCATGAATCTCCATGAATCTCCTCCATGAATCTCCATGAATCTCCATGAATCTCCATGAATCTCCATGAATCTCCATGAATCTCCATGAATCTCCACGAATCTCCATGAATCTCCTGTATGAATCTCCATGAATCTCCATGAATCTCCATGAACCTCCTCCATGAATCTCCATGAATCTGCATGAATCTCCATGAATCTCCATGAATCTCCATGAATCTCCATGAATCTTCTCCATGAATCTCCTGTACGAATCTCCATGAATCTCCTCCATCAATCTCAATGGATCTCCATGAATCTCCTCCATGAACCTCCATAAATCTCCATGAATCTCCATGAATCTCCATGAATCTCCATGAACCTCCTCCATGAATCTGCATGAATCTCCATGAATCTCCATGAATCTCCATTAATCTCCTCCATGAGCCTCCAAAAATTTCCATGAATCTCCACGAATCTCCATGAATCTCCATGAATCTCCATGAATGTCCACGAATCTCCATGAATCTCCTCGATGAATCTCCTGTATGAATCTCCATGAATCTCCTCCATGAATCTCCATGAATCTCCATGAATCTTCTCCATGAATCACCTCTATACATATCCACGAACCTCGTCCATGAATCTCCAAGAATCTCCGTGAATTTCCATGAATTTCCATTAATCTCCATGAATCTCCATGAATCTCCTCCATGAACCTCCTCCATGAACCTTCATAAATCTCCATGAATCTCTATGAATCTCCACGAATCTCCATGAATCTCCATGAATCTCCATGAACCTCCTCCATAAATCTCCATGCATCTCCATTAATCTCCTCTATACATATCCATGAACCTCGTCCATGAATCTCCATGAATCTCCGTGAATTTCCATGAATCTCCATGAATCTCCATGAATCTCCATGAATCTGCATGAATCTCCATGAATCGCCATGAACCTCCTCCATGAATCTCCATGAATCTCCATGAATCTCCATGAATCTCCATGAATCTCCATGAATCTCCATGAACCTCCTCCATGAATCTCCATGAATCTGCATGAATCTCCATGAATCTCCATGAATCTCCATGAATCTCCATGAATCTTCTCCATGAATCTCCTGTACGAATCTCCATGAATCTCCTCCATCAATCTCAATGGATCTCCATGAATCTCCTCCATGAACCTCCATAAATCTCCATGAATCTCCATGAATCTCCATGAATCTCCATGAACCTCCTCCATGAATCTGCATGAATCTCCATGAATCTCCATGAATCTCCATTAATCTCCTCCATGAGCCTCCAAAAATTTCCATGAATCTCCACGAATCTCCATGAATCTCCATGAATCTCCATGAATGTCCACGAATCTCCATGAATCTCCTCGATGATTCTCCTGTATGAATCTCCATGAATCTCCTCCATGAATCTCCATGAATCTCCATGAATCTCCATGAATCTTCTCCATGAATCTCCTGTACGAATCTCCATGAATCTCCATGAATCTCCATGAACCTCCTCCATAAATCTCCATGAATCTCCTCTATACATATCCACGAACCTCGTCCATGAATCTCCAAGAATCTCCGTGAATTTCCATGAATTTCCATTAATCTCCATGAATCTCCTTGAATATCCTCAACGAATCTCCATAAATCTCCATTAATCTCCTCCATTAATCTCCATGAATCTCCATGAATCGCCATGAATCTCCATGAATCTCCATGAATCTCCATGGATCTCCTGTATGAATCTCCACGAATCTCCATGCATCTCCATGAATCTCCATGAATCTCCTTCATTAATCTCCATGAATCTCCATGGATCTCCTGTATGAATCTCCACGAATCTCCATGAATCTCCATGAATCTCCATGAATCTCCTCCATGAATCTCCATGAATCTAGATGAATCTCCTGCATAAATCTCCATGAATCTCCATGAATCTCCATGAATCTCCATGAATCTCCACGAATCTCCATGAATCTCCTCGATGAATCTCCTGTATGAATCTTCATGAATCTCCTCCATGAATCTCCATGAATCTCCATGAATCTCCATGAATCTCCTCCATGCACCTCCATAAATCTCCATGAATCTCCATGAATCTCCATGAATCTCCATGAATCTCCATGAATCTCCACGAATCTCCTCGATGAATCTCCTGTATCAATCTCCATGAAACTCCTCCATGAATCTCCATGAATCTCCATGAATCTCCTCCATGCACCTCCATAAATCTCCATGAATCTCCATGAATCTCCATGAATCTCCATGAATCTCCATGAATCTCCACGAATCTCCATGAATCTCCTCCATGAACCTCCTCCATGAACCTTCATAAATCTCCATGAATCTCTATGAATCTTCACGAATCTCCATGAACCTCCATAAATCTCCATGAATCTCCATGAATCTCCATGAATCTCCATGAACCTGCTCCATGAATCTGCATGAATCTCCATGAATCTCCATGAATCTCCATTAATCTCCTCCATGAGCCTCCAAAAATTTCCATGAATCTCCACGAATCTCCATGAATCTCCATGAATCTCCATGAATGTCCACGAATCTCCATGAATCTCCTCGATGAATCTCCTGTATGAATCTCCATGAATCTCCTCCATGAATCTCCATGAATCTCCATGAATCTCCATGAATCTTCTCCATGAATCTCCTGTACGAATCTCCATGAATCTCCATGAATCTCCATGAACCTCCTCCATAAATCTCCATGAATCTCCTCTATACATATCCACGAACCTCGTCCATGAATCTCCAAGAATCTCCGTGAATTTCCATGAATTTCCATTAATCTCCATGAATCTCCTTGAATATCCTCAACGAATCTCCATAAATCTCCATTAATCTCCTCCATTAATCTCCATGAATCTCCATGAATCGCCATGAATCTCCATGAATCTCCATGAATCTCCATGGATCTCCTGTATGAATCTCCACGAATCTCCATGCATCTCCATGAATCTCCATGAATCTCCTTCATGAATCTCCATGAATCTCCATGGATCTCCTGTATGAATCTCCACGAATCTCCATGAATCTCCATGAATCTCCATGAATCTCCTCCATGAATCTCCATGAATCTAGATGAATCTCCTGCATAAATCTCCATGAATCTCCATGAATCTCCATGAATCTCCATGAATCTCCACGAATCTCCATGAATCTCCTCGATGAATCTCCTGTATGAATCTTCATGAATCTCCTCCATGAATCTCCATGAATCTCCATGAATCTCCTCCATGCACCTCCATAAATCTCCATGAATCTCCATGAATCTCCATGAATCTCCATGAATCTCCATGAATCTCCATGAATCTCCTCCATGCACCTCCATAAATCTCCATGAATCTCCATGAATCTCCATGAATCTCCATGAATCTCCATGAATCTCCACGAATCTCCATGAATCTCCTCCATGAACCTCCTCCATGAACCTTCATAAATCTCCATGAATCTCTATGAATCTCCACGAATCTCCATGAATCTCCATGAATCTCCATGAATCTCCATGAACCTCCTCCATAAATCTCCATGCATCTCCATTAATCTCCTCTATACATATCCATGAACCTCGTCCATGAATCTCCATGAATCTCCGTGAATTTCCATGAATCTCCATGAATCTCCATGAATCTCCATGAATCTGCATGAATCTCCATGAATCGCCATGAACCTCCTCCATGAATCTCCATGAATCTCCATGAATCTCCATGAATCTCCACGAATCTCCATGAACATCCTCGATGAATCTCCATGAATCTCCTCCATGAATCTCCATGAATCTCCATGAATCTCCTCCATGCACCTCCATAAATCTCCATGAATCTCCATGAATCTACATGAATCTCCATGAATCTCCATGAATCTCCATGAATCTCCACGAATCTCCATGAATCTCCTCCATGAATCTCCTGTATGCAGCTCCATGAATCTCCACGAATCTCCATGAATCTCCTCGATGAATCTCCTGTATGAATCTCCATGAATCTCCTCCATGAATCTCCATGAATCTCCATGAATCTCCTCCATGCACCTCCATAAATCTCCATGAATCTCCATGAATCTCCATGAATCTCCATGAATCTCCATGAATCTCCACGAATCTCCTCGATGAATCTCCTGTATGAATCTCCATGAATCTCCTCCATGAATCTCCATGAATCTCCATGAATCTCCTCCATGCACCTCCATAAATCTCCATGAATCTCCATGAATCTCCATGAATCTCCATGAATCTCCACGAATCTCCATGAATCTCCTCCATGAATCTCCTGTACGAATCTCCTTGAATCTCCTCCATGAATCTCCATGAATCTCCTCCATGAACCTCCTCCATGAACCTTCATAAATCTCCATGAATCTCTATGAATCTCCACGAATCTCCATGAATCTCCATGAATCTCCATGAATCTCCATGAATCTCCCTGAATCTCCATGAACCTCCTCCATAAATCTCCATGCATCTCCATTAATCTCCTCTATACATATCCATGAACCTCGTCCATGAATCTCCAAGAATCTCCGTGAATTTCCATGAATCTCCATGAATCTCCATGAATCTCCATGAATCTCCATGAATCTCCACGAATCTCCATGAATCTCCTCGATGAATCTCCTGTATGAATCTTCATGAATCTCCTCCATGAATCTCCATGAATCTCCATGAATCTCCATGAACCTCCTCCATGAATCTGCATGAATCTCCATGAATCTCCATGAATCTCCATTAATCTCCTCCATGAGCCTCCAAAAATTTCCATAAATCTCCACGAATCTCCATGAATCTCCATGAATCTCCATGAATGTCCACGAATCTCCATGAATCTCCTCGATGAATCTCCTGTATGAATCTCCATGAATCTCCTCCATGAATCTCCATGAATCTCCATGAATCTCCATGAATCTTCTCCATGAATCTCCTGTACGAATCTCCATGAATCTCCATGAATCTCCATGAACCTCCTCCATAAATCTCCATGAATCTCCATGAATCTCCTCTATACATATCCACGAACCTCGTCCATGAATCTCCAAGAATCTCCGTGAATTTCCATGAATTTCCATTAATCTCCATGAATCTCCTTGAATATCCTCAACGAATCTCCATAAATCTCCATGAATCTCCTCCATTAATCTCCATGAATCTCCATGAATCGCCATGAATCTCCATGAATCTCCATGAATCTCCATGGATCTCCTGTATGAATCTCCTCGAATCTCCATGCATCTCCATGAATCTCCATGAATCTCCTCCATGAATCTCCATGAATCTCCATGGATCTCCTGTATGAATCTCCACGAATCTCCATGAATCTCCATGAATCTCCATGAATCTCCTCCATGAATCTCCATGAAACTAGATGAATCTCCTGCATAAATCTCCATGAATCTCCATGAATCTCCATGAATCTCCATGAATCTCCACGAATCTCCATGAATCTCCTCGATGAATCTCCTGTATGAATCTTCATGAATCTCCTCCATGAATCTCCATGAATCTCCATGAATCTCCTCCATGCACCTCCATAAATCTCCATGAATCTCCATGAATCTCCATGAATCTCCATGAATCTCCATGAATCTCAACGAATCTCCTCGATGAATCTACTGTATGAATCTCCATGAATCTCCTCCATGAATCTCCATGAATCTCCATGAATCTCCTCCATGCACCTCCATAAATCTCCATGAATCTCCATGAATCTCCATGAATCTCCATGAATCTCCATGAATCTCCACGAATCTCCATGAATCTCCTCCATGAATCTCCTGTACGAATCTCCTTGAATCTCCTCCATGAATCTCCATGAATCTCCTCCATGAACCTCCTCCATGAACCTTCATAAATCTCCATGAATCTCTATGAATCTCCACGAATCTCCATGAATCTCCATGAATCTCCATGAATCTCCATGAATCTCCCTGAATCTCCATGAACCTCCTCCATAAATCTCCATGCATCTCCATTAATCTCCTCTATACATATCCATGAACCTCGTCCATGAATCTCCATGAATCTCCGTGAATTTCCATGAATCTCCATGAATCTCCATGAATCTCCATGAATCTCCATGAATCTCCACGAATCTCCATGAATCTCCTCGATGAATCTCCTGTATGAATCTTCATGAATCTCCTCCATGAATCTCCATGAATCTCCATGAATCTCCTCCATGCACCTCCATAAATCTCCATGAATCTCCATGAATCTCCATGAATCTCCATGAATCTCCATGAATCTCCACGAATCTCCTCGATGAATCTCCTGTATGAATCTCCATGAATCTCCTCCATGAATCTCCATGAATCTCCATGAATCTCCTCCATGCACCTCCATAAATCTCCATGAATCTCCATGAATCTCCATGAATCTCCATGAATCTCCATGAATCTCCACGAATCTCCATGAATCTCCTCCATGAATCTCCTGTACGAATCTCCATGAATCTCCTCCATGAATCTCCATGAATCTCCTCCATGAACCTCCTCCATGAACCTTCATAAATCTCCATGAATCTCTATGAATCTCCACGAATCTCCATGAATCTCCATGAATCTCCATGAATCTCCATGAACCTCCTCCATAAATCTCCATGCATCTCCATTAATCTCCTCTATACATATCCATGAACCTCGTCCATGAATCTCCATGAATCTCCGTGAATTTCCATGAATCTCCATGAATCTCCATGAATCTCCATGAATCTGCATGAATCTCCATGAATCGCCATGAACCTCCTCCATGAATCTCCATGAATCTCCATGAATCTCCATGAATCTCCACGAATCTCCATGAACATCCTCGATGAATCTCCATGAATCTCCTCTATGAATCTCCATGAATCTCCATGAATCTCCTCCATGCACCTCCATAAATCTCCATGAATCTCCATGAATCTACATGAATCTCCATGAATCTCCATGAATCTCCATGAATCTCCACGAATCTCCATGAATCTCCTCCATGAATCTCCTGTATGCAGCTCCATGAATCTCCATGAATCTCCATGAACCTCCTCCATGAATCTCCATGAATCTGCATGAATCTCCATGAATCTCCACGAATCTCCATGAATCTCCTCGATGAATCTCCTGTATGAATCTCCATGAATCTCCTCCATGAATCTCCATGAATCTCCATGAATCTCCTCCATGCAGCTCCATAAATCTCCATGAATCTCCATGAATCTCCATGAATCTCCATGAATCTCCATGAATCTCCACGAATCTCCTCGATGAATCTCCTGTATGAATCTCCATGAATCTCCTCCATGAATCTCCATGAATCTCCATGAATCTCCATGAATCTCCCTGAATCTCCATGAACCTCCTCCATAAATCTCCATGCATCTCCATTAATCTCCTCTATACATATCCATGAACCTCGTCCATGAATCTCCATGAATCTCCGTGAATTTCCATGAATCTCCATGAATCTCCATGAATCTCCATGAATCTGCATGAATCTCCATGAATCGCCATGAACCTCCTCCATGAATCTCCATGAATCTCCATGAATCTCCATGAATCTCCATGAATCTCCTCGATGAATCTCCATGAATCTCCTCCATGAATCTCCATGTATCTCCATGAATCTCCTCCATGCACCTCCATGAATCTCCATGAATCTCCATGAATCTACATGAATCTCCATGAATCTCCATGAATCTCCATGAATCTCCACGAATCTCCATGAATCTCCTCCATGAATCTCCTGTATGCAGCTCCATGAATCTCCATGAATCTCCATGAACCTCCTCCATGAATCTCCATGAATCTGCATGAATCTCCATGAATCTCCATGAATCTCCATGAATCTCCATGAATCTCCTCCATGAATCTCCTGTACGAATCTCCATGAATCTCCATGAACCTCCTCCATGAATCTCCTGTATGAATCTCCATGAATCTCCTCCATGAATCTCCATAAATGTCCATGAATCTCCATGAATCTCCATTAATCTCCTCCATGAGCCTCCAAAAATTTCCATGAATCTCCACGAATCTCCATGAATCTCCATGAATCTCCTCAATGAATCTCCATAAATCTCCATGAATCTCCTCCATGAACCTCCATGAATCTCCATGAATCTCCATGAATCTCCATGAACCTCCTCCATGAAGCTCCATGAATCTCCTCCATGAATCTCCATGAATCTCCATGAATCTCCATGAATCTCCATGAATCTCCATGAATCTCCATGAATCTCCATGATTCTCCATGAATCTCCATGAATCTCCATGAATGTCCTCCATGAATCTCCATAAATCTCCATGAATCTCCACGAATCTCCATGAATCTCCATGAATCTCCATGAATCTCCTGTATGAATCTCCATGAATCTCCATGAATCTCCCGTATGCATCTCCATGAATCTCCTCCATGAATCTCCATGAATCTCCATGAACCTCCACGAATCTCCATTAATCTCCATGAACCTCCTCCATAAATCTCCATGCATCTCCATTAATCTCCTCTATACATATCCATGAACCTCGTCCATGAATCTCCATGAATCTCCGTGAATTTCCATGAATCTCCATGAATCTCCATGAATCTCCATGAATCTGCATGAATCTCCATGAATCGCCATGAACCTCCTCCATGAATCTCCATGAATCTCCATGAATCTCCATGAATCTCCACGAATCTCCATGAACATCCTCGATGAATCTCCATGAATCTCCTCTATGAATCTCCATGAATCTCCATGAATCTCCTCCATGCACCTCCATAAATCTCCATGAATCTCCATGAATCTACATGAATCTCCATGAATCTCCATGAATCTCCATGAATCTCCACGAATCTCCATGAATCTCCTCCATGAATCTCCTGTATGCAGCTCCATGAATCTCCATGAATCTCCATGAACCTCCTCCATGAATCTCCATGAATCTGCGTGAATCTCCATGAATCTCCACGAATCTCCATGAATCTCCTCGATGAATCTCCTGTATGAATCTCCATGAATCTCCTCCATGAATCTCCATGAATCTCCATGAATCTCCTCCATGCAGCTCCATAAATCTCCATGAATCTCCATGAATCTCCATGAATCTCCATGAATCTCCATGAATCTCCACGAATCTCCTCGATGAATCTCCTGTATGAATCTCCATGAATCTCCTCCATGAATCTCCATGAATCTCCATGAATCTCCATGAATCTCCCTGAATCTCCATGAACCTCCTCCATAAATCTCCATGCATCTCCATTAATCTCCTCTATACATATCCATGAACCTCGTCCATGAATCTCCATGAATCTCCGTGAATTTCCATGAATCTCCATGAATCTCCATGAATCTCCATGAATCTGCATGAATCTCCATGAATCGCCATGAACCTCCTCCATGAATCTCCATGAATCTCCATGAATCTCCATGAATCTCCATGAATCTCCTCGATGAATCTCCATGAATCTCCTCCATGAATCTCCATGTATCTCCATGAATCTCCTCCATGCACCTCCATGAATCTCCATGAATCTCCATGAATCTACATGAATCTCCATGAATCTCCATGAATCTCCATGAATCTCCACGAATCTCCATGAATCTCCTCCATGAATCTCCTGTATGCAGCTCCATGAATCTCCATGAATCTCCATGAACCTCCTCCATGAATCTCCATGAATCTGCATGAATCTCCATGAATCTCCATGAATCTCCATGAATCTCCATGAATCTCCTCCATGAATCTCCTGTACGAATCTCCATGAATCTCCATGAACCTCCTCCATGAATCTCCTGTATGAATCTCCATGAATCTCCTCCATGAATCTCCATAAATGTCCATGAATCTCCATGAATCTCCATTAATCTCCTCCATGAGCCTCCAAAAATTTCCATGAATCTCCACGAATCTCCATGAATCTCCATGAATCTCCTCAATGAATCTCCATAAATCTCCATGAATCTCCTCCATGAACCTCCATGAATCTCCATGAATCTCCATGAATCTCCATGAACCTCCTCCATGAAGCTCCATGAATCTCCTCCATGAATCTCCATGAATCTCCATGAATCTCCATGAATCTCCATGAATCTCCATGAATCTCCATGAATCTCCATGATTCTCCATGAATCTCCATGAATCTCCATGAATGTCCTCCATGAATCTCCATAAATCTCCATGAATCTCCACGAATCTCCATGAATCTCCATGAATCTCCATGAATCTCCTGTATGAATCTCCATGAATCTCCATGAATCTCCCGTATGCATCTCCATGAATCTCCTCCATGAATCTCCATGAATCTCCATGAACCTCCACGAATCTCCATGAATCTCCGTGAATCTCCATGAATCTCCATGAATCTCCATGAATCTCCATGAACCTCCTCCATAAATCTCCATGAATCTCCATCAATCTAGTCTAACCCTATCCATGAACCTTGTCCATGTATCTGCATGAATCTCGGTGAATCTCCATGTATTTCCATTAATCTCCATGAATCTCCATGAATCTCCTCCATGAATCTCCATAAATCTCCATGAATCTCCTCCATGAATATCCATGAATCTCCATGAATCTCCATGAATCTCCATGTATCTCCATGAATGTCCTCCATGATTCTCCATAAATCTCCATGAATCTCCATGAATCTCCATGAATCTCCATGAACCTCCTCCATGAATCTCCATGAATCTCCATGAATTTTCTCTATAAATATCCATCAACCTCCTCCATGAATCTCCATGAATCTCAATGAATCTCCTCCATGAATCTGCATGAATCTCCATGAATCTCCATGAATCTCCATGAATCTCCATGAATCGCCATGAATCTAAATGAATCCTCTCCATGAACCTCCTGTATGAATCTCCATGAATCTCCTCCATGAATCTCCTTGAGTCTCCATTAATCTCCTCAATGAACCTCCATAAATCTCCATGAATCTCCATGAACCTCCTCCATGAATCTCCATGTATCTCCATGAAACTCCATGAATCTCCATGAATCTCCATGAATTTCCATGAATCTCCTGTATGAATCTCCATGAATCTCCATGAATCTCCATGAATCTCCATGAATCTAAATGAATCCCCTCCATGAATCTAAATGAATCCCCTCCATGAACCTCCTGTATGAATCTCCTGTATGAATCTCCATGAATCTCCTCCATGAATCTCCATGAATTTCCATGAATCTCCATGAATCTCACATTAATCTCCTCCATGAGCCTCCAAAAATTTCCATGAATCTCCACGAATCTCCATGAATCTCCATGAATCTCCATCAATCTCCATGAATCTCCTCAATGAATCTCCATAAATCTCCATGAATCTCCTCCATGAATCTCCATGAACCTCCATGAATCTCCATGAATCTCCATGAACCTCCTCCATGAATCTCCATGAATCTCCATGAATCTCCTCCATGAATCTCCATAAATCTCCATGAATCTCCTCCATGAATCTCCATGAATCTCCATGAATCTCCATGAATCTCCATGAATGTCCTCCATGAATCTCCATAAATCTCCATGAATCTCCATGAATCTCCATGAATCTCCATGAATCTCCATGAACCTCCTCCATGAATCTCCATGAATCTCCATGAATTTTCTCTATAAATATCCATCAACCTCCTCCATGAATCTCATTGAATCTCCTCCATGAATCTGCATGAATCTCCATGAATCTCCATGAATCTCCATGAATCTCCATGAATCTAAATGAATCCTCTCCATGAACCTCCTGTATGAATCTCCATGAATCTCCTCCATGAATCTCCATGAGTCTCCATTAATCTCCTCAATGAATCTCCATGAATCTCCATGAACCTCCTCCATAAATCTCCATGAATCTCCAAGAATCTCCGTGAATTTCCATGAATTTCCATTAATCTCCATGAATCTCCATGAATCTCCTCAATGAATCTCCATAAATCTCCATGAATCTCCTCCATGAATCTCCATGAATCTCCATGAATCTCCATGAATCTCCATGAACCTCCTCCATGAATCTCCATGAATCTCCTCGATGAATCTCCTCCATGAATCTCCTGTATGAATCTCCATGAATCTCCATGAACCTCCATGAACCTCCTCCATGAATCTCCATGAATCTCCATGAATGTCCTCCATGAATCTCCATAAATCTCCATGAATCTCCACGAATCTCCATGAATCTCCATGAATCTCCATGAATCTCCTGTATGCATCTCCATGAATCTCCTCCATGAATCTCCATGAATCTCCGTGAATATCCATGAATCTCCATGAATCTCCATGAATCTCCATGAACCTCCTCCATAAATCTCCATGAATCTCCATCAATCTAGTCTAACCCTATCCATGAACCTTGTCCATGAATGTCCTCCATGAATCTCCATAAATCTCCATGAATCTCCATGAATCTCCATGAATCTCCATGAACCTCCTCCATGAATCTCCATGAATCTCCATGAATTTTCTCTATAAATATCCATCAACCTCCTCCATGAATCTCCATGAATCTCAATGAATCTCCTCCATGAATCTGCATGAATCTCCATGAATCTCCATGAATCTCCATGAATCTCCACGAATCTCCATGAATCTCCTCCATGAATCTCCTGTACGAATCTCCATGAATCTCCTCCATGAATCTCCATGAATCTCCTCCATGAACCTCCTCCATGAACCTTCATAAATCTCCATGAATCTCTATGAATCTCCACGAATCTCCATGAATCTCCATGAATCTCCATGAATCTCCATGAACCTCCTCCATAAATCTCCATGCATCTCCATTAATCTCCTCTATACATATCCATGAACCTCGTCCATGAATCTCCATGAATCTCCGTGAATTTCCATGAATCTCCATGAATCTCCATGAATCTCCATGAATCTGAATGAATCTCCATGAATCGCCATGAACCTCCTCCATGAATCTCCATGAATCTCCATGAATCTCCATGAATCTCCACGAATCTCCATGAACATCCTCGATGAATCTCCATGAATCTCCTCCATGAATCTCCATGAATCTCCATGAATCTCCTCCATGCACCTCCATAAATCTCCATGAATCTCCATGAATCTACATGAATCTCCATGAATCTCCATGAATCTCCATGAATCTCCACGAATCTCCATGAATCTCCTCCATGAATCTCCTGTATGCAGCTCCATGAATCTCCATGAATCTCCATGAACCTCCTCCATGAATCTCCATGAATCTGCATGAATCTCCATGAATCTCCACGAATCTCCATGAATCTCCTCGATGAATCTCCTGTATGAATCTCCATGAATCTCCTCCATGAATCTCCATGAATCTCCATGAATCTCCTCCATGCAGCTCCATAAATCTCCATGAATCTCCATGAATCTCCATGAATCTCCATGAATCTCCATGAATCTCCACGAATCTCCTCGATGAATCTCCTGTATGAATCTCCATGAATCTCCTCCATGAATCTCCATGAATCTCCATGAATCTCCATGAATCTCCCTGAATCTCCATGAACCTCCTCCATAAATCTCCATGCATCTCCATTAATCTCCTCTATACATATCCATGAACCTCGTCCATGAATCTCCATGAATCTCCGTGAATTTCCATGAATCTCCATGAATCTCCATGAATCTCCATGAATCTGCATGAATCTCCATGAATCGCCATGAACCTCCTCCATGAATCTCCATGAATCTCCTCCATGCACCTCCATGAATCTCCATGAATCTCCATGAATCTACATGAATCTCCATGAATCTCCATGAATCTCCATGAATCTCCACGAATCTCCATGAATCTCCTCCATGAATCTCCTGTATGCAGCTCCATGAATCTCCATGAATCTCCATGAACCTCCTCCATGAATCTCCATGAATCTGCATGAATCTCCATGAATCTCCATGAATCTCCATGAATCTCCATGAATCTCCTCCATGAATCTCCTGTACGAATCTCCATGAATCTCCATGAACCTCCTCCATGAATCTCCTGTATGAATCTCCATGAATCTCCTCCATGAATCTCCATAAATGTCCATGAATCTCCATGAATCTCCATTAATCTCCTCCATGAGCCTCCAAAAATTTCCATGAATCTCCACGAATCTCCATGAATCTCCTCCATGAATCTCCATGAGTCTCCATTAATCTCCTCAATGAATCTCCATGAATCTCCATGAACCTCCTCCATAAATCTCCATGAATCTCCAAGAATCTCCGTGAATTTCCATGAATTTCCATTAATCTCCATGAATCTCCATGAATCTCCTCAATGAATCTCCATAAATCTCCATGAATCTCCTCCATGAATCTCCATGAATCTCCATGAATCTCCATGAATCTCCATGAACCTCCTCCATGAATCTCCATGAATCTCCTCGATGAATCTCCTCCATGAATCTCCTGTATGAATCTCCATGAATCTCCATGAACCTCCATGAACCTCCTCCATGAATCTCCATGAATCTCCATGAATGTCCTCCATGAATCTCCATAAATCTCCATGAATCTCCACGAATCTCCATGAATCTCCATGAATCTCCATGAATCTCCTGTATGCATCTCCATGAATCTCCTCCATGAATCTCCATGAATCTCCGTGAATATCCATGAATCTCCATGAATCTCCATGAATCTCCATGAACCTCCTCCATAAATCTCCATGAATCTCCATCAATCTAGTCTAACCCTATCCATGAACCATGTCCATGAATGTCCTCCATGAATCTCCATAAATCTCCATGAATCTCCATGAATCTCCATGAATCTCCATGAACCTCCTCCATGAATCTCCATGAATCTCCATGAATTTTCTCTATAAATATCCATCAACCTCCTCCATGAATCTCCATGAATCTCAATGAATCTCCTCCATGAATCTGCATGAATCTCCGTGAATCTCCATGAATCTCCATGAATCTCCATGAATCTCCACGAATCTCCATGAATCTCCTCCATGAATCTCCAGTATGAATCTCCATGAATCTCCATGAATCTCCATGAACCTCCTCCATGAATCTCCATGAATCTGCATGAATCTCCATGAATCTCCATGAATCTCCATGAATCTCCATGAATCTTCTCCATGAATCTCCATGAATCTCCTCTATACATATCCACGAACATCGTCCATGAATCTCCAAGAATCTCCGTGAATTTCCATGAATTTCCATTAATCTCCATGAATCTCCATGAATCTCCCCAATGAATCTCCATAAATCTCCATGAATCTCCTCCATGAATCTCCATGAATCTCCATGAATCTCCATGAATCTCCATGAACCTCCTCCATGAATCTCCTGTATGAATCTCCATGAATCTCCTCCATGAATCTCCATGAATCTCCACCATGAACCTCCATAAATCTCCATGAATCTCCATGAATCTCCATGAATCTCCATGAATCTACATGAATCTCCATGAATCTCCACGAATCTCCATGAATCTCCTCCATGAATCTCCTGTATGAATCTCCATGAATCTCCATGAATCTCCATGAACCTCCTCCATGAATCTCCATGAATCTGCATGAATCTCCATGAATCTCCATGAATCTCCATGAATCTCCATGAATCTTCTCCATGAATCTCCTGTACGAATCTCCATGAATCTCCTCCATCAATCTCAATGAATCTCCATGAATCTCCTCCATGAACCTCCATAAATCTCCATGAATCTCTATGAATCTCCACGAATCTCCATGAATCTCCGTGAATCTCCATGAATCTCCATGAATCTCCATGAACCTCCTCCATAAATCTCCATGAATCTCCATGAATCTCCTCTATACATATCCACGAACATCGTCCATGAATCTCCAAGAATCTCCGTGAATTTCCATGAATTTCCATTAATCTCCATGAATCTCCATGAATCTCCTCAATGAATCTCCATAAATCTCCGTGAATCTCCTCCATGAATCTCCATGAATCTCCATGAATCTCCATGAATCTCCATGAATCTCCATGAACCTCCTCCATGAATCTCCATGAATCTCCTCGATGAATCTCCATGAATCTCCATGAACCTCCATGAAACTCCTCCATGAATCTCCATGAATCTCCATGAATGTCCTCCATGAATCTCCATAAATCTCCATGAGTCTCCACGAATCTCCATGAATCTCAGTGAATCTCCATGAATCTCCTGTATGCATCTCCATGAATCTCCTCCATGAATCTCCATGAATCTCCACGAATCTCCATGAATCTCCATCAATCTCCATGAATCTCGTGTATGAATCTCCATGAATCTCCATGAATCTCCTGTATGCATCTCCATGAATCTCCTCCATGAATCTCCATGAATCTCCATGAATCTCCATGAATCTCCATGAATCTCCTCCATGAACCTCCACGAATCTCCATGAATCTCCGTGAATCTCCATGAATCTCCATGAATCTCCATGAATCTCCATGAACCTCCTCCATAAATCTCCATGAATCTCCATCAATCTAGTCTAACCCTATCCATGAACCTTGTCCATGAATCTCCATGAATCTCCGTGAATCTCCATGAATTTCCATTAATCTCCATGAATCTCCATGAATCTCCTCCATGAATCTCCTCCATGAATCACCATGAATCTTCATGAATCTCCATGAATCTCCATGAATCTCCATGAACCTCCATGAATCTCCATGAATCTCCATGAATGTCCTCCATGAATCTCCATAAATCTCCATGAATCTCCATGAATCTCCATGAATCTCCATGAATCTCCATGAACCTCCTCCATGAATCTGCATGAATCTCCATGAATCTCCATGAATCTCCATTAATCTCCTCCATGAGCCTCCAAAAATTTCCATGAATCTCCACGAATCTCCATAAATCTCCATGAATCTCCTCCATGAATCTCCATGAATCTCCATGAATCTCCATGAATCTCCATGAACCTCCTCCATGAATCTCCTGTATGAATCTCCATGAATCTCCTCCATGAATCTCCATGAATCTCCACCATGAACCTCCATAAATCTCCATGAATCTCCATGAATCTCCATGAATCTACATGAATCTCCATGAATCTCCACGAATCTCCATGAATCTCCTCCATGAATCTCCTGTATGAATCTCCATGAATCTCCATGAATCTCCATGAACCTCCTCCATGAATCTCCATGAATCTGCATGAATCTCCATGAATCTCCATGAATCTCCATGAATCTCCATGAATCTTCTCCATGAATCTCCTGTACGAATCTCCATGAATCTCCTCCATCAATCTCAATGAATCTCCATGAATCTCCTCCATGAACCTCCATAAATCTCCATGAATCTCTATGAATCTCCACGAATCTCCATGAATCTCCGTGAATCTCCATGAATCTCCATGAATCTCCATGAACCTCCTCCATAAATCTCCATGAATCTCCATGAATCTCCTCTATACATATCCACGAACATCGTCCATGAATCTCCAAGAATCTCCGTGAATTTCCATGAATTTCCATTAATCTCCATGAATCTCCATGAATCTCCTCAATGAATCTCCATAAATCTCCGTGAATCTCCTCCATGAATCTCCATGAATCTCCATGAATCTCCATGAATCTCCATGAATCTCCATGAACCTCCTCCATGAATCTCCATGAATCTCCTCGATGAATCTCCATGAATCTCCATGAACCTCCATGAAACTCCTCCATGAATCTCCATGAATCTCCATGAATGTCCTCCATGAATCTCCATAAATCTCCATGAATCTCCACGAATCTCCATGAATCTCAGTGAATCTCCATGAATCTCCTGTATGCATCTCCATGAATCTCCTCCATGAATCTCCATGAATCTCCACGAATCTCCATGAATCTCCATCAATCTCCATGAATCTCGTGTATGAATCTCCATGAATCTCCATGAATCTCCTGTATGCATCTCCATGAATCTCCTCCATGAATCTCCATGAATCTCCATGAATCTCCATGAATCTCCATGAATCTCCTCCATGAACCTCCACGAATCTCCATGAATCTCCGTGAATCTCCATGAATCTCCATGAATCTCCATGAATCTCCATGAACCTCCTCCATAAATCTCCATGAATCTCCATCAATCTAGTCTAACCCTATCCATGAACCTTGTCCATGAATCTCCATGAATCTCCGTGAATCTCCATGAATTTCCATTAATCTCCATGAATCTCCATGAATCTCCTCCATGAATCTCCTCCATGAATCACCATGAATCTTCATGAATCTCCATGAATCTCCATGAATCTCCATGAACCTCCATGAATCTCCATGAATCTCCATGAATGTCCTCCATGAATCTCCATAAATCTCCATGAATCTCCATGAATCTCCATGAATCTCCATGAATCTCCATGAACCTCCTCCATGAATCTGCATGAATCTCCATGAATCTCCATGAATCTCCATTAATCTCCTCCATGAGCCTCCAAAAATTTCCATGAATCTCCACGAATCTCCATGAATCTCCAAGAATCTCCATGAATCTCCATGAATCTCCATGAATCTCCATGAATCTTCTCCATGAATCTCCATGAATCTCCTCTATACATATCCACGAACATCGTCCATGAATCTCCAAGAATCTCCGTGAATTTCCATGAATTTCCATTAATCTCCATGAATCTCCATGAATCTCCTCAATGAATCTCCATAAATCTCCATGAATCTCCATGAATCTCCACCATGAACCTTCATAAATCTCCATGAATCTCCATGAATCTCCTCTATACATATCCACGAACATCGTCCATGAATCTCCAAGAATCTCCGTGAATTTCCATGAATTTCCATTAATCTCCATGAATCTCCATGAATCTCCTCAATGAATCTCCATAAATCTCCATGAATCTCCTCCATGAATCTCCATGAATCTCCATGAATCTCCATGAATCTCCATGAATCTCCATGAACCTCCTCCATGAATCTCCTGTATGAATCTCCATGAATCTCCTCCATGAATCTCCATGAATCTCCACCATGAACCTCCATAAATCTCCATGAATCTCCATGAATCTCCATGAATCTCCATGAATCTCCATGAATCTCCATGAATCTCCACGAATCTCCATGAATCTCCTCCATGAATCGCCTGTATGAATCTCCATGAATCTCCATGAATCTCCATGAACCTCCTCCATGAATCTCCATGAATCTGCATGAATCTCCATGAATCTCCATGAATGTCCATGAATCTCCATGAATCTTCTCCATGAATCTCCTGTACGAATCTCCATGAATATCCTCCATCAATCTCAATGAATCTCCATGAATCTCCTCCATGAACCTCCATAAATCTCCATGAATCTCTATGAATCTCCACGAATCTCCATGAATCTCCGTGAATCTCCATGAATCTCCATGAATCTCCATGAACCTCCTCCATAAATCTCCATGAATCTCCATGAATCTCCTCTATACATATCCACGAACATCGTCCATGAATCTCCAAGAATCTCCGTGAATTTCCATGAATTTCCATTAATCTCCATGAATCTCCATGAATCTCCTCAATGAATCTCCATAAATCTCCATGAATCTCCTCCATGAATCTCCATGAATCTCCATGAATCTCCATGAATCTCCATGAACCTCCTCCATGAATCTCCATGAATCTCCTCGATGAATCTTCTCCATGAATCTCCTGTATGAATCTCCATGAATCTCCATGAACCTCCATGAACCTCCTCCATGAATCTCCATGAATCTCCATGAATGTCCTCCATGAATCTCCATAAATCTCCATGAATCTCCACGAATCTCCATGAATCTCCATGAATCTCCATGAATCTCCTGTATGCATCTCCATGAATCTCCTCCATGAATCTCCACGAATCTCCACGAATCTCCATGAATCTCCATGAATCTCGTGTATGAATCTCCATGAATCTCCATGAATCTCCTGTATGCATCTCCATGAATCTCCTCCATGAATCTCCATGAATCTCCATTAATCTCCTCCATGAACCTCCACGAATCTCCATGAATCTCCGTGAATCTCCATGAATCTCCATGAATCTCCATGAACCTCCTCCATAAATCTCCATGAATCTCCATCAATCTAGTCTAACCCTATCCATGAAGCTTGTCCATGAATCTCCATGAATCTCCGTGAATCTCCATGAATTTCCATTATTCTCCATGAATCTCCATGAATCTCCTCCATGAATCTCCTCCATGAATCACCATGAATCTTCATGAATCTCCATGAATCTCCATGAATCTCCATGAATCTCCATGAACCTCCATGAATCTCCATGAATCTCCATGAATGTCCTCCATGAATCTCCATAAATCTCCATGAATCTCCATGAATCTCCATGAATCTCCATTAATCTCCTCCATGAGCCTCCAAAAATTTCCATGAATCTCCACGAATCTCCATGAATCTCCATGAATCTCCACGAATCTCCTCGATGAATCTCCTGTATGAATCTCCATGAATCTCCTCCATGAATCTCCTCGATGAATCTCCTGTATGAATCTCCATGAATCACCATGAGTCTCCATTAATCTCCTCAATGAACCTCCATAAATCTCCATGAATCTCCATGAACCTCCTCCATGAATCTCCTGTATGAATCTTCATGAATCTCCTCCATGAATCTCCATGAATCTCCATGAATCTCCATGAATCTTCATGAATCTCCATGAATGTCCTCCATGAATCTCCATAAATCTCCATGAATCTCCATGAATCTCCATGAATCTCCATGAACCTCCTCCATGAATCTCCATGAATCTCCATGAATTTTCTCTATAAATATCCATCAACCTCCTCCATGAATCTCCATGAATCTCCATGAATCTCCATGAATCTTCTCCATGAATCTCCTGTACGAATCTCCATGAATCTCCATGAATCTCCATGAACCTCCTCCATAAATCTCCATGAATCTCCATGAATCTCCTCTATACATATCCACGAACCTCGTCCATGAATCTCCAAGAATCTCCGTGAATTTCCATGAATTTCCATTAATCTCCATGAATCTCCATGAATCTCCTCAATGAATCTCCATAAATCTCCATGAATCTCCTCCATGAATCTCCATGAATCTCCATGAATCTCCATGAATCTCCATGAACCTCCTCCATGAATCTCCATGAATCTCCTCGATGAATCTTCTCCATGAATCTCCTGTATGAATCTCCATGAATCTCCATGAACCTCCATGAACCTCCTCCATGAATCTCCATGAATCTCCATGAATGTCCTCCATGAATCTCCATAAATCTCCATGAATCTCCACGAATCTCCATGAATCTCCATGAATCTCCATGAATCTCCTGTATGCATCTCCATGAATCTCCTCCATGAATCTCCACGAATCTCCACGAATCTCCATGAATCTCCATGAATCTCGTGTATGAATCTCCATGAATCTCCATGAATCTCCTGTATGCATCTCCATGAATCTCCTCCATGAATCTCCATGAATCTCCATTAATCTCCTCCATGAACCTCCACGAATCTCCATGAATCTCCGTGAATCTCCATGAATCTCCATGAATCTCCATGAATCTCCATGAACCTCCTCCATAAATCTCCATGAATCTCCATCAATCTAGTCTAACCCTATCCATGAAGCTTGTCCATGAATCTCCATGAATCTCCGTGAATCTCCATGAATTTCCATTATTCTCCATGAATCTCCATGAATCTCCTCCATGAATCTCCTCCATGAATCACCATGAATCTTCATGAATCTCCATGAATCTCCATGAATCTCCATGAATCTCCATGAACCTCCATGAATCTCCATGAATCTCCATGAATGTCCTCCATGAATCTCCATAAATCTCCATGAATCTCCATGAATCTCCATGAATCTCCATTAATCTCCTCCATGAGCCTCCAAAAATTTCCATGAATCTCCACGAATCTCCATGAATCTCCATGAATCTCCACGAATCTCCTCGATGAATCTCCTGTATGAATCTCCATGAATCTCCTCCATGAATCTCCTCGATGAATCTCCTGTATGAATCTCCATGAATCACCATGAGTCTCCATTAATCTCCTCAATGAACCTCCATAAATCTCCATGAATCTCCATGAACCTCCTCCATGAATCTCCTGTATGAATCTTCATGAATCTCCTCCATGAATCTCCATGAATCTCCATGAATCTCCATGAATCTTCATGAATCTCCATGAATGTCCTCCATGAATCTCCATAAATCTCCATGAATCTCCATGAATCTCCATGAATCTCCATGAACCTCCTCCATGAATCTCCATGAATCTCCATGAATTTTCTCTATAAATATCCATCAACCTCCTCCATGAATCTCCATGAATCTCCATGAATCTCCATGAATCTTCTCCATGAATCTCCTGTACGAATCTCCATGAATCTCCATGAATCTCCATGAACCTCCTCCATAAATCTCCATGAATCTCCATGAATCTCCTCTATACATATCCACGAACCTCGTCCATGAATCTCCAAGAATCTCCGTGAATTTCCATGAATTTCCATTAATCTCCATGAATCTCCTTGAATATCCTCAACGAATCTCCATAAATCTCCATGAATCTCCTCCATTAATCTCCATGAATCTCCATGAATCGCCATGAATCTCCATGAATCTCCATGAATCTCCATGGATCTCCTGTATGAATCTCCACGAATCTCCATGCATCTCCATGAATCTCCATGAATCTCCTCCATGAATCTCCATGAATCTCCATGGATCTCCTGTATGAATCTCCACGAATCTCCATGAATCTCCATGAATCTCCATGAATCTCCTCCATGAATCTCCATGAATCTAGATGAATCTCCTGCATAAATCTCCATGAATCTCCATGAATCTCCATGAATCTCCATGAATCTCCACGAATCTCCATGAATCTCCTCGATGAATCTCCTGTATGAATCTTCATGAATCTCCTCCATGAATCTCCATGAATCTCCATGAATCTCCTCCATGCACCTCCATAAATCTCCATGAATCTCCATGAATCTCCATGAATCTCCATGAATCTCCATGAATCTCCACGAATCTCCTCGATGAATCTCCTGTATGAATCTCCATGAATCTCCTCCATGAATCTCCATGAATCTCCATGAATCTCCTCCATGCACCTCCATAAATCTCCATGAATCTCCATGAATCTCCATGAATCTCCATGAATCTCCATGAATCTCCACGAATCTCCATGAATCTCCTCCATGAATCTCCTGTACGAATCTCCATGAATCTCCTCCATGAATCTCCATGAATCTCCTCCATGAACCTCCTCCATGAACCTTCATAAATCTCCATGAATCTCTATGAATCTCTACGAATCTCCATGAATGTCCATGAATCTCCATGAATCTCCATGAACCTCCTCCATAAATCTCCATGCATCTCCATTAATCTCCTCTATTCATATCCATGAACCTCGTCCATGAATCTCCATGAATCTCCGTGAATTTCCATGAATCTCCATGAATCTCCATGAATCTCCATGAATCTGCATGAATCTCCATGAATCGCCATGAACCTCCTCCATGAATCTCCATGAATCTCCATGAATCTCCATGAATCTCCACGAATCTCCATGAACATCCTCGATGAATCTCCATGAATCTCCTCCATGAATCTCCATGAACCTCCATGAACCTCCTCCATGCACCTTCATAAATCTCCATGAATCTCCATGAATCTACATGAATCTCCATGAATCTCCATGAATCTCCATGAATCTCCACGAATCTCCATGAATCTCCTCCATGAATCTCCTGTATGCAGCTCCATGAATCTCCATGAATCTCCATGACCCTCCTCCATGAATCTCCATGAATCTGCATGAATCTCCATGAATCTCCACGAATCTCCATGAATCACCTCGATCAATCTCCTGTATGAATCTCCATGAATCTCCTCCATGAATCTCCATGAATCTCCATGAATCTCCTCCATGCACCTCCATAAATCTCCATGAATCTCCATGAATCTCCATGAATCTCCATGAATCTCCATGAATCTCCACGAATCTCCTCGATGAATCTCCTGTATGAATCTCCATGAATCTCCTCCATGAATCTCCATGAATCTCCATGAATCTCCTCCATGCACCTCCATAAATCTCCATGAATCTCCATGAATCTCCATGAATCTCCATGAATCTCCACGAATCTCCATGAATCTCCTCCATGAATCTCCTGTACGAATCTCCTTGAATCTCCTCCATGAATCTCCATGAATCTCCTCCATGAACCTCCTCCATGAACCTTCATAAATCTCCATGAATCTCTATGAATCTCCACGAATCTCCATGAATCTCCATGAATCTCCATGAATCTCCATGAATCTCCCTGAATCTCCATGAACCTCCTCCATAAATCTCCATGCATCTCCATTAATCTCCTCTATACATATCCATGAACCTCGTCCATGAATCTCCATGAATCTCCGTGAATTTCCATGAATCTCCATGAATCTCCATGAATCTCCATGAATCTCCATGAATCTCCATGAATCTCCACGAATCTCCATGAATCTCCTCGATGAATCTCCTGTATGAATCTTCATGAATCTCCTCCATGAATCTCCATGAATCTCCATGAATCTCCTCCATGCACCTCCATAAATCTCCATGAATCTCCATGAATCTCCATGAATCTCCATGAATCTCCATGAATCTCCACGAATCTCCTCGATGAATCTCCTGTATGAATCTCCATGAATCTCCTCCATGAATCTCCATGAATCTCCATGAATCTCCTCCATGCACCTCCATAAATCTCCATGAATCTCCATGAATCTCCATGAATCTCCATGAATCTCCATGAATCTCCACGAATCTCCATGAATCTCCTCCATGAATCTCCTGTACGAATCTCCATGAATCTCCTCCATGAATCTCCATGAATCTCCTCCATGAACCTCCTCCATGAACCTTCATAAATCTCCATGAATCTCTATGAATCTCCTCTATACATATCCACGAACCACGTCCATGAATCTCCAAGAATCTCCGTGAATTTCCATGAATTTCCATTAATCTCCATGAATCTCCATGAATCTCCTCAATGAATCTCCATAAATCTCCATGAATCTCCTCCATGAATCTCCATGAATCTCCATGAATCTCCTCCATGAACCTTCACGAATCTCCATGAATCTCCGTGAATCTCCATGAATCTCCATGAATCTCCATGAATCTCCATGAACCTCCTCCATAAATCTCCACGAATCTCCATTAATCTCCTCAATGAACCTCCATAAATCTCCATGAATCTCCATGAACCTCCTCCATGAATCTCCTGTATGAATCTCCATGCATCTCCTCCATGAATCTCCATGAATTTCCATGAATCTCCATGAATCTCCATTAATCTCCTCCATGAGCCTCCAAAAATTTCCATGAATCTCCACGAATCTCCATGAATCTCCATGAATCTCCATGAATGTCCACGAATCTCCATGAATCTCCTCGATGAATCTCCATGAATCTTCACCATGAATCTCCTGTTCGAATCTCCATGAATCTCCATGAATCTCCATGAACCTCCTCCATAAATCTCCATGAATCTCCATGAATCTCCTCTATACATATCCACGAACCTCGTCCATGAATCTCCAAGAATCTCCGTGAATTTCCATGAATTTCCATTAATCTCCATGAATCTCCATGAATATCCTCAATGAATCTCCATAAATCTCCATGAATCTCCTCCATGAATCTCCATGAATCTCCATGAATCGCCATGAATCTCAATGAATCTCCATGGATCTCCTGTATGAATCTCCACGAATCTCCATGAATCTCCATGAATCTGCATGAATCTCCTCCATGAATCTCCATGAATCTCCATGGATCTCCTGTATGATACTCCACGAATCTCCATGAATCTCCATGAATCTCCATGAACCTCCTCCATGAATCTCCATGAATCTCCATTAATCTCCTGCATAAATCTCCATGAATCTCCATGAATCTCCATGAATCTCCACGAATCTCCATGAATCTCCTCGATGAATCTCCTGTATGAATCTCCATGAATCTCCTCCATGAATCTCCATGAATCTCCATGAATCTCCTCCATGCACCTCCATAAATCTCCATGAATCTCCATGAATCTCCATGAATCTCCACGAATCTCCTCGATTAATCTCCTGTATGAATCTCCATGAATCTCCTCTATGAATCTCCATGAATCTCCATGAATCTCCTCCATGCACCTCCATAAATCTCCATGAATCTCCATGAATCTCCATGAATCTCCACGAATCTCCATGAATCTCCTCCATGAATCTCCTGTACGAATCTCCATGAATCTCCTCCATGAATCTCCATGAATCTCCTCCATGAACCTCCTCCATGAACCTTCATAAATCTCCATGAATCTCCATGAATCTTCATGAATCTCCATGAATCTCCTCCATAAATCTCCATGCATCTCCATGAATCTCCTCTATACATATCCATGAACCTCGTCCATGAATCTCCATGAATCTCCGTGAATTTCCATGAATCTCCATGAATCTCCATGAATCTCCATGAATCTGCATGAATCTCCATGAATCGCCATGAACCTCCTCCATGAATCTCCATGAATCTCCATGAATCTCCATGAATCTCCACGAATCTCGATGAATCTCCTCGATGAATCTCCATGAATCTCCTCCATGAATCTCCATGAATCTCCATGAATCTCCTCCATGCACCTCCATAAATCTCCATGAATCTCCATGAATCTACATGAACCTCCATGAATCTCCATGAATCTCCATGAATCTCCACGAATCTCCATGAATCTCCTCCATGAATCTCCTGTATGAAGCTCCATGAATCTCCATGAATCTCCATGAACCTCCTCCATGAATCTCCATGAATCTCCATGAATCTCCATGAATCTCCTCCATGAATCTCCTGTACGAATCTCCATGAATCTCCATGAACCTCCTCCATGAATCTCCTGTATGAATCTCCATGAATCTCCTCCATGAATCTCCATAAATGTCCATGAATCTCCATGAATCTCCATTAATCTCCTCCATGAGCCTCCAAAAATTTCCATGAATCTCCACGAATCTCCATGAATCTCCATGAATCTCCATGAATCTCCATGAATCTCCATGAATCTCCATGAATCTCCATGAATCTCCATGAATCTCCATGATTCTCCATGAATCTCCATGAATCTCCATGAATGTCCTCCATGAATCTCCATAAATCTCCATGAATCGCCACGAATCTCCATGAATCTCCATGAATCTCCATGAATCTCCTGTATGAATCTCCATGAATCTCCATGAATCTCCTGTATGCACCTCCATGAATCTCCTCCATGAATCTCCATGAATCTCCATGAATCTCCTCCATGAACCTCCACGAATCTCCATGAATCTCCGTGAATCTCCATGAATCTCCATGAATCTCCATGAATCTCCATGAACCTCCTCCATAAATCTCCATGAATCTCCATCAATCTAGTCTAACCCTATCCATGAACCTTGTCCATGTATCTGCATGAATCTCGGTGAATCTCCATGTATTTCCATTAATCTCCATGAATCTCCATGAATCTCCTCCATGAATCTCCATAAATCTCCATGAATCTCCTCCATGAATCTCCTGTATGAATCTCCATGAATCTCCTCCATGAATCTCCATGAATCTCCATGAATCTTCTCCATGAATCTCCTCTATACATATCCACGAACCTCGTCCATGAATCTCCAAGAATCTCCGTGAATTTCCATGAATTTCCATTAATCTCCATGAATCTCCATGAATCTCCTCCATGAACCTCCTCCATGAACCTTCATAAATCTCCATGAATCTCTATGAATCTCCACGAATCTCCATGAATCTCCATGAATCTCCATGAATCTCCATGAACCTCCTCCATAAATCTCCATGCATCTCCATTAATCTCCTCTATACATATCCATGAACCTCGTCCATGAATCTCCATGAATCTCCGTGAATTTCCATGAATCTCCATGAATCTCCATGAATCTCCATGAATCTCCATGAATCTCCATGAACCTCCTCCATGAATCTCCATGAATCTGCATGAATCTCCATGAATCTCCATGAATCTCCATGAATCTCCATGAATCTTCTCCATGAATCTCCTGTACGAATCTCCATGAATCTCCTCCATCAATCTCAATGGATCTCCATGAATCTCCTCCATGAACCTCCATAAATCTCCATGAATCTCCATGAATCTCCATGAATCTCCATGAACCTCCTCCATGAATCTGCATGAATCTCCATGAATCTCCATGAATCTCCATTAATCTCCTCCATGAGCCTCCAAAAATTTCCATGAATCTCCACGAATCTCCATGAATCTCCATGAATCTCCATGAATGTCCACGAATCTCCATGAATCTCCTCGATGAATCTCCTGTATGAATCTCCATGAATCTCCTCCATGAATCTCCATGAATCTCCATGAATCTCCATGAATCTTCTCCATGAATCTCCATGAATCTCCATGAATCTTCTCCATGAATCTCCTGTACGAATCTCCATGAATCTCCATGAATCTCCATGAACCTCCTCCATAAATCTCCATGAATCTCCATGAATCTCCTCTATACATATCCACGAACCTCGTCCATGAATCTCCAAGAATCTCCGTGAATTTCCATGAATTTCCATTAATCTCCATGAATCTCCTTGAATATCCTCAACGAATCTCCATAAATCTCCATGAATCTCCTCCATTAATCTCCATGAATCTCCATGAATCGCCATGAATCTCCATGAATCTCCATGAATCTCCATGGATCTCCTGTATGAATCTCCACGAATCTCCATGCATCTCCATGAATCTCCATGAATCTCCTCCATGAATCTCCATGAATCTCCATGGATCTCCTGTATGAATCTCCACGAATCTCCATGAATCTCCATGAATCTCCATGAATCTCCTCCATGAATCTCCATGAATCTAGATGAATCTCCTGCATAAATCTCCATGAATCTCCATGAATCTCCATGAATCTCCATGAATCTCCACGAATCTCCATGAATCTCCTCGATGAATCTCCTGTATGAATCTTCATGAATCTCCTCCATGAATCTCCATGAACCTCCATGAATCTCCTCCATGCACCTCCATAAATCTCCATGAATCTCCATGAATCTCCATGAATCTCCATGAATCTCCATGAATCTCCACGAATCTCCTCGATGGATCTCCTGTATGAATCTCCATGAATCTCCTCCATGAATCTCCATGAATCTCCATGAATCTCCTCCATGCACCTCCATAAATCTCCATGAATCTCCATGAATCTCCATGAATCTCCATGAATCTCCATGAATCTCCACGAATCTCCATGAATCTCCTCCATGAATCTCCTGTACGAATCTCCATGAATCTCCTCCATGAATCTCCATGAATCTCCTCCATGAACCTCCTCCATGAACCTTCATAAATCTCCATGAATCTCTATGAATCTCCACGAATCTCCATGAATCTCCATGAATCTCCATGAATCTCCATGATCCTCCTCCATAAATCTCCATGCATCTCCATTAATCTCCTCTATACATATCCATGAACCTCGTCCATGAATCTCCATGAATCTCCGTGAATTTCCATGAATCTCCATGAATCTCCATGAATCTCCATGAATCTGCATGAATCTCCATGAATCGCCATGAATCTCCTCCATGAATCTCCATGAATCTCCATGAATCTCCATGAATCTCCACGAATCTCCATGAACATCCTCGATGAATCTCCATGAATCTCCTCCATGAATCTCCATGAATCTCCATGAATCTTCTCCATGAATCTCCTCTATACATATCCACGAACCTCGTCCATGAATCTCCAAGAATCTCCGTGAATTTCCATGAATTTCCATTAATCTCCATGAATCTCCATGAATCTCCTCCATGAACCTCCTCCATGAACCTTCATAAATCTCCATGAATCTCTATGAATCTCCACGAATCTCCATGAATCTCCATGAATCTCCATGAATCTCCATGAACCTCCTCCATAAATCTCCATGCATCTCCATTAATCTCCTCTATACATATCCATGAACCTCGTCCATGAATCTCCATGAATCTCCGTGAATTTCCATGAATCTCCATGAATCTCCATGAATCTCCATGAATCTCCATGAATCTCCATGAACCTCCTCCATGAATCTCCATGAATCTGCATGAATCTCCATGAATCTCCATGAATCTCCATGAATCTCCATGAATCTTCTCCATGAATCTCCTGTACGAATCTCCATGAATCTCCTCCATCAATCTCAATGGATCTCCATGAATCTCCTCCATGAACCTCCATAAATCTCCATGAATCTCCATGAATCTCCATGAATCTCCATGAACCTCCTCTATGAATCTGCATGAATCTCCATGAATCTCCATGAATCTCCATTAATCTCCTCCATGAGCCTCCAAAAATTTCCATGAATCTCCACGAATCTCCATGAATCTCCATGAATCTCCATGAATGTCCACGAATCTCCATGAATCTCCTCGATGAATCTCCTGTATGAATCTCCATGAATCTCCTCCATGAATCTCCATGAATCTCCATGAATCTCCATGAATCTTCTCCATGAATCTCCTGTACGAATCTCCATGAATCTCCATGAATCTCCATGAACCTCCTCCATAAATCTCCATGAATCTCCATGAATCTCCTCTATACATATCCACGAACCTCGTCCATGAATCTCCAAGAATCTCCGTGAATTTCCATGAATTTCCATTAATCTCCATGAATCTCCTTGAATATCCTCAACGAATCTCCATAAATCTCCATGAATCTCCTCCATTAATCTCCATGAATCTCCATGAATCGCCATGAATCTCCATGAATCTCCATGAATCTCCATGGATCTCCTGTATGAATCTCCACGAATCTCCATGCATCTCCATGAATCTCCACGAATCTCCATGAATCTCCTCCATGAATCTCCTGTACGAATCTCCATGAATCTCCTCCATGAATCTCCATGAATCTCCTCCATGAACCTCCTCCATGAACCTTCATAAATCTCCATGAATCTCTATGAATCTCCACGAATCTCCATGAATCTCCATGAATCTCCATGAATCTCCATGAACCTCCTCCATAAATCTCCATGCATCTCCATTAATCTCCTCTATACATATCCATGAACCTCGTCCATGAATCTCCATGAATCTCCGTGAATTTCCATGAATCTCCATGAATCTCCATGAATCTCCATGAATCTCCATGAATCTCCACGGATCTCCATGAATCTCCTCGATGAATCTCCTGTATGAATCTTCATGAATCTCCTCCATGAATCTGCATGAATCTCCATGAATCTCCATGAACCTCCTCCATGAATCTGCATGAATCTCCATGAATCTCCATGAATCTCCATTAATCTCCTCCATGAGCCTCCAAAAATTTCCATAAATCTCCACGAATCTCCATGAATCTCCATGAATCTCCATGAATGTCCACGAATCTCCATGAATCTCCTCGATGAATCTCCTGTATGAATCTCCATGAATCTCCTCCATGAATCTCCATGAATCTCCATGAATCTCCATGAATCTTCTCCATGAATCTCCTGTACGAATCTCCATGAATCTCCATGAATCTCCATGAACCTCCTCCATAAATCTCCATGAATCTCCATGAATCTCCTCTATACATATCCACGAACCTCGTCCATGAATCTCCAAGAATCTCCGTGAATTTCCATGAATTTCCATTAATCTCCATGAATCTCCTTGAATATCCTCAACGAATCTCCATAAATCTCCATGAATCTCCTCCATTAATCTCCATGAATCTCCATGAATCGCCATGAATCTCCATGAATCTCCATGAATCTCCATGGATCTCCTGTATGAATCTCCACGAATCTCCATGCATCTCCATGAATCTCCATGAATCTCCTCCATGAATCTCCATGAATCTCCATGGATCTTCTGTATGAATCTCCACGAATCTCCATGAATCTCCATGAATCTCCATGAATCTCCTCCATGAATCTCCATGAATCTAGATGAATCTCCTGCATAAATCTCCATGAATCTCCATGAATCTCCATGAATCTCCATGAATCTCCACGAATCTCCATGAATCTCCTCGATGAATCTCCTGTATGAATCTTCATGAATCTCCTCCATGAATCTCCATGAATCTCCATGAATCTCCTCCATGCACCTCCATAAATCTCCATGAATCTCCATGAATCTCCATGAATCTCCATGAATCTCCATGAATCTCCATGAATCTCCACGAATCTCCTCGATGAATCTCCTGTATGAATCTCCATGAATCTCCTCCATGAATCTCCATGAATCTCCATGAATCTCCTCCATGCACCTCCATAAATCTCCATGAATCTCCATGAATCTCCATGAATCTCCATGAATCTCCATGAATCTCCACGAATCTCCATGAATCTCCTCCATGAATCTCCTGTACGAATCTCCATGAATCTCCTCCATGAATCTCCATGAACCTCCATGAACCTCCTCCATGCACCTCCATAAATCTCCATGAATCTCCATGAATCTACATGAATCTCCATGAATCTCCATGAATCTCCATGAATCTCCACGAATCTCCATGAATCTCCTCCATGAATCTCCTGTATGCAGCTCCATGAATCTCCATGAATCTCCATGACCCTCCTCCATGAATCTCCATGAATCTCCACGAATCTCCATGAATCTCCTCGATGAATCTCCTGTATGAATCTCCATGAATCTCCTCCATGAATCTCCATGAATCTCCATGAATCTCCTCCATGCACCTCCATAAATCTCCATGAATCTCCATGAATCTCCATGAATCTCCATGAATCTCCATGAATCTCCACGAATCTCCTCGATGAATCTCCTGTATGAATCTCCATGAATCTCCTCCATGAATCTCCATGAATCTCCATGAATCTCCTCCATGCACCTCCATAAATCTCCATGAATCTCCATGAATCTCCATGAATCTCCATGAATCTCCATGAATCTCCACGAATCTCCATGAATCTCCTCCATGAATCTCCTGTACGAATCTCCATGAATCTCCTCCATGAATCTCCATGAATCTCCTCCATGAACCTCCTCCATGAACCTTCATAAATCTCCATGAATCTCTATGAATCTCCACGAATCTCCATGAATCTCCATGAATCTCCATGAATCTCCATGAACCTCCTCCATAAATCTCCATGCATCTCCATTAATCTCCTCTATACATATCCATGAACCTCGTCCATGAATCTCCATGAATCTCCGTGAATTTCCATGAATCTCCATGAATCTCCATGAATCTCCATGAATCTGCATGAATCTCCATTAATCGCCATGAACCTCCTCCATGAATCTCCATGAATCTCCATGAATCTCCATGAATCTCCACGAATCTCCATGAACATCCTCGATGAATCTCCATGAATCTCCTCCATGAATCTCCATGAACCTCCATGAACCTCCTCCATGCACCTCCATAAATCTCCATGAATCTCCATGAATCTACATGAATCTCCATGAATCTCCATGAATCTCCACGAATCTCCATGAATCTCCTCCATGAATCTCCTGTATGCAGCTCCATGAATCTCCATGAATCTCCATGACCCTCCTCCATGAATCTCCATGAATCTGCATGAATCTCCATGAATCTCCACGAATCTCCATGAATCTCCTCGATGAATCTCCTGTATGAATCTCCATGAATCTCCTCCATGAATCTCCATGAATCTCCATGAATCTCCTCCATGCACCTCCATAAATCTCCATGAATCTCCATGAATCTCCATGAATCTCCATGAATCTCCATGAATCTCCACGAATCTCCATGAATCTCCTCCATGAATCTCCTGTACGAATCTCCATGAATCTCCTCCATGAATCTCCATGAATCTCCTCCATGAACCTCCTCCATGAACCTTCATAAATCTCCATGAATCTCTATGAATCTCCACGAATCTCCATGAATCTCCATGAATCTCCATGAATCTCCATGAACCTCCTCCATAAATCTCCATGCATCTCCATTAATCTCCTCTATACATATCCATGAACCTCGTCCATGAATCTCCATGAATCTCCGTGAATTTCCATGAATCTCCATGAATCTCCATGAATCTCCATGAATCTGCATGAATCTCCATGAATCGCCATGAACTTCCTCCATGAATCTCCATGAATCTCCATGAATCTCCATGAATCTCCACGAATCTCCATGAACATCCTCGATGAATCTCCATGAATCTCCTCCATGAATCTCCATGAACCTCCATGAACCTCCTCCATGCACCTCCATAAATCTCCATGAATCTCCATGAATCTACATGAATCTCCATGAATCTCCATGAATCTCCATGAATCTCCACGAATCTCCATGAATCTCCTCCATAAATCTCCTGTATGCAGCTCCATGAATCTCCATGAATCTCCATGACCCTCCTCCGTGAATCTCCATGAATCTGCATGAATCTCCATGAATCTCCACGAATCTCCATGAATCTCCTCGATGAATCTCCTGTATGAATCTCCATGAATCTCCTCCATGAATCTCCATGAATCTCCATGAATCTCCTCCATGCACCTCCATAAATCTCCATGAATCTCCATGAATCTCCATGAATCTCCATGAATCTCCATGAATCTCCATGAATCTCCACGAATCTCCTCGATGAATCTCCTGTATGAATCTCCATGAATCTCCTCCATGAATCTCCATGAATCTCCATGAATCTCCTCCATGCACCTCCATAAATCTCCATGAATCTCCATGAATCTCCATGAATCTCCATGAATCTCCATGAATCTCCACGAATCTCCATGAATCTCCTCCATGAATCTCCTGTACGAATCTCCATGAATCTCCTCCATGAATCTCCATGAATCTCCTCCATGAACCTCCTCCATGAACCTTCATAAATCTCCATGAATCTCTATGAATCTCCACGAATCTCCATGAATCTCCATGAATCTCCATGAATCTCCATGAACCTCCTCCATAAATCTCCATACATCTCCATTTATCTCCTCTATACATATCCATGAACCTCGTCCATGAATCTCCATGAATCTCCGTGAATTTCCATGAATCTCCATGAATCTCCATGAATCTCCATGAATCTGCATGAATCTCCATGAATCGCCATGAACCTCCTCCATGAATCTCCATGAATCTCCATGAATCTCCATGAATCTCCACGAATCTCCATGAACATCCTCGATGAATCTCCATGAATCTCCTCCATGAATCTCCATGAACCTCCATGAACCTCCTCCATGCACCTCCATAAATCTCCATGAATCTCCTCCATGAATCTCCATGAATCTCCATGGATCTTCTGTATGAATCTCCACGAATCTCCATGAATCTCCATGAATCTCCATGAATCTCCTCCATGAATCTCCATGAATCTAGATGAATCTCCTGCATAAATCTCCATGAATCTCCATGAATCTCCATGAATCTCCATGAATCTCCACGAATCTCCATGAATCTCCTCGATGAATCTCCTGTATGAATCTTCATGAATCTCCTCCATGAATCTCCATGACTCTCCATGAATCTCCTCCATGCACCTCCATAAATCTCCATGAATCTCCATGAATCTCCATGAATCTCCATGAATCTCCACGAATCTCCATGAATCTCCTCCATGAATCTCCTGTATGCAGCTCCATGAATCTCCATGAATCTCCATGACCCTCCTCCATGAATCTCCATGAATCTGCATGAATCTCCATGAATCTCCACGAATCTCCATGAATCTCCTCGATGAATCTCCTGTATGAATCTCCATGAATCTCCTCCATGAATCTCCATGAATCTCCATGAATCTCCTCCATGCACCTCCATAAATCTCCATGAATCTCCATGAATCTCCATGAATCTCCATGAATCTCCATGAATCTCCACGAATCTCCATGAATCTCCTGTATGAATCTCCATGAATCTCCTCCATGAATCTCCATGAATCTCCATGAATCTCCTCCATGCACCTCCATAAATCTCCATGAATCTCCATGAATCTCCATGAATCTCCATGAATCTCCATGAATCTCCACGAATCTCCATGAATCTCCTCCATGAATCTCCTGTACGAATCTCCATGAATCTCCTCCATGAATCTCCATGAATCTCCTCCATGAACCTCCTCCATGAACCTTCATAAATCTCCATGAATCTCTATGAATCTCCACGAATCTCCATGAATCTCCATGAATCTCCATGAATCTCCATGAACCTCCTCCATAAATCTCCATGCATCTCCATTAATCTCCTCTATACATATCCATGAACCTCGTCCATGAATCTCCATGAATCTCCGTGAATTTCCATGAATCTCCATGAATCTCCATGAATCTCCATGAATCTGCATGAATCTCCATGAATCGCCATGAACTTCCTCCATGAATCTCCATGAATCTCCATGAATCTCCATGAATCTCCACGAATCTCCATGAACATCCTCGATGAATCTCCATGAATCTCCTCCATGAATCTCCATGAATCTCCATGAATCTCCTCCATGCACCTCCATAAATCTCCATGAATCTCCATGAATCTACATGAATCTCCATGAATCTCATTGAATCTCCATGAATCTCCACGAATCTCCATGAATCTCCTCCATGAATCTCCTGTATGCAGCTCCATGAATCTCCATGAATCTCCATGAACCTCCTCCATGAATCTCCATGAATCTGCATGAATCTCCATGAATCTCCACGAATCTCCATGAATCTCCTCGATGAATCTCCTGTATGAATCTCCATGAATCTCCTCCATGAATCTCCATGAATCTCCATGAATCTCCTCCATGCACCTCCATAAATCTCCATGAATCTCCATGAATCTCCATGAATCTCCATGAATCTCCATGAATCTCCACGAATCTCCTCGATGAATCTCCTGTATGAATCTCCATGAATCTCCTCCATGAATCTCCATGAATCTCCATGAATCTCCATGAATCTCCATGAATCTCCCTGAATCTCCATGAACCTCCTCCATAAATCTCCATGCATCTCCATTAATCTCCTCTATACATATCCATGAACCTCGTCCATGAATCTCCATGAATCTCCGTGAATTTCCATGAATCTCCATGAATCTCCATGAATCTCCATGAATATGCATGAATCTCCATGAATCGCCATGAACCTCCTCCATGAATCTCCATGAATCTCCATGAATCTCCATGAATCTCCTCGATGAATCTCCATGAATCTCCTCCATGAATCTCCATGAATCTCCATGAATCTCCTCCATGCACCTCCATGAATCTCCATGAATCTCCATGAATCTACATGAATCTCCATGAATCTCCATGAATCTCCATGAACCTCCACGAATCTCCATGAATCTCCTCCATGAATCTCCTGTATGCAGCTCTATGAATCTCCATGAATCTCCATGAACCTCCTCCATGAATCTCCATGAATCTCCATGAATCTACATGAATCTCCATGAATCTCCATGAATCTCCATGAATCTCCACGAATCTCCATGAATCTCCTCCATGAATCTCCTGTATGCAGCTCCATGAATCTCCATGAATCTCCATGAACCTCCTCCATGAATCTCCATGAATCTGCATGAATCTCCATGAATCTCCACGAATCTCCATGAATCTCCTCGATGAATCTCCTGTATGAATCTCCATGAATCTCCTCCATGAATCTCCATGAATCTCCATGAATCTCCTCCATGCACCTCCATAAATCTCCATGAATCTCCATGAATCTCCATGAATCTCCATGAATCTCCATGAATCTCCACGAATCTCCTCGATGAATCTCCTGTATGAATCTCCATGAATCTCCTCCATGAATCTCCATGAATCTCCATGAATCTCCATGAATCTCCATGAATCTCCCTGAATCTCCATGAACCTCCTCCATAAATCTCCATGCATCTCCATTAATCTCCTCTATACATATCCATGAACCTCGTCCATGAATCTCCATGAATCTCCGTGAATTTCCATGAATCTCCATGAATCTCCATGAATCTCCATGAATCTGCATGAATCTCCATGAATCGCCATGAACCTCCTCCATGAATCTCCATGAATCTCCATGAATCTCCATGAATCTCCTCGATGAATCTCCATGAATCTCCTCCATGAATCTCCATGAATCTCCATGAATCTCCTCCATGCACCTCCATGAATCTCCATGAATCTCCATGAATCTACATGAATCTCCATGAATCTCCATGAATCTCCATGAACCTCCACGAATCTCCATGAATCTCCTCCATGAATCTCCTGTATGCAGCTCCATGAATCTCCATGAATCTCCATGAACCTCCTCCATGAATCTCCATGAATCTGCATGAATCTCCATGAATCTCCATGAATCTCCATGAATCTCCATGAATCTCCTCCATGAATCTCCTGTACGAATCTCCATGAATCTCCATGAACCTCCTCCATGAATCTCCTGTATGAATCTCCATGAATCTCCTCCATGAATCTCCATAAATGTCCATGAATCTCCATGAATCTCCATTAATCTCCTCCATGAGCCTCCAAAAATTTCCATGAATCTCCACGAATCTCCATGAATCTCCATGAATCTCCTCAATGAATCTCCATAAATCTCCATGAATCTCCTCCATGAATCTCCATGAACCTCCATGAATCTCCATGAATCTCCATGAATCTCCATGAACCTCCTCCATAAATCTCCATGAATCTCCATGAATCTCCTCCATGAATCTCCATGAATCTCCATGAATCTCCATGAATCTCCATGAATCTCCATGAATCTCCTCCATGAATCTCCTGTATGCAGCTCCATGAATCTCCATGAATCTCCATGAACCTCCTCCATGAATCTCCATGAATCTGCATGAATCTCCATGAATCTCCATGAATCTCCATGAATCTCCATGAATCTCCTCCATGAATCTCCTGTACGAATCTCCATGAATCTCCATGAACCTCCTCCATGAATCTCCTGTATGAATCTCCATGAATCTCCTCCATGAATCTCCATAAATGTCCATGAATCTCCATGAATCTCCATTAATCTCCTCCATGAGCCTCCAAAAATTTCCATGAATCTCCACGAATCTCCATGAATCTCCATGAATCTCCTCAATGAATCTCCATAAATCTCCATGAATCTCCTCCATGAATCTCCATGAACCTCCATGAATCTCCATGAATCTCCATGAATCTCCATGAACCTCCTCCATGAATCTCCATGAATCTCCTCCATGAATCTCCATGAATCTCCATGAATCTCCATGAATCTCCATGAATCTCCATGAATCTCCATGATTCTCCATGAATCTCCATGAATCTCCATGAATGTCCTCCATGAATCTCCATAAATCTCCATGAATCTCCACGAATCTCCATGAATCTCCATGAATCTCCATGAATCTCCTGTATGAATCTCCATGAATCTCCATGAATCTCCCGTATGCATCTCCATGAATCTCCTCCATGAATCTCCATGAATCTCCATGAACCTCCACGAATCTCCATGAATCTCCGTGAATCTCCATGAATCTCCATGAATCTCCATGAATCTCCATGAACCTCCTCCATAAATCTCCATGAATCTCCATCAATCTAGTCTAACCCTATCCATGAACCTTGTGCATGTATCTGCATGAATCTCGGTGAATCTCCATGTATTTCCATTAATCTCCATGAATCTCCATGAATCTCCTCCATGAATCTCCATAAATCTCCATGAATCTCCTCCATGAATCTCCATGAATCTCCATGAATCTCCATGAATCTCCATGTATCTCCATGAATGTCCTCCATGATTCTCCATAAATCTCCATGAATCTCCATGAATCTCCATGAATCTCCATGAATCTCCATGAACCTCCTCCATGAATCTCCATGAATCTCCATGAATTTTCTCTATAAATATCCATCAACCTCCTCCATGAATCTCCATGAATCTCAATGAATCTCCTCCATGAATCTGCATGAATCTCCATGAATCTCCATGAATCTCCATGAATTTCCATGAATCGCCATGAATCTAAATGAATCCTCTCCGTGAACCTCCTGTATGAATCTCCATGAATCTCCTCCATGAATCTCCTTGAGTCTCCATTAATCTCCTCAATGAACCTCCATAAATCTCCATGAATCTCCATGAACCTCCTCCATGAATCTCCATGTATCTCCATGAAACTCCATGAATCTCCATGAATCTCCATGAATTTCCATGAATCTCCTGTATGAATCTCCATGAATCTCCATGAATCTCCATGAATCTCCATGAATCTAAATGAATCCCCTCCATGAATCTAAATGAATCCCCTCCATGAACCTCCTGTATGAATCTCCTGTATGAATCTCCATGAATCTCCATGAATTTCCATGAATCTCCATGAATCTCACATTAATCTCCTCCATGAGCCTCCAAAAATTTCCATGAATCTCCACGAATCTCCATGAATCTCCATGAATCTCCATCAATCTCCATGAATCTCCTCAATGAATCTCCATAAATCTCCATGAATCTCCTCCATGAATCTCCATGAACCTCCATGAATCTCCATGAATCTCCATGAATCTCCATGAACCTCCTCCATGAATCTCCATGAATCTCCATGAATCTCCTCCATGAATCTCCATAAATCTCCATGAATCTCCTCCATGAATCTCCATGAATCTCCATGAATCTCCATGAATCTCCATGAATCTCCATGAATGTCCTCCATGAATCTCCATAAATCTCCATGAATCTCCATGAATCTCCATGAATCTCCATGAATCTCCATGAACCTCCTCCATGAATCTCCATGAATCTCCATGAATTTTCTCTATAAATATCCATCAACCTCCTCCATGAATCTCAATGAATCTCCTCCATGAATCTGCATGAATCTCCATGAATCTCCATGAATCTCCATGAATCTCCATGAATCTAAATGAATCCTCTCCATGAACCTCCTGTATGAATCTCCATGAATCTCCTCCATGAATCTCCATGAGTGTCCATTAATCTCCTCAATGAACCTCCATAAATCTCCATGAATCTCCATGAACCTCCTCCATGAATCTCCTGTATGAATCTCCATGAATCTCCTCCATGAATCTCCATGAATTTCCATGAATCTCCATGAATCTCCATGAATCTCCATGAATCTCCATGAATCTTCTCCATGAATCTCCTGTACGAATCTCCATGAATCTCCATGAATCTCCATGAACCTCCTCCATAAATCTCCATGAATCTCCATGAATCTCCTCCATAAATCTCCACGAATCTCCATTAATCTCCTCAATGAACCTCCATAAATCTCCATGAATCTCCATGAACCTCCTCCATGAATCTCCATGAATGTCCACGAATCTCCATGAATCTCCTCGATGAATCTCCTGTATGAATCTCCATGAACCTCCACCATGAACCTCCATAAATCTCCATGAATCTCCATGAATCTCCATGAATCTCCATGAATCTCCGTGAATTTCCATGAATCTCCATGAATCTCCATGAATCTCCATGAATCTGCATGAATCTCCATGAATCGCCATGAACCTCCTCCATGAATCTCCATGAATCTCCATGAATCTCCATGAATCTCCACGAATCTCCATGAACATCCTCGATGAATCTCCATGAATCTCCTCCATGAATCTCCATGAACCTCCATGAACCTCCTCCATGCACCTCCATAAATCTCCATGAATCTCCATGAATCTACATGAATCTCCATGAATCTCCATGAATCTCCATGAATCTCCACGAATCTCCATGAATCTCCTCCATGAATCTCCTGTATGCAGCTCCATGAATCTCCATGAATCTCCATGACCCTCCTCCATGAATCTCCATGAATCTGCATGAATCTCCATGAATCTCCACGAATCTCCATGAATCTCCTCGATGAATCTCCTGTATGAATCTCCATGAATCTCCTCCATGAATCTCCATGAATCTCCATGAATCTCCTCCATGCACCTCCATAAATCTCCATGAATCTCCATGAATCTCCATGAATCTCCATGAATCTCCATGAATCTCCACGAATCTCCATGAATCTCCTCCATGAATCTCCTGTACGAATCTCCATGAATCTCCTCCATGAATCTCCATGAATCTCCTCCATGAACCTCCTCCATGAACCTTCATAAATCTCCATGAATCTCTATGAATCTCCACGAATCTCCATGAATCTCCATGAATCTCCATGAATCTCCATGAACCTCCTCCATAAATCTCCATGCATCTCCATTAATCTCCTCTATACATATCCATGAACCTCGTCCATGAATCTCCATGAATCTCCGTGAATTTCCATGAATCTCCATGAATCTCCATGAATCTCCATGAATCTGCATGAATCTCCATGAATCGCCATGAACCTCCTCCATGAATCTCCATGAATCTCCACGAATCTCCATGAACATCCTCGATGAATCTCCATGAATCTCCTCCATGAATCTCCATGAACCTCCATGAACCTCCTCCATGCACCTCCATAAATCTCCATGAATCTCCATGAATCTACATGAATCTCCATGAATCTCCATGAATCTCCATGAATCTCCACGAATCTCCATGAATCTCCTCCATGAATCTCCTGTATGCAGCTCCATGAATCTCCATGAATCTCCATGACCCTCCTCCATGAATCTCCATGAATCTGCATGAATCTCCATGAATCTCCACGAATCTCCATGAATCTCCTCGATGAATCTCCTGTATGAATCTCCATGAATCTCCTCCATGAATCTCCATGAATCTCCATGAATCTCCTCCATGCACCTCCATAAATCTCCATGAATCTCCATGAATCTCCATGAATCTCCATGAATCTCCATGAATCTCCATGAATCTCCACGAATCTCCTCGATGAATCTATTGTATGAATCTCCATGAATCTCCTCCATGAATCTCCATGAATCTCCATGAATCTCCTCCATGCACCTCCATAAATCTCCATGAATCTCCATGAATCTCCATGAATCTCCATGAATCTCCATGAATCTCCACGAATCTCCATGAATCTCCTCCATGAATCTCCTGTACGAATCTCCATGAATCTCCTCCATGAATCTCCATGAATCTCCTCCATGAACCTCCTCCATGAACCTTCATAAATCTCCATGAATCTCTATGAATCTCCACGAATCTGCATGAATCTCCATGAATCGCCATGAACCTCCTCCATGAATCTCCATGAATCTCCATGAATCTCCATGAATCTCCACGAATCTCCATGAACATCCATGAATCTCCTCAATGAATCTCCATAAATCTCCATGAATCTCCTCCATGAATCTCCATGAACCTCCATGAATCTCCATGAATCTCCATGAATCTCCATGAACCTCCTCCATGAATCTCCATGAATCTCCATGAATCTCCTCCATGAATCTCCATGAATCTCCATGAATCTCCATGAATCTCCATGAATCTCCATGAATCTCCTCCATGAATCTCCTGTATGCAGCTCCATGAATCTCCATGAATCTCCATGAACCTCCTCCATGAATCTCCATGAATCTGCATGAATCTCCATGAATCTCCATGAATCTCCATGAATCTCCATTAATCTCCTCCATGAGCCTCCAAAAATTTCCATGAATCTCCACGAATCTCCATGAATCTCCATGAATCTCCTCAATGAATCTCCATAAATCTCCATGAATCTCCTCCATGAATCTCCATGAACCTCCATGAATCTCCATGAATCTCCATGAATCTCCATGAACCTCCTCCATGAATCTCCATGAATCTCCTCCATGAATCTCCATGAATCTCCATGAATCTCCATGAATCTCCATGAATCTCCATGAATCTCCATGATTCTCCATGAATCTCCATGAATCTCCATGAATGTCCTCCATGAATCTCCATAAATCTCCATGAATCTCCACGAATCTCCATGAATCTCCATGAATCTCCATGAATCTCCTGTATGAATCTCCATGAATCTCCATGAATCTCCCGTATGCATCTCCATGAATCTCCTCCATGAATCTCCATGAATCTCCATGAACCTCCACGAATCTCCATGAATCTCCGTGAATCTCCATGAATCTCCATGAATCTCCATGAATCTCCATGAACCTCCTCCATAAATCTCCATGAATCTCCATCAATCTAGTCTAACCCTATCCATGAACCTTGTGCATGTATCTGCATGAATCTCGGTGAATCTCCATGTATTTCCATTAATCTCCATGAATCTCCATGAATCTCCTCCATGAATCTCCATAAATCTCCATGAATCTCCTCCATGAATCTCCATGAATCTCCATGAATCTCCATGAATCTCCATGTATCTCCATGAATGTCCTCCATGATTCTCCATAAATCTCCATGAATCTCCATGAATCTCCATGAATCTCCATGAATCTCCATGAACCTCCTCCATGAATCTCCATGAATCTCCATGAATTTTCTCTATAAATATCCATCAACCTCCTCCATGAATCTCCATGAATCTCAATGAATCTCCTCCATGAATCTGCATGAATCTCCATGAATCTCCATGAATCTCCATGAATTTCCATGAATCGCCATGAATCTAAATGAATCCTCTCCGTGAACCTCCTGTATGAATCTCCATGAATCTCCTCCATGAATCTCCTTGAGTCTCCATTAATCTCCTCAATGAACCTCCATAAATCTCCATGAATCTCCATGAACCTCCTCCATGAATCTCCATGTATCTCCATGAAACTCCATGAATCTCCATGAATCTCCATGAATTTCCATGAATCTCCTGTATGAATCTCCATGAATCTCCATGAATCTCCATGAATCTCCATGAATCTAAATGAATCCCCTCCATGAATCTAAATGAATCCCCTCCATGAACCTCCTGTATGAATCTCCTGTATGAATCTCCATGAATCTCCATGAATTTCCATGAATCTCCATGAATCTCACATTAATCTCCTCCATGAGCCTCCAAAAATTTCCATGTATCTCCACGAATCTCCATGAATCTCCATGAATCTCCATCAATCTCCATGAATCTCCTCAATGAATCTCCATAAATCTCCATGAATCTCCTCCATGAATCTCCATGAACCTCCATGAATCTCCATGAATCTCCATGAATCTCCATGAACCTCCTCCATGAATCTCCATGAATCTCCATGAATCTCCTCCATGAATCTCCATAAATCTCCATGAATCTCCTCCATGAATCTCCATGAATCTCCATGAATCTCCATGAATCTCCATGAATCTCCATGAATGTCCTCCATGAATCTCCATAAATCTCCATGAATCTCCATGAATCTCCATGAATCTCCATGAATCTCCATGAACCTCCTCCATGAATCTCCATGAATCTCCATGAATTTTCTCTATAAATATCCATCAACCTCCTCCATGAATCTCAATGAATCTCCTCCATGAATCTGCATGAATCTCCATGAATCTCCATGAATCTCCATGAATCTCCATGAATCTAAATGAATCCTCTCCATGAACCTCCTGTATGAATCTCCATGAATCTCCTCCATGAATCTCCATGAGTCTCCATTAATCTCCTCAATGAACCTCCATAAATCTCCATGAATCTCCATGAACCTCCTCCATGAATCTCCTGTATGAATCTCCATGAATCTCCTCCATGAATCTCCATGAATTTCCATGAATCTCCATGAATCTCCATGAATCTCCATGAATCTCCATGAATCTTCTCCATGAATCTCCTGTACGAATCTCCATGAATCTCCATGAATCTCCATGAACCTCCTCCATAAATCTCCATGAATCTCCATGAATCTCCTCCATAAATCTCCACGAATCTCCATTAATCTCCTCAATGAACCTCCATAAATCTCCATGAATCTCCATGAACCTCCTCCATGAATCTCCATGAATGTCCACGAATCTCCATGAATCTCCTCGATGAATCTCCTGTATGAATCTCCATGAACCTCCACCATGAACCTCCATAAATCTCCATGAATCTCCATGAATCTCCATGAATCTCCATGAATCTCCGTGAATTTCCATGAATCTCCATGAATCTCCATGAATCTCCATGAATCTGCATGAATCTCCATGAATCGCCATGAACCTCCTCCATGAATCTCCATGAATCTCCATGAATCTCCATGAATCTCCACGAATCTCCATGAACATCCTCGATGAATCTCCATGAATCTCCTCCATGAATCTCCATGAACCTCCATGAACCTCCTCCATGCACCTCCATAAATCTCCATGAATCTCCATGAATCTACATGAATCTCCATGAATCTCCATGAATCTCCATGAATCTCCACGAATGTCCATGAATCTCCTCCATGAATCTCCTGTATGCAGCTCCATGAATCTCCATGAATCTCCATGACCCTCCTCCATGAATCTCCATGAATCTGCATGAATCTCCATGAATCTCCACGAATCTCCATGAATCTCCTCGATGAATCTCCTGTATGAATCTCCATGAATCTCCTCCATGAATCTCCATGAATCTCCATGAATCTCCTCCATGCACCTCCATAAATCTCCATGAATCTCCATGAATCTCCATGAATCTCCATGAATCTCCATGAATCTCCACGAATCTCCATGAATCTCCTCCATGAATCTCCTGTACGAATCTCCATGAATCTCCTCCATGAATCTCCATGAATCTCCTCCATGAACCTCCTCCATGAACCTTCATAAATCTCCATGAATCTCTATGAATCTCCACGAATCTCCATGAATCTGCATGAATCTCCATGAATCGCCATGAACCTCCTCCATGAATCTCCATGAATCTCCATGAATCTCCATGAATCTCCACGAATCTCCATGAACATCCTCGATGAATCTCCATGAATCTCCTCCATGAATCTCCATGAACCTCCATGAACCTCCTCCATGCACCTCCATAAATCTCCATGAATCTCCATGAATCTACATGAATCTCCATGAATCTCCATGAATCTCCATGAATCTCCACGAATCTCCATGAATCTCCTCCATGAATCTCCTGTATGCAGCTCCATGAATCTCCATGAATCTCCATGACCCTCCTCCATGAATCTCCATGAATCTGCATGAATCTCCATGAATCTCCACGAATCTCCATGAATCTCCTCGATGAATCTCCTGTATGAATCTCCATGAATCTCCTCCATGAATCTCCATGAATCTCCATGAATCTCCTCCATGCACCTCCATAAATCTCCATGAATCTCCATGAATCTCCATGAATCTCCATGAATCTCCATGAATCTCCACGAATCTCCATGAATCTCCTCCATGAATCTCCTGTACGAATCTCCATGAATCTCCTCCATGAATCTCCATGAATCTCCTCCATGAACCTCCTCCATGAACCTTCATAAATCTCCATGAATCTCTATGAATCTCCACGAATCTGCATGAATCTCCATGAATCGCCATGAACCTCCTCCATGAATCTCCATGAATCTCCATGAATCTCCATGAATCTCCACGAATCTCCATGAACATCCTCGATGAATCTCCATGAATCTCCTCCATGAATCTCCATGAACCTCCATGAACCTCCTCCATGCACCTCCATAAATCTCCATGAATCTCCATGAATCTACATGAATCTCCATGAATCTCCATGAATCTCCATGAATCTCCACGAATCTCCATGAATCTCCTCCATGAATCTCCTGTATGCAGCTCCATGAATCTCCATGAATCTCCATGACCCTCCTCCATGAATCTCCATGAATCTGCATGAATCTCCATGAATCTCCACGAAGCTCCATGAATCTCCTCGATGAATCTCCTGTATGAATCTCCATGAATCTCCTCCATGAATCTCCATGAATCTCCATGAATCTCCTCCATGCACCTCCATAAATCTCCATGAATCTCCATGAATCTCCATGAATCTCCATGAATCTCCACGAATCTCCATGAATCTCCTCCATGAATCTCCTGTACGAATCTCCTTGAATCTCCTCCATGAATCTCCATGAATCTCCTCCATGAACCTCCTCCATGAACCTTCATAAATCTCCATGAATCTCTATGAATCTCCACGAATCTCCATGAATCTCCATGAATCTCCATGAATCTCCATGAATCTCCATGAATCTCCCTGAATCTCCATGAACCTCCTCCATAAATCTCCATGCATCTCCATTAATCTCCTCTATACATATCCATGAACCTCGTCCATGAATCTCCATGAATCTCCGTGAATTTCCATGAATCTCCATGAATCTCCATGAATCTCCATGAATCTCCATGAATCTCCACGAATCTCCATGAATCTCCTCGATGAATCTCCTGTATGAATCTTCATGAATCTCCTCCATGAATCTCCATGAATCTCCATGAATCTCCTCCATGCACCTCCATAAATCTCCATGAATCTCCATGAATCTCCATGAATCTCCATGAATCTCCATGAATCTCCACGAATCTCCTCGATGAATCTCCTGTATGAATCTCCATGAATCTCCTCCATGAATCTCCTCCATGAATCTCCATGAATCTCCACGAATCTCCATGAATCTCCTCCATGAATCTCCTGTACGAATCTCCATGAATCTCCTCCATGAATCTCCATGAATCTCCTCCATGAACCTCCTCCATGAACCTTCATAAATCTCCATGAATCTCTATGAATCTCCACGAATCTCCATGAATCTCCATGAATCTCCATGAATCTCCATGAACCTCCTCCATAAATCTCCATGCATCTCCATTAATCTCCTCTATACATATCCATGAACCTCGTCCATGAATCTCCATGAATCTCCGTGAATTTCCATGAATCTCCATGAATCTCCATGAATCTCCATGAATCTGCATGAATCTCCATGAATCGCCATGAACCTCCTCCATGAATCTCCATGAATCTCCATGAATCTCCATGAATCTCCACGAATCTCCATGAACATCCTCGATGAATCTCCATGAATCTCCTCCATGAATCTCCATGAATCTCCATGAATCTCCTCCATGCACCTCCATAAATCTCCATGAATCTCCATGAATCTACATGAATCTCCATGAATCTCCATGAATCTCCATGAATCTCCACGAATCTCCATGAATCTCCTCCATGAATCTCCTGTATGCAGCTCCATGAATCTCCATGAATCTCCATGAACCTCCTCCATGAATCTCCATGAATCTGCATGAATCTCCATGAATCTCCACGAATCTCCATGAATCTCCTCGATGAATCTCCTGTATGAATCTCCATGAATCTCCTCCATGCACCTCCATAAATCTCCATGAATCTCCATGAATCTACATGAATCTCCATGAATCTCCATGAATCTCCATGAATCTCCACGAATCTCCATGAATCTCCTCCATGAATCTCCTGTATGCAGCTCCATAAATCTCCATGAATCTCCATGAATCTCCATGAATCTCCACGAATCTCCTCGATGAATCTCCTGTATGAATCTCCATGAATCTCCTCCATGAATCTCCATGAATCTCCATGAATCTCCATGAATCTCCATGAATCTCCCTGAATCTCCATGAACCTCCTCCATAAATCTCCATGCATCTCCATTAATCTCCTATATACATATCCATGAACCTCGTCCATGAATCTCCATGAATCTCCGTGAATTTCCATGAATCTCCATGAATCTCCATGAATCTCCATGAATCTGCATGAATCTCCATGAATCGCCATGAACCTCCTCCATGAATCTCCATGAATCTCCATGAATCTCCATGAATCTCCTCGATGAATCTCCATGAATCTCCTCCATGAATCTCCATGAATCTCCATGAATCTCCTCCATGCACCTCCATGAATCTCCATGAATCTCCATGAATCTACATGAATCTCCATGAATCTCCATGAATCTCCATGAATCTCCACGAATCTCCATGAATCTCCTCCATGAATCTCCTGTATGCAGCTCCATGAATCTCCATGAATCTCCATGAACCTCCTCCATGAATCTCCATGAATCTGCATGAATCTCCATGAATCTCCATGAATCTCCATGAATCTCCATGAATCTCCTCCATGAATCTCCTGTACGAATCTCCATGAATCTCCATGAACCTCCTCCATGAATCTCCTGTATGAATCTCCATGAATCTCCTCCATGAATCTCCATAAATGTCCATGAATCTCCATGAATCTCCATTAATCTCCTCCATGAGCCTCCAAAAATTTCCATGAATCTCCACGAATCTCCATGAATCTCCATGAATCTCCTCAATGAATCTCCATAAATCTCCATGAATCTCCTCCATGAATCTCCATGAACCTCCATGAATCTCCATGAATCTCCATGAATCTCCATGAACCTCCTCCATGAATCTCCATGAATCTCCATGAATCTCCTCCATGAATCTCCATGAATCTCCATGAATCTCCATGAATCTCCATGAATCTCCATGAATCTCCATGATTCTCCATGAATCTCCATGAATCTCCATGAATGTCCTCCATGAATCTCCATAAATCTCCATGAATCTCCACGAATCTCCATGAATCTCCATGAATCTCCATGAATCTCCTGTATGAATCTCCATGAATCTCCATGAATCTCCCGTATGCATCTCCATGAATCTCCTCCATGAATCTCCATGAATCTCCATGAACCTCCACGAATCTCCATGAATCTCCGTGAATCTCCATGAATCTCCATGAATCTCCATGAATCTCCATGAACCTCCTCCATAAATCTCCATGAATCTCCATCAATCTAGTCTAACCCTATCCACGAACCTTGTCCATGTATCTGCATGAATCTCGGTGAATCTCCATGTATTTCCATTAATCTCCATGAATCTCCATGAATCTCCTCCATGAATCTCCATAAATCTCCATGAATCTCCTCCATGAATCTCCATGAATCTCCATGAATCTCCATGAATCTCCATGTATCTCCATGAATGTCCTCCATGATTCTCCATAAATCTCCATGAATCTCCATGAATCTCCATGAATCTCCATGATTCTCCATGAACCTCCTCCATGAATCTCCATGAATCTCCATGAATTTTCTCTATAAATATCCATCAACCTCCTCCATGAATCTCCATGAATCTCAATGAATCTCCTCCATGAATCTGCATGAATCTCCATGAATCTCCATGAATCTCCATGAATTTCCATGAATCGCCATGAATCTAAATGAATCCTCTCCATGAACCTCCTGTATGAATCTCCATGAATCTCCTCCATGAATCTCCTTGAGTCTCCATTAATCTCCTCAATGAACCTCCATAAATCTCCATGAATCTCCATGAACCTCCTCCATGAATCTCCATGTATCTCCATGAAACTCCATGAATCTCCATGAATCTCCATGAATTTCCATGAATCTCCTGTATGAATCTCCATGAATCTCCATGAATCTCCATGAATCTCCATGAATCTAAATGAATCCCCTCCATGAATCTAAATGAATCCCCTCCATGAACCTCCTGTATGAATCTCCTGTATGAATCTCCATGAATCTCCATGAATTTCCATGAATCTCCATGAATCTCACATTAATCTCCTCCATGAGCCTCCAAAAATTTCCATGAATCTCCACGAATCTCCATGAATCTCCATGAATCTCCATGAATCTCCATCAATCTCCATGAATCTCCTCAATGAATCTCCATAAATCTCCATGAATCTCCTCCATGAATCTCCATGAACCTCCATGAATATCCATGAATCTCCATGAATCTCCATGAACCTCCTCCATGAATCTCCATGAATCTCCATGAATCTCCTCCATGAATCTCCATAAATCTCCATGAATCTCCTCCATGAATCTCCATGAATCTCCATGAATCTCCATGAATCTCCATGAATCTCCATGAATGTCCTCCATGAATCTCCATAAATCTCCATGAATCTCCATGAATCTCCATGAATCTCCATGAATCTCCATGAACCTCCTCCATGAATCTCCATGAATCTCCATGAATTTTCTCTATAAATATCCATCAACCTCCTCCATGAATCTCAATGAATCTCCTCCATGAATCTGCATGAATCTCCATGAATCTCCATGAATCTCCATGAATCTCCATGAATCTAAATGAATCCTCTCCATGAACCTCCTGTATGAATCTCCATGAATCTCCTCCATGAATCTCCATGAGTCTCCATTAATCTCCTCAATGAACCTCCATAAATCTCCATGAATCTCCATGAACCTCCTCCATGAATCTCCTGTATGAATCTCCATGAATCTCCTCCATGAATCTCCATGAATTTCCATGAATCTCCATGAATCTCCATGAATCTCCATGAATCTCCATGAATCTTCTCCATGAATCTCCTGTACGAATCTCCATGAATCTCCATGAATCTCCATGAACCTCCTCCATAAATCTCCATGAATCTCCATGAATCTCCTCCATAAATCTCCACGAATCTCCATTAATCTCCTCAATGAACCTCCATAAATCTCCATGAATCTCCATGAACCTCCTCCATGAATCTCCATGAATGTCCACGAATCTCCATGAATCTCCTCGATGAATCTCCATGAACCTCCACCATGAACCTCCATAAATCTCCATGAATCTCCATGAATCTCCATGAATCTCCATGAATCTCCATGAATCTCCATGAATCTTCTCCATGAATCTCCTGTACGAATCTCCATGAATCTCCATGAATCTCCATGAACCTCCTCCATAAATCTCCATGAATCTCCTCTATACATATCCACGAACCTCGTCCATGAATCTCCAAGAATCTCCGTGAATTTCCATGAATTTCCATGAATCTCCTCAATGAATCTCCATAAATCTCCATGAATCTCCTCCATGAATCTCCATGAATCTCCATGAATCTCCTCCATGAACCTCCACGAATCGCCATGAATCTCCGTGAATCTCCATGAATCTCCATGAATCTCCATGAATCTCCATGAACCTCCTCCATAAATCTCCACGAATCTCCATTAATCTCCTCAATGAACCTCCATAAATCTCCATGAATCTCCATGAACCTCCTCCATGAATCTCCTGTATGAATCTCCATGCATCTCCTCCATGAATCTCCATGAATTTCCATGAATCTCCATGAATCTCCATTAATCTCCTCCATGAGCCTCCAAAAATTTCCATGAATCTCCACGAATCTCCATGAATCTCCATGAATCTCCATGAATGTCCACGAATCTCCATGAATCTCCTCGATGAATCTCCTGTATGAATCTCCATGAATCTCCTCCATGAATCTCCATGAATCTCCATGAATCTCCACCATGAACCTCCATAAATCTCCATGAATCTCCATGAATCTCCATGAATCTCCATGAATCTCCATGAATCTCCATGAATCTTCTCCATGAATCTCCTGTTCGAATCTCCATGAATCTCCATGAATCTCCACGAATCTCCTCGATTAATCTCCTGTATGAATCTCCATGAATCTCCTCTATGAATCTCCATGAATCTCCATGAATCTCCTCCATGCACCTCCATAAATCTCCATGAATCTCCATGAATCTCCATGAATCTCCACGAATCTCCATGAATCTCCTCCATGAATCTCCTGTACGAATCTCCATGAATCTCCTCCATGAATCTCCATGAATCTCCTCCATGAACCTCCTCCATGAACCTTCATAAATCTCCATGAATCTCTATGAATCTCCACGAATCTCCATGAATCTCCGTGAATCTCCATGAATCTCCATGAATCTTCATGAATCTCCATGAACCTCCTCCATAAATCTCCATGCATCTCCATGAATCTCCTCTATACATATCCATGAACCTCGTCCATGAATCTCCATGAATCTCCGTGAATTTCCATGAATCTCCATGAATCTCCATGAATCTCCATGAATCTGCATGAATCTCCATGAATCGCCATGAACCTCCTCCATGAATCTCCATGAATCTCCATGAATCTCCATGAATCTCCACGAATCTCCATGAATCTCCTCGATGAATCTCCATGAATCTCCTCCATGCACCTCCATAAATCTCCATGAATCTCCATGAATCTACATGAATCTCCATGAATCTCCATGAATCTCCATGAATCTCCACGAATCTCCATGAATCTCCTCCATGAATCTCCTGTATGAAGCTCCATGAATCTCCATGAATCTCCATGAACCTCCTCCATGAATCTCCATGAATCTCCATGAATCTCCATGAATCTCCATGAATCTCCTCCATGAATCTCCTGTACGAATCTCCATGAATCTCCATGAACCTCCTCCATGAATCTCCTGTATGAATCTCCATGAATCTCCTCCATGAATCTCCATAAATGTCCATGAATCTCCATGAATCTCCATTAATCTCCTCCATGAGCCTCCAAAAATTTCCATGAATCTCCACGAATCTCCATGAATCTCCATGAATCTCCATGAATCTCCATGAATCTCCATGAATCTCCATGAATCTCCATGAATCTCCATGAATCTCCATGAATCTCCATGATTCTCCATGAATCTCCATGAATCTCCATGAATGTCCTCCATGAATCTCCATAAATCTCCATGAATCGCCACGAATCTCCATGAATCTCCATGAATCTCCATGAATCTCCTGTATGAATCTCCATGAATCTCCATGAATCTCCTGTATGCATCTCCATGAATCTCCTCCATGAATCTCCATGAATCTCCATGAATCTCCTCCATGAACCTCCACGAATCTCCATGAACCTCCGTGAATCTCCATGAATCTCCATGAATCTCCATGAATCTCCATGAACCTCCTCCATAAATCTCCATGAATCTCCATCAATCTAGTCTAACCCTATCCATGAACCTTGTCCATGTATCTGCATGAATCTCGGTGAATCTCCATGTATTTCCATTAATCTCCATGAATCTCCATGAATCTCCTCCATGAATCTCCATAAATCTCCATGAATCTCCTCCATGAATCTCCATGAATCTCCATGAATCTCCATGAATCTCCATGAATCTCCATGAATCTCCATGAATGTCCTCCATGAATCTCCATAAATCTCCATGAATCTCCATGAATCTCCATGAATCTCCATGAATCTCCATGAACCTCCTCCATGAATCTCCATGAATCTCCATGAATTTTCTCTATAAATATCCATCAACCTCCTCCATGAATCTCCATGAATCTCAATGAATCTCCTCCATGAATCTGCATAAATCTCCATGAATCTCCATGAATCTCCATGAATCTCCATGAATCTCCATGAATCTAAATGAATCCTCTCCATGAACCTCCTGTATGAATCTCCATGAATCTCCATGAATCTCCTCCATTAATCTCCATGAATCTCCATGAATCTCCATGAATCTCCATGAATCTCCATGAATCTCCATGATTCTCCATGAATCTCCATGAATCTCCATGAATGTCCTCCATGAATCTCCATAAATCTCCATGAATCTCCACGAATCTCCATGAATCTCCATGAATCTCCATGAATCTCCTGTATGAATCTCCATGAATCTCCATGAATCTCCTGTATGCATCTCCATGAATCTCTTCCATGAATCTCCATGAATCTCCATGAATCTCCTCCATGAACCTCCACGAATCTCCATGAATCTCCGTGAATCTCCATGAATCTCCATGAATCTCCATGAATCCCCATGAACCTCCTCCATAAATCTCCATGAATCTCCATCAATCTAGTCTAACCCTATCCATGAACCTTGTCCATGTATCTGCATGAATCTCGGTGAATCTCCATGTATTTCCATTAATCTCCATGAATCTCCATGATTCTCCTCCATGAATCTCCATAAATCTCCATGAATCTCCTCCATGAATCTCCATGAATCTCCATGAATCTAAATGAATCCTCTCCATGAACCTCGTGTATGAATCTCCATGAATCTCCTCCATGAATCTCCATGAGTCTCCATTAATCTCCTCAATGAACCTCCATATATCTCCATGAATCTCCATGAACCTCCTCCATGAATCTCCATGTATCTCCATGAATCTCCATGAATTTCCATGAATCTTCTGTATGAATCTCCATGAATCTCCTCCATGAATCTCCTCCATGAATCTCCATGAATCTCCATGAATCTCCATGAATCTCCATGAATCTCCACGAATCTCCATGAATCTCCTCCATGAATCTCCTGTATGAATCTCCATGAATCTCCATGAATATCCATGAATCTCCTCCATGAACCTCCATAAATCTCCATGAATCTCCATGAATCTCCACGAATCTCCGTGAATCTCCGTGAATCTCCATGAATCTCCATGAATCTCCATGAATCTCCATGAACCTCCTCCATAAATCTCCATGAATCTCCTCTATACATATCCATGAACCTCGTCCATGAATCTCCATGAATCTCCGTGAATCTCCATGAATTTCCATTAATCTCCATGCATCTCCATGAATCTCCATAAATCTCCATGAATCTCCTCCATGAATCTCCATGAATCTCCATGAATATCCATGAATCTCCATGAATCTCCATGAATCTCCATGAACCTCCTCCATGAATCTCCATGAATCTCCATGGATCTCCTTTATGAATCTCCACGAATCTCCATGAATCTCCATGAATCTCCATGAATCTCCTCCATGAACCTCCATAAATCTCCATGAATCTCCATGAATCTCCACGAATCACAATGAATCTCCTCCATGAATCTCCTCTATGAATCTCCATGAATCTCCATGAATCTCCATGAATCTCCATGAATCTCCATGAATCTAAATGAATCCCCTCCATGAACCTCCTGTATGAATCTCCTGTATGAATCTCCATGAATCTCCTCCATGAATCTCCATGAATTTCCATGAATCTCCATGAATCTCCATTAATCTCCTCCATGAGCCTCCAAAAATTTCCATGAATCTCCACGAATCTCCATGAATCTCCATGAATCTCCATGAATGTCCACGGATCTCCATGAATCTCCTCGATCAATCTCCTCCATGAATCTCCTGTATGAATCTCCATGAATCTCCTCCATGAATCTCCATGAATCTCCATGAATCTCCTCCATGAACCTCCATAAATCTCCATGAATCTCCATGAATCTCCATGAATCTCCATGAATCTCCTCCATGAACCTCCATAAATCTCCATGAATCTCCATGAATCTCCATGAATCTCCATGAATCTCCATGAATCTCCATGAATCTCCATGAACCTCCTCCATGAATCTCCATGAATCTCCTCCATGAATCTCCATGAATCTCCTGTATGAATCTCCATGAATCTCCATGAATCTCCTCCATGAACCTCCATAAATCTCCATGAATCTCCATGAATCTCCATGGATCTCCATGAATCTCCATGAATCTCCATGAATCTCCACGAATCTCCATGAATCTCCTCCATGAATCTCCTGTATGAATCTCCATGAATCTCCATGAATCTCCATGAACCTCCTCCATGAATCTCCACGAATCTCCATGAATCTCCTCGATGAATCTCCTGTATGAATCTCCATGAATCTCCTCCATGAATCTCCATGAATCTCCATGAATCTCCTCCATGAACCTCCATAAATCTCCACGAATCTCCATGAATCTCCATGAATCTCCATGAATGTCCACGAATCTCCATGAATCTCCTCGATGAATCTCAAGTATGAATCTCCATGAATCTCCTCCATGAATCTCCATGAATCTCCACGAATCTCCATGAATCTCCATGAATCTCCATGAATCTCCATGAATGTCCACGAACCTCCATGAATCTCCTCGATGAATCTCCTCCATGAATCTCCTGTATGAATCTCCATGAATCTCCATGAACCTCCATGAACCTCCTCCATGAATCTCCTGTATGAATCTCCATGAATTTCCATGAATCTCCATGAATCTCCATTAATCTCCTCCATGAGCCTCCAAAAATTTCCATGAATCTCCACGAATCTCCATGAATCTCCATGAGTCTCCATGAATGTCCACGAATCTCCATGAATCTCCTCGATGAATCTCCTGTATGAATCTCTGTTAAAGGAAAGGTTGGAAAAAGCGCCGTTTTTCAACGTAACCGTCACGTCTTTATTCACTGAATGTTTCGTCACACTTAACAAGAAATTGAGTTAGAAATTGTGAATACACTGAGCGTTGCAATGTATCGAATTTAAAGAACAATAAACTGACTTATAAATGATTCGTTTCCTTAGCTTAGGAAACCCGGAGATTTGAGATAATTGAACTGCTCTTAACCGTAATCGATAGCGAACTGAACTGTCGGATCAGCTGGCGGTTAGACAACACCGGGCGCCGAGTAATCGATGGATCGATGTGCGAACGCCCAATCAGTCGTCCGTTCCGCGGACGACAATCGATCGCAATCGACTTCGGCGCACCGGCCAATCATTACGCGAGCTGATCTTCGACTCAACAGCTCTCGATCCGCCGAAAGAAAACCAAACACGGATTGGCTTCGGTCATTGACCCTTGTCGCGGCCGATCCGCTGGGCCAATCCCAAACATTCCGCCCGCCTCGTCAGCCAATGACGAAACTGTTTACATATTTTCCAATACAAGGTGACGGCTCAAGCGAAGCGAGAAGAGATGAACGGACCGACCACGACAGCGTAGTATTCTGAAACAAACGCGTAGTACAGTGAGAGTGGTATGGAGTGCGACAACGTGAGTGAAAATGGTGATACAGTGATACATGGATGAGTAATTTACGCTGATTAACGAACTAAGTGTGTATAAGGAGATTACTGATCCGGAGAATCGCTCAAGAGCCCAGTCTCGGGGTCCTCTCCCGTGTTCCTGGCCTCGTCCTCCGGTTTCAAGAGCGGGATGAGTTTGTGCACCGGCCGAAGGAACTGCGAAGTAGCTGTACGAATGGTGGCGACGCGGGCCGCGCCGTCTGGTCCCAGATGCACTTGCACGACTCGAGCCAGTGCCCATTGAGTCGGAGGTAAAATCTCATTTTTTACGAGACAGAGAAACCCGGGCTCGATTAATACCTTATCTTTTCGCCACTTGACTCGAGTCTGCAATGTGTTGAGGTATTCCTGAGACCAGCGTCGCCAAAAATGCTGTTGCATTTGCTGCAGTAATTGCCACCGTGATAACCGAGACATCGGGAGCTCCTCCAGACTGGGCTCCGGAATCGCAGTAAGAGGTTCCCCGACCAGAAAGTGACCCGGAGTAAGAGCCACTGGATCCTCCGAGTCGTCGTGCAATGGTTGCATTGGCCTGGAATTCAAACAAGCCTCTATCCCGGCCAGGAGCGTGGTCAGCTCCTCGAACGACAGTCGTTGCTCTCCTATTATCCGACGGAGGTGATGTTTTACCGATTTTACCGCCGCCTCCCAGACTCCTCCGAAGTGAGGAGCAGCGGGGGGATTGAATTTCCACGTGATCCCCTCCCTGGAGGCTGCCTCGAACGGACCACCCCCTTGCTTAGTGGCTTCTCTTAGTAATGTGCGAAGCTCCTTATCCGCACCCACGAAATTCCGGCCGCAGTCGCTATGCAGCTCTAAACATTTTCCCCGCCGGGAAGTGAACCGCTTCAGCGCGGCTATGAATGTCTCGGTGGTTCCGTCCGACACAACCTCCAGGTGCACTGCTTTGGTTGCAAGGCAGACGAAGACCGCGATGTAGCCTTTCGATGCGAGCTGACCACGACCCCGACCTCGGCCGACACGAAGCTCAATTGGACCAGCGTAGTCGATACCCGACCTAAGAAAGGGACGACTTTGAGTTATACGTGCTACGGGTAGATTTCCCATTTTTGGTCGGGCCGTTTCCCCTCTCCAACGAATGCAAACAGTGCACTGACGAATACATTGTTTTACCATAGGCCTTCCTCGGAGAATCCAGCACTCCTGGCGCAATGTAGCCAGCGTGAGCTGTGTCCCCCCATGAAGACATCGGTTGTGAGCAGCGTCGACCCACAACCTTGCAAGAGGGGATTCGTCTGGCAAGATAGCTGGATGCTTGTGTTCGTAAGTGGTGTTTGCTGCTTGTAGACGGCCTCCGACCCGTAACACCCCGTCCTGGTCCAGGAATGGGCAAAGCTTCGCTAGTCTGCAGCTGACCTTGACCGACTGGTTCTTCCGGAGAAGAGATAGTTCCTCAGAGAACCCGGCTGCCTGCTCCAGACGAAGTAAGGTTAATTTTACCTCATGTACCTCAGTGGCGGTGATGAATGATTCCTCTTTTCTTTTCCTAGGGATCCAGCGCAGGCACCAGGCCAGTACCCGGAGTAAGCGGTTCAGGTTTGAGAACCGCTTGATCAGTGGACACGATGATTCTTCTGCTTGCCTGGTTACGTGGTGGATCCCCAGATCCTCGGCCTCGTGCGTCTCCTCCTCGATGAATGGCTCTGGAACAGGATTTGACGAAGAGAGCCATTCAGGTCCTCGCCACCACAGCTCAAACGTGGGAAGCTCCGCTGGGGACAGGCCTCGGGACGCACAGTCAGCTGGATTCTCCGTGCCCTTCACGTGATGCCATTGGGCTTGAGGAAGCATCCTTTGAATTTCGGCCACCCTGTTCGCTACGTAGGTAGGCCAACGAGAGGGGTGCCCCCGGATCCAGCTGAGTGCGACTGAAGAATCCGACCACAAGTGGATACGCACGTCCTGCCAATCGAGCGCCTTTATAACCTGCTCCACGAGCCTTGCCAGCAGGAAAGCGGCAGTGAGCTCCAGCCGAGGTAAAGACACCTTCTTCAAGGGGGCCACCTTTGACTTGGCAACTACCAAGGATACAGTTGCCCCTCCCTCAGTCCGGATAGAGCGAGAATATACCACCCCCGCATAGGCTCGCTCGGAGGCGTCAGCGAACCCGTGAATTTCCAGTGGAACGCTGGAAGTGCTCGATCCTAGCCACCGAGGGACCCGAATCGTCTGGAGCGCAGGAAGTTGTTGCCGGAACCGCTGCCACGTCGAGTGCTCCTTTTCCGGGAGAGGCGTGTCCCAGTCCACCTTGAGGAGCCACAATGACTGGATGACCACCTTCGCTACGATTATAACTGGAGCCAGCCAACCGAGCGGATCGAAAAGTTGAGCCGTTCCGCTGAGTACCGCCCGCTTGGTGGATCCAGAGTTCTTCAGGGATGTCGCAGCAGTCACCTGAAAACAGTCGGGGGAAGGGAGCCACCGTATACCTAATACGCTTTGTTGCGTTGGCGAGTTCCACTCGACTGACCCCTTCAGTTCCTCGGGCGAAAGGTCATCCAGAAGCTCCTTCGAATTTGATGCCCACTTCCGTAAGGGGAATCCGCCCGCCATCAGGAGCCTCCGAGTTTCTTGCTGCTTCCGTCGTGCATCAGTCAGGGTGTCTGCCCCGGAGAGGACATCGTCCATGTAGACGTCCCGGAGAATCACGCTGGCGCCAGAGGGGTATCGCTTCTCTTCACCTTTTGCCAGCTGGTGCAGACATCGAATAGCCAGGTATGGTGCACAAGAGAGCCCGTAAGTGACAGTATTCAACTCGAAAGCTGTCACTTCGCTCTCCTGCGAAGTCTTCCACAAGATCCTCTGCCATTTTCGATCGTCAGGGTGGACCACGATCTGACGATACATCTTCTCTATGTCAGCAGAGAAGACGAATTCGTGCAGCCGCCACCTCAGCAAGACGTCGGCGATGTTGAGGAGTAGGTTTGGGCCCCGAAGAAGGAAGTCGTTAATAGACTTCCCATTGGAGGACGGCATCGATCCGTTAAATACCACCCTTAATTTGGTGGTAGAGCTCGCTTCTCGCAGGACCCCATGATGTGGGAGGTAGTACCCTTCGCTGCTCGGCCGCCGTGAAGCAGTCATGTGACCCAGAGCCTCGTACGTGTCAAGGAATTCGGAGTACGCTCGCTGGAATTCTGCCGATCGACTGAACCGCCCGTTCAGAGACTCCAAGGTTCGAAGAGCTGTGCGGCGAGAGTCTCCCAGAACCGGTGCGCTGCTGAACGGCAGGCGCACCACGAATCGCCCATCAGGTTGCCGTAGGTGAGTCTCAGCAAAGTGTTCTTCGGCCCTTCGGTCGTCCTCTGTCCCTGGAATCGACGCTTGGATTTCTTCTTGCTCCCAGAATCTAGTCAGCAATTCCATTAATTCCCTGTCTACATTGCAGTGGTGAACGGGAATTTCCGGACCGCATGCTGCATCATCGCCGACCTTGGAGTCGATTCCTCCCGTCAGGATCCAACCTAGGGCTGTTTCCTGAGCAATTGGCGTATTCTCCTGTCCTCGCTTCACGCCTTCCCGCAGGATATGATTGTAGGAATCGGCTCCGAGCAAGATGTCCACAGGATCGGCGAGATGGTACCCTGGATCGGCGAGTCGTAGACCCTTTACATGATCCCACTCGGCCACCGCAGGTAGGTTTCTGGGCGTGTACCTGGAGAGCTCTGGAATTATATAAACTGTCACCTGGATCTCGCTTTCTCTGCCATAGTGAGGTGAGATGGTCAGCGTCGTCTTCCCTCTGGTGAGCTTGGCCTTAGCTCCTCCTACACCCAGGAGCGGAACTCGAGCTGGAATCCGCTTCACGCCGAGTCGCTGAGCCAGGGCCTCCGACATGAGGGACACTTCGCTTCCAGGGTCGATCAGCGAACGTGCGTAGCAGTCTTCTCCTCGAGGGCCGGAAACGGAAACGCGAGCCGTTCCGAGCAATACCCCGGAGGGTCGACTCATGGGCTTGGCCACATGTTGTACGACGGCTCCCGGAGATGCAGGCTCCTTCCCGGCAGTCGATGGTACGTGCAGAGTGGTATTGTGCTTCCCTAAACATTTCTGGCATCTCTTTCTTGATTTGCACTCATGAGCTGAGTGCTTGCCCAAGCAATTATAGCAGAGGTTGAGATTTCTAACCACTTCTCTTCTCTCAACAGGAGTTTTCTCTTTGAATTGGTCACAATAGAGAACGTAGTGACTCCCTTGGCACAACCCACAGCTTCCGGCAGGAGGAGGACTGTCCTTGGACACCACATGGACGCGGAACGCCTTCGCCGAGGATTTCTTGCTGTCCTCGGGAGCGTCAGCTTGGGCCGGCTCTAACGCTTCGCAAGTGTGTATGCGTCCCTCCATGAACTTCTTCAGTTGATCAATTGTCGGAAGATCCTTTGAGTGCTGAAGAGAGTCTTCCCACTCGCGCCGAGTCTGCCTATCCAACCGCTCAACTGTCATTTCCACTATCCAATCCGTGGCGTTCGTTACTGGCCGTCCAAGATTTTCGAGAGCGTCGATGGCGTCGAAGGTCTCGTCGTATAACCTCTTCATCTCAGCGGCCGATTCCTTTCGAACGGGAGCGAGTGATGAAAGGGCTCGGATTTGAGCCTGAACCAACAAGCGCCGATTTCCGAACCGACTCTCCAGCTTCTCCCATGCGACTTGAAAGTTGTCAGCGGTCGTTTGGACATTTTTCAAAATCGAGGCGGCGCTGCCTTTCATACACGCTTTTAAATAGTGAAGTCGCTCAACGGATGACAAGGTCGGTTCGTTTATGATGAGCGACGTAAACAAATCGCGAAAAGAAGGCCAATCCTTGTAATGACCCTCAAACGACGGCAACGACATTTTCGGCAACACAGCTCGTGACCTTTTAGCGGTCGCGTCGGCGACCGTTTCATTTGACGGATTCGAATCTTGTGATGCCTCCAATTGCTTGATCCACCTCCTCAGAGAGGCGGCCAACTCAAAATAATTGTCTTGGGTCACATTGTATTCCTCCTCCTTAAAATACCGGCTCTCGAGCAGCTTCGCGTCCTTCCTTGCAGCTGCTCTCACGTTCCGATCGCTCTGGTTGTACTCACTCCACAATCCTTTAGCCCCCTCCAGATTCTCCTGGAGAATTTCCAGATTGATGTTTGCCTTCCCTCTCTTTTTTAGATTGACCATAATTCGAGAGAGTCGGCTTGCGATGCACCGTTGGTCATCAATCAGGTCAGCCATGATTTTTCTCTTGTCAAGTAGAAACACTAGTCGGTGAAATTAACGCACGATTTTGAACTCTAGAACTGCAGCGCTGGATCCGGCTCGAAGGACCAAATGTTAAAGGAAAGGTTGGAAAAAGCGCCGTTTTTCAACGTAACCGTCACGTCTTTATTCACTGAATGTTTCGTCACACTTAACAAGAAATTGAGTTAGAAATTGTGAATACACTGAGCGTTGCAATGTATCGAATTTAAAGAACAATAAACTGACTTATAAATGATTCGTTTCCTTAGCTTAGGAAACCCGGAGATTTGAGATAATTGAACTGCTCTTAACCGTAATCGATAGCGAACTGAACTGTCGGATCAGCTGGCGGTTAGACAACACCGGGCGCCGAGTAATCGATGGATCGATGTGCGAACGCCCAATCAGTCGTCCGTTCCGCGGACGACAATCGATCGCAATCGACTTCGGCGCACCGGCCAATCATTACGCGAGCTGATCTTCGACTCAACAGCTCTCGATCCGCCGAAAGAAAACCAAACACGGATTGGCTTCGGTCATTGACCCTTGTCGCGGCCGATCCGCTGGGCCAATCCCAAACAATCTCCATGAATCTCCTCCATGAATCTCCATTAATCTCCATGAATCTCCTCCATGAACCTCCATAAATCTCCATGAATCTCCATGAATCTCCATGGATCTCCATGAATCTCCATGAATCTCCATGAATCTCCACGAATCTCCATGCATCTCCTCCATGAATCTCCTGTATGAATCTCCATGAATCTCCATGAATCTCCATGAACCTCCTCCATGAATCTCCACGAATCTCCATGAATCTCCTCGATGAATCTCCTGTATGAATCTGCATGAATCTCCTCCATGAATCTCCATGAATCTCCATGAATCTCCTCCATGAACCTCCATAAATCTCCATGAATCTCCATGAATGTCCATGAATCTCCATGAATCTCCATGAATCTCCATGAATCTCCTCCATGAATCTCCTGTATGAGTCTCCATTAATCTTCTCAATGAACCTCCATAAATCTCCATGAATCTCCATGAACCTCCATAAATCTCCATGAATCTCCATGAATCTCCATGAATCTCCATGAATCTCCTCCATGAACCTCCATAAATCTCCATGAACCTCCTCCATGAATCTCCTGTATGAATCTCCATGAATCTCCTCCATGAATCTCCATGAATTTCCATGAATCTCCATGAATCTCCATTAATCTCCTCCATGAGCCTCCAAAAATTTCCATGAATCTCCACGAATCTCCATGAATCTCCATGAATGTCCACGAATCTCCATGAATCTCCTCGATGAATCTCCTGTATGAATCTCCATGAATCTCCTCCATGAATCTCCATGAATCTCCACCATGAACCTCCATAAATCTCCATGAATCTCCATGAATCTCCATGAATCTCCATGAATCTCCATGAATCTCGATGAATCTTCTCCATGAATCTCCTGTTCGAATCTCCATGAATCTCCATGAATCTCCATGAACCTCCTCCATAAATCTCCATGAATCTCCATGAATCTCCTCTATACATATCCACGAACCTCGTCCATGAATCTCCAAGAATCTCCGTGAATTTCCATGAATTTCCATTAATCTCCATGAATCTCCATGAATATCCTCAATGAATCTCCATAAATCTCCATGAATCTCCTCCATGAATCTCCATGAATCTCCATGAATCGCCATGAATCTCAATGAATCTCCATGGATCTCCTGTATGAATCTCCACGAATCTCCATGAATCTCCATGAATCTGCATGAATCTCCTCCATGAATCTCCATGGATCTCCTGTATGAATCTCCACGAATCTCCATGAATCTCCATGAATCTCCATGAATCTCCTCCATGAATCTCCATGAATCTCCATGAATCTCCTGCATAAATCTCCATGAATCTCCATGAATCTCCATGAATCTCCATGAATCTCCACGAATCTCCATGAATCTCCTCGATGAATCTCCTGTATGAATCTCCATGAATCTCCTCCATGAATCTCCATGAATCTCCATGAATCTCCTCCATGCACCTCCATAAATCTCCATGAATCTCCATGAATCTCCATGAATCTCCATGAATCTCCATGAATCTCCACGAATCTCCTCGATTAATCTCCTGTATGAATCTCCATGAATCTCCTCTATGAATCTCCATGAATCTCCATGAATCTCCTCCATGCACCTCCATAAATCTCCATGAATCTCCATGAATCTCCATGAATCTCCACGAATCTCCATGAATCTCCTCCATGAATCTCCTGTACGAATCTCCATGAATCTCCTCCATGAATCTCCATGAATCTCCTCCATGAACCTCCTCCATGAACCTTCATAAATCTCCATGAATCTCTATGAATCTCCACGAATCTCCATGAATCTCCGTGAATCTCCACGAATCTCCATGAATCTTCATGAATCTCCATGAACCTCCTCCATAAATCTCCATGCATCTCCATGAATCTCCTCTATACATATCCATGAACCTCGTCCATGAATCTCCATGAATCTCCGTGAATTTCCATGAATCTCCATGAATCTCCATGAATCTCCATGAATCTGCATGAATCTCCATGAATCGCCATGAACCTCCTCCATGAATCTCCATGAATCTCCATGAATCTCCATGAATCTCCACGAATCTCCATGAATCTCCTCGATGAATCTCCATGAATCTCCTCCATGAATCTCCATGAATCTCCATGAATCTCCTCCATGCACCTCCATAAATCTCCATGAATCTCCATGAATCTACATGAATCTCCATGAATCTCCATGAATCTCCATGAATCTCCACGAATCTCCATGAATCTCCTCCATGAATCTCCTGTATGAAGCTCCATGAATCTCCATGAATCTCCATGAACCTCCTCCATGAATCTGAATGAATCTCCATGAATCTCCATGAATCTCCATGAATCTCCTCCATGAATCTCCTGTACGAATCTCCATGAATCTCCATGAACCTCCTCCATGTATCTCCTGTATGAATCTCCATGAATCTCCTCCATGAATCTCCATAAATGTCCATGAATCTCCATGAATCTCCATTAATCTCCTCCATGAGCCTCCAAAAATTTCCATGAATCTCCACGAATCTCCATGAATCTCCATGAATCTCCATGAATCTCCATGAATCTCCATGAATCTCCATGAATCTCCATGAATCTCCATGAATCTCCATGAATCTCCTGTATGAATCTCCATGAATCTCCATGAATCTCCTGTATGCATCTCCATGAATCTCCTCCATGAACCTCCACGAATCTCCATGAATCTCCGTGAATCTCCATGAATCTCCATGAATCTCCATGAATCTCCATGAACCTCCTCCATAAATCTCCATGAATCTCCATCAATCTAGTCTAACCCTATCCATGAACCTTGTCCATGTATCTGCATGAATCTCGGTGAATCTCCATGTATTTCCATTAATCTCCATGAATCTCCATGAATCTCCTCCATGAATCTCCATAAATCTCCATGAATCTCCTCCATGAATCTCCATGAATCTCCATGAATCTCCATGAATCTCCATGAATCTCCATGAATCTCCATGAATGTCCTCCATGAATCTCCATAAATCTCCATGAATCTCCATGAATCTCCATGAATCTCCATGAATCTCCATGAACCTCCTCCATGAATCTCCATGAATCTCCATGAATTTTCTCTATAAATATCCATCAACCTCCTCCATGAATCTCCCTGAATCTCAATGAATCTCCTCCATGAATCTGCATGAATCTCCATGAATCTCCATGAATCTCCATGAATCTCCATGAATCTAAATGAATCCTCTCCATGAACCTCCTGTATGAATCTCCATGAATCTCCATGAATCTCCTCCATGAATCTCCATGAATCTCCATGAATCTCCATGAATCTCCATGAATCTCCATGAATCTCCATGATTCTCCATGAATCTCCATGAATCTCCATGAATGTCCTCCATGAATCTCCATAAATCTCCATGAATCTCCACGAATCTCAATGAATCTCCATGAATCTCCATGAATCTCCTGTATGAATCTCCATGAATCTCCATGAATCTCCTGTATGCATCTCCATGAATCTCCTCCATGAATCTCCATGAATCTCCATGAATCTCCTCCATGAACCTCCACGAATCTCCATGAATCTCCGTGAATCTCCATGAATCTCCATGAATCCCCATGAACCTCCTCCATAAATCTCCATGAATCTCCATCAATCTAGTCTAACCCTTGTCACGTCGCTCGCGAGCGGAGGTTAGAAAACCTCCGATCGAGCGACTTTCGGGCTTTTACAGGCCTTTAGGCCGGGCCGCGGGCCGCCGTATGCCCGTGGTCCGCCCGAGACAAAAGACGTCCGAAGGTTCGAAATTTCCGCGAGATTGTTCGGGCGCCAGACACCGTGAAAAGTGTCACGCGAAACACGACACGAATTCCGTACTCGGAAATCGAACCTTCGAAGCACGCGGATCGTAACGAGGACGCGAGGGGGTCCGGTGGTTCGAACACGGAAGGACGAGGACAGCCCTTACGGCAGGACGGATCTCACGGGGAATGAACGACAACGTAATTGGCCTCGAGTGGGTGTTTTATTCAGTCGTCAAGTCGTACAATTAGAGCGGTCACGTGACCGCAACCCGAGAGCCCGCGCTCTTCATACAGAATTGCGGACGGTAGGTCGGTCGCAGCGCGGTTGTCGTAGGTTAAGATCGCGCGAAAGAGTACGGATGATCGGTACCGACGATACGATTTCCCGACGGACGGGATCGCGCGAAGCGCGGGTGGACGGCGCGATACAAGACTGTCGCGATAGCACGCGTACGCCAAGCACACGACGGACGATACGAACGGCGACGGAGTTGAAACGCGTTCGCTACGCGATACGACACAGGATTCGAGACTTTGACGAGGCGTCGGACTAAATATTCGCGAGACGCGATTCCTCCGAGGAAACTTTCGAGCGCGAGATTTTAGGGGGAACTCTCTACGTGAAATACTGCTCAAAGGGCCGTCGCTACGGCCCGAGCCGACGGCACGAGACGCTGGACGTCCCGGCCTACGCGAAATATCGAGGACGAAACGACCAAGGGTCGTCCTCGCGCGATAATCGTCGAGCCAACACGCTAACCGAAAATTCGAAATGATCACTGCGCGACTTACCGTCTTCTCCGTTTCTCCACGGGCGGCTTCGTAACCTTCCGCGACTGGTCAAGGTTTTTCGGCGCGTCCGCAATCGCTCACTCCTAGGTCACTTTCGCGAGACCGGGCCTTTTTCAACTCTCGCGGCGATATTTACTTGGCGTGCGTTTTTCGATAATGTCGTACGTACGTGACGTCCAGCGCGACAGTGATTCATCGATATTCGGTCGCGTGCCGCATCGGTTCTCGTTCCCCCCACCCGACCTCCTTGCCGAATTTCCTAGGGCTCCGTTTCACGCGCGTCGTTCGCGTAGCAGGGGCGTCTCGACGGGGTCCTTGGCTCCTGGACCCCTTCGCGAAACCGTCTCACTTTTCGGGAGACGTGGGAGGAGGCTCGTGCCTCGTTCTGGCTTCTCGGTGGCACCATCCTCGCTGGAACCCTATTTATGGCGGGATGAGGCGGCGTCGGGACCGCGAAATGATAGGGTGGTCGATAGGGGTTCCTGTCCCTTCGGCGCCTCCAAGTCGATTGACCGGGTGCCCTCGATAGTCCGTAGATGGCCCGTGCACGGGGCTTCGATTCATGCCATTTGTGTTTCGTCGGACGTCCTCCTGCCTCGAAATCGTTTGCCTAGGAAAATGTCGAAGGTCGGGGCTCCGTTTCCGGGTCCGCTGCTCGGCCCTGAAACTTGCCGTTCTCGGCGCGCACGCTAGGTGTCAGTGCGCGCTCTAATTTATGGAAATTCCTCGCGGAACGCTCTCGAATCCTGTTCTTCCCGGTCTCGCGTCTCGTTATTGCACGGTCCGGTCCTTCGCACTATTAACAATGTGCCCGCACATAATGGCGAAGTGACGTCGCTGATTTGCAACGTCACAACTCCCCCCCCTTTAAAAAAAAGGACCGGACCGATACGGATTCGTCGACACAGTGATCCGTTGGCTCGACGTGAGAGAGCGTTCCCCTCGGAAGTTTTCCTTTACAACACGAGGAACCGTCACCAGGAGAATTACCCACGAATAACGAGTCAGCATTCCACGCGTACCTTGTTCCTGAAAATTTCAAAAAAAAACTACGATACATAATAAAAAACTGGACGAGATTAGAACGCGATGTCGAGGAATCGAACGAGCTATCGTCGTGTTGTCCTCTTGAATCTCGGACGAGGCGCGTGCTCCGGTGAACCTGCGGGGAGTCGGGTGTCGAAAATAAATTTTTCTGCTATATTAACGGAAATCAAAACGTTTTATTTGACGTTCGACATCTGATCATGAGCGATATTTATTATGCGCGAGAATCAAAAAAGAAAAAATATGATAATGTGGATCTCATACGAGAAGAAAGACAAAAAAAAAATTACTTTTACGTCGATCTGCCGGCCTTTAGCTGACGAGAGAGGGAAAGAAGGTACAATATTGTTTTGCTCCTTTATATTCCTGCCTATTGGGAGGTGGGTCCTGCGTTTTGCTGGCCTCCGGTGGCTTTTCCCCACCCTGGGCCACATACCGGACACGTCCTTCTGGAGGATCTCCATGAATCTCCTCCATGAATCTCCATGAATGTCCATGAATCTCCATGAATCTCACATTAATCTCCTCCATGAGCCTCCAAAAATTTCCATGAATCTCCACGAATGTCCATGAATCTCCATGAATCTCCATGAATGTCCACGAATCTCCAAGAATCTCCTCGATGAATCTCCTCCATGAATCTCCTGTATGAATCTCCATGAATCTCCACGAATCTCCATGAATCTCCATGAATCTCCATGAATGTCCACGAATCTCCATGAATCTCCTCGATGAATCTCCTCCATGAATCTCCTGTATGAATCTCCACGAATCTCCATGAGCCTCCATGAACCTCCTCCATGAATCTCCTGTATGAATCTCCATGAATCTCCTCCATGAATCTCCATGAATTTCCATGAATCTCCATGCATCTCCATTAATCTCCTCCATGAGCCTCCAAAAATTTCCATGAATCTCCACGAATCTCTATGAATCTCCATGAATCTCCATGAATGTCCACGAATCTCCATGAATCTCCTCGATGAATCTCCTGTATGAATCTCCATGAATCTCCTCCATGAATCTCCATGAATCTCCATGAATCACCTCCATGAACCTCCATAAATCTCCATGAATCTCCATGAATCTCCTCCATGAATCTCCTGTATGAATCTCCATGAATCTCCATGAATATCCATGAATCTCCTCCATGAACCTCCATAAATCTCCATGAATCTCCATGAATCTCCATGAATCTCCATGAATCTCCACGAATCTCCATGAATCTCCTCGATGAATCTCCATGAATCTCCTCCATGAATCTCCATGAATCTCCATGAATCTCCTCCATGCACCTCCATAAATCTCCATGAATCTACATGAATCTACATGAATCTCCGTGAATCTCCATGAATCTCCATGAATCTCCACGAATCTCCATGAATCTCCTCCATGAATCTCCTGTATGAAGCTCCATGAATCTCCATGAATCTCCATGAACCTCCTCCATGAATCTGAATGAATCTCCATGAATCTCCATGAATCTCCATGAATCTCCTCCATGAATCTCCTGTACGAATCTCCATGAATCTCCATGAACCTCCTCCATGAATCTCCTGTATGAATCTCCATGAATCTCCTCCATGAATCTCCATAAATGTCCATGAATCTCCATGAATCTCCATTAATCTCCTCCATGAGCCTCCAAAAATTTCCATGAATCTCCACGAATCTCCATGAATCTCCATGAATCTCCATGAATCTCCATGAATCTCCATGAATCTCCATGAATCTCCATGAATCTCCATGAATCTCCATGAATCTCCATGATTCTCCATGAATCTCCATGAATCTCCATGAATGTCCTCCATGAATCTCCATAAATCTCCATGAATCGCCACGAATCTCCATGAATCTCCATGAATCTCCATGAATCTCCTGTATGAATCTCCATGAATCTCCATGAATCTCCTGTATGCATCTCCATGAATCTCCTCCATGAATCTCCATGAATCTCCATGAATCTCCTCCATGAACCTCCACGAATCTCCATGAATCTCCGTGAATCTCCATGAATCTCCATGAATCTCCATGAATCTCCATGAACCTCCTCCATAAATCTCCATGAATCTCCATCAATCTAGTCTAACCCTATCCATGAACCTTGTCCATGTATCTGCATGAATCTCGGTGAATCTCCATGTATTTCCATTAATCTCCATGAATCTCCATGAATCTCCTCCATGAATCTCCATAAATCTCCATGAATCTCCTCCATGAATCTCCATGAATCTCCATGAATCTCCATGAATCTCCATGAATCTCCATGAATGTCCTCCATGAATCTCCATAAATCTCCATGAATCTCCATGAATCTCCATGAATCTCCATGAATCTCCATGAACCTCCTCCATGAATCTCCATGAATCTCCATGAATTTTCTCTATAAATATCCATCAACCTCCTCCATGAATCTCCATGAATCTCAATGAATCTCCTCCATGAATCTGCATGAATCTCCATGAATCTCCATGAATCTCCATGAATCTAAATGAATCCTCTCCATGAACCTCCTGTATGAATCTCCATGAATCTCCATGAATCTCCTCCATGAATCTCCATGAATCTCCATGAATCTCCATGAATCTCCATGAATCTCCATGAATCTCCATGATTCTCCATGAATCTCCATGAATCTCCATGAATGTCCTCCATGAATCTCCATAAATCTCCATGAATCTCCACGAATCTCCATGAATCTCCATGAATCTCCATGAATCTCCTGTATGAATCTCCATGAATCTCCATGAATCTCCTGTATGCATCTCCATGAATCTCCTCCATGAATCTCCATGAATCTCCATGAATCTCCTCCATGAACCTCCACGAATCTCCATGAATCTCCGTGAATCTCCATGAATCTCCATGAATCTCCATGAATCCCCATGAACCTCCTCCATAAATCTCCATGAATCTCCATCAATCTAGTCTAACCCTATCCATGAACCTTGTCCATGTATCTGCATGAATCTCGGTGAATCTCCATGTATTTCCATTAATCTCCATGAATCTCCATGAATCTCCTCCATGAATCTCCATAAATCTCCATGAATCTCCTCCATGAATCTCCATGAATCTCCATGAATCTAAATGAATCCTCTCCATGAACCTCCTGTATGAATCTCCATGAATCTCCTCCATGAATCTCCATGAGTCTCCATTAATCTCCTCAATGAACCTCCATAAATCTCCATGAATCTCCATGAACCTCCTCCATGAATCTCCATGTATCTCCATGAATCTCCATGAATTTCCATGAATCTCCTGTATGAATCTCCATGAATCTCCTCCATGAATCTCCATGAATCTCCATGAATCTCCATGAATATCCATGAATCTCCATGAATCTAAATGAATCCCCTCCATGAACCTCCTGTATGAATCTCCTGTATGAATCTCCATGAATCTCCTCCATGAATCTCCATGAATGTCCATGAATCTCCATGAATCTCACATTAATCTCCTCCATGAGCCTCCAAAAATTTCCATGAATCTCCACGAATGTCCATGAATCTCCATGAATCTCCATGAATGTCCACGAATCTCCAAGAATCTCCTCGATGAATCTCCTCCATGAATCTCCTGTATGAATCTCCATGAATCTCCACGAATCTCCATGAATCTCCATGAATCTCCATGAATGTCCACGAATCTCCAGGAATCTCCTCGATGAATCTCCTCCATGAATCTCCTGTATGAATCTCCACGAATCTCCATGAGCCTCCATGAACCTCCTCCATGAATCTCCTGTATGAATCTCCATGAATCTCCTCCATGAATCTCCATGAATTTCCATGAATCTCCATGCATCTCCATTAATCTCCTCCATGAGCCTCCAAAAATTTCCATGAATCTCCACGAATCTCTATGAATCTCCATGAATCTCCATGAATGTCCACGAATCTCCATGAATCTCCTCGATGAATCTCCTGTATGAATCTCCATGAATCTCCTCCATGAATCTCCATGAATCTCCATGAATCTCCTCCATGAACCTCCATAAATCTCCATGAATCTCCATGAATCTCCATGAATCTCCATGAATCTCCATGAATCTCCACGAATCTCCATGAATCTCCTCCATGAATCTCCTGTATGAATCTCCATGAATCTCCATGAATATCCATGAATCTCCTCCATGAACCTCCATAAATCTCCATGAATCTCCATGAATCTCCACGAATCTCCGTGAATCTCCGTGAATCTCAATGAATCTCCATGAATCTCCATGAATCTCCATGAACCTCCTCCATAAATCTCCATGAATCTCCTCTATACATATCCATGAACCTCGTCCATGAATCTCCATGAATCTCCGTGAATCTCCATGAGTTTCCATTAATCTCCATGCATCTCCATGAATCTCCTCCATGAATCTCCATAAATCTCCATGAATCTCCTCCATGAATCTCCATGAATCTCCATGAATATCCATGAATCTCCATGAATCTCCATGAATCTCCATGAACCTCCTCCATGAATCTCCATGAATCTCCATGGATCTCCTTTATGAATCTCCACGAATCTCCATGAATCTCCATGAATCTCCATGAATCTCCATGTATCTCCTGTATGAATCTCCATGAATCTCCTCCATGAATCTCCATGAATCTCCATGAATCTCCTCCATGAACCTCCATAAATCTCCATGAATCTCCATGAATCTCCACGAATCACAATGAATCTCCTCCATGAATCTCCTGTATGAATCTCCATGAATCTCCATGAACCTCCATGAACCTCCTCCATGAATCTCCATGTATCTCCATGAAACTCCATGAATCTCCATGAATCTCCATGAATTTCCATGAATCTCCTGTATGAATCTCCATGAATCTCCTCTATGAATCTCCATGAATCTCCATGAATCTCCATGAATCTCCATGAATCTCCATGAATCTAAATGAATCCCCTCCATGAACCTCCTGTATGAATCTCCTGTATGAATCTCCATGAATCTCCTCCATGAATCTCCATGAATTTCCATGAATCTCCATGAATCTCCATTAATCTCCTCCATGAGCCTCCAAAAATTTCCATGAATCTCCACGAATCTCCATGAATGTCCACGAATCTCCATGAATCTCCTCGATCAATCTCCTCCATGAATCTCCTGTATGAATCTCCATGAATCTCCATGAACCTCCATGAACCTCCTCCATGAGTCTCCTGTATGAATCTCCATGAATCTCCATGAATCTCCATGAATGTCCACGAATCGCCATGAATCTCCTCGATGAATCTCCTGTATGAATCTCCATGAATCTCCTCCATGAATCTCCATGAATCTCCATGAATCTCCTCCATGAACCTCCATAAATCTCCATGAATCTCCATGAATTTCCATGAATCTCCATGAATCTCCTCCATGAACCTCCATAAATCTCCATGAATCTCCATGAATCTCCATGAATCTCCATGAATCTCCTCCATGAATCTCCATGAATCTCCATGAATGTCCACGAATCTCCATGAATCTCCTCGATGAATCTCCACCATGAATCTCCTGTATGAATCTCCATGAATCTCCATGAACCTCCTCCATGAATTTCCATGAATCTCCATGAATCTCCTCCATGAACCTCCATAAATCTCCATGAATCTCCATGAATCTCCATGAATCTCCATGAATCTCCTCCATGAATCTCCATGAATCTCCATGAATGTCCACGAATCTCCATGAATCTCCTCGATGAATCTCCACCATGAATCTCCTGTATGAATCTCCATGAATCTCCATGAACCTCCATGAACCTCCTCCATGAATCTCCTGTATGAATCTCCATGAATTTCCATGAATCTCCATGAATCTCCATTAATCTCCTCCATGAGCCTCCAAAAATTTCCATGAATCTCCACGAATCTCCATGAATCTCCATGAGTCTCCATGAATGTCCACGAATCTCCATGAATCTCCTCGATGAATCTCCTGTATGAATCTCCATGAATCTCCTCCATGAATCTCCATGAATCTCCATGAATCTCCTCCATGAACCTCCATAAATCTCCATGAATCTCCATGAATCTCCATGGATCTCCATGAATCTCCATGAATCTCCATGAATCTCCACGAATCTCCATGAATCTCCTCCATGAATCTCCTGTATGAATCTCCATGAATCTCCATGAATCTCCAAGAACCTCCTCCATGAATCTCCACGAATCTCCATGAATCTCCTCGATGAATCTCCTGTATGAATCTCCATGAATCTCCTCCATGAATCTCCATGAATCTCCATGAATCTCCTCCATGAACCTCCATAAATCTCCATGAATCTCCATGAATGTCCATGAATCTCCATGAATCTCCATGAATCTCCATGAATCTCCTCCATGAATCTCCTCTATGAGTCTCCATTAATCTTCTCAATGAACCTCCATAAATCTCCATGAATCTCCATGAACCTCCATAAATCTCCATGAATCTCCATGAATCTCCATGAATCTCCATGAATCTCCTCCATGAACCTCCATAAATCTCCATGAATCTCCATGAATCTCCATGAACCTCCTCCATGAATCTCCATGAATCTCCTCCATGAATCTCCATGAATCTCCATGAATCTCCATGAATCTCCTCCATGAACCTCCATAAATCTCCATGAATCTCCATGAATCTCCATGGATCTCCATGAATCTCCATGAATCATCATGAATCTCCACGAATCTCCATGAATCTCCTCCATGAATCTCCTGTATGAATCTCCATGAATCTCCATGAATCTCCATGAACCTCCTCCATGAATCTCCACGAATCTCCATGAATCTCCTCGATGAATCTCCTGTATGAATCTCCATGAATCTCCTCCATGAATCTCCATGAATCTCCATGAATCTCCTCCATGAACCTCCATAAATCTCCACGAATCTCCATGAATCTCCATGAATCTCCATGAATGTCCACGAATCTCCATGAATCTCCTCGATGAATCTCCTGTATGAATCTCCATGAATCTCCTCCATGAATCTCCATGAATCTCCACGAATCTCCATGAATTTCCATGAATCTCCATGAATCTCCATGAATGTCCACGAATCTCCATGAATCTCCTCGATGAATCTCCTCCATGAATCTCCTGTATGAATCTCCATGAATCTCCATGAACCTCCATGAACCTCCTCCATGAATCTCCTGTATGAATCTCCATGAATCTCCTGTATGAATCTCCATGAATCTCCATGAATCTCCTCCATGAACCTCCATAAATCTCCATGAATCTCCATGAATCTCCATGAATGTCCACGAATCTCCATGAATCTCCTCGATGAATCTTCTGTATGAATCTCCATGAATCTCCTCCATGAATCTCCATGAATCTCCACGAATCTCCATGAATCTCCATGAATCTCCATGAATCTCCATGAATGTCCACGAATCTCCATGAATCTCCTCGATGAATCTCCTCCATGAATCTCCTGTATGAATCTCCATGAATCTCCTCCATGAACCTCCATAAATCTCCATGAATCTCCATGAATCTCCATGAATCTCCATGAATCTCCTCCATGAACCTCCATAAATCTCCATGAATCTCCATGAATCTCCATGAATCTCCATGAATCTCCATGAATCTCCATGAACCTCCTCCATGAATCTCCATGAATCTCCTCCATGAATCTCCATGAATCTCCTGTATGAATCTCCATGAATCTCCATGAATCTCCTCCATGAACCTCCATAAATCTCCATGAATCTCCATGAATCTCCATGGATCTCCATGAATCTCCATGAATCTCCATGAATCTCCACGAATCTCCATGAATCTCCTCCATGAATCTCCTGTATGAATCTCCATGAATCTCCATGAATCTCCATGAACCTCCTCCATGAATCTCCACGAATCTCCATGAATCTCCTCGATGAATCTCCTGTATGAATCTCCATGAATCTCCTCCATGAATCTCCATGAATCTCCATGAATCTCCTCCATGAACCTCCATAAATCTCCACGAATCTCCATGAATCTCCATGAATCTCCATGAATGTCCACGAATCTCCATGAATCTCCTCGATGAATCTCCTCCATGAATCTCCTGTATGAATCTCCATGAATCTCCATGAACCTCCATGAACCTCCTCCATGAATCTCCTGTATGAATCTCCATGAATTTCCATGAATCTCCATGAATCTCCATTAATCTCCTCCATGAGCCTCCAAAAATTTCCATGAATCTCCACGAATCTCCATTAGTCTCCATGAATGTCCACGAATCTCCATGAATCTCCTCGATGAATCTCCTGTATGAATCTCCATGAATCTCCTCCATGAATCTCCATGAATCTCCATGAATCTCCTCCATGAACCTCCATAAATCTCCATGAATCTCCATGAATCTCCATGGATCTCCATGAATCTCCATGAATCTCCATGAATCTCCACGAATCTCCATGAATCTCCTCCATGAATCTCCTGTATGAATCTCCATGAATCTCCATGAATCTCCATGAACCTCCTCCATGAATCTCCACGAATCTCCATGAATCTCCTCGATGAATCTCCTGTATGAATCTCCATGAATCTCCTCCATGAATCTCCATGAATCTCCATGAATCTCCTCCATGAACCTCCATAAATCTCCATGAATCTCCATGAATGTCCATGAATCTCCATGAATCTCCATGAATCTCCATGAATCTCCTCCATGAATCTGCTGTATGAGTCTCCATTAATCTTCTCAATGAACCTCCATAAATCTCCATGAATCTCCATGAACCTCCATAAATCTCCATGAATCTCCATGAATCTCCATGAATCTCCTCCATGAACCTCCATAAATCTCCATGAATCTCCATGAATCTCCACGAATCACAATGAATCTCCTCCATGAATCTCCTGTATGAATCTCCATGAATCTCCATGAACCTCCATGAACCTCCTCCATGAATCTCCATGTATCTCCATGAAACTCCATGAATCTCCATGAATCTCCATGAATTTCCATGAATCTCCTGTATGAATCTCCATGAATCTCCTCTATGAATCTCCATGAATCTCCATGAATCTCCATGAATCTCCATGAATCTCCATGAATCTAAATGAATCCCCTCCATGAACCTCCTGTATGAATCTCCTGTATGAATCTCCATGAATCTCCTCCATGAATCTCCATGAATTTCCATGAATCTCCATGAATCTCCATTAATCTCCTCCATGAGCCTCCAAAAATTTCCATGAATCTCCACGAATCTCCATGAATCTCCACGAATCTCCATGAATGTCCACGAATCTCCATGAATCTCCTCGATCAATCTCCTCCATGAATCTCCTGTATGAATCTCCATGAATCTCCATGAACCTCCATGAACCTCCTCCATGAGTCTCCTGTATGAATCTCCATGAATCTCCATGAATCTCCATGAATGTCCACGAATCTCCATGAATCTCCTCGATGAATCTCCTGTATGAATCTCCATGAATCTCCTCCATGAATCTCCATGAATCTCCATGAATCTCCTCCATGAACCTCCATAAATCTCCATGAATCTCCATGAATTTCCATGAATCTCCATGAATCTCCTCCATGAACCTCCATAAATCTCCATGAATCTCCATGAATCTCCATGAATCTCCATGAATCTCCTCCATGAATCTCCATGAATCTCCATGAATGTCCACGAATCTCCATGAATCTCCTCGATGAATCTCCACCATGAATCTCCTGTATGAATCTCCATGAATCTCCATGAACCTCCATGAACCTCCTCCATGAATCTCCTGTATGAATCTCCATGAATTTCCATGAATCTCCATGAATCTCCATTAATCTCCTCCATGAGCCTCCAAAAATTTCCATGAATCTCCACGAATCTCCATGAATCTCCATGAGTCTCCATGAATGTCCACGAATCTCCATGAATCTCCTCGATGAATCTCCTGTATGAATCTCCATGAATCTCCTCCATGAATCTCCATGAATCTCCATGAATCTCCTCCATGAACCTCCATAAATCTCCATGAATCTCCATGAATCTCCATGGATCTCCATGAATCTCCATGAATCTCCATGAATCTCCAAGAACCTCCTCCATGAATCTCCACGAATCTCCATGAATCTCCTCGATGAATCTCCTGTATGAATCTCCATGAATCTCCTCCATGAATCTCCATGAATCTCCATGAAACTCCTCCATGAACCTCCATAAATCTCCATGAATCTCCATGAATGTCCATGAATCTCCATGAATCTCCATTAATCTCCATGAATCTCCTCCATGAATCTCCTGTATGAGTCTCCATTAATCTTCTCAATGAACCTCCATAAATCTCCATGAATCTCCATGAACCTCCATAAATCTCCATGAATCTCCATGAATTTCCATGAATCTCCATGGATCTCCTCCATGAACCTCCATAAATCTCCATGAATCTCCATGAATCTCCATGAATCTCCATGAATCTCCATGAATCTCCATGAATCTCCATGAACCTCCTCCATGAATCTCCATGAATCTCCTCCATTAATCTCCATGAATCTCCATGAATCTCCATGAATCTCCTCCATGAACCTCCATAAATCTCCATGAATCTCCATGAATCTCCATGGATCTCCATGAATCTCCATGAATCTCCATGAATCTCCACGAATCTCCATGAATCTCCTCCATGAATCTCCTGTATGAATCTCCATGAATCTCCATGAATCTCCATGAACCTCCTCCATGAATCTCCACGAATCTCCATGAATCTCCTCGATGAATCTCCTGTATGAATCTCCATGAATCTCCTCCATGAATCTCCATGAATCTCCATGAATCTCCTCCATGAACCTCCATAAATCTCCACGAATCTCCATGAATCTCCATGAATCTCCATGAATGTCCACGAATCTCCATGAATCTCCTCGATGAATCTCCTGTATGAATCTCCATGAATCTCCTCCATGAATCTCCATGAATCTCCACGAATCTCCATGAATCTCCATGAATCTCCATGAATCTCCATGAATGTCCACGAATCTCCATGAATCTCCTCGATGAATCTCCTCCATGAATCTCCTGTATGAATCTCCATGAATCTCCATGAACCTCCATGAACCTCCTCCATGAATCTCCTGTATGAATCTCCATGAATTTCCATGAATCTCCATGAATCTCCATGAATCTCCATGAACCTCCTCCATGAATCTCCATGAATCTCCTCCATGAATCTCCATGAATCTCCTGTATGAATCTCCATGAATCTCCATGAATCTCCTCCATGAACCTCCATAAATCTCCATGAATCTCCATGAATCTCCATGGATCTCCATGAATCTCCATGAATCTCCATGAATCTCCACGAATCTCCATGAATCTCCTCCATGAATCTCCTGTATGAATCTCCATGAATCTCCATGAATCTCCATGAACCTCCTCCATGAATCTCCACGAATCTCCATGAATCTCCTCGATGAATCTCCTGTATGAATCTCCATGAATCTCCTCCATGAATCTCCATGAATCTCCATGAATCTCCTCCATGAACCTCCATAAATCTCCACGAATCTCCATGAATCTCCATGAATCTCCATGAATGTCCACGAATCTCCATGAATCTCCTCGATGAATCTCCTCCATGAATCTCCTGTATGAATCTCCATGAATCTCCATGAACCTCCATGAACCTCCTCCATGAATCTCCTGTATGAATCTCCATGAATTTCCATGAATCTCCATGAATCTCCATTAATCTCCTCCATGAGCCTCCAAAAATTTCCATGAATCTCCACGAATCTCCATGAATCTCCATTAGTCTCCATGAATGTCCACGAATCTCCATGAATCTCCTCGATGAATCTCCTGTATGAATCTCCATGAATCTCCTCCATGAATCTCCATGAATCTCCATGAATCTCCTCCATGAACCTCCATAAATCTCCATGAATCTCCATGAATCTCCATGGATCTCCATGAATCTCCATGAATCTCCATGAATCTCCACGAATCTCCATGAATCTCCTCCATGAATCTCCTGTATGAATCTCCATGAATCTCCATGAATCTCCATGAACCTCCTCCATGAATCTCCACGAATCTCCATGAATCTCCTCGATGAATCTCCTGTATGAATCTCCATGAATCTCCTCCATGAATCTCCATGAATCTCCATGAATCTCCTCCATGAACCTCCATAAATCTCCATGAATCTCCATGAATGTCCATGAATCTCCATGAATCTCCATGAATCTCCATGAATCTCCTCCATGAATCTGCTGTATGAGTCTCCATTAATCTTCTCAATGAACCTCCATAAATCTCCATGAATCTCCATGAACCTCCATAAATCTCCATGAATCTCCATGAATCTCCATGAATCTCCATGAATCTCCTCCATGAACCTCCATAAATCTCCATGAATCTCCATGAATCTCCATGAATCTCCATGGATCTCCATGAATCTCCATGAATCTCCATGAACCTCCTCCATGAATCTCCATGAATCTCCTCCATGAATCTCCATGAATCTCCATGAATCTCCATGAATCTCCTCCATGAACCTCCATAAATCTCCATGAATCTCCATGAATCTCCATGGATCTCCATGAATCTCCATGAATCTCCATGAATCTCCACGAATCTCCATGAATCTCCTCCATGAATCTCCTGTATGAATCTCCATGAATCTCCATGAATCTCCATGAACCTCCTCCATGAATCTCCACGAATCTCCATGAATCTCCTCGATGAATCTCCTGTATGAATCTCCATGAATCTCCATGAATCTCCATGAACCTCCTCCATGAATCTCCACGAATCTCCATGAATCTCCTCGATGAATCTCCTGTATGAATCTCCATGAATCTCCTCCATGAATCTCCATGAATCTCCATGAATCTCCTCCATGAACCTCCATAAATCTCCACGAATCTCCATGAATCTCCATGAATCTCCATGAATGTCCACGAATCTCCATGACTCTCCTCGATGAATCTCCTGTATGAATCTCCATGTATCTCCTCCATGAATCTCCATGAATCTCCACGAATCTCCATGAATCTCCATGAATCTCCATGAATCTCCATGAATGTCCACGAATCTCCATGAATCTCCTCGATGAATCTCCTCCATGAATCTCCTGTATGAATCTCCATGAATCTCCATGAACCTCCATGAACCTCCTCCATGAATCTCCTGTATGAATCTCCATGAATTTCCATGAATCTCCATGAATCTCCATTAATCTCCTCCATGAGCCTCCAAAAATTTCCATGAATCTCCACGAATCTCCATGAATCTCCATGAGTCTCCATGGATGTCCACGAATCTCCATGAATCTCCTCGATGAATCTCCTGTATGAATCTCCATGAATCTCCTCCATGAACCTCCATAAATCTCCATGAATCTCCATGAATCTCCATGAATCTCCATGAATCTCCTCCATGAACCTCCATAAATCTCCATGAATCTCCATGAATCTCCATGAATCTCCATGAATCTCCATGAATCTCCATGAATCTCCATGAACCTCCTCCATGAATCTCCATGAATCTCCTCCATGAATCTCCATGAATCTCCTGTATGAATCTCCATGAATCTCCATGAATCTCCTCCATGAACCTCCATAAATCTCCATGAATCTCCATGAATCTCCATGGATCTCCATGAATCTCCATGAATCTCCATGAATCTCCACGAATCTCCATGAATCTCCTCCATGAATCTCCTGTATGAATCTCCATGAATCTCCATGAATCTCCATGAACCTCCTCCATGAATCTCCACGAATCTCCATGAATCTCCTCGATGAATCTCCTGTATGAATCTCCATGAATCTCCTCCATGAATCTCCATGAATCTCCATGAATCTCCTCCATGAACCTCCATAAATCTCCACGAATCTCCATGAATCTCCATGAATCTCCATGAATGTCCACGAATCTCCATGAATCTCCTCGATGAATCTCCTCCATGAATCTCCTGTATGAATCTCCATGAATCTCCATGAACCTCCATGAACCTCCTCCATGAATCTCCTGTATGAATCTCCATGAATTTCCATGAATCTCCATGAATCTCCATTAATCTCCTCCATGAGCCTCCAAAAATTTCCATGAATCTCCACGAATCTCCATGAATCTCCATGAGTCTCCATGAATGTCCATGAATCTCCATGAATCTCCTCGATGAATCTCCTGTATGAATCTCCATGAATCTCCTCCATGAATCTCCATGAATCTCCATGAATCTCCTCCATGAACCTCCATAAATCTCCATGAATCTCCATGAATCTCCATGGATCTCCATGAATCTCCATGAATCTCCATGAATCTCCACGAATCTCCATGAATCTCCTCCATGAATCTCCTGTATGAATCTCCATGAATCTCCATGAATCTCCATGAACCTCCTCCATGAATCTCCACGAATCTCCATGAATCTCCTCGATGAATCTCCTGTATGAATCTCCATGAATCTCCTCCATGAATCTCCATGAATCTCCATGAATCTCCTCCATGAACCTCCATAAATCTCCATGAATCTCCATGAATGTCCATGAATCTCCATGAATCGCCATGAATCTCCATGAATCTCCTCCATGAATCTCCTGTATGAGTCTCCATTAATCTTCTCAATGAACCTCCATAAATCTCCATGAATCTCCATGAACCTCCATAAATCTCCATGAATCTCCATGAATCTCCATGAATCTCCATGAATCTCCTCCATGAACCTCCATAAATCTCCATGAATCTCCATGAATCTCCATGAATCTCCATGGATCTCCATGAATCTCCATGAATCTCCATGAACCTCCTCCATGAATCTCCATGAATCTCCTCCATGAATCTCCATGAATCTCCATGAATCTCCATGAATCTCCTCCATGAACCTCCATAAATCTCCATGAATCTCCATGAATCTCCATGGATCTCCATGAATCTCCATGAATCTCCATGAATCTCCACGAATCTCCATGAATCTCCTGTATGAATCTCCATGAATCTCCATGAATCTCCATGAACCTCCTCCATGAATCTCCACGAATCTCCATGAATCTCCTCGATGAATCTCCTGTATGAATCTCCATGAATCTCCTCCATGAATCTCCATGAATCTCCATGAACCTCCTCCATGAATCTCCTGTATGAATCTCCATGAATTTCCATGAATCTCCATGAATCTCCATTAATCTCCTCCATGAGCCTCCAAAAATTTCCATGAATCTCCACGAATTTCCATGAATCTCCATGAGTCTCCATGGATGTCCACGAATCTCCATGAATCTCCTCGATGAATCTCCTGTATGAATCTCCATGAATCTCCTCCATGAATCTCCATGAATCTCCATGAATCTCCTCCATGAACCTCCATAAATCTCCATGAATCTCCATGAATCTCCATGGATCTCCATGAATCTCCATGAATCTCCATGAATCTGCACGAATCTCCATGAATCTCCTCCATGAATCTCCTGTATGAATCTCCATGAATCTCCATGAATCTCCATGAACCTCCTCCATGAATCTCCACGAATCTCCATGAATCTCCTGTATGAATCTCCATGAATCTCCTCCATGAATCTCCATGAATCTCCATGAATCTCCTCCATGAACCTCCATAAATCTCCATGAATCTCCATGAATGTCCATGAATCTCCATGAATCTCCATGAATCTCCATGAATCTCCTCCATGAATCTCCTGTATGAGTCTCCATTAATCTTCTCAATGAACCTCCATAAATCTCCATGAATCTCCATGAACCTCCTCCATGAATCTCCTGTATGAATCTCCATGAATCCCCTCCATGAATCTCCATGAATTTCCATGAATCTCCATGCATCTCCATTAATCTCCTCCATGAGCCTCCAAAAATTTCCATGAACCTCCACGAATCTCCATGATTCGCCATGAATCTCCATGAATGTCCACGAATCTCCATGAATCTCCTCGATGAATCTCCTGTATGAATCTCCATGAATCTCCTCCATGAATCTCCATGAATCTCCATGAATCTCCTCCATGAACCTCCATAAATCTCCATAAATCTCCATGAATCTCCATGAATCTCCATGAATGTCCACGAATCTCCATGAATCTCCTCGATGAATCTCCTCCATGAATCTCCTGTATGAATCTCCATGAATCTCCATGAACCTCCATGAACCTCCTCCATGAATCTCCTGTATGAATCTCCATGAATCTCCTCCATGAATCTCCATGAATTTCCATGAATCTCCATGAATCTCCATTAATCTCCTCCATGAGCCTCCAAAAATTTCCATGAATCTCCACGAATCTCCATGAATCTCCATGAATCTCCATGAATGTCCACGAATCTCCATGAATCTTCTCGATGAATCTCCTGTATGAATCTCCATGAATCTCCTCCATGAATCTCCATGAATCTCCATGAATCTCCTCCATGAACCTCCATAAATCTCCATGAATCTCCATGAATCTCCATGAATCTCCATGAATCTCCATGAATCTCCACGAATCTCCATGAATCTCCATGAATCTCCTCCATGAATCTCCTGTATGAATCTCCATGAATCTCCATGAATCTCCATGAACCTCCTCCATAAATCTCCATGAATCTCCATGAATCTCCATGAATCTCCATGAATCTCCATGAATCTCCATGAATCTCCACGAATCTCCATGAATCTCCATGAATCTCCTCCATGAATCTCCCGTATGAATCTCCATGAATCTCCATGAATCTCCATGAACCTCCTCCATGAATCTCCACGAATCTCCATGAATCTCCATGAATCTCCATGAATCTCCACGAATCTCCTCCATGAACCTCCACGAATCTCCATGAATCTCCGTGAATCTCCATGAATCTCCATGAATCTCCATGAATCTCCTCCATGAATCTCCATGAGTCTCCATTAATCTCCTCAATGAACCTCCATAAATCTCCATGAATCTCCATGAACCTCCTCCATGAATCTCCTGTATGAATCTCCATGAATCTCCTTCATGAACCTCCATAAATCTCCATGAATATCTATGAATATCCACGAATCTCCATGAATCTCCGTGAATCTCCATGAATCTCCATGAATCTCCATGAACCTCCTCCATAAATCTCCATGAATCTCCATGAATCTCCTCTATACATATCCACGAACATCGTCCATGAATCTCCAAGAATCTCCGTGAATTTCCATGAATTTCCATTAATCTCCATGAATCTCCATGAATCTCCTCAATGAATCTCCATAAATCTCCATGAATCTCCTCCATGAATCTCCATGAATCTCCATGAATCTCCTCCATGAACCTCCATAAATCTCCATGAATCTCCATGAATCTCCATGAATCTCCTCCATGAACCTCCATAAATCTCCATGAATCTCCATGAATCTCCATGAATCTCCATGAATCTCCATGAATCTCCATGAATCTCCATGAATCTCCATGAATCTCCTCTATACATATCCACGAACCTCGTCCATGAATCTCCATGAATCTCCATGAATTTCCATGAATTTCCATTAATCTCCATGAATCTCCATGAATCTCCTCAATGAATCTCCATAAATCTCCATGAATCTCCCCCATGAATCTCCATGAATCTCCATGAATCTCCATGAATCTCCATGAATCTCCTCTATAAATATCCATGAACCTCCTCCATGCATCCCCATGAATCTCAGTGAATCTCCATGAATCTCCATGAATCTCCATGAATGTCCTCCATGAATCTCCATGAATCTCCATGAATCTCCATGAATCTCCATGAACCTCCTCCATGAATCTCCATGAATCTCCTCCATGAATCTCCATGAATCTCCATGAATCTCCTCCATGAATCTCCTCCATGAATCTCCATGAATCTCCATGAATTTCCTCCATGAATCTCCATGAATCTCTATGAATCTCCATGAATCTCCATGAATCTCCACGAATCTCCACGAATTTCCATGAATCTCCATGAATCTCCATGAATATCCTCTATGAATCTCCATGAATCTCCATGAATCTCCTCCATGAACCTCCATAAATCTCCATGAATTTCCATGAATCTCCATGAATCTCCATGAATCTCCTCCATGAATCTCCATGAATTTCCATGAATCTCCATGCATCTCAATTAATCTCCTCCATGAGCCTCCAAAAATTTCCATGAACCTCCACGAATATCCATGAATCTCCATGAATCTCCATGAATCTCCATGAATCTCCATGAATCTCCATGAATCTCCATGAATCTCCATGAATCTCCAGGAATCTCCATGAATCTCCATGAATCTCCTCCATGAATCTCCTGTATGAATCTCCATGAATCTCCATGAATCTCCATGAACCTCCTCCATGAATCTCCACGAATCTCCATGAATCTCCATGAATCTCCATGAATCTCCACGAATCTCCTCCATGAACCTCCACGAATCTCCATGAATCTCCGTGAATCTCCATGAATCTCCATGAATCTCCATGAATCTCCATGAACCTCCTCCATGAATCACCATGAATCTCCATGAATTTTGTCTATAAATATCCATGAACCTCCTCCATGAATCTCCATGAATCTCAATGAATCTCCTCCATGAATCTGCATGAATCTCCATGAATCTCCATGAATCTCCATGAATCTCCATGAATCTCCATGAATCTAAATGAATCCTCTCCATGAACCTCCTGTATGAATCTCCATGAATCTCCTCCATGAATCTCCATGAGTCTCCATTAATCTCCTCAATGAATCTCCATGAATCTCCATGAATCTCCATGAATCTCCATGAATCTCCAGGAATCTCCATGAATCTCCATGAATCTCCTCCATGAATCTCCTGTATGAATGTCCATGAATCTCCATGAATCTCCATGAACCTCCTCCATGAATCTCCACGAATCTCCATGAATCTCCTCGATGAATCTCCTGTATGAATCTCCATGAATCTCCTCCATGAATCTCCATGAATCTCCATGAATCTCCATGAATGTCCACGAATCTCCATGAATCTCCTCGATGAATCTCCTCCATGAATCTCCTGTATGAATCTCCATGAATCTCCTCCATGAATCTCCATGAATCTCCATGAATCTCCTCCATGAACCTCCATAAATCTCCATGAATCTCCATGAATCTCCATGGATCTCCATGAATCTCCATGAATCTCCATGAATCTGCACGAATCTCCATGAATCTCCTCCATGAATCTCCTGTATGAATCTCCATGAATCTCCATGAATCTCCATGAACCTCCTCCATGAATCTCCACGAATCTCCATGAATCTCCTGTATGAATCTCCATGAATCTCCTCCATGAATCTCCATGAATCTCCATGAATCTCCTCCATGAACCTCCATAAATCTCCATGAATCTCCATGAATGTCCATGAATCTCCATGAATCTCCATGAATCTCCATGAATCTCCTCCATGAATCTCCTGTATGAGTCTCCATTAATCTTCTCAATGAACCTCCATAAATCTCCATGAATCTCCATGAACCTCCTCCATGAATCTCCTGTATGAATCTCCATGAATCCCCTCCATGAATCTCCATGAATTTCCATGAATCTCCATGCATCTCCATTAATCTCCTCCATGAGCCTCCAAAAATTTCCATGAACCTCCACGAATCTCCATGAATCGCCATGAATCTCCATGAATGTCCACGAATCTCCATGAATCTCCTCGATGAATCTCCTGTATGAATCTCCATGAATCTCCTCCATGAATCTCCATGAATCTCCATGAATCTCCTCCATGAACCTCCATAAATCTCCATAAATCTCCATGAATCTCCATGAATCTCCATGAATGTCCACGAATCTCCATGAATCTCCTCGATGAATCTCCTCCATGAATCTCCTGTATGAATCTCCATGAATCTCCATGAACCTCCATGAACCTCCTCCATGAATCTCCTGTATGAATCTCCATGAATCTCCTCCATGAATCTCCATGAATTTCCATGAATCTCCATGAATCTCCATTAATCTCCTCCATGAGCCTCCAAAAATTTCCATGAATCTCCACGAATCTCCATGAATCTCCATTGTAACAGACTTGCTCCCACAAGCCTGTTACTAACGCGCCGCGCAAGTACCGCGAACCGACCGCTAGATGGCTACGACTCTCGCAAGAGAAAGTACGCACCGCACACCTTCGGGAATCGGCCGCTAGATGGCCAACGCCGCGATTACCGATTCTCGTTGATAAAATGATACCGTCGCGAGGATATAGGAATCGAACGACGCAACAAATAGGAGAGTGATCCACCGTCGAGCCGACGTAGATCAAGTGTATCAAGAGTTCCGAAAGCCGACCGGAGAGTAAGTATTGTAATTCCGCGGTACAAAAGTACGATCGTCGAGCCGACGAACGTATCTACGTTTAAACAGACGATCCTCGAGCCGACGATCTGTCTTCTTTTTCTCCGCCTGTTTTCTCATACAGTTCACGGTGAAGTGTCGTGCCGACACGTCGCCCTTGCTGCCGCCGATCGCCGTGCCAGCGACCGGCTCGCCCCAGTGCCCCCGCCGACACCGCCGACCGTCCGCGACAGCCGCGCCTCCGCTCAAACCGCGTGACGTCGAACGATACCGACCGCGCCAGCCGCGCCTCCACTCAAGACCGTGGTACCGACCGTCCAGTTCAGCCGCGCCTCCACTCAACCGTATACCGCGACACGTGGGGAACCAATCCGCGGCGAAACCTATTTCGACCGCAGTCAGTGTTTTATTTCTCTACACCTCCTTCCCCTCCACGATCGACACGAACCCCGGCACGACGAGCTAAACACCCCGGGTAACCAAGTTGTTACATGGCGCCCGAACAGGGACCTGACACGTAACCAATAGACCAACGCAACCGCGGATTTTTTTTGAAACATCGCTGCGAGGAATGAATCGAACCTCCTCCCTACGGGTTACGAAAGAAAGAATTATAAACGAACTACGGAGACTGAATCTCCCCGTAACCGGAACAACCGAGGAACTCCGACAACGCTGGGCCGCAAGCATTATAACCCGATCTCCCGAGCCCTCAACAATGGACGAACCAAAAACGCCAACGTTCATCAGTACAGCTATGCATCCCGCAGGCACCGGCAACGACACACTCGCACCACCGCCAACCTTCGTCGTAAACGCCCCCGCCACCCCGGTCCCGCGTAAAAATCTCGACCGCATGCGGAAATGGGGCTGTACCAGTGATGGGAAAGACCCATTCGCATTCATCGAGAGAATCGATGAGCTGCAAGACACCTACCAGCTAACAGACGCCGAAGTATTACGGGGCATCCCAGAGCTATTGAGAGGCGAGGCACAGCTCTGGTTCCGCAATAACCGGCAGCAAATACTAACAAAAACCGGGTTTAAGGAAAAATTTTTAGGATTTTTTTCCCCAAATCGTACTCAATCCCAGCGAGAACGTGAAGCCCGGGACCGAACACAGCGACCCGGCGAGCCGTTCAACCTCTTCATGAACGCACTGTGCACCCTCATGCGGCGTGCAGATATTCCCTCCGAGAAATATCTCGAACTCCTCTACGAGAACATGGCACCAGAGTACGCCATGCTCATCGACCCCGACAATCTCAGCGATCTCGACGACCTACTCAAACAGGTCCAACGCATCGAACGAGCACAGGAGAGGACCAAACGGACCACACAGCAAAACAACCGCCCCGCCACCGCCACCATTGAAGGGACCTACGAGACACCATGCATCTCCGCAATACCGCGAACAGATCCAGGCGAGATACGCGCCTCTAGACCCCGCCCCTCTAGCCCGGCACCATACAACCCGGACGCACACTGCTGGAGATGCAAGCAACGCGGACACACGCGATGGGAGTGCCGCAACGAGTTCAAAAAGTTCTGCTCTCGATGCGGCCGCGACGGAGTCCTAACACGCGACTGCCACCCCCCGACTGCCCCGGGAAACGGACCACGGGGACCGCCGCGATACAGCAACCGGCGGCCCCAACAATAAAAAAAAAATATACAAAAATCGAGTACAACCCGCGCCCACAATTGAGCATCAAGATGCTCGGCCGGGAAATCAAGGCACTCCTCGACACGGGAGCCCAACTCTCGTGTATCAATGGGGAAATACTCGAGTGGGCTCTCGCACAAGGGATCCAACCGACCGCTCCAGCCGAAAACATCAGCCTCGCCGACGGGTCCATAACACAAACCTCAGGGAAGATACGAATCCCATTCAGTACCGAAGGCTATACGTGGACCCAAGAATTCACGATACTCCCACGCATGGGACCACCAGTCCTCCTGGGAATACAAACAATCGCCGCACTAGAAATCAGCTTCCAACCACCGCTCCAAATCGTCAATTGGCCCGCCACCTGCCTCGCCGAGCCCTACCTGCAAATAGGACTCCGACAACCACAAGAAACCGACCAGAAACACCTCCAGGACTTCCTCAGGACCGAGTTACGACACTTCGAGGATGTCACAGGGCGAACCACATTGACACAACACCGCATCAAGCTGAAAGACAATACACCCATCAAGCAGCGGTACCGCCCACGAAACCCGGCCATGCAGGCGATCATAGATGAGGAAGTAGACAAAATGCTCCGGGAAGGGGTCATAGAACCCTCAAATAGCCCATGGAGCTCACCCATTGTAATCGTGAAAAAGAAAGACGGCAAACCACGATTCTGCGTTGACTTTCGCAAACTAAACGACAGGACAGAAAAGGACGCCTACCCGCTGCCACACATACAGGCCACCCTTGACAAACTACGAGGAGCAAAATTCCTAACAACCCTGGATCTCAAAAACGGGTACTGGCAAATCCCGCTCGAAAATAACAGCCGACCGCTCACCGCCTTCACTGTGCCAGGGAAGGGATTGTTTCAATTTACGGTGATGCCATTCGGCTTGCACTCCGCCCCGGCGACCTTCCAACGCCTACTCGATCAGATCATCGGCCCCAAACTGGAACCATATGCATTCGCCTACCTCGACGACATCATCGTCGTGAGCCGATCATTCGAGGAACACCTGAAACACCTCAAAGAAGTGTTCCATCGACTACGTACTGCAGGACTACGACTGAACCCGGAAAAATGCCGATTCTGCGTAGAGAGTCTCAAATACCTGGGCCATATTATTGACCAGCAGGGGATAAGAACCGACCCCGAGAAAACTAGCGCAATCGCCTTACTCTCCACACCCAAAACGAGACGAGAAGTACGCCGATTCCACGGAATGGCCTCCTGGTACCGCCGGTTCGTGCCGAACTTCGCGGAAATCATGGAGCCACTAACGAGATTAACCAGAAAAAACGCCAGATGGAACTGGACCGAAACAGAGGAAGAAGCCTTCCGCACGATGAAAGAAAAACTGGTTACCGCCCCGATACTGGCCTGCCCAGACTTCAGTGAAACATTCACACTACAGACCGATGCCAGCGATCACGGCCTCGGAATCGTGCTCACACAAGGATCCGAGGAGAACGAAAGGGTCATAGCATATGCAAGCCACACCCTCAACGCCACTGAGCGCAACTATAGTGCGACCGAAAAAGAGTGCCTGGCCGTAGTATGGGGAATCAGGAAGATGAGACCGTACCTGGAAGGGTACCACTTCACGGTTATCACCGACCACCAGGCACTACGGTGGCTGCAACAGATCGACAACCCGACGGGAAGACTGGCAAGATGGGCACTCGAGCTCCAACAGTACAACTTCAACATCCAATACCGCCCGGGGAAAAACAACCAGGTTGCGGACGCACTATCCCGAACACCACCGACCCCGGAAATAAATATGCTACAACCAAAGGAACACACCGACACATGGTACGAACGGAAAATAAAAGCCGTACAGCAAGATCCCGCTTCCGTTCCCGAGTTTCGGGTACAACAAGGCAAACTACAAAGACATATCCTCCACCAACTCGATTACAACGAACCCGAACCCGACACCGCATGGAAAACATGCGTACCCACCACCGAGAGAGCAGAGATCCTCCGACGGTACCACGACGACCCCCTCGCTGGACACCTAGGCATTGCGAAGACAATAATCCGCATTGCCCAGAAATTTTACTGGCCAGGCATGTTCCGACAAGCGGCGCAATACGTCCGCAACTGCAAGAGTTGCCAACAATATAAAACGCCACCACACAAACCCCCCGGACTACTACACGCCAACCCCGGAACACAGCCCTGGCACACCGTCTCGGTCGACCTGATAGGACCGCTTCCACGCTCCCGACAAGGGCACAGATGGCTACTAGTCGCACTAGACCGGTTCACCAAATGGGTCGAACTCACACCCCTACGAAAAGCCACCAGCGCCGCCGTCGCCGCCGCCATACAAAAAGACATTATACTGCGCCACGGAACCCCAGAAATAATCATTTCCGACAACGGAAAACAATTTATAGGGGACCCATTCACGAGCCTACTACAGAGCACCGGCATCACACATCGCCGAACACCTCCATACTCGCCACACTGTAACCCAGTGGAACGGGCAAATAAAGTAGTGAAGACAATGCTGGCCCAATACACCGGGAAATATCACGACCGATGGGACGAGAAAATCGACGAGGCCAGATTCGCAATAAACACCGCATGGCACGAAGCGACTGGGTACAGCCCCGCCTACCTCAATCACGGCCGAGAACTACGTACACCAGGACAAACACGCACCGAAGGGGCCCCCATTCCACCAAATCAGCGATGGAAGCATCTAAAAGAAGCCCAGGAACTGGCCCGACTCCGACTAGCACAAGCGTTCGGACGCCAAGAACGGCACTATAACTTGCGACACCGGGAATGGAGGCCGGCCATAGGAGAGTCAGTGTGGAAGAGAGAACACACCCTATCCAACAAAGGAGCGGGTATCGCCGCCAAACTCGCCCCCAAATACACGGGACCATACACGGTCAAGAAAATTGTGTCGCCGGTAATAGTAGACCTCTACGACGGGAAGAAATGGTACCGGCATATACACGTGCAGGACCTAAAACCCGCAAACGACCGCGACAACCGGACCTCAGATCCCACCGAAGATCCTGACACTCCCCACGATCCTACACCAGTACCACCTCCCGCCGAAAACCCAGCGCCTCGTCGCCGAGGACGACCCCGAAAATTAATACCACCCGCTAACTTAATAGGTATGCCCAACGAGCCAGAGTACGTGAGAGAGCTCATGGAGCTCATCGAGGGAGACCCAACGGCCAGAACACCAACGAGGCCCAAACTCCTGCCAACCACCCGACCGTCACACAACAGGAAGATCCTGCGACCCACCACCACCACGGTACCACGCAGCAAAGTGAAGATCCGGTCAGTGACGTGGCTCCCACCTTCAAAAAAGGTAACGATCACGCTCGGACCGCCACCCACAAAACAACCACCACGAGCCAGGGACCAGGCCAACCCCCCTACCCCTCCGCAGCTGCCAAAAGAGGCCCCTCCCCCGGCACCCATCCAACCACCCCCACCGACGCCGGAACACCTATGGAGCGGCGACGCCACCCACTTGGCACCCGTACCCTACCCCGGAGAACACCCGCCAGGAACAACAGCATGGCACACGTTGCCCACCGGGCAGAAAGTAGAGGTGCCACGGCGATACGCCCGCACAGGAGGGTGCTGCGTGAACGCCCACGGGGAAAGGTGGCGCATTCTATTTGATAAGGCGGGAAAGCCACGCCGCTTTATACACAGAGGCCCCGCCACAGCCACGCCCCAGCCCTATTAGTTAAGACCTAGGATAAGTTAGTCTTAAGGATAACAGTGCGCCAGTTATAAGGAAAAAGTATTATATTTTTTAGTTACTATTTTTATATTTTTATTTTTTATATTTTACTATCTTTATAAGACAACGTCCTATTTTTTTTTTCTCTGTTTTATACCGACCAAGAGACTGATTTTTTTTTGTTTTTTTGTTATATGGTTATATACATGTTTACAATGCAAATAAACTGGGTTTCGCTGCCACTACCCCGACGAAGGAGGGGGGTGTAACAGACTTGCTCCCACAAGCCTGTTACTAACGCGCCGCGCAAGTACCGCGAACCGACCGCTAGATGGCTACGACTCTCGCAAGAGAAAGTACGCACCGCACACCTTCGGGAATCGGCCGCTAGATGGCCAACGCCGCGATTACCGATTCTCGTTGATAAAATGATACCGTCGCGAGGATATAGGAATCGAACGACGCAACAAATAGGAGAGTGATCCACCGTCGAGCCGACGTAGATCAAGTGTATCAAGAGTTCCGAAAGCCGACCGGAGAGTAAGTATTGTAATTCCGCGGTACAAAAGTACGATCGTCGAGCCGACGAACGTATCTACGTTTAAACAGACGATCCTCGAGCCGACGATCTGTCTTCTTTTTCTCCGCCTGTTTTCTCATACAGTTCACGGTGAAGTGTCGTGCCGACACGTCGCCCTTGCTGCCGCCGATCGCCGTGCCAGCGACCGGCTCGCCCCAGTGCCCCCGCCGACACCGCCGACCGTCCGCGACAGCCGCGCCTCCGCTCAAACCGCGTGACGTCGAACGATACCGACCGCGCCAGCCGCGCCTCCACTCAAGACCGTGGTACCGACCGTCCAGTTCAGCCGCGCCTCCACTCAACCGTATACCGCGACACGTGGGGAACCAATCCGCGGCGAAACCTATTTCGACCGCAGTCAGTGTTTTATTTCTCTACACCTCCTTCCCCTCCACGATCGACACGAACCCCGGCACGACGAGCTAAACACCCCGGGTAACCAAGTTGTTACACCATGAATCTCCATGAATGTCCACGAATCTCCATGAATCTCCTCGATGAATCTCCTGTATGAATCTCCATGAATCTCCTCCATGAATCTCCATGAATCTCCATGAATCTCCATGAATCTCCTCTATGAATCTCCTGTATGAATCTCCATGAATCTCCATGAATCTCCATGAATCTCCATGAATCTCCACGAATCTCCTCCATGAACCTCCACGAATCTCCATGAATCTCCGTGAATCTCCATGAATCTCCATGAATCTCCATGAATCTCCATGAACCTCCTCCATGAATCACCATGAATCTCCATGAATTTTCTCTATAAATATCCATGAACCTCCTCCATGAATCTCCATGAATCTCAATGAATCTCCTCCATGAATCTGCATGAATCTCCATGAATCTCCATGAATCTCCATGAATCTCCATGAATCTAAATGAATCCTCTCCATGAACCTCCTGTATGAATCTCCATGAATCTCCTCCATGAATCTCCATGAGTCTCCATTAATCTCCTCAATGAACCTCCATAAATCTCCATGAATCTCCATGAATCTCCACGAATCTCCTCCATGAACCTCCACGAATCTCCATGAATCTCCATGAATCTCCATGAATGTCCACGAATCTCCATGAATCTCCTCGATGAATCTCCTGTATGAATCTCCATGAATCTCCTCCATGAATCTCCATGAATCTCCATGAATCTCCTCCATGAACCTCCATAAATCTCCATGAATCTCCATGAATCTCCATGAATCTCCATGAATCTCCATGAATCTCCACGAATCTCCATGAATCTCCATGAATCTCCTCCATGAATCTCCTGTATGAACCTCCATAAATCTCCATGAATTTCCATGAATCTCCATGAATCTCCATGAATCTCCTCCATGAATCTCCATGAATTTCCATGAATCTCCATGCATCTCAATTAATCTCCTCCATGAGCCTCCAAAAATTTCCATGAACCTCCACGAATATCCATGAATCTCCATGAATCTCCATGAATCTCCATGAATCTCCATGAATCTCCATGAATCTCCATGAATCTCCATGAATCTCCAGGAATCTCCATGAATCTCCATGAATCTCCTCCATGAATCTCCTGTATGAATCTCCATGAATCTCCATGAATCTCCATGAACCTCCTCCATGAATCTCCACGAATCTCCATGAATCTCCTCGATGAATCTCCTGTATGAATCTCCATGAATCTCCTCCATGAATCTCCATGAATCTCCATGAATCTCCTCCATGAACCTCCATAAATCTCCACGAATCTCCATGAATCTCCATGAATCTCCACGAATCTCCATGAATCTCCTCCATGAATCTCCTGTATGAATCTCCATGAATCTCCATGAATCTCCATGAATGTCCACGAATCTCCATGAATCTCCTCGATGAATCTCCTGTATGAATATCCATGAATCTCCTCCATGAATCTCCATGAATCTCCATGAATCTCCTCCATGAACCTCCATAAATCTCCATGAATCTCCATGAATCTCCATGAACCTCCTCCATGAATCTCCATGAATCTCCTCCGTGAATCTCCATGAATCTCCTGTATGAATCTCCATGAATCTCCATGAATCTCCTCCATGAACCTCCATAAATCTCCATGAATCTCCATGAATCTCCATGGATCTCCATGAATCTCCATGAATCTCCACGAATCTCCATGAATCTCCTCCATGAATCTCCTGTATGAATCTCCATGAATCTCCATGAATCTCCATGAACCTCCTCCATGAATCTCCACGAATCTCCATGAATCTCCTCGATGAATCTCCTGTATGAATCTCCATGAATCTCCTCCATGAATCTCCATGAATCTCCATGAATCTCCTCCATGAACCTCCATAAATCTCCACGAATCTCCATGAATCTCCATGAATCTCCATGAATGTCCACGAATCTCCATGAATCTCCTCGATGAATCTCCTGTATGAATCTCCATGAATCTCCTCCATGAATCTCCACGAATCTCCATGAATCTCCATGAATCTCCATGAATCTCCATGAATGTCCACGAATCTCCATGAATCTCCTCGATGAATCTCCTCCATGAATCTCCTGTATGAATCTCCATGAATCTCCATGAACCTCCATGAACCTCCTCCATGAATCTCCTGTATGAATCTCCATGAATTTCCATGAATCTCCATGAATCTCCATTAATCTCCTCCATGAGCCTCCAAAAATTTCCATGAATCTCCACGAATCTCCATGAATCTCCATGAGTCTCCATGGATGTCCACGAATCTCCATGAATCTCCTCGATGAATCTCCTGTATGAATCTCCATGAATGTCCTCCATGAATCTCCATGAATCTCCATGAATCTCCTCCACGAACCTCCATAAATCTCCATGAATCTCCATGAATCTCCATGGATCTCCATGAATCTCCATGAATCTCCATGAATCTGCACGAATCTCCATGAATCTCCTCCATGAATCTCCTGTATGAATCTCCATGAATCTCCATGAATCTCCATGAACCTCCTCCATGAATCTCCACGAATCTCCATGAATCTCCTGTATGAATCTCCATGAATCTCCTCCATGAATCTCCATGAATCTCCATGAATCTCCTCCATGAACCTCCATAAATCTCCATGAATCTCCATGAATGTCCATGAATCTCCATGAATCTCCATGAATCTCCATGAATCTCCTCCATGAATCTCCTGTATGAGTCTCCATTAATCTTCTCAATGAACCTCCATAAATCTCCATGAATCTCCATGAACCTCCTCCATGAATCTCCTGTATGAATCTCCATGAATCCCCTCCATGAATCTCCATGAATTTCCATGAATCTCCATGCATCTCCATTAATCTCCTCCATGAGCCTCCAAAAATTTCCATGAACCTCCACGAATCTCCATGAATCGCCATGAATCTCCATGAATGTCCACGAATCTCCATGAATCTCCTCGATGAATCTCCTGTATGAATCTCCATGAATCTCCTCCATGAATCTCCATGAATCTCCATGAATCTCCTCCATGAACCTCCATAAATCTCCATAAATCTCCATGAATCTCCATGAATCTCCATGAATCTCCATGAATCTCCATGAATGTCCACGAATCTCCATGAATCTCCTCGATGAATCTCCTGTATGAATATCCATGAATCTCCTCCATGAATCTCCATGAATCTCCATGAATCTCCTCCATGAACCTCCATAAATCTCCATGAATCTCCATGAATCTCCATGAACCTCCTCCATGAATCTCCATGAATCTCCTCCGCGAATCTCCATGAATCTCCTGTATGAATCTCCATGAATCTCCATGAATCTCCTCCATGAACCTCCATAAATCTCCATGAATCTCCATGAATCTCCATGGATCTCCATGAATCTCCATGAATCTCCACGAATCTCCATGAATCTCCTCCATGAATCTCCTGTATGAATCTCCATGAATCTCCATGAATCTCCATGAACCTCCTCCATGAATCTCCTCGATGAATCTCCTGTATGAATCTCCATGAATCTCCTCCATGAATCTCCATGAATCTCCATGAATCTCCTCCATGAACCTCCATAAATCTCCACGAATCTCCATGAATCTCCATGAATCTCCATGAATGTCCACGAATCTCCATGAATCTCCTCGATGAATCTCCTGTATGAATCTCCATGAATCTCCTCCATGAATCTCCACGAATCTCCATGAATCTCCATGAATCTCCATGAATCTCCATGAATGTCCACGAATCTCCATGAATCTCCTCGATGAATCTCCTCCATGAATCTCCTGTATGAATCTCCATGAATCTCCATGAACCTCCATGAACCTCCTCCATGAATCTCCTGTATGAATCTCCATGAATTTCCATGAATCTCCATGAATCTCCATTAATCTCCTCCATGAGCCTCCAAAAATTTCCATGAATCTCCACGAATCTCCATGAATCTCCATGAGTCTCCATGGATGTCCACGAATCTCCATGAATCTCCTCGATGAATCTCCTGTATGAATCTCCATGAATCTCCTCCATGAATCTCCATGAATCTCCATGAATCTCCTCCATGAACCTCCATAAATCTCCATGAATCTCCATGAATCTCCATGGATCTCCATGAATCTCCATGAATCTCCATGAATCTGCACGAATCTCCATGAATCTCCTCCATGAATCTCCTGTATGAATCTCCATGAATCTCCATGAATCTCCATGAACCTCCTCCATGAATCTCCACGAATCTCCATGAATCTCCTGTATGAATCTCCATGAATCTCCTCCATGAATCTCCATGAATCTCCATGAATCTCCTCCATGAACCTCCATAAATCTCCATGAATCTCCATGAATGTCCATGAATCTCCATGAATCTCCATGAATCTCCATGAATCTCCTCCATGAATCTCCTGTATGAGTCTCCATTAATCTTCTCAATGAACCTCCATAAATCTCCATGAATCTCCATGAACCTCCTCCATGAATCTCCTGTATGAATCTCCATGAATCCCCTCCATGAATCTCCATGAATTTCCATGAATCTCCATGCATCTCCATTAATCTCCTCCATGAGCCTCCAAAAATTTCCATGAACCTCCACGAATCTCCATGAATCGCCATGAATCTCCATGAATGTCCACGAATCTCCATGAATCTCCTCGATGAATCTCCTGTATGAATCTCCATGAATCTCCTCCATGAATCTCCATGAATCTCCTCCATGAACCTCCATAAATCTCCATAAATCTCCATGAATCTCCATGAATCTCCATGAATGTCCACGAATCTCCATGAATCTCCTCGATGAATCTCCTCCATGAATCTCCTGTATGAATCTCCATGAATCTCCATGAACCTCCATGAACCTCCTCCATGAATCTCCTGTATGAATCTCCATGAATCTCCTCCATGAATCTCCATGAATTTCCATGAATCTCCATGAATCTCCATTAATCTCCTCCATGAGCCTCCAAAAATTTCCATGAATCTCCACGAATCTCCATGAATCTCCATGAATCTCCATGAATGTCCACGAATCTCCATGAATCTCCTCGATGAATCTCCTGTATGAATCTCCATGAATCTCCTCCATGAATCTCCATGAATCTCCATGAATCTCCTCCACGAACCTCCATAAATCTCCATGAATCTCCATGAATCTCCATGGATCTCCATGAATCTCCATGAATCTCCATGAATCTGCACGAATCTCCATGAATCTCCTCCATGAATCTCCTGTATGAATCTCCATGAATCTCCATGAATCTCCATGAACCTCCTCCATGAATCTCCACGAATCTCCATGAATCTCCTGTATGAATCTCCATGAATCTCCTCCATGAATCTCCATGAATCTCCATGAATCTCCTCCATGAACCTCCATAAATCTCCATGAATCTCCATGAATGTCCATGAATCTCCATGAATCTCCATGAATCTCCATGAATCTCCTCCATGAATCTCCTGTATGAGTCTCCATTAATCTTCTCAATGAACCTCCATAAATCTCCATGAATCTCCATGAACCTCCTCCATGAATCTCCTGTATGAATCTCCATGAATCCCCTCCATGAATCTCCATGAATTTCCATGAATCTCCATGCATCTCCATTAATCTCCTCCATGAGCCTCCAAAAATTTCCATGAACCTCCACGAATCTCCATGAATCGCCATGAATCTCCATGAATGTCCACGAATCTCCATGAATCTCCTCGATGAATCTCCTGTATGAATCTCCATGAATCTCCTCCATGAATCTCCATGAATCTCCATGAATCTCCTCCATGAACCTCCATAAATCTCCATAAATCTCCATGAATCTCCATGAATCTCCATGAATCTCCATGAATCTCCATGAATGTCCACGAATCTCCATGAATCTCCTCGATGAATCTCCTGTATGAATATCCATGAATCTCCTCCATGAATCTCCATGAATCTCCATGAATCTCCTCCATGAACCTCCATAAATCTCCATGAATCTCCATGAATCTCCATGAACCTCCTCCATGAATCTCCATGAATCTCCTCCGCGAATCTCCATGAATCTCCTGTATGAATCTCCATGAATCTCCATGAATCTCCTCCATGAACCTCCATAAATCTCCATGAATCTCCATGAATCTCCATGGATCTCCATGAATCTCCATGAATCTCCACGAATCTCCATGAATCTCCTCCATGAATCTCCTGTATGAATCTCCATGAATCTCCATGAATCTCCATGAACCTCCTCCATGAATCTCCACGAATCTCCATGAATCTCCTCGATGAATCTCCTGTATGAATCTCCATGAATCTCCTCCATGAATCTCCATGAATCTCCATGAATCTCCTCCATGAACCTCCATAAATCTCCACGAATCTCCATGAATCTCCATGAATCTCCATGAATGTCCACGAATCTCCATGAATCTCCTCGATGAATCTCCTGTATGAATCTCCATGAATCTCCTCCATGAATCTCCACGAATCTCCATGAATCTCCATGAATCTCCATGAATCTCCATGAATGTCCACGAATCTCCATGAATCTCCTCGATGAATCTCCTCCATGAATCTCCTGTATGAATCTCCATGAATCTCCATGAACCTCCATGAACCTCCTCCATGAATCTCCTGTATGAATCTCCATGAATTTCCATGAATCTCCATGAATCTCCATTAATCTCCTCCATGAGCCTCCAAAAATTTCCATGAATCTCCACGAATCTCCATGAATCTCCATGAGTCTCCATGGATGTCCACGAATCTCCATGAATCTCCTCGATGAATCTCCTGTATGAATCTCCATGAATCTCCTCCATGAATCTCCATGAATCTCCATGAATCTCCTCCATGAACCTCCATAAATCTCCATGAATCTCCATGAATCTCCATGGATCTCCATGAATCTCCATGAATCTCCATGAATCTGCACGAATCTCCATGAATCTCCTCCATGAATCTCCTGTATGAATCTCCATGAATCTCCATGAATCTCCATGAACCTCCTCCATGAATCTCCACGAATCTCCATGAATCTCCTGTATGAATCTCCATGAATCTCCTCCATGAATCTCCATGAATCTCCATGAATCTCCTCCATGAACCTCCATAAATCTCCACGAATCTCCATGAATCTCCATGAATCTCCATGAATGTCCACGAATCTCCATGAATCTCCTCGATGAATCTCCTGTATGAATCTCCATGAATCTCCTCCATGAATCTCCACGAATCTCCATGAATCTCCATGAATCTCCATGAATCTCCATGAATGTCCACGAATCTCCATGAATCTCCTCGATGAATCTCCTCCATGAATCTCCTGTATGAATCTCCATGAATCTCCATGAACCTCCATGAACCTCCTCCATGAATCTCCTGTATGAATCTCCATGAATTTCCATGAATCTCCATGAATCTCCATTAATCTCCTCCATGAGCCTCCAAAAATTTCCATGAATCTCCACGAATCTCCATGAATCTCCATGAGTCTCCATGGATGTCCACGAATCTCCATGAATCTCCTCGATGAATCTCCTGTATGAATCTCCATGAATCTCCTCCATGAATCTCCATGAATCTCCATGAATCTCCTCCATGAACCTCCATAAATCTCCATGAATCTCCATGAATCTCCATGGATCTCCATGAATCTCCATGAATCTCCATGAATCTGCACGAATCTCCATGAATCTCCTCCATGAATCTCCTGTATGAATCTCCATGAATCTCCATGAATCTCCATGAACCTCCTCCATGAATCTCCACGAATCTCCATGAATCTCCTGTATGAATCTCCATGAATCTCCTCCATGAATCTCCATGAATCTCCATGAATCTCCTCCATGAACCTCCATAAATCTCCATGAATCTCCATGAATGTCCATGAATCTCCATGAATCTCCATGAATCTCCATGAATCTCCTCCATGAATCTCCTGTATGAGTCTCCATTAATCTTCTCAATGAACCTCCATAAATCTCCATGAATCTCCATGAACCTCCTCCATGAATCTCCTGTATGAATCTCCATGAATCCCCTCCATGAATCTCCATGAATTTCCATGAATCTCCATGCATCTCCATTAATCTCCTCCATGAGCCTCCAAAAATTTCCATGAACCTCCACGAATCTCCATGAATCGCCATGAATCTCCATGAATGTCCACGAATCTCCATGAATCTCCTCGATGAATCTCCTGTATGAATCTCCATGAATCTCCTCCATGAATCTCCATGAATCTCCTCCATGAACCTCCATAAATCTCCATAAATCTCCATGAATCTCCATGAATCTCCATGAATGTCCACGAATCTCCATGAATCTCCTCGATGAATCTCCTCCATGAATCTCCTGTATGAATCTCCATGAATCTCCATGAACCTCCATGAACCTCCTCCATGAATCTCCTGTATGAATCTCCATGAATCTCCTCCATGAATCTCCATGAATTTCCATGAATCTCCATGAATCTCCATTAATCTCCTCCATGAGCCTCCAAAAATTTCCATGAATCTCCACGAATCTCCATGAATCTCCATGAATCTCCATGAATGTCCACGAATCTCCATGAATCTCCTCGATGAATCTCCTGTATGAATCTCCATGAATCTCCTCCATGAATCTCCATGAATCTCCATGAATCTCCTCCACGAACCTCCATAAATCTCCATGAATCTCCATGAATCTCCATGGATCTCCATGAATCTCCATGAATCTCCATGAATCTGCACGAATCTCCATGAATCTCCTCCATGAATCTCCTGTATGAATCTCCATGAATCTCCATGAATCTCCATGAACCTCCTCCATGAATCTCCACGAATCTCCATGAATCTCCTGTATGAATCTCCATGAATCTCCTCCATGAATCTCCATGAATCTCCATGAATCTCCTCCATGAACCTCCATAAATCTCCATGAATCTCCATGAATGTCCATGAATCTCCATGAATCTCCATGAATCTCCATGAATCTCCTCCATGAATCTCCTGTATGAGTCTCCATTAATCTTCTCAATGAACCTCCATAAATCTCCATGAATCTCCATGAACCTCCTCCATGAATCTCCTGTATGAATCTCCATGAATCCCCTCCATGAATCTCCATGAATTTCCATGAATCTCCATGCATCTCCATTAATCTCCTCCATGAGCCTCCAAAAATTTCCATGAACCTCCACGAATCTCCATGAATCGCCATGAATCTCCATGAATGTCCACGAATCTCCATGAATCTCCTCGATGAATCTCCTGTATGAATCTCCATGAATCTCCTCCATGAATCTCCATGAATCTCCATGAATCTCCTCCATGAACCTCCATAAATCTCCATAAATCTCCATGAATCTCCATGAATCTCCATGAATCTCCATGAATCTCCATGAATGTCCACGAATCTCCATGAATCTCCTCGATGAATCTCCTGTATGAATATCCATGAATCTCCTCCATGAATCTCCATGAATCTCCATGAATCTCCTCCATGAACCTCCATAAATCTCCATGAATCTCCATGAATCTCCATGAACCTCCTCCATGAATCTCCATGAATCTCCTCCGCGAATCTCCATGAATCTCCTGTATGAATCTCCATGAATCTCCATGAATCTCCTCCATGAACCTCCATAAATCTCCATGAATCTCCATGAATCTCCATGGATCTCCATGAATCTCCATGAATCTCCACGAATCTCCATGAATCTCCTCCATGAATCTCCTGTATGAATCTCCATGAATCTCCATGAATCTCCATGAACCTCCTCCATGAATCTCCACGAATCTCCATGAATCTCCTCGATGAATCTCCTGTATGAATCTCCATGAATCTCCTCCATGAATCTCCATGAATCTCCATGAATCTCCTCCATGAACCTCCATAAATCTCCACGAATCTCCATGAATCTCCATGAATCTCCATGAATGTCCACGAATCTCCATGAATCTCCTCGATGAATCTCCTGTATGAATCTCCATGAATCTCCTCCATGAATCTCCACGAATCTCCATGAATCTCCATGAATCTCCATGAATCTCCATGAATGTCCACGAATCTCCATGAATCTCCTCGATGAATCTCCTCCATGAATCTCCTGTATGAATCTCCATGAATCTCCATGAACCTCCATGAACCTCCTCCATGAATCTCCTGTATGAATCTCCATGAATTTCCATGAATCTCCATGAATCTCCATTAATCTCCTCCATGAGCCTCCAAAAATTTCCATGAATCTCCACGAATCTCCATGAATCTCCATGAGTCTCCATGGATGTCCACGAATCTCCATGAATCTCCTCGATGAATCTCCTGTATGAATCTCCATGAATCTCCTCCATGAATCTCCATGAATCTCCATGAATCTCCTCCATGAACCTCCATAAATCTCCATGAATCTCCATGAATCTCCATGGATCTCCATGAATCTCCATGAATCTCCATGAATCTGCACGAATCTCCATGAATCTCCTCCATGAATCTCCTGTATGAATCTCCATGAATCTCCATGAATCTCCATGAACCTCCTCCATGAATCTCCACGAATCTCCATGAATCTCCTGTATGAATCTCCATGAATCTCCTCCATGAATCTCCATGAATCTCCATGAATCTCCTCCATGAACCTCCATAAATCTCCATGAATCTCCATGAATGTCCATGAATCTCCATGAATCTCCATGAATCTCCATGAATCTCCTCCATGAATCTCCTGTATGAGTCTCCATTAATCTTCTCAATGAACCTCCATAAATCTCCATGAATCTCCATGAACCTCCTCCATGAATCTCCTGTATGAATCTCCATGAATCCCCTCCATGAATCTCCATGAATTTCCATGAATCTCCATGCATCTCCATTAATCTCCTCCATGAGCCTCCAAAAATTTCCATGAACCTCCACGAATCTCCATGAATCGCCATGAATCTCCATGAATGTCCACGAATCTCCATGAATCTCCTCGATGAATCTCCTGTATGAATCTCCATGAATCTCCTCCATGAATCTCCATGAATCTCCTCCATGAACCTCCATAAATCTCCATAAATCTCCATGAATCTCCATGAATCTCCATGAATGTCCACGAATCTCCATGAATCTCCTCGATGAATCTCCTCCATGAATCTCCTGTATGAATCTCCATGAATCTCCATGAACCTCCATGAACCTCCTCCATGAATCTCCTGTATGAATCTCCATGAATCTCCTCCATGAATCTCCATGAATTTCCATGAATCTCCATGAATCTCCATTAATCTCCTCCATGAGCCTCCAAAAATTTCCATGAATCTCCACGAATCTCCATGAATCTCCATGAATCTCCATGAATGTCCACGAATCTCCATGAATCTCCTCGATGAATCTCCTGTATGAATCTCCATGAATCTCCTCCATGAATCTCCATGAATCTCCATGAATCTCCTCCATGAACCTGCATAAATCTCCATGAATCTCCATGAATCTCCATGAATCTCCATGAATCTCCATGAATCTCCACGAATCTCCATGAATCTCCATGAATCTCCTCCATGAATCTCCTGTATGAATCTCCATGAATCTCCATGAATCTCCATGAACCTCCTCCATAAATCTCCATGAATCTCCATGAATCTCCATGAATCTCCATGAATCTCCATGAATCTCCATGAATCTCCACGAATCTCCATGAATCTCCATGAATCTCCTCCATGAATCTCCTGTATGAATCTCCATGAATCTCCATGAATGTCCATGAATCTCCATGAATCTCCATGAATCTCCATGAATCTCCTCCATGAATCTCCTGTATGAGTCTCCATTAATCTTCTCAATGAACCTCCATAAATCTCCATGAATCTCCATGAACCTCCTCCATGAATCTCCTGTATGAATCTCCATGAATCCCCTCCATGAATCTCCATGAATTTCCATGAATCTCCATGCATCTCCATTAATCTCCTCCATGAGCCTCCAAAAATTTCCATGAACCTCCACGAATCTCCATGAATCGCCATGAATCTCCATGAATGTCCACGAATCTCCATGAATCTCCTCGATGAATCTCCTGTATGAATCTCCATGAATCTCCTCCATGAATCTCCATGAATCTCCTCCATGAACCTCCATAAATCTCCATAAATCTCCATGAATCTCCATGAATCTCCATGAATGTCCACGAATCTCCATGAATCTCCTCGATGAATCTCCTCCATGAATCTCCTGTATGAATCTCCATGAATCTCCATGAACCTCCATGAACCTCCTCCATGAATCTCCTGTATGAATCTCCATGAATCTCCTCCATGAATCTCCATGAATTTCCATGAATCTCCATTAATCTCCTCCATGAGCCTCCAAAAATTTCCATGAATCTCCACGAATCTCCATGAATCTCCATGAATCTCCATGAATGTCCACGAATCTCCATGAATCTCCTCGATGAATCTCCTGTATGAATCTCCATGAATCTCCTCCATGAATCTCCATGAATCTCCATGAATCTCCTCCATGAACCTCCATAAATCTCCATGAATCTCCATGAATCTCCATGAATCTCCATGAATCTCCATGAATCTCCACGAATCTCCATGAATCTCCATGAATCTCCTCCATGAATCTCCTGTATGAATCTCCATGAATCTCCATGAATCTCCATGAACCTCCTCCATAAATCTCCATGAATCTCCATGAATCTCCATGAATCTCCATGAATCTCCATGAATCTCCATGAATCTCCACGAATCTCCATGAATCTCCATGAATCTCCTCCATGAATCTCCTGTATGAATCTCCATGAATCTCCATGAATCTCCATGAACCTCCTCCATGAATCTCCACGAATCTCCATGAATCTCCATGAATCTCCATGAATCTCCACGAATCTCCTCCATGAACCTCCACGAATCTCCATGAATCTCCGTGAATCTCCATGAATCTCCATGAATCTCCATGAATCTCCATGAACCTCCTCCATGAATCACCATGAATCTCCATGAATTTTCTCTATAAATATCCATGAACCTCCTCCATGAATCTCCATGAATCTCAATGAATCTCCTCCATGAATCTGCATGAATCTCCATGAATCTCCATGAATCTCCATGAATCTCCATGAATCTCCATGAATCTAAATGAATCCTCTCCATGAACCTCCTGTATGAATCTCCATGAATCTCCTCCATGAATCTCCATGAGTCTCCATTAATCTCCTCAATGAACCTCCATAAATCTCCATGAATCTCCATGAACCTCCTCCATGAATCTCCTGTATGAATCTCCATGAATCTCCTTCATGAACCTCCATAAATCTCCATGAATATCTATGAATATCCACGAATCTCCATGAATTTCCGTGAATCTCCATGAATCTCCATGAATCTCCATGAACCTCCTCCATAAATCTCCATGAATCTCCATGAATCTCCTCTATACATATCCACGAACATCGTCCATGAATCTCCAAGAATCTCCGTGAATTTCCATGAATTTCCATTAATCTCCATGAACCTCCATAAATCTCCATGAATCTCCATGAATCTCCATGAATCTCCTCCATGAACCTCCATAAATCTCCATGAATCTCCATGAATCTCCATGAATCTCCATGAATCTCCATGAATCTCCATGAATCTCCATGAATCTCCTCTATACATATCCACGAACCTCGTCCATGAATCTCCATGAATCTCCGTGAATTTCCATGAATTTCCATTAATCTCCATGAATCTCCATGAATCTCCTCAATGAATCTCCATAAATCTCCATGAATCTCCCCCATGAATCTCCATGAATCTCCATGAATCTCCATGAATCTCCATGAATCTCCTCTATAAATATCCATGAATCTCCTCCATGAATCTCCATGAATCTCCATGAATCTCCTCCATGAACCTCCATTAATCTCCATGAATCTCCATGAATCTCCATGAATCTCCATGAATCTCCATGAATCTCCATGAATCTCCAGGAATCTCCATGAATCTCCATGAATCTCCTCCATGAATCTCCTGTATGAATCTCCATGAATCTCCATGAATCTCCATGAACCTCCTCCATGAATCTCCACGAATCTCCATGAATCTCCTCGATGAATCTCCTGTATGAATCTCCATGAATCTCCTCCATGAATCTCCATGAATCTCCATGAATCTCCTCCATGAACCTCCATAAAACTCCACGAATCTCCACGAATCTCCATGAATCTCCATGAATCTCCATGAATCTCCATGAATGTCCACGAATCTCCATGAATCTCCTCGATGAATCTCCTCCATGAATCTCCTGTATGAATCTCCATGAATCTCCATGAACCTCCATGAACCTCCTCCATGAATCTCCTGTATGAATCTCCATGAATTTCCATGAATCTCCATGAATCTCCATTAATCTCCTCCATGAGCCTCCAAAAATTTCCATGAATCTCCACGAATCTCCATGAATCTCCATGAGTCTCCATGGATGTCCACGAATCTCCATGAATCTCCTCGATGAATCTCCTGTATGAATCTCCATGAATCTCCTCCATGAATCTCCATGAATCTCCATGAATCTCCTCCATGAACCTCCATAAATCTCCATGAATCTCCATGAATCTCCATGGATCTCCATGAATCTCCATGAATCTCCATGAATCTGCACGAATCTCCATGAATCTCCTCCATGAATCTCCTGTATGAATCTCCATGAATCTCCATGAATCTCCATGAACCTCCTCCATGAATCTCCACGAATCTCCATGAATCTCCTGTATGAATCTCCATGAATCTCCTCCATGAATCTCCATGAATCTCCATGAATCTCCTCCATGAACCTCCATAAATCTCCATGAATCTCCATGAATGTCCATGAATCTCCATGAATCTCCATGAATCTCCATGAATCTCCTCCATGAATCTCCTGTATGAGTCTCCATTAATCTTCTCAATGAACCTCCATAAATCTCCATGAATCTCCATGAACCTCCTCCATGAATCTCCTGTATGAATCTCCATGAATCCCCTCCATGAATCTCCATGAATTTCCATGAATCTCCATGCATCTCCATTAATCTCCTCCATGAGCCTCCAAAAATTTCCATGAACCTCCACGAATCTCCATGAATCGCCATGAATCTCCATGAATCTCCATGAATCTAAATGAATCCTCTCCATGAACCTCCTGTATGAATCTCCATGAATCTCCTCCATGAATCTCCATGAGTCTCCATTAATCTCCTCAATGAACCTCCATAAATCTCCATGAATCTCCATGAACCTCCTCCATGAATCTCCTGTATGAATCTCCATGAATCTCCTTCATGAACCTCCATAAATCTCCATGAATATCTATGAATATCCACGAATCTCCATGAATTTCCGTGAATCTCCATGAATCTCCATGAATCTCCATGAACCTCCTCCATAAATCTCCATGAATCTCCATGAATCTCCTCTATACATATCCACGAACATCGTCCATGAATCTCCAAGAATCTCCGTGAATTTCCATGAATTTCCATTAATCTCCATGAATCTCCATGAATCTCCTCAATGAATCTCCATAAATCTCCATGAATCTCCTCCATGAATCTCCATGAATCTCCATGCATCTCCTCCATGAACCTCCATAAATCTCCATGAATCTCCATGAATCTCCATGAATCTCCTCCATGAACCTCCATAAATCTCCATGAATCTCCATGAATCTCCATGAATCTCCATGAATCTCCATGAATCTCCATGAATCTCCATGAATCTCCTCTATACATATCCACGAACCTCGTCCATGAATCTCCATGAATCTCCGTGAATTTCCATGAATTTCCATTAATCTCCATGAATCTCCATGAATCTCCTCAATGAATCTCCATAAATCTCCATGAATCTCCCCCATGAATCTCCATGAATCTCCATGAATCTCCATGAATCTCCATGAATCTCCTCTATAAATATCCATGAACCTCCTCCATGCATCCCCATGAATCTCAGTGAATCTCCATGAATCTCCATGAATCTCCATGAATGTCCTCCATGAATCTCCATGAATCTCCATGAATCTCAATGAATCTCCATGAACCTCCTCCATGAATCTCCATGAATCTCCTCCATGAATCTCCATGAATCTCCATGAATCTCCTCCATGAATCTCCTCCATGAATCTCCATGAATCTCCATGAATTTCCTCCATGAATCTCCATGAATCTCTATGAATCTCCATGAATCTCCATGAATCTCCACGAATCTCCACGAATTTCCATGAATCTCCATGAATCTCCATGAATATCCTCTATGAATCTCCATGAATCTCCATGAATCTCCTCCATGAACCTCCATAAATCTCCATGAATTTCCATGAATCTCCATGAATCTCCATGAATCTCCTCCATGAATCTCCATGAATTTCCATGAATCTCCATGCATCTCAATTAATCTCCTCCATGAGCCTCCAAAAATTTCCATGAACCTCCACGAATATCCATGAATCTCCATGAATCTCCATGAATGTCCACGAATCTCCATGAATCTCCTCCATGAATCTCCTGTATGAATCTCCATGAATCTCCATGAATCTCCATGAACCTCCTCCATGAATCTCCACGAATCTCCATGAATCTCCTGTATGAATCTCCATGAATCTCCTCCATGAATCTCCATGAATCTCCATGAATCTCCTCCATGAACCTCCATAAATCTCCATGAATCTCCATGAATGTCCATGAATCTCCATGAATCTCCATGAATCTCCATGAATCTCCTCCATGAATCTCCTGTATGAGTCTCCATTAATCTTCTCAATGAACCTCCATAAATCTCCATGAATCTCCATGAACCTCCTCCATGAATCTCCTGTATGAATCTCCATGAATCCCCTCCATGAATCTCCATGAATTTCCATGAATCTCCATGCATCTCCATTAATCTCCTCCATGAGCCTCCAAAAATTTCCATGAACCTCCACGAATCTCCATGAATCGCCATGAATCTCCATGAATGTCCACGAATCTCCATGAATCTCCTCGATGAATCTCCTGTATGAATCTCCATGAATCTCCTCCATGAATCTCCATGAATCTCCTCCATGAACCTCCATAAATCTCCATAAATCTCCATGAATCTCCATGAATCTCCATGAATGTCCACGAATCTCCATGAATCTCCTCGATGAATCTCCTCCATGAATCTCCTGTATGAATCTCCATGAATCTCCATGAACCTCCATGAACCTCCTCCATGAATCTCCTGTATGAATCTCCATGAATCTCCTCCATGAATCTCCATGAATTTCCATGAATCTCCATGAATCTCCATTAATCTCCTCCATGAGCCTCCAAAAATTTCCATGAATCTCCACGAATCTCCATGAATCTCCATGAATCTCCATGAATGTCCACGAATCTCCATGAATCTCCTCGATGAATCTCCTGTATGAATCTCCATGAATCTCCTCCATGAATCTCCATGAATCTCCATGAATCTCCTCCATGAACCTCCATAAATCTCCATGAATCTCCATGAATCTCCATGAATCTCCATGAATCTCCATGAATCTCCACGAATCTCCATGAATCTCCATGAATCTCCTCCATGAATCTCCTGTATGAATCTCCATGAATCTCCATGAATCTCCATGAACCTCCTCCATGAATCTCCACGAATCTCCATGAATCTCCATGAATCTCCATGAATCTCC